>OU015746.1:82023027-82062807 GCA_907169655.1 Acomys percivali | reverse complement strand
TAATAAAAATCAATCAGACCCAGGTGTGGTGGTGTGCACATAGAATCCCAGCATGCAGAAGGCAGAGGCAGGGGCATGATCAAAAGTTCGAGGCCACTCTGACCTACAGCCTGAGTTCATCCAGGATGACATGGTGAGACCCAGTCTCACAAACTGAAAACATAAACAACATAAACTAGGCAATTGAATTCAGGCTCTTGTCCTCTGGCACCTGCCACTTGTGTCCCACTGGGGCAGAAAGGAGGGAGCAGAGTGCTGCTCACCCCACCCAGGGGCTGTGAGGGCAGGAGATTCTGCTCAGACTCTAAGGCTTCTCCAGACACCGAGAGGCTCAGAGTAGAGGTGCAGGCACGAACCTGTGCAGTACTGGCCAGGGCTGCGAGGAGCTGTTGCCTGCTTCTTCCTTACACAGGACCCTACAGACATATCTGAGACTGAGAGACAATGACCTTTTCTGCCTTCCAGTCAGATTTGCAGCCCAGTTCCAGCTCATGCAATTGGAGTAGCCAAAGGTACGAACTACATCTTGGCCCAAGGTTTAACAAGGAAACACTTTTAAAATTCTGGCTCCTTTTAAAATGTCATTTCCTCTAAGAATCAGTAGTCCTTTGAGCTACGTGCTCACAGCTGATGCCTGCTATCTTATCAGTGTGTTTCTTTGGGAAATTCTGAAGTTTCCTTTATTTGCTATTATCTTAAAGAGGAAGCACACAAAGGGCATGTGTGCTATGAGAGGTGCTTAGCTGGTCTTCATTACAGAGACCGATTGCTTTATTTAACGGAATGTTCCAGTCTCTTTCACACATTTTGCAGGCTTCCTTTTGGAAAATAGTTATTAACTTTTTTTCTAGTGTTCAAAAGAACTCAAATTTTGAATTCTTCTTATGGAAACCTGGGCAAGACTTTGCTAAGTTCATGTCTACCTTACCACATCCCGCTAAATTCAGAAAGTTAACAGTTGACTTTGTCACTCTGACTCTTAGGAGACCCTTTCCTGGAGCCTGGAGTGGGTAGGGCCAATGACTTTGGAGGAGCTGTGTCTGGAAGGATCACCCTTGACTTGCTTAGGGTCTGTGAACTGGGACTCAGTTCCCCCTTAGCCTGATCAGTGAAATTTAGCTGAGCCTCCCAGAGGCAAGGGAAGCTGGGTAGTCTAAAGTAGGCATCCACTCAGGAAGAAGAAATATACTTAAAAATCCGTATAGCATCATGTGTTGCTAACTTGACCTATTTCATATGCTTTTACTTGGTAGATGTCCTATAGTCCTGACATCTCCAAACACCCTGGGATTTCCACTATACCTCCAGATTTACCTTTACATTACATACATGACTGTCTCAGGCATCCCATACATGCATCCCTACCTGCCTATACATTTCTTGGCTTCTACATTCCCCCCCACACACCCCCGTGCCGAAAACTCTCATTCCAAGAAAGCAACACATGACTAATGTTAAGTTATGCTGATAGTTCCAGCAGTAGTGGGTCCCACCTAGATCACGACATAAGTGCCAGCATGGCTGAATCTGAGCAAATATGTCCTTAGGCTGTTGTGTCTGAGCAGCACTGCTTCCCCCATTTTTCCACTGCAAAGCTTGTGCTTTTCTCTTTAACGGCACCCATTTCTTTAACAAGAGCAGGTGCTTTGCCTACAGCTTTTAATGTGTGTGTGTGTCCCTTTCCTCACCAAGCTGTGCATTTCCTATATTTACATTCTCCTCTTTCAACTCTGAACTCTTCACTATAAACGTGGATAAACGCATCGAGTGGCAACCATGTCACAGTTTGGATACAACGCTCTCATGAAACTCCCCCTAGTTAATAAGCTAGTCTAGCTTGTCTATTGCTTTTCAATTCAGCATCACTCGGGTTTTCAGCACATGGACAACATGTAGGCAGATTTTTGTTTGTTTGTTTGGCCAGAGGGTTACATACACAAATGACAACTAGTAAAATTCTTGATTGGGACTTTGTTATTGTCTGAAGCCTCCAGAGCATGCTCTAGTTCTATCTATCTATCTTTCTTTCTTTCTTTCTTTCTTTCTTTCTTTCTTTCT
Organism: Acomys percivali; assembly: GCA_907169655.1. Classification (NCBI taxonomy): domain Eukaryota; kingdom Metazoa; phylum Chordata; class Mammalia; order Rodentia; family Muridae; genus Acomys; species Acomys percivali. Next base: position 82,060,749 of record OU015746.1, on the reverse strand, counting down.
TTCTTTCTTTCTTTCTTTCTTGGTCTGTGTAATATGTGTGGCATGCATGAATACTTATGTGTATGGGGATACACATGAGTGTTTAGGTTCATGTGCACATGTGTGTGTGTGTGTGTGTGTGTGTGTGCATGTGTGTGCATGTGTGTGCATGTGGAAACCTGAGGCAGATATCAAGTGTCTTCCTTGATCATTCTCTACCTTTACTGTCAGTGTTTCTATCAGCATCTTGGTTTTCATCTTCTTGCCATGATCCCCAATCAAGTTCTAACTACCACCATCTAGGCATTCTCCTAGCTGTCACTCCATCCTCCTCCTCTTCCTCCTTCTCCTTCTCTTCCTCTTCTTTTTCCTCCTCCTCCTTCTTCATCACAATCTCATTTTGTGGCCTAGACTCACCTTGAGCTTGCAATTAATTTGTCTCAGTCAGCCTAATGCTGGAATTACAAGCATTTAGTTCATTTTCTTATTCTTGACTCTAGTTCAATTTAAAAGAAATAAAAGCCTTTTGTCTACACTTTCCCAGCCACCATAGAATAATAGCACCAACTTGAATTATATTCTTTCTTCATCTTAAATTGAATCTCTGCCAGTCTGGCTCTTAAATGGCCTGCAGTGACCAGATGTACCTCCTGATAGTCACGTCCAATTCAATATCTTTCCCTTGAGTTAGTCTGGTTGGCTTCATTCTAGTGGTTAGACAATGGCAGAAGTGATAGGATGCCACTTTCAGATTAGTATATATGATTGGCTTTGCTCCTCCATAGCCTCTCTAGGTAAGCCTGCTGTAGCTTGCAGAGAGGCCTCTGTGGCTCAGTACTGAGGTTGTGACCATGTAGGCTAGCCAGGCCACCACTCCGACCAAGAGTTCCACTGTATCCTCACAGGGAACCAAGGTCCAGCGGATCCTGCTGGGTCTTGTCTTGATTTCTGGCTCATAGAAATGAAAGGATAACAAGTGTCTGTTTGCTCAGTGTTGAGCAACTGTTTCTGCATCAATGATTAGTGTTCTGTTACTCGCCAGCCATGTGCCACTGTGATGGAATAGCTGGCCTCGACTGACGGCAAAGCAAAGTGAATATGTTTCAGGCCACGGTTCTGGAGTTTCAAGTTCAAGACTAGGTAATTCTGGTGATGACTGTATGTCTAAACCACACACCAAGATGATCTCTCTGCGCCAGTCAGTAAATTGACACAACCTAGGATCATTCAAGAAGAGAGTTTAATGAGGAATTATCTCAATCAGGCTTGCCTGTGGGGGATTGTCTTGATGTCTAATTGATTTAAGAAGAACCAGCCCTTAGCTGGGTGATTGTGGCTCATGCCTATAATCCCAGCACTTGGCAGGCAGAGGCAGGCAGATCTCTGTGAGTTTGAGGTTAGCCTGGTCTACAAAATGAGATCTAGGACAGCCAGGGCTGTCTCACAGAGAAATCCTGTTTCAAAAAACAAAGAAACAAACAAGCAAAGACCCAGACCACTGTGAGTTGGACCAGTCCCTAAGCAGTGGGGGCTAGAACAGCATAAGAGAGAAGAAAGCCAACTGAGAGCAAGAAAGCATCCATGCATGCATTTGTTCTCTCTCTGCTCTTGACCATGGACATTAAGCTTTGGATTCTTGTCTTTAATTTCCCCCCAATAGTGGATATAGCCTGGAATTATGTATCAAATAACCTTTTTCTTTCTAAATTGTTTTTGTCAGAGTGTTTTATCATAGTAACAGACATCAAACCAGGGCACTCTCTATTCCATTATCCTCAGTCACATTTGCGAAGTCCCTTTAGCACATGGACCAGTGCATACCTTGAATCTAGGATTAGCATGTGGACATCCCTGAGAATCATCATTATGCCTATTCCAGGGCAGATCCTTGGAACTCAGCACCATAAGCCATGGGTTTGATGGGTGGCTTCCCTGCCGATCATGTTGTGACCCTAACTCACACTGAACACCAATTAGGCTCTAATCTTCATCTATAAAATAGAGAAGGCCTGAAAATGACCCTCCTTTTTTCCCCTCAGGTTGAAATGTAATGATAAAAATGTTTGTGGAAGCTCTGTTAGGGAAAGTTCCCTCCTAAATGTAAATAAGTAATGTAGGGCAGGGCAGTAGATAACTGCTGTGAATTCCCACTGTGTGGAAGTGACCCCACCATTAGAATGAGACAGGTCAAGGGACCTGAAGTGGTTTCTGGAAGCTAGAGCTTGGTAACAGGCTGGAGGAAGCACAAGGCTTTGTTGATGTCCTAGAGTGTTGTGAATAAATCTGTTTGTCTCAGATGGAGTACCAATGCCAGACCAAAGAAACGATTGTGCCCAAGCTTGGTGTAGTGAACCAGTGAGTTTATTGGGGTTACTTATAGGAGCTCAGCTGACTTAAAGGCAATTGCATCACCAAAAAGCTCACCCATCAAAACACACATGAAAGCTGCAACCCTGAAGCTTCCCGTCCAATTAGCTTGGAGAGTCTCTTCTCAGAAGTTGTCACTCCTCATAGAATCCAGTGGGCAGGGCCTGGGAATTTACTTAAGGAGTCTTAAGGAGTTGTACTAAGGGAAGGAATGTTTCAATTCAGAGGAAAGTGCTATGCCACATGCAGCCTCTGAGACTGTCTTCCTACTGCCTGGTTATTCCCTGATATCCGTGAATGGGAGCTGAGGAAGGCAGAGGAAAGAGGATGCTTCTTGACAACATGCAGTCTTTTACTTCCATGTTCCTGTAAAAATAACTCTCACTTCTAACTGAACTCATCATTTTTTCTTTGATGGAGACATGAACCTAACTTGGCCATAGAAGAGATCATAACCTTTTGCAAACAGTCTGGTCAAGTGCAGCCTCTGCTTGTCTTCTGGGGGTGCTCTGAATTTCTCTCCCCTCGTTCCTGTCAATCTTCCAAGAAGAGCCATTCCAAGAGGATGCTTTGGTTGAGCAGCTTTCCATTTCGACTGAAACCACAGCCCAGCAATCAAGTCTTACTCAACTGGGCGAGGCAGAAGGCAGACAAAAATGGCCGCCACATCTCAACCTCTGGAACCTAGAAATGCATTCCTAACTTCACACGGTTAAGGGCCTTTGTAGCTGTGCCTGAACTGAGCACCTTGGGATGAGGAGGTGATCCTGGATTAGCAGGGAGGCCCAGGCCAAATACCAAAGTCCACGGCAAAGGAAAACATTCCTAGTGGAGATTAGAGGGAGACTGGGCCACGAAGAATGGTCAGTGAGATGTGAGCTTGCTGAATTTGTGGAGAACACAAGAGGCCTTGGCTGAAAGCACTGTCGGCAGCCTCTAGAGTTTTGGAACGTGAGGAACTGGTAATGAAGTGGAGTCTTCCCCGAGCCATTCCAGATACACCTCCAGATCCTGGATTTTAGTCCAGAGACGCTTTGTTGCATGTTAAGCCTACAATGCTGTAAGACAGTTAAGTGCTAGTCATTTTAACTCCAGGCTGAATTCAGCTTTACCCTCAGCGTTCAGCAATCCCATTTCTACTTTTCAAATTCATAATCGACACAAAATAATTGTGTACACTTATGAGGTATGAAGAAAAGTTTTAACTCTTCCATATGATGTTTGATAATCAAATCAAGATATTAGCATATTCATCACTGAAAATACTTATTTCTTTGTGGTGAGCAGTTCAAGATCCTCTTGAAATACATGCTCATGAGGTGAGCAGCCTACTATGAACTAGAACACCTAACTTAGTGCTCTCCTCTCACAGTGACTTTGAACTTGCCATCCAACCTCTCACATCCTTTCTTTGCCATGATCTCAGCAGACCCTGGCAACCAGTACCAACTCCTCACAGGAATGGCATTGTTCCTTTAGCTTCTACAAATGAGTGACAGCCTGTGCCATTTGTCCTCTGAGGCTTAGCTTGCCAACTGACTGTAACGTCCCTTGGGTCCATCCATGTTGTTGCTGGCGACAAGAATTCCTTGGTCTTCTCCAGCCAAACAGCCGTCCCTTCTATGCAGATAGCATGTTTCCTTGCTCCCTCATCCACTGTGGACTCCAGGTTTACTTTTTCTCTTACCTACTGTGTCATGATGATGCAACATGTATGGCTCTGTGATGAGATTGCTTCATGTTTCTGCCGCTGCCCACCCCAATTCTTTTTCTGCGCTCTCTGTACTAAATGTATTCTCTGTCTCTCTGCTATCTAGAGTTTGTCTAACACATGGACACTAAAATTATAAGGCATATGTGGCAGTGTGGGGCTATATGGGGTTTCTGCTCCAACACAAATGAGGACAAGACCTCATGGGACAGATCTTGTGTGTAGGCAAAAATCATTTAGACTAGCATATGTGGACACAGATGCCAGAGAACGCAACCAGAGCAATAGCCGCATGCTGCCCTGACTTGGTGGGTGGGTGGTAGTGCTTCCTTGCTTGAGGATGACTCCAAGGAAGTTTTTGTTCATCTACAAGCCCCTGTTGCCAGCTCCAGGCTATCTCCTGTGGCCACATGCAGGTTTTCAGGCCACCGGTGACAGCCATTGTCATTACGCACAATCTCCTGCAGCCAAATGTGGTGCTCCTCCATGGTTCCACCTCTTATGTGTTCCTCTGTGTGGTTTTCAGCCATTTCTCCTAGTTCTTGACACACAGTCAGGATCCTGCAGTCTCAGCCTGGGTTTCTAACCCTTGGACAATTTCAGTTCACATCTATGTCCTTTCTACTGTTTCCTGAAAACCGTAAGTGTGAGTGAAAGTTTCAACTTTCATCCTTCTTTCTTTAAGCTATACTGTCTTCTGAGGCTGAGTTGGACTATTCCTGAATCCATAATTACTTGTAGAGGAATTGGAGTCTTAGATACACCAGACAAGGTTATCTACATGCAGATCTGGGAGCCATATGTGTGTCTGGTGACCGTAGAGGCCAGAATTGATCATCCATCCTCTGGAACTGGAGTTATAGGCCACTGAGAATGGCTATGTGGATGCTGAGAACGAAATCTATGTTCTCTGAAAGAGTAGCCAGTGCTTTTAAAGTCTGAGCCATCTCTCCAGCCCCATTTTCATTATTTTTAGTTGTGTGTGTGGTTGGGTAGGATGGGCTATGTGAATGCAGGTGCAGTGCCTGCAGAGGCCAGAAGAGGGTGCTGGATGCTCTGGGGCTTTAGTTACAGGCAATGGTGAGACACCTGACACAGTTGCTATGAATGGAAATCAGGTCCTCTCTAAGGGCATTACTCAATCCTAACCTCTAAGCCATCTCTGTAGTCTCTTAGCTGAGATCTTATAGTGAGAAACACACAACCCTGGGGCAGCCGGGGAAAAGCAGAAACTCTCTTAGCTCATAGCTCGGCATCCTCCGTCATTCCTCTGACAAGGTAATGAAGTAGTAGTTGCAACTAAAAAAAATAAAGCTGAAAGTCTCATAAGAAACCTCTGCAAGAAAGAATGATCCGAGATATTACTCATGTCAAATCATAAAATGACCGAATTATTTTTTAAATTGAATATAAACTACAAGATATGACAACCTTTTGCTAGAGACAAATAGACATCCAGAACCTACCTAGTGATGGCTCAGTGCCCAGGAGAAGGGGCTTTATTACTGTTCTATCTAGTTTGTTGCCTGATGGGTGTGCTGGTCACAATTGTTCTATGTCAGCCTATGTAAAGTTGTGGTCTCATAACTAAAAAGCAAATGACAGCTAATACCTTTAACTGACACATGTGACTTTCAACAGGCAGCTCAACAACTTGGATAAAATTGTTGGCAATTATTGTTTCGGGTCACAAATTTGTGTTGCCGAAGAATGGAAAAGCAAGCATGAGATTTCTATGGAAACCATAGGTTCTCAAATTGTGTCAGATTTCCTATTAGAATTTAGCCCTGAATATGTTTGGAGGGAAAAAACTAAAATAAATTCATTTGGATTCAACAATGAAATGGGATGAAGGAGGGAGTTCAGGCTGAAAAGAGAAAGCTGGGCATTTTGATTGGAGTTACTGTGAGAGATGGATGGCCCAGTGGCTACGAGCACTTGCTGCTTTTGCAGAGGACACATTCCAGTTCCCAGCACATACATGGCTGCTCACAAACAGCCAGAACTCCAGTTCCAGGGAATTTGGCACCCTTTCTTGATCTCCATGAGCACTGAGTTAGGCATGCACATGGTGCACATAAATACATGACAGAAAAACACTTGTGCACATAAAATAAATGAATCGAAAAGAACAATAAAAAAATTTAGACCTCTGGGGCCCTAGTTTTTCCCTCTAAAAGTAAGAAAATGTTTAACTTGTTTTTTTCTTTTACAGGAGCCCACAGTTGAAAGACTTTAAACTTTCGAAGAGATTTTGGAGTTTTACAAAGACTTTGGATTTTAGAAGAAAGTTCGGCTATTTTAAAGAGACTTTGAACCTTTGAATTTTTAAAGACTGGAACTTTTAAAATTTGGACTCTTTATATTGTGATGTTCATATTAGTGTGAGGTCTTGGGGATGAATAAGAAAGGAAAATGCGTCTTGATAGTGTTGTGCTTGTGTGTCTAGCTGACAAAGGGTCAGTTGTTCTGGTTACTTTTATGTCAATTTGACATAAGCTAGAGTCACTGAAGAGGAGAGAGGCTCAACTGAGAAAATGCCTATATACGACCGAGGCACAGGCAAGCCTGTAGGGCATTTTCTTAATTAGTGACTGATGTGGGTGGGTAGTCCTGAGTTCTATAAGAAAGCAGACTGAGCAAACCAGGGTGAGCAAGCCAATAAGCAGCACCCCTCCATGGCCTCTGCATCAGGCCCTGCCTCCAGGATCCTGCTCTGCTTGAGTTCCTGTCCTGACTTCCTTTGATGTGGAAGCATAAGCCAAACAAACCCTTTCCTTCCCAAGTTGCTTTGGTCATGGCATTTCATCACAGCGATAGTAATCCTAACTAGGTCATATGCTCACCCTACTGGGCCTGAGTTTTTAAGTGGGTTCTGGGAACTGAACTCAGGTCTTCATGCTTTCAAGGAAAGTGCTTTACCCAGCAATCTATCTTCACAGCTCCTCCCTTTGCTCCAGATACTTTTTGTCCTTAAATAAGCACAGAGGTAAGTGAAGTGTCCCTCCTACATCCATCACGTCTCCTGGAATCAGCTGCCTACTGAAGGACCCTTTCCTGTCACTGCCTATTGCTACCTCTTTGCCGCCCGCCCCTTTACCTAGAGAAGAAAACCATTCTCTGTCTGATGCTGAGCTGTGGCACATTTCTGGGACTGGTGTGCTCTTCCTCTCACAGCCTCTCTTACTGGTTGAAACCCTCCTTGGAGAAGCCCAGCTTGCTTTTCCTTGATACTTCTGACAAGTTTGAAAAGTTTTCTGTTACTAGTTCATCTAGTATTTCATCTCCATACCTTTCTTTCTTCCTTACTCTTGGAACCTCCCATTCATATTAAGCATTTTTGTATCACACCAAAGGTACCCAAAGATGTGTTCAACTCTCTTTTGTAGCTGTTTTCCTTCTTTTGCACGGATCAGAAATGTCATAGTCTCCACATTGCCTGACTCCTCCTATCTCCCCTCTACTGCTGTAGAGTTCATCCCATGGAGGGAAGGGCGAGATAGTCTGTGAATTTCTTTCTGCTCCTTGTGATATTTTAATTTAATTTAATTTTATTATTATTATTTTTAGCTTTCTGTTCCTCTCAGAAGTGTCTTTTCTTCTGTTTCCTAGTGGTTTCTTCTGAGTTGAAAGGTCTCTCCTAGGAGGAGGGAGAAGCTTGAGAGATCCAGGTCCAGGACAGCTGGAATTTACAATGTTTACCAGAGCTACCCAAGATTATCCAGGCAGCCAGTAAGGGGCTGGGGAGGAGACTCAGACCAGTTGAGTCCCTGAGAGGAGATGTTCAGACCTATGGAGCGGAGTGGCCTGTACATTGTGCAGAGAGCCAGGCTGTCAGCTTCCGAAAGCTGCTACCTGTGCTGTGGTGGCCTTTGAGTCATCCCTATTTCTGTAAAAGACCCCTCACTCATACGTTAGTAAGTGATCCCAGTGAACTCTGTGGGTCACCACGTTAGCCCTTTCTTGGATCTGCCATGGATTTACTACGTGGGTTGAATAGACATGTATGTGTGTTAAGTTCATGTATGTGTGTCATAATTTCTCTCCTTTTTAAAAAAAATTTTTAATTTTTATTTTTTGAGACAGGGTTTCTTTGTGTAGCCTGGCTGTCCTAGACTCACTTGGTAGACCAGGCTGGCCTTGAACTCACAGCGATCATATTTTCTTAGAGTGTGACTGTAACAGTTGCCTTAGACTTCACCTTCAGGTATTCGTAGGGCTCTCTGCCAAATCCTTCTCTCTCTCTCTCTCTCTCTCTCTCTCTCTCTCTCTCTCTCTCTCTCTCTCTCTCTCTCTCATTGTCACCTGCACCTGATGCAGCATCCCACCACGCAGCTCATTCTTCAGACTCCGACAAGACCATGACCCCACACATATAGCATGAGGCCTGTATCTTCATGCCCCTTCTCTGTGACTCCCCAACACTTTCCTGTTCCCCACAGGCTTTCTTCCTCTGCCTTTCCCCAGAGGGTTACCTCTCTCTCTCTCTTCTGTTTTTACACAGTCGCCGTGCCTGTCTGCCTGTCAGGCTAAGGTAAGAGGACCTCTGGAGAGAGTAAAAAGAGCCACTAGGTTTGGCCCACACCCTTGGGTTTGCAATGCTCTCCTTATAGGGAAAAATATCTTCCCTATAGAGGTCTAGAAAGGTCCTGTCTGCCATCACTGGGCTGGGCAGCCAGAGCCACGGTGCTACCTGGCGCTTGGGCTGGAGAGACATGATAGGGAGACCACTGGAGATGTCTCCCTTGACCATTGCTTGCCCCTTCTCTTGGTTCTTAGACTTTAAGCTCTAGCCCAAGCTGGAGCTTCTCCCAGAGACCATCTGCTCCTAGCCAGGATGCAGCCACAGTGGCCTTAGAGTCATATTCAAGTGACTCGAGCACAGAAGGAGGCTATTGGCTCACCTGGGCTTGGATGATGCTTAAGCCTCCTCCCTGCCCTCTGCGACCTGCTCACACCTTCCTCTGGGGTTTTCAGAGCCACCCTGTGTGTTCTCTTTGTCCAGAATTAATTAATTGTTGAGCTTGGCCGGACAAACAGGACAAAGTGACCCCTCCGTCTTCCCTAGAACTGACTGCCAGCTTTCATTCTTGAAGAAGTATCTAGTCTAGTCTTTGCATGTATTTCCAGTGGGTATGGCTCAATCCTTTTTTTAGTCACTTGAGAACTGCTCCATAATTACACCGCCCACCTCTAGCTCTAGATTTAACCATGTACATTAACTTTTCATTCTCCCCTGAATTCATAGTTTTTCAAACAGATTGACATCAAAGAGTGTTCTTCCCTGCTTTTAGTAGAAATGCTCTCAATGCTCTCTTAAACGCAAAAGAGAAAATTAGCTATCCTTTAATACTGAAATGGAAAAGCAAGAATTTCCTTAGGATACTTGAAATAAGGGCACCAGGATGCGCAGCTGGCATGTTGCTACACTTAGGCACTGTCTCTGAGTTGCTTTGTGCATGTGTCCAGGAGCACTGTTTGTGCAGGTGAGTGTGCATGTATGATCATGTGTATATGAAGGCCAGGTGTCTATCAAGGATGTCATTTCTCATGTGCTGTCCATCTCCTTTTTTCAGAGTCTCTCCTTAGCCTGGAACTCACTGATTCTATGTTGACTGGCCAGTGAACCCTGGGTATCTGCCTATCTCCACGTCCTGGCAATGGGGTTGTAAGCACACATCACTCCCTTAGCTTTTTGAATGTGCATTCTAGGGGACTGAACTCGGGTCCTCATGCATGCAAGGAAAATATATTATAGATCGGATTGTTACCTCAACAATCATAATGTAAATGTGAATCTTTTGATTCAGAGATATCTTGTGTGCTTACATCAAACTAAAGGGTATTTAAAAACATTGTGAAATCAAAGAGCAACATCCCCACATGCTTTTGTAGCCTTAGACAGATACCTAGGTTAATGGGGAGAGCTGCCTTTTCAGGATAGCTTGAAAAACCTCACCTAGGAGAGCCCTGACCTTCAGCTGGACCACAGCGTAAATTACAGAGTCTGTATGGGTTCTTACCTCCATTTTTGGCATTTAATAATGAGTTCATCTGTTATTCTTGGGTTGTTTTAGACATATTGACAAATGGACACATTGTTTATCCGCAATCTTCTCTGGCAGACAGCTTTCCTATACTATTGTTCCAGGGAAATGATTCAGAAATTGATGCAGTTTCTTTATTTTCTTACTTGAAGGACAGTAGGACATTAAAAGTATCATTTTCATTTGAGTAAAAAAAGTCGTGAAAAACTTTTTTATTCTCAGAATTGCTAGGGCTCGAGTTTGCTAACTGTGACTCTATCCGGATATTAAACAGAGGTTGCCAGGGGTGTTTGTAATATCCAGTGTTCCTATGTATAAATACATACTCCTTATAGCCATAATGATGACATAATTATAGTTCATTAATGGTGGTGATGTCAATACTAGGCTAGATACTTAAAAGTATTTTAATCCAAGACACAACTGTGAACGCTTTCCTTCCTAATCTGCTTAACGTGGACATAGCAATTATGATGGATGATAGAATTCTCCACCTGGCAGTCGTGGTTGCCATGGTGATGGCCATGTGGGCCAGAAGACCTATGAGTCACTGCGTTTTTCTCTGCTTGACTTTATTGTCTCCAAAGGGGAGAAATGTGCATCTGGCCGTGCACTGCCTCTCCGGCCCTGCTGTTATCTTCTGAGCTGCCAAGGAGGAGGGAGACACGGAGAAGGCCCAGCTGCCTTATTAAAATCCATCTCTCCACATGAAAGGCTGGGTAATCTGTTTTTCAGAATCACACTCTGCAGCAAAACAGGGACAATCTGATTTTGTGTCGTGGACATGATGATGTGGTTAGTGAGGTACAGCTCCTGGGGCATAATTAATACCCTGTTTTCGATGATAAAATCAAAACCAATGTGCACGACTTGGCTTCTGGGCCGTGTGTCAACCATGACAGTAATTGCAAAGTGAGAGAAAAATAACATGTTTTTGATCAATTTTCTGACCACCGTGCATGGTTCTCTAGCTGTGAGTTATAGCTACTTAAAACATCGTTATCAGTTCAGAGAAGAGGTGGGGATAATTTGGAGGATTCACTCAGGAGTCAGGAGGAAGCCTGCCCCTCCACCTGCCAGCACTCGGGGCTTCAGACTACTGCTTAGTTGTAATGTCGCTCTATGTTGTGTGGGGAGAGAACCGTGCGATGGTAAGACTGGGATGAGGCATGGCCCTGAAAACATGCTTACATGGACTGATCCGCCTCCCTAGAGTCACACCTGCTGTGGGTGGTCACACCCAACAGGAATTCCAAATGCGCTTATAAACCTGTGATAGAGCTCAGTAAGCAAGTCAAAGTTGGAAAGGAGACTCCATGCATAAAGCTGAGATGTAACAGCTGCAATGCCACACTGTAATAAGGATGGGCTAAACCCTGTAACTTATTTCTGAGGCTTTCTTCCTTTTACCTTTTCTTTCTTTTTTTTTTTTTTTTTTGAGACAGAGTTTTATTGTTTTTAAATTACATGTATTATCTGTGGCTAGCGATCAATTAAGACATAGACACTTGTTATATTTTAAAATAGGCTTAGTTAACCTGGGACTGGGCAGATATCAAGCCTCTAAATTACCTCCCATAGTGAGGGAGGCATGGGATCCCTGTCTTAATCTCATGTCATCTGTTTCTAATAACTTCTATCAAGCTACCTCCCATCCATAATCCAAATACTTGCTAATGTTCTTCATCTGGGCCGGATTCTCCATCCACGCCGGCCATGTGTTTCTCCTCCATCTAACCCATGGCGGCCTTCCTCTCTTCACTTCAGGTCTCTCTCCTTTTTCCTCGTCGTGGTCCTTTCTTTTTTCTACAATTCCTCTCTCTCCTAGCCCCACCTATCTTTTTTGCCCTGCCCAGGTAGGATGGCTTTTTATTAAATAAAAGGTAAGTCACAGAGACAGTAAACAGTAATTAACATAAAAACACATCAGACCATCCCCCAACAGGGTTTCTCTATGTAACAGAACCCTGGCTATCCTGGACTCACCATGTAGACCTGGCTGGTCTGGTACTCACTGAGATCCATGTGCCTGTATCTCCTGAGTGCTGGGATTAAAGGGGTGCAGCACCACGCCTGGCTTGAAACTTTCAATTTAAGAGTTTTGGACTCTAGTTTACCATAGTGGCTGGAAGTTTTGAAAACAGTGGCATATGTGGGGTGTGTGTGTGTGTGTGTGTGTGTGTGTGTGTGTGTGTTCGTGTGCTTGTGGGTGCCTGTGCCTATTCAGATGTGTACATTTGCCTTGATTGTCTTCTTTGGTTATCTCTTCACCTTATGTTTTGACCGTTGATGCTTTGTACAATCTATATGCTATTATGCTATTTGGTGCCATGGGAGCCTTCTGCCTCCTTTCTCTACGCACTCAGCATTAGTCAATCAGATCATGTTCTGCGCTGCCCAGGACACATGTGCACACATGTACACACACACACAACACACACACACACGCACACACACACTCAAATGTGTACACATTCATGAAGAAGAAAGAGGCAGAGAAGGAGGTGAGGAGGAAAAGGAAGGGCTGTAGCTGGTGGATCATTCACAGATGAAAGGGGCCCAGACTTGACTGTGCTGAGCCGGCTGCTGGTGGCCTCTGCTCCTTCCTGGCTCACCCAGGACTGAGAAGCTGAGGTCAGTGGAGCCCTCAAGAAAACATGCTTGGGTGAGGCTTCCTTCAGGCTGTGGAAGGGCCTGGAGGGACTGCGGTGGCCTCATGCTCAGGCCACCTGTGTAGACTGTGGGATGGAGGGATTTCTGTTGCTGAGGCAGCCAGAGGCAGTTTGTGCATCTTTTTAAAAATTAACTAATTAGCATGTATGCATGCATATGGATGACTCCAGGCCATGATGTGCATGTGGAAGTCAGAGATCAACATATTAGAGGGTCTTTCATACAGCATTTTTAAATGTTGGTAAAATTTCATATTGAGGTTTTGTCCTTCTATGGATTGTAGGTATATAGAAATCAAGCCTAAGAACCCTATGACTCTAATTCCTGAAGATCAAACCCACGTTTGTAATTTCTGAATGTTAACTTTTATGCTTTATACGTAAGTACAGTGTTCATTTAGAGTTCTCTGTTTGTGTCAGGTATAAAGTTTGGGTGAATATTTCGTGCTGTTATTTTTTTGGATCGTCAGTTTCTACCCACTATAGAAAAAGCTAGAAAGGATATATCTTAAAACTGCATGAAGGAGCCAGTCCTACAGATCTGAAACCACAGGATCTCCATGTCACAGGGCAGCAACAGAATGTCTGAGAGGATCCCCAGTGAGGAGCAGAAGCCAGGGGCTTCGACCCAGACCAAGAGTCATTGTGATGAACGTTTGCAGGCAAAGAAGTGGGGACAAGGGGGTACTGTAAGACACATTGTCACACACTCAGTTTCCAGAAAGAGATTTTTTTTTTCTGCTGGAGGGAAGGATTACAAAATTGGAGAGTGGATATGGGGCAGGGGGAGATGAGTGGGATTGGGGTGCACAATGTGAAAATCACAAATAACCAATACAAAGTAAAAACAAAACAAAACACCTTGAGATTTGAGTATAAGTTCAAGGCCAGAGAATTATTTTAAGTTTAAAGACACAGAGGAAGAAAATCAAATGACCCCAAAAGTTTATACAACAGAGCATTAAAATTGCTACAGTCATGTTATAAGTGCAACAGATGCCATTTTACAACAAAGAATATTACAGGACATTAAAAGATATTAATTTACAAGGAAATCATAAAAAGTCCTCAGTGCTCTAATAGAACAGAAAAAGAAAGGAAATTTATATTCTAGATTGGCAATTTTAACATTCTTCTTAATGGGCTGTAATTAAGAGGATTACATTGAAAACATAAGTATAATAAAGTAAGTGGCTCTGTTGGGCATGTGTGATGGTTATTGTTGCCAACTTGAGATACAATTGAATCCCATGAGAAATGGACCTCTTGGCTTGTATGTATGGGTATCTGGATTATGTTACTTGAGGTGGGAAGGCCTGCCCACTGTGGGTGGCACCATTCCCTTGTATAAAGGGATTTTAATTGTTTAAGAGTAGAAAGCGGACTGAAGACTGTCATGTGTTGGTTCTCTGTTCTCAGTGCTTGCCTGTGGGTGTAGTGCAACCAGCTGCTTCAAGTTCTTTCTGCCTTGACTGTCTTGTGCTGATCGTATATAATCTGGAATGGTGAGCCAAATAGGCCTTTTCTCCCTTAGATTATTTTAAAGACTTTATGGAATGCTTTATCCAAGTGATTAGAATATACTTTATGAATAGACATGAGTTACATGCACCAGATAAGGCTATAACCTTATAAGAGCCTGTTGATACTGATTGACTATAGTACAGAAAAGTTCTTTGGCTATAAACATCAATAATAGAGGTAGAGGAGATTGTTTGGTTGCAAAGTACCAGCTGTGCAAATGTGAACCTGGGTTTGATCCATAGCACCCCAAACAGACACACACACAGGTGGGTATGCCAATACTGCTAACCCCCAGCACTGTGATGAGGCAAAGACAGAAGGAATCTTAGAACTGACAAGCCACCCAGTCTAGCTGAATCAAGAGACCCTGTTTCAAAATATAAAGTGAAGTTGAAGAAATCAAGCTATAAAGACATTCTAATATTAGCTTCAGGCTCCCATGCATGTGTACATGCATGCACATACCCACACAAGTACATACAGATACACACACAAATAAAATACACACAAAATTAATGGTACTGAGATATTCCCAAGATACTTGGCAATTAGCAAGCTTGTCAGGAAAGAATCAGTCAAATAAATTATATAAACCAGATTTTAAGATCTATTGAGTTGAACAGCAGAGGGCACAAAGATTAAAAGTCTTTGAGATACAACCAAATAAAAAAATAGGAAGACATAAAAATTATAAGTTTTTATGAATCTAAAGTAATATCATATTTTCTTCCTGATAAATCCTATGGATTTGTCTTTAATTTTTCTTTAATAAACTATTTCAAGAAACAAGAGCTGACATGTAACAAAGAGGCACACATCTGACCTCATTTGAGAGATGCACAAAGTTGCTGGATAGACCCCTCCCACTGGTCTTCCCTTTCTCCATCCATTTCTCCATGTGCTGTCCCAGTCTGAATTGATTCTATACCACCACCCAACTGGAACAGAAAAGGTCAGGACATTCTTTCCTGGAAAGCTTAAGGTGGAGAGCAGAAAGGGGTACAACCCTCTAGTCACAGTGGCCACAGGACCGTAAAGGAATAATGAAATCACAGCCGGATGCAGGAGATAGTTAGGCAACAGTTAGCTGGGTCTTATCACATCTCAGAAGGAGCAAGGAAACTCTTCTTGTTATTTTTCTCCTTTTATTTCTTTTCTTCCCTTGTTAGCTTATCATTTATTCTCCAATATATTGAAAGTCCAGGCATTACATGCGCAGGACATCGTCACAAGCTATGTTGCTGGTGTCAGAGTTCAAAAGAAATGACTTCTTAAAAATTTTTTGTTAACACATTTTATCTATCTATTGGGGGAGGGGCCTATGCTGCATTACCTGCAGGAGTCAGCTCTCTCTCTGTCTGTCTTGGCAGGTGTGTCCTGGGGATTGAACCCAGGCTGTCCAGCTTGGCAGCAAACACCTTTACTCCGTAAGCAATCTATTTCTATGATCGTGAGGGCCCCAGCAAACTTGTAAAAGGAACAAAACACCCACAGATTCACACAGAGTCTAAATGAGCAATGTCTGCAGGCTCCAAAAATAAGGTGTTCTACACACTTGACTTCTGGGTGGAGTGTTATTACAGAAAGAGTGATACATCCTAGCTAGTGTCCCGGTGAACTCCCTGGGGGCCCTTTGCTACTTTGTCCCAACACATCCTCGGGTTGCATTCTCTTCTTAATTCATTTCTCCTTATTTTAAAAGGTCCCTTAACTCTGAGTATCTGGAGTCACGTTGTTCTCTGTGGCCAGCTGTGGCCACCATAGCCAAGGCCAGAAGAACAGAGGCCTTCAAGACCTGGGAAGATTCAGACTTTTCAAAGCTTTCTATGTGACTTCTCAGGACCCAAGTCATTTCATTTCTTAAGCTTACAAGACAAGTATATATATATTAAATTCAGAGATTTTTTTTAAAAAGGGTCAAAGCAAACTTCCTTCTAGAAGACTTCAGAAGAAATTGACCAAGACTATTGGGGGCTCTGGTGAAAGCCCAAGTTTGCCCTCGAGCCTAGTCTTCCCAGAGTGCCTGTCTCTGTTGACCACCTAGAACGTTAAGTTTCACTCTTATGCTTTGAGATGGATCAAACCACATGGTCTCAACAGGAGAGCTGTGACATCACCCACAAACGTCAGTACACCTCCTCCCCCCACCACTGTAGACTGTATCCATGAGAGTGTGAAAACACCATCTTACCACACTCACATCCTAGTCTGCAGCACAAGGAAACTCGATGGTCTCTGAAAGCCAAGGAGACAAAACCAGGATGTTATGGAGATCCTGTCTTTCTTTGAGTAGTATGGACATTTCCAGAAAGAAAGTCATTCCTACAATGAAGTTCCTGCTAGGCTGATTAGAAGTTAATGATTGTGGAGGGTTGGGACACTATATAGATCCAGAGTTTACGTGTTTCACCAGTCCCCAGAACAGCCACCATGCACTCTCACTCAGTCTGTATATTATCTGATATCCTTTCTGGCCAGCAAGTAACACCTTTGGGTGCATTCTTAGCACAGCAGTGGTTTCTACCATCCCACAGGTAAGATTGTTGTCAGATAAAATGGCAAAGCTATTGCAGCTTCCTGGACTTGGCTGTAGCCACCAGCCTGCTGTCCCCACCCATATATTTGGAGGATGCCCTTATTCATAACTTTGTTTTGTTCTCTGACTGCTTTCATGTTGGGTTGTGCCATTTGGGGTGACTAGAATCCATGATTCTGGGCCATGGTCTTTCTTATGAGGCTCAGAATAAAACATCACTTATTCCCTTGGAGATGAGAGCTGTTTTCTGATTGACAATTTGGTGCCCAGCGTGGGTCCTTTAGGAAAGTTACTGTTCAATGGAGAGTTCTCTACTTGAACATCTGTTGGTGAGACCTCCCTAAGGCCCGGCCTCTCCCTTTGGTTTGTTCTGAGCTCATGGTTGGGTACCTTCTCGGTAGCCTTCAGAGCGTTCAGCCAGAGCATTTGTTTATTAGCGTTCTTTCTTCTTCCTTTCATGCCATTTGTCCTGTATCTAACTGTCTTCTTTTCTGTCCCTATTGCAACATTGCCCCCTAGTAGTTTAGAAATTTTATAGTGCCCGATTACAAAGATACCGAATGATTAAACAAATAAGTTTTAAAACAGGCAGCTCTGGAAAAGGGTTGGAGAAATGGCTCAGTGGCTAAGGGAACTTGCTGCCTTTGCTGAAGACACCAGTTTGGTGCTCAGTGTCCACATCAAGTGCTTCACAACTGCCTGTAGCTGTAACTGGAGTTTTTCTACTTTGTGAGTTCTTCTTTCTTTCTTCCACCCTTCTCCATCCTTTACTTTTTCCCTTTCAATCCCCTGACCCTAGATGGGAAAGAAAAAAGAATACAGGGGAAAGGGGGCATCATTATCATTAGACTACTTCCTGCTGATTAGGGGCATTGAGTTCCTTGGGGTAAATTTAATCTTTGTCATTAGAATATCTAATTTCTTCTTGTTGTTTCTTTGCACACAAGTACTTGACAAACTGCAACCAACAACATCCAACCACTAACCAGCCACATACCTACTGGGGCTCTAGCATTTACATACCCTCTGAAAAGTCCCCAGAACTCCAAACATTACACATTCACAAAAATTATCTGCAGTTAGCAAATCACACCCCTACTAGAGCATGAGGCAAATCATAGCTGCTGCAAAGCAGTGCCATATCCCTGCACCTAGGATGAAAACAAAAACATATTCCCATAATATTTCTGTGTGTTTTAAGAAACCAAAATTACATAGTTCTTACCACATGTGCAGTTTCAGGGAATCTGACCCCCTTTCTGGCCTTTGTAGGTACCTGGAACATATATGCACATATACAGGAATAAAAATAAAATGTATCTCGAAAATAAACACTGAATATAAGTATAATTTTTCCCTCCTGCCCACCAGAGTGATGGTATGGGGGAACTCTCCCAGACATGAAATGTCTGTATAAGGAACATGATGGTTCACTCCATCATAGTGTAGGAAGGAAACACTGACCCAGTGGGAAGGCAAGGATGATCACAGTGTATCGTGAACACCTTCCTGTTCCTGCAAACATGTAGAACAAACCCAGGACCTAGCAGGGCCAGCCACCCTAAAGTGAGACCTGATGGAGTTGCCCCCAGGAGCAACACAGTGTGCTTATGCAGAATACAAGCCACTTAAGAAATGGTCTTGAAAAATGACGTTAAAATGGGCAACAGAAACTGAAGAAATTAAAAAGTATTTACAGCAAAATGGTATTAGACACTCCAGCTGTTTTTATAAATTATAAATATGAAAACTCAACTCGTAAGTTTTCATTAATGAGGAACATTTGATAGTATCTATTTTAAAGCAATTTTCTGTGTGTGTGTGTGTGTGTGTGTGTGTGTGTGTGTGTGTGTGTGTATGTGTACCAAGCTGAATGTCCTGGGCTGCAGAATGGATGATGATACATGACAGTTCTCTTAAATAGACTTGACAACATTTAAGAGAAGATATGACGCAATTACTAATTTATGAGAAATCAATAGACATTTGAGAAATGCATCAGTTTTTGAAAAGAGAGAGATTAAAGAGTTGGATATCAATAACAAATTTTTAAAGATTATGTTGAAACTAAAAATAAGCTCTGAATATCCTAGCTTCTCAGTCTCAGTGTGGTAAAGAAAGACGATGACAAAGCTGAATCCTCAAACTGTGCCATAAGAAAGTTTGTAAAAGACAAACCTGAAAGATAACATGTATGTAGTCAAGTTTTCTATAATTAAAGTAAAAATAAAAGGCATTGATATAAAACCAAACTTTAATTTTGTACTTAAGACAGCAAAGTTCTGTATTTAATTTAAAAAGCAAACTTAAGAGAACAGAGCTTTTGTCAGTGTGGAGGCCCTGTGGCCCCCAGAGAGCTAGCAAAGTCTTATGTCATCACCTGCCACTGCCACTTTAATTATTCAAAATTGTCTTATTTTTATCTATGCAGATGTATCTTTGTATATATTCATGCGTATGCAGTGCTTCAGGGGACCAGAAGAGGGCATCGGATCTTCTGGATCAGGAGTTAGAATGGTTGTAAACTCTCTGTGGGTGCTGGGATTTGAACCTGGGTCCTCTGGAAGGGCAGCAAGTGCTCTTAACCACTGAGCCATCTCTCCAACCCCATATATTTATGTTTTATCCCTTTGGAGAAACTGAATGATGCTTATCTTCAACCACTCCTCAGACTTCCTACTTTTCTTGAATCAAACCTTCATTTCCTTCATTAAAAAACTTCTATTATTCAGTATAACTTGAATTTAAAAAAATTGACAGGCTTTAAATTAATAGAGATGTACTTAAAACCTTGTCAAAAGAGTGCATTTGGGGGTGCGTCCATTTCAGGTCCAAACTCTTGCGTCCAAAAACAGTTAAACTTCTTGCAGAAAAAAAGAAGAGATTTAACCGAGGCCACACGGTTAGATTGCTATTGCTACCACAAATGCTAAACTACAACTCATCCCCAGGCACAGTGTTCCATCTGTTGCCGCTGCCTGCACTTCCTGCCGTGACATAGCCTGACTTGATGGAGGAGGAGTGTGTAACCAGGAGGCAATGCCGCAAAACCCCAAGTTATCTGTCTGTCTGAATCACTCTTCTAGTGCTGTGAAGAGACGCCACGGCAAGGCAACTTAAAAGAACATTTAATTGGGGGTTTGCTTACAGATCAGAAAGGTGAGTCCATGGTTATCATAGTGGGAAACTTGGGCAGGCAGACACTGGGGCAGTCGCTGAGACCTTACATCCTGATTTACAGGCAGGAGAGAGAGAGAGAGAGAGAGAGAGAGAGAGAGAGACAGAGAGAGAGAGAGAGAGAGAGAGAGAGAGAGAGAGAGAGAGAGAGAGAAGAGAGACGAGAGGACTATCCCAAACTGATATCTGGTGTGTTACCAAAATAGCAGGACAAATAAAATTATTAGTTACAGATACAACATTTTGAATATTAAATTAGAACTGAGCACTCTATGTGAGATGAAGGCTATACAATCAAACTGGTCAAAAGAAAGCCTAAAATTAAAACAAGAATAAATTAATTCAAACACACTAAATAACAGATATACTTCATAAGGCATGGGGGAAAACATACAGTCAGTCAATTAAATAACATGTGGCCCCCATGTCGGTTAGTTAAAAATGTGTTTCCCTTTCTCTTTGCTGGTTATCTTGCAGTGTGTCAGAAAGCTCACTGTAGGCAGCTGGGGGTTAAAAGTCATCAGTGGTACCACACAGCCACAGACCCTACAAGCTAGAATCCCAACCCACCAAGCAAGAAGTATGCACAGTGCAGTAGTGGCAGCTCTATTAAAGAGGTCATTAACAAACCTCTCCATAGTTGAATTTGAGGCCTGATTGACAGAGGGGAATTCATGTCTGGCACTATGAACCAGATCAAAAGCCCCGTGGCTCAGGTCCTCTCAGGCCCTGTAGCAAGGTAGGGTCAGGGACCTACTACTGTTGTTTTCCTGAGTGATCACGGTGTCAAAATGTCTTCTTAAATATGTATGATTATAAATATAAATCAGTGTTGTCCTCTACCTTGAAGCTTCTTAGTCCCCCCCCCCCACAGTGGGCAGCAGTTAATGCAGAGATTCATAACTGGTCGGAGTACTAAGAATAGTATCTTTGAGTGTTCAGCCCTAAGTGGGATATCTATACAAATGCCTCCCAAGTGTCCAGGAACATCTTGGAGTAGGAGCTGAAGACAGTGTAAGAGCTGGAGGGCGGGGAGGCGTGCTGTGAAGTGCTGTCTTCTGGACGTCACATGAAATGACAGCAGCAGAACTCTCCTGCACAAGATCTGCAGGGGATCAGTCAACATTCTAGAGTGGATGGAGGCCTGCAGGGGATCAGTCAACATTCTAGGTCAGATGAAGGCCTGCAGGGGATCAGTCAACATTCCAGAATGTCTGGAGGCCTGCAGGGGATCAATGACATCTATAGTGGATGAGAGAGTGGCCCATGAGGCTGTACCCCTATCTAAGGAGCTTTGGGGTAGCAATGGTTGCTAAAGGAGAGTCATTTTATTTTGGGGTGTTGCTGCTGGCACATTGCCCAGGTGGATGGCCTCAACCCTGCACTTATGGGGGCAGCACTAATTGAACTCAATGGATTATTAAAAAAAATTACATGATAAAGGTGGAGAAAGGAAGCATTAAGAGGTGTCTGGGAGTGTTAGAGAGGGGGGTCTAGACAGCATATGATGAAGATACATTGTATATATGAAGGGAATTATCAAAGAATAAGTATGTTTTTAAGATGCCTGTTTCCCTTTTCTGTTCTTGAGAATAAACCTTTCCTGGACAATTTCAACTTTATATATAGTACTTTTATTATTCAACCATGAAAGTGTATGTCAGGTAGAAGGAAGGAGGAAAAAACCCAAGATCATGATATGCTGATGGTGTTACTGTGTTCCAGGGCATCTTCCGTCCATAAACAGCTGTTTCTGCCTTGAAAATTGCTTTTCTGCCTTCTTGGCCCCAATTCTTAGATCCTAAGAATGAGCCTCCCTAGAGCCATGCATGATGCATGGCCAACAGGGGGCGCTGTGAGCAGGCATTGACAGGGGTGACCACATCCCTGGTAAAGATTCTATAGTTTGGCTGACTAGAATTTTATGTTGTAGAGAATTGGAATGTTACAGATCCAGAGAGTGAAATCACCTTGGATCATCTTTAGTTCCCTTAGCAGCTATTTAAACGCCCAGCTTCTGGGTCTGACTGGCATCCCTTTTCACCAGCAGGTAAAACCTTTGAATGCATTACTGAAGACCCCTAGCTTCCACCAACTCAAAAGCTACAATGTCATCAGGTAGCATCCAAGGCCTCTATGGAAGATCTCCCTGCGTTGCTGTCCTGCTGCTGTCCCCACCCACACGTTTACCAAGTGCTGTGATCATGAACTCTCCTGGTAACCACGTGTACATTGAAACTTGTTTGGGGTAACCTGAATCGGTGTTCCAGGCCTAGTAATTCCTGTTTGTCTCACAGTAAAGCAGTTTGTTCTCTTTGTGAGAGGAAAGCTGTTCTATGTTTGGACACCAGTATCCAGTATTTTCCTGAGGAAGTAGGGAGGGTTTGGATACGCCGATGGCATTGGGGGAGGTGGCTTCACATACAGAATTGGTTTTAAATGCCCTTCTTCATCTTCCATGGGAAATGGCAGACTGTTATTAGTTGAAAATAAGGCACCAATGTCAGGGTATCTTTATCAGCAAAGGAATGTTGTGATAAAGACAGACCAAGACATTGTGAAGGAAAAAGAAACAGGTCTGGTGCCCCCAGGCCAGACGATCAGGCCTGTCTCATGAGAAGCACATCATATTCAGATACAGGTGGACATCGGGGAATGCAAAGGGAAAAATAAAGATATTTACTGAGCTCAGGAACAAAGCCTTAAAATGAGGGTTTCCTCACTAATGGGGACAGATACTGTAAATGATATGGAATTCATCTTGACTATACAATATTTTTTTAAAAATTGTAAAGTGCCCCCATGATCTGAAGGCATGAACTTCTTTACCAGGCACTTGGCAGCCCATGGCTGCCAGCATCCTTAGCTTGTCTGTCTGCCCTAAAGGGAATTCCTGCAGTGCAGCAGCTGAGCTCAGAGTGGAAATGAGGAGGATGTAAAACCATCCATGAAAGCTCTACAAAAAAGAATGTTGACATGCAGGGCCTCCTTCATCTTCCCTAAATCCCCTCTTCAAAGTCATTGCCGAGCTCTGGTTCCAAGAACCAGACTGGACTCTGTCGTGTCTTCAAATAGATGGCGGCAGGGCGGGGGAGAAAACCCCCCACAGAGCTGCCACTGCTAATTAGTGTCTCTGAGCACCACTTCCTGCCCACAGCACTGCCCATACCCTGCCAAGCCCCGCAGGAACACTGAGACAAACAGTGTTCACAAGCCAGCATGGCCCTGTATGCTCCTTGGCTCTGCTCGGTAGGCGCACAATTCATTTTCTATGCATAGAGAATGTCACCTAAACTTATCTTGGAATGATGGATGAATTCTCTGATGGATGTAAAAATTCTACTGTAATACAAAACAAAACAACAACAATAACAATAAAACCCCACAACAACTTTATGAGGTGAATTATCAAGCAGCATAAATTAAAAACAGCAGAAACATTTCTGTTGGTTTCTCTGAGGTTCTGTTTTTATTCAGTGTTGATATACATGCTCTGTTATTCTGACTTTTCTCTTTCTCAAGTGCTGGCTGCCTTCTGGGGGTAAGAGGACCACCTGAGAGAGCAGCTATAGCAATCTTTTCAAGCTTCGAAGATAACTATCTAATTTATGGTTACAATTATTGAGATTCTTTTGGTAGAAGATTAAAAATTCAGTCATGTACTGTGTGTTGGCTATATTTTTGAAGAAGTCTTTCCAGTCTTTTTAAAGAGATAATTTATTTTTATTTTTTAAATATTTTATTAATTTATTCATATTACATCCAAACTGTTATCTCCTCCCTTGTATCCTCCCGTTCATCCCTCCCTCCCATTTTCCCCTTACTCCCCTACCCTATGACTGTGACTGAGGAGGACTTCCTCCCCCTGTATATGCTCATAGGGTATCAAGTCTCTTCTTGGTTGCCTGCTATCCTTCCTCTAAGTGCCATCAGGCCTCCCCATCCAGGGGACGTGGTCAAATATGGGACACCAGAGTTCGTGTGAAAGTCAGTCCCCACTCTCCACTCAACTGTGGAGAATGTCCTGTTCATTGGCTAGATCTGGGTAGGGGTTTGAAGTTTACTGCATGTATTGTCCTTGGCTAGTGCCATAGTTTGAGCAGGATCCCTGTGCCCAGATCTGCCCATCATTATGTTCTTCTTGTAGGTTTCTAGGACCCTCTGGATCCTTCTATTTCCCCATCCTCCCATGCTTCTCTCTCGCCTAAAGTTCCAATAGGATGTCCTCCCCTCTGTTCCACTTTTCTGGTAAATGAAGGCTTTCATGGGTCATGCCCCCTTGGGCTAGTGTCCAGATATAAGTGAGTATATACCATTTGACTCTTTCTGTTTCTGGGTTAACTCGCTCATTATGACCATTTCTAGTTCAATCCATCTGTCCACAAATTTTGGGAATTCCTTGGTAATTTATTTTTAATTACGCGTGTAAGTGTGTCTGTGAGTGGGGGGTATGCAAATGTATGAGTTTACCTGTCCATGCTGGCCTGAAGAGGGTGTTGGACTTCCTGGATCTGGATTAAAGGTAGTTGTGAACCACTTGACATGACAGGAACCCGCTGCCTCGTCCACTTGGAAGGTAGACATTGCCTGGGCTCTGGAAAAGGACTGCCTCTAACAAGACTCTTTTTTTTTAAATGGCAGTATTTAGAAACATGTATGGTGCACCATATAACACATGTACACAGTAGGTCATATCAGAGAAAGAAGCAATCCCATTTCTGTGAACATTGGCCATGTCTAAGATGCAAGTACTTCTGACACTTCTCTATATTGATTTTTCGTGTTTCCTTCATAGACAAGCATTGCTCTGCTCTGTAGAGGAAGTTCAAACTTGTTCTTCCCCTCTGTTTCCCATCCTTTCCTTCCCCACCTCTGATGACCACTATTCTCCCCCATTCTTCTGTGAAGCCAACTGTTCAGTGTCCACTAACCAGTGAGGACATGTGACATGTGTCTCCCTGAGCTTGGCTGTTGCCAGTTAACAGACTAGCCCCCAGTTCCGTTCGTGTGGTACCAAGTGACACATCATCCTTGCTTATGGCTGAGAAATTGGCTGCCGTTTATATAGAACACATTTTCTTACTATTTAGTTTTGTCTTTTTAGAGAAGATGAGTTTTATTGGGGTTACTTACAGGAATAGAAATGACTCAAAGACAGCTACATCACCAAAGCTCACCCTAGCATGGCTGACAGCTCACAGACAGTTGGTCTGGTCTCAGAGTCTGTTCTCAAAGTCTTCTTAGCAACTCAACTTCCCTTCTTCTGAGAGGGACGCTCAGATTTCATTTACTCTGGCAGGGAGAAACCTAGTGAATCTGGTCAGTTTCAGGGTGTTCTTGAAGAGACTGGTTTTTAAATTTTTATTTATTTATTTATTTTACATATACATTTATCTTATTATACATACATACAATAAACTATATACAGCATAAAGAACCATGAAACAATCAAGAATTATAAAAAATGTTACATTCATAATGTTTTCGCTATTTGAATTTGGCAACCCTGAAGAAAACATCTTTCCTATCTTGGTGAGTCTAAAATTCTGAATGTAAATCAATATCTATCATATTTCATCTCTATCAACTTAAAACATATATCTAGATCTAAAAACATCTTAGCCCCTAAACAACTAAGCTTAATTGTAAAACTAAACTATCTGGTCTTCAACCCCATGAGAAACTTGAGAAGGAATAAAAATTAATTGCCTGAGTAAACCAGAAGTGCAAGTTAGCAGCTTCCAAAATGAAAATAAAAATAACAGAGACAATTTGCTGCCTGAACAGTCACTCAAAACTCTCTATAATGCTGGAGCATCATCTTGAGACTTCTGGCCCAATATATCTGACAGACATATTTTTGAGGCAGGAAGTATTGGGGACTCGCTTACCCTGTCTTGGCAGAGCTTGGCTGTCAACTCTGCCTGCATCCAAGCTTGCCCATGTTTAGGCAGAATTTTGCGGCCAAAAAGAAGACATTTTGCCTAGTGGCTGGTTTGCCACATTTGAAGCCATCTCCATAAGGAGAGTCTTTGATGCTCATCATCTTCTTTGAGGTAGGCTGGGTATTGCCAGGGGTTAACCTATCTTATTGTCAAATAATCTTAAAAAAATTAAAACATCTTTAAATGCCATATTCTGTATGTCTCTGAGGTTTTTGAAGAACTTACCTAACCATTTTACCTTGTATATCAATATAATCATATCTATATCCTATAAAACCTAGGATGTATATTCTTGTGATAAAAATAGACTAATAATTGACATGAGCATGATTTGATCAACTAACAATTAGCTTGTATTACTTAATTATCCTAAACAGCCTGCAATAGCACTTTCAAAGTATTGAAAGTAAACCTTGTATTATAATTGAGTTGTCTGAGTACAATATCACATATTAGAGTAGAAATATATGTAATGTGTGTGAAGAATGATCTTAAATTTGAATTCTATAGCAATATATCAAAACTAAACTTATTTTGCATCAATATACAAAATTCTGTACCAACGAATTCAAAATAAACTTATTTGTGAGTAATAATTAAGGCTCTAAGTGGAGGAGTAGAATCAATAATCTACTTTTTATCCTATCAACTCTGTATGTTTCTATAATCCTCATTCTTTCTTTCTAACCCTTTATCTCCATACCTACTGTTTAATTTTTTTAATGTGTGCCTAAGTGGATGTATGTAGACCATATGTCTGGTACCCACAGAGGGCAGAAGAGAACATTAGGCCCCCCAGAACTGGAGTTACAGACGGCTGTGACTATTATGTGGGTGCCTGGAAACAAACCCCAGCCCTCTGCCAGAACTTCTGAGGCATTGTTTTTTTAGCCACAATATTAGCTTACAGTTTAAGGGTATAGTCCACTCCTAGTCATGGCACCAGGAGCATGGGGAAGCTGGCCACACTACATCTGCAGTCAGGAGGCAGAGAGCGATGAAAGCTGGCAGTCAGCTAGCATTTCCCTTTGTATTGAGCTTAGGATTCTAGCTCATAGAGTTGTGTCCCCCACATTTCAGAGTGATTCTTCCTACCTCAATTAACTAATGAATGTTGGTGTTTATCTCACTTTTTGTTTCTGTTCAGCCTAGGACCTAGATGATCCTGTCAACTTGACAATCACCCTTAACCATAACTGGGGCCCATAAATCAAGTAAAAGGGGGAAACTAGTGAGTATCTCTTTGTAAGATAGGTTTATGGTTTCCCATGTACCCAGCATCACTGGCTATTGGCTTAACCAATTGACTCTCCAAATAGCAAATAGGAACTGACCCACTCTCTGACCAGTGTCCTTTACCTCCTACCCACAAGTACCCTGCTCCTACCTCCAGAAACGCGGCATGGGAAGCCTTTAGCTGACCGTTAGTTCTTCGTGCAATGGCTCAAAATTTTCCTTTGGAAATGTTTGGCACCGTGTTCTAAGTCTATGGCAGATATTAGTTTTGTCAGGTGCTTAGCCCGGTGGCTGGCTATGTGGATGTAACAAATCTCTACAAACTTCCTGGGCTTGCGCTTCTCTGACACTATGTGGAAACACTGTAGGGTTGTTGAAGGATTCGAGCCTGACCTCAGTAAACAAGAACTGGTGCCTAGCAACAGGTCAGCAAGAGGCTTAGGCCTGCTTTTTGTTCTAGTAACTGAGCACAATGCAGAGCAAGGACCTACAAAATTCACAGTGAAGAGTGTGGAGCTGGTGTGTGCACCACAGCCAATGAGGGCCATAGTGTCACATCCGAGAACGGTGAAGGGCTCGTGTGGCAAGAATGAGTGTGGCTCTCTCTTACTTTTCTTATAAAGCTACTTAATGGCATGATGGGGCCTCACCCTTGAGACATGGCTTCATCTGCTAGCTTCCGAAGGTCTCACCTCTGAACACCACCAACACCTGACTTTAGAGGTGTAGTTTCTAACATCTGAGGCTGGGGATGCACACAAAACTTGTGTTGTCTGTAGGAATGCCACTCTGCTTCAGTGTAGTGATGCACAGATGTGCAGAGATGGGGAGATAGCAGCTGCTCTAGAAGGGATGAGACAGGTGCACTCACTCCCTTTCTAGTTGCTGTGACAAAGCACTTGACCAAAGCCACTTAAGGAAGGACTTACTTTGGCTCATAGTTCAAGAATGTTCAAGGACAAAGTCCAGTGTGGTGGTGAGGTCATGACAGCAGGAGCATGGGCAACTGCTCACACTGCATCCACAGTGAAGAAGCAGGAGCACGGGGCACTGCTCACACTGCATCCACAGTGAAGAAGCGGGAGCAAGCAGGAGCACCAGACGCTGCTCACACTGCATCTACAGTGAAGAAGTGGGAGCATGGGGCACTGCTCACACTGCATCCACAGTGAAGAAGTGGGAGCACGGGGCACTGCTCACACTGCATCCCCAGTGAAGAAGCAGGAGCATGGAGCGCTGCCCACACTGCATCCACAGTGAAGAAGCGGGAGCACCAGGCACTGCTCACACTGCATCCACAGTGAAACAGGAGCACCAGGCACTCCTCACACTGCATCCACAGTGAAGAAGCAGAGGTGTATGTTGGTGCTCAGCTCAATTTCTCCTTTTTATTCAGTCTGAGACTCCAGGGCATGAGAAAGGGCTACCCACATCTGGGGTATGTCTTCGCACTTCAGCTAACCCCGTATAGAAATCCCCTGACTTGCCCAGAGCCTGTCCCTTAGGCAAGTCTACATGCAGTCTGAGTGACAGTATCCATGACACACCAGACATGATTCCTGTGCTATAAATAGCTGAATCTTCCACACAAACTAATTTTAATGATTGTGAGATTTTAAAAAAAAATCCTCTAAGGCTTCACAGAACTTTGCATATTTTCTATCTTACTCATTTGTTTTGCTGCTGAGTTTGCTTTCTGTTATAAGAGAAAGAACTTTAAGAGTCAAAGCTTTCTCTACACCCAAATCCTGGCAGCGGGCCCAAGAAGAGGGTTTTAATTTCTTTGAGTCTCTGTTTTCTCACCTACTGAAGGGAGCTGATAACTCCTCCTGTGGTTTCCTTGTACAGTTGTGATCGAGAGTCCAGACAACAGCTCGCCGAGGCACAGGCTTGTTCTGATTCCTGGTTCCAGAGATTTCCAACCATAGCTCTTGGTTCCTTCTGTCTAGGTACCTATGCGGCAGCACATGGATGCAGGAGCACATGACACGTGTCACCTCATGGTGACAGGAAGCAGAGTGGGGGAGGAAGGGCCAAGGATCAAGAAGTATCTTGGAGAACATCCCTCCTGGGGCTCTTCCTCCAGCTCTGGTTTCTGTGCTGCCATCTTGAGCACGTGGTGAGCATTTCACACTCAGAACAAAGTGTAGCTCTCTGAGGCATCAGCAAAATTGTATGGGCTGAGGGTGCCCTGCGCTATGAAGTGATTACTGGTGACTTCCTTTGGATGTTGGGGTGCCACAGAGAGAAGACAGCTGTCTGGAAGGGGAGGCTGATGAGTGGTGCCGTGAGATCTGGTTTAGATTCTAGAAGGGTCCTTGAAGGTGACAGAGAGAGAAGAAATAGTTCTAGTCTATAAAAATGTGCCACCTCCTTGTCCACTAAAGAGGCTCTCTGGGCAGATTAAAGCCATCGCATTATCACTGCGAGTTGAATTGATCACATACAATATCCCAAAAGCCTGGTTCAGAGTGAATGGCCAATGACATATAAACGAACGTTGTTCTAGTTTACGGCTGCTGCTGTGATAAATACCCTGACTTGTGGAGGAAAGGGTTTACTTAGCTCACATATTCCACCTAAGGAGGAAATCAAGGCAGGGACTCAGTCAAGAGCAGAGGCAGCAACCACAGAAGAATGCTGCTTCTTGGCTTGCTTCCCTGGCTTTTTCATCTACCTTTCTTTCACAGCCCAGGACACCACCAGCCCAGGGATGTCCCTGCCCACAGTAGGCCAGGCCTTCTCACATCAATAATAATCACTCAAGAAGATGTGCCCCAGGCACTCCCACAGGTCAATCTGACGGAGGCTGCTCCCCAACCAAAGTTCCCTCTTCCTAAGTATGTCTAAGTGTATCCAGGAGTAAGCATAATTGTGAGACTCCTCTCTCCCAATGATGCATGTGGAGAGAGATAAAACCCACCCAATTGCTTAAGACTAGAGACAAGGTATGTTTACTCTGCTGGCAAACTGTCAGGAAAGCATCAGCTCTTCTTGTAGAGAAAGCCTTTGCATGCTAATTGGTGAATTTCAACCTTAAGGCTTGAAATTGTGTACTTTGTGCTTTGTTGTTCCGACTTTGCCCTTTTCTATCTTTGTCATAGTTAATTATTTGAAGAAACATCCCACTGAGAAGTATTCCAAGGCCAGTGCAGGTGAGAGGGCTCTGCAAGTAAAAGTGCTTGCCTCAAGCCTGCATCTCACACGGTGGAATAGAGAGCAAATTCCTGCAAGTTGTTCTCTGACCAAGAGATGTGTGCCATGGCACAAATCATGCGTGTGCACATGTACACACACACACACATATACACACACACAGTCACTCACATACACACAATAAATAAACAAATATACCTTAAAAAGGAACTATTTCAAATCCATATGTATAAATATTTAACTCACATGTGTTAGAAGTATTGACTTGGGTTTCTCAGTGAAATTATTCCGCTGTAATGAAATTAACCTTCAGAAGATTTATTGAGAAATTCAGTTCACACTTAAGGTTTTGACAGTGCATAATTTCAAGCTGCATATATTGTTAGCATCCAAAAGTAGCACAAAAGCTGAGAAAAAGATAAATTATGAATGTGTTTCTTTTTCATTCTAAATGAATGCACGCAAGCCTTAGGAAACGGAGCCATTACAGCAGGCTCTGCTTCTTCTTGTTACTCCTATTCTCTCTCTGCCTTTGACATTTTCATCTCTTCAAAACGTTTGTGGGAGCAGTAGAGAAAAATAACCCTGTTTTATAATCCAGAGTGAAAAAGGCTCCTGAAAAGAAAAGCCTTGGTATAATGGGTATTCATCCACAGAGAGTAAACAGAAGCATGCACACATAACTATTGAACTAAGACAGTGGGTACAGTTGGGGCTGGGCACTCGGCTCACAGTCATGTTAAGGTAGAGAAAAACAAATGTACACATATTATTAAAGTTCAAAATTACAGTCACCAGTGCTTCTGTGTGTGTATCCATGTGTGTGCATGTGTGTATGTGTGTAAGTATGCATGCCTCTGTGTGTGTTTGTGTGTCTGTGTGTGTATGTGCATGAGAGAGAGAGAGAGAGAGAGAGAGAGAGCAAACTAGATGTGTGACCATGAGAAGGAAAGGAGATCTCAAGTTTTGGGATGGGAGCCAGTAGAATACATGTGACATGAAAGTAAAGGGGGCTTTGGAAACAGGAAGGGGACCACCAAGAGAAATATTGGACAGTGGGAAAGGTGATTGGGGAGGAGAGTGAGAAGAACAGAGTGTGTTTGAAATGGACGTAATGAGAACTAGAGAGGTGGCTCAGTGGTTAAGACTCCTCACTGCTTTTGCAGAGGACATGGGTTAGGATCCAGACCCCAAATGGTGGCTTATCACCCATCTGAAACTCTAGTTTCGGGAGGCTGAAGCCCACTCCTGGTCTCCCTGGATACTGGGCATACATGTGGTGCACATACATGTTTGCAAGCAGAAATACAACATGTATAAAATGAAATAATAAATAGATATTTAAATAGAAACTGCCATAATGAAACACATTACTTTACATGGTAAGTGAGGGCAGAAAACCTAAAACAAAACAAAACAGCATAAAAAAGAAAGAAAAAAACCCAAAAAGTAGTAACAGCAAAAACCACAAACACAGACCCACAAGTAGAAGCACTAATTATTGGCAAAGATGCAGAAAAACTGGAACAACAGTAAACAGAAAAATAAGTTGAGGCAAGTTTGTGCCACACAACATGTCAGAGATCCTTATCCTTTGGTACAAAATGTTGCAGTGTTGAACCTGGGAACAGCCATATGGAATCTTATTGTAGGGTTTTTCTCTCAACTTTTATAAATCTTTAGAATTTTTAAAGAAAAAAATTTAAAAACAAAAGAGCACCGAAAACCCTCTCCTACGTGTTTCAGTTAAATTGCTTACTATGCATGTAAAAATGCATTTGCTAATTCTTTTTTTAAAAGACTGAATGGGGCAGGCAAGATGGCTCACTGGGTACGATGCACTTGCTGTGCAAGCCTCATGGTCCTAGTTCAGTCCCCAGAGCTCACATGGGAAAGAGCAGACCACAAAAAGAGCTGTGAATTACATTACCTGACACACACGTTTTGTTAGGCGGCACACCTACTTAACCTTACAGTAACGTGAGGATGTCTGCTGAGACTCAGGGCTCTGCTCATCTGCAGTGAGTCATGGTACTGTGTGGAATCATTCTTTTCCTGGCCACGGTCCTAGAAGACTTTGCTTCTGCATAGGCAAATGTGCAAATGTGCCCTTCATTTAAATACTGTGAACTTTAATGAAATTTGATGATATGCAAAACAGTGGACCAAATTCAGTTATTGAAACTTTTCATATCTGTGATGTGGTATTTAACGTGTTACAGATATTACAGGACATGGGAAGCTGAGGTGGTTTTTGAAATTTTTATTGTATTTTCTACTGTTTGTATCATTACTCTTATCAATATACTTTGGCTGGAGACATTTTAAAATGTTAATTGTGTGAATGTTATTAGTTCACGGACATATGTAGAGGTTTAAAGAACAAACTGGCATGACTAGTCTCACCCCTGACATGGCCAGTGTGCTGCCTCCTGGGATGGGCTGGTGGGAGGATGCAGCGTAACGCTTGATTCTTTCAGAACCTTCTCTTCAGAAATGCTGTTTAAAAATGTTAAAGCATTTTTGTTAAGATGGTAGTGTGGTTTGAATGTGATATGTCCCCAAGAGGCTTATGTGTTACAGGCTTATGTATTTAAAGTCTTTTTTAAAATAAAATGTATTTATGTATTCACTTTATAACCTGAATGGACCTGCTCCCTCCTTTCTTCCCAGTCGCACCCTCCCACCCTCTTCTCCATTTCCCCCCTCCCCTT
This sequence comes from Acomys percivali, assembly GCA_907169655.1. NCBI lineage: Eukaryota > Metazoa > Chordata > Mammalia > Rodentia > Muridae > Acomys > Acomys percivali. The sequence goes on along the minus strand of OU015746.1, from coordinate 82,027,685 downwards.
CTCCTCAGAAAAGGGGAGCTTCCCTCAGCCCCTTACAAACCCACCCCGGCACATCAAGACACATCAGGACTAAGCCCATCCTCTTCCACAGAGGCCAAACAAAACAGCCCAGCTAAGGGCAAGTGATCTAAAAGCAGCCTTGCCCCACTTGCTGGGGGATCCACACGAAGACCAAGCTGCCCATCAGTTACATGTGTGTCGAGGGAAGACATTTTCCAGGGAGATGCTAGCAATATCAGACTATTGAAATAACACACCCCAAAGAATTAAACTTCTCCCAGGAATTCCGTGCTGCGGACTGCAGCCAAGACAATGGTGGGTGGAACCAAGACTGTTAAGTTTAAAGTTAAAGTTTAAAGCTAAACCTCAGGACAGGACCGTAAAGATGGGCATGGGACGCACTGGACCCAGTCACTTAGATGACGCACTTTGTGAGGTTTCTATCCAGTTTCTTCCTTGTAACCGGAGCTTACTACTTTTGTGGGTTCTTCTTCCTTTCACCTTTCTTCACCCCTTTTCTTCCACCCTCTCAACCCCCTAACAGTAGATAATAAGGAAGAAAGGATAGAGAGGGAAGGAAAGAGATCCCTGAATAAAGTCAGGCATCAGAAAGGCGGTGATGTTATCTTTAGACTACTTCCCGCCAGTTAGGGACACGGAGTTCCCTGGGGTGAGTTTGACCTTCAACATCAGGATATCTGGTTTCTTCTTGTTGTTTCTTCTTTGCACGTGACTACTGAACAAACTGCGACTAACATTAATCGACAACCACCCCTCACTCAAAGAGCAATAACTACGCACCCCTGCCTCTTTCAGAATCCTAGCAATTATATATATCCTCTGAAAAGCCCACAGAATTCCAAATGTCACACAATTGCAGAAACCATCTGTAGCTGGCAAAATCGCACCTCTGCTAGAGCACGAGGCAAATCATAGTCAGCTGCTGTGAAACAGCCCCGTATCCCCACAGTTGAGATTAAAATGAAAACACATTCTTATAACATTTCTGTTGTATTTTTTCTAAAGAAAACAAAATTCCAGGATTCTGACTACACTTCCCTATGTGATCATGTACTGTTCTTCGATTCTAGGACTTTTGTTTTAAGCAATAGACTCATTGCAAAGCCAAAATAAGTTATGAAGTGGAAAGAGGTGACTTACATTCTCTCTGAGAGCAGAAGGAGAAAATGGAAACGGATGTAGAGAGGAGATAGCACAGATGGAGAGCAGGCAGGGCCCACACAGATCACAGTTGTTAGTGTCATGAGTCCCTCAGAGGGAAGGGGGTGAATTCAGCATAGCATGAAGGTGTTTTTGGCCTGAGGAGCAGAGTCTGTAGTTCTACAGGGAAAAACACAACCTCCTTGGATTAATTAAAAAACTCCGAGGGCACAGGTTTTTAAGTTAAAAAAAATTTAAAAATATTAGTTAGGTTTAAAAAATGTGTTTAAATTAGTGTGTGTGTGTGTGTCTGTGAGTGTGTGCATATGCATGTGTGCAATGTGTGTGTATGTTTGTGCATGTGATGCACACACATGTGCATGTGTGTCACAGCATACGTACTTGCCTTAGGATTCACAAGGCATGGGCTCAAACCCCAGCATCCCATACACCAACTGTGATGGCACATGACTGTAGTCCCAGCACTTGAGAGGTGGAGGCAGGAGGATTAGATGTTTACTAGTTCAAGGTTTTCTTCAGTCACTACATAAAGAGTGAGAAACCCTGACTCAAAACAAAACAAAACAAGACAAAAGATAACCCTCAACCTCCTTCCCATCCCCCACACAAAACAAATAACAACAAAGGAATCCGTAGCACAAAAGGAAAGAGCAAAAAGGACACAGAAGCTTGGACTCCATCTCTCTAAGGAAAAAAAAAAACCAATCCGGTTATATGCTACCATTACTTGCTACAGTAGCTGCAGGAAAATTGCCAAGATGCCAGGCATCAAGTGCAGGGAAGCTTCCATCTGAAGAGAAGTCAGAAGAGAGCATCTAACATGGGGGGCAGTTCAAGTAGTTCAAATATACTGGCTTGACTGCTCAAGGAAAAGGCAGGTGCCCTCTGGCCCTACTCTTGATGCTTGTTGCAGGCAGAAGGGACTGGGGAGCCCTCCCTCTGGACTCACTTTTATTTTGTAAAGTACTAATCCTGTTCATGAGGCCTCGCCTCACTCTCTCAATCCAATCAGCCCCAAATCCCAACTTCCCAAAGCATCACCACAGAGAATTCCAATTCCTGAATGTTTACAGTGGGGACTGCAACCTTGACCACAGCTATAACCACTGTGTGTGGTTTGCAGAAAGAAGCTTAAATATGGGATCCAGGGACAAAGGCATTCCCCATACAGAGGAAGCAACAGAGAAGTGTTTAGAAATAAAACTCAGGCAAAATCCCTGAGAGAAGCTTAGCTCCAAAAAGGACATTTTATAAACCCAAAGAAGTAAAATTCACACAGAAGAAGGAAGGGTCAGGCAGGAGGCAGGAAATGTGACTGTCAGTTTGTCTCAGTAAGTCAAAAGAGAAGCCTAGAGGAGGGATGTGGCTTAATTGGTCCAGCGCTTGGTTAACACACAGGAAACCGAGCCTTTGATCCCCAACACTGGACAAACCAGGACTGATGAATCTTAGGAATCTGGAGGTGGAGGCAGAGGTATCAAGAGTTCAAAGTCAACCCTGGCTAAATAAGGGGTTTGAATCAGCCTGGGATACACGAGATTCTGACCTAGAGAGGAGGAGGATGGAAGGAGGGATGAAGGAGAAGGAGAGGGAGAGAATGGGAATAGAGCAGCCTTTTGAGTAGTTTTTTAGAGCTCAGAGGGAACCACTAGACCTAAAAATAAGGACCCGACTGAGAGAAGCCCGGGGGTGGTGGGAGAGAGGGAGGAAGTGGAAGAGGGGTAATTTTCTCTTAGTCATAATGGAGCCAACAGATGCTCTGTGAGAGTGCTAGATTCAGAAAGAATTATAAAAAGAATGACTACAAAAGCAAAATCCATGACTCTCAACTACCCCACTGGGGGAACCACGGCTCACAGGGCCCCACAACGCCAAACTGAAATAGCACACCCAGGTGGGCCGAACAGCAGAAGACAGAAAATAGTGGAGGCTTAAGATGAGGTGATATGCTAAGTCAACATATGTACTCCATTTGCTGTCCAGAATAGGATCATCTCATCTATTAAAATAAATACATTTTAAAGGCAAATGAGAGTGAATAGCTGAACCAAAGCCTGATGGGAAAAATGAAGTCAGTAAAAATGCAAAGGTAAGAATTATATAAGATTTCCTTGAATAAGGGGAATGAGAGCAGACAAAGGGATCAGGAGCATCACAAATGATGTTTTGATATACATTTTAAAACGTTGACACATGGGGCTGGAGAGATGGCTCAGTGGTTAAGAACAATGAGTCTTTTCCCAAAGGATCCAGGCTCAATTCCCAACACCTACGTGGTGGCTAGCAACCTTCGGTAACTCCAGCCTCAGGAAATACAACACCCTCTTCTGGCCTCTATGGCCACTACATTCATATGGTACACAGCTATGCATGCATGCGAAATACCCATAGACCCAAAATAAAATGATTTTTAAAAATGAACCCATCTGATATAAAATGAATTAAATATGTGGGGGTAGAAATGTTTAAGGGCAGATGGAGGCAGAAAGATGGAGGTGAGGAAGATAGGGGGAGGCCAACCAAAACCATGTAAGTCAATCACAGTACCCGATACTATGGATGTTAAAATGAAACCACAAAGGCATAAAAAGAAAAAACTTTGTGGAAAGAAGTGATTTATAAGAAAAAATATTAAAGTCTCTGTAGGATCCAAAAAAGACAGTTTTCATAGACTGAAAAAGAGAGAAAAGGAGCTTTGCTTAGCCAAAACCTGCAACTGCGGAGCTCGTCACCCACTCATCTAATTAGCTTTCTACAGACAAGAAGCGTGATAGAAAGGAGGCTTCTGTTGGATTTGTTTTTCATTTTGTGTGTGTGTGTGTGTGTGTGTGTGTGTGACCTGTGAACAGTCTCATTCAGATGTACTATGTTGACAGATATACAAGTGAAATTTAAATTATCAGTGTGATAACTATTTGGTTTTGGCTGTAGCAGCAGGTGGTTCAAGAGGACAGGAAGACAGATTACTGATGGGGGGGGGGAGGAGATTTTTAGCCCTAAAAAGACAGATAAGGAGGCAACAGCATGATGGGAGCTCAAAGGAGATTTGGGGTTCCAGCACCAGAAACTGACAGCATGGTGGGAGGAGCTCTCTGAGGAGAATGAGAGGCCAGGTGCTGGAAGTGGGCTTTCTTCTCATGTCTCTTGAAGACTGGTGGTGAGGGCAGGCTTCACAGTGAGTCTCCAGCCAGGCTCTGCAGATGGGAGTCAGGGAAGGGAGTGGGGAGCAGAAAGTGCCTGGTGCCAATACCTTACCAGAAATACCTTCTGATGTTTATTCACGTCCCAGGTGAGAAATCCTGTCTGCAGTGCCTGCCATCAGCATCTGTGGGAGGGGAGGGCTGCAGCAGTATCTGGTATCAGCAGCATCTGTGGGAAGGGAGGGCTGCTGCTGCAGTGCCTGCCATCAGCAGCATCTGTGGGAGGGGTGGGCTGCTGCAGTGTCTGCCATCAGCAGCATCTGTAGGAGGGGAGGG
>OU015746.1:81989491-82021055 GCA_907169655.1 Acomys percivali | reverse complement strand
GAGAGAGAGAGAGAGAGAGAGAGAGAGAGAGAGAGAGAGAGAGAGAGAGAGAGAGAGAGAGATGAGCAGCACTATTCATCTCTTCTTGCTTCCTGACTGCAGACACAATGTGACTGGCTGCCTCAAGCTCATGCCACCATACCTTCCTCCACAGGATGGACTGTACCCTTTAACTGTGAGCCAAAATAAACCCATCCTCCTGTAAGTTGCTTTGTCAGGCATTTCATTACATTGACAAAATATAAAAACTAAACAATACACATAGCAAGAGAAGGAGCAAGAGAATGAGTGACAGAAGCCTATGTTGCTTTAAATCCTTCTTTATAACATGCTCCCAGGGGACCTGATCCAACCCCACACGATGGACGTTAATCTCCTCCGAGAGTGATACTCCCAATAATTTAACCATCTTCCATTAGGCCTCCTCCTGGCGCCGCTACACTGGGGACCAAGCACCCAACAAATGGCACTTTGAGGGACACACTCAAAAAACCTTGGTAGTGACACTTGCTGGCAGATCTTTAAACAATATGCCTGCACTCTGTCCATTTATCACTGAGTCCCAGGATACAGGCATCCTTCAGTCTCCCCCCAGCACCCAGGCATCCTTCAGTCTCCCCCCAGCACCCAGGCATCCTTCAGTGTTTCTCTGCTAAAAAAAGACTTCACTTTCTGCTGGCCTTCATGAGGAAAACCAATGTCAATCTCCACCATCACAGGTCAGTCTGTAGGATATATTCATACACCATGTGTCTTCACCTTAAATTCTCCCCAAGTTCTCCAAGCAAGCATCAGCATCTCCTGGATCTCTATTGGCTGCTCTCGAGACTATCTCCGATACTACAGGTTTCCCATGCTGGACTCAACCACAACTTTGAGAACCCACCAGGCAAGGAACATACTCTTCATCTTGAGTGGGAAGAAGGCATCTTCTCAGGTTCCTCTACCGTCTCTGTCCTGTCTCAGCCTCTCATTCATAGATAGAAGGGTAGACCCACTATTACTAGCTCAGGCTAGACCTATTGATTCTCACACCTCAAGTTTTCCTTATAACAGTGCCTTTGCAGTCTTTCTTCCTCAGCCAAAGCAGAGATAAGATTTTCACTCAGAAAAAAAATAAAAAAATAAAAATAAGTAAAAAAATAAAATAAAATAAAAAAAAGATTTTCACTCAGTTTTGAAAAAGTATGTATACAGTTGTTTCAATAAACTATCATTAATAAGAGAAACAAGCATTTTTATAGCCATGCAGACTTCAGGGGCACTGGCTTTAAAAACATTTACAAAATGTTCATAACCTCCTTTCTTTATAGTTGGCATGTTCCGTGGGTGGTACAGTCTCTGTATTCCATAAATACACAGAGTCAATGGAGTTTAAGGTGCAGCCTGTAGAGCATGGCATTCTTAGTTAGGTTAGATCGTTGCAGCCAACACCTCTGGCTTTGTGGTCCTAGCTCTTGCAAGGTATGTTTCTCAGCTGACTTCTCTCATATGTCAAATTGGAAAAACTTCAAACATCTCCTAATAGTTAAATAATGCCGGTATGGGAAGTCTACCTTGTGATTAATGGTTCATTGCTTCATCTACACAGGACAATGATCATAAAAAGCGATGTTATCTGCTGAAATTCTCATATGTGACCAGCTAAAGACAGCTTTGAAAGCTGTGCTCTGAGACTTAGCCGGTGCTGCACCATACTGGTGTGTGAGGCAGAACTTAAGGCTTCTCCACTGGTATGTTTTGGTGCCACCATTTTTCACTGTGACTTTCTACAGCGACCTAAGATGCATTCCCTGTTCCAATGGGTCTGTGATGCTGAGGGGCATCTGCAGTCCCCCAGTCACCGTCTAAATTCCATCAATTTCCAACCTACCCCCAACTGTCCACCCCACCCCCAACTGTCCACCCCATAAAACCTTGTTGTCAGCTGCTTTACCACTTTACAGAGTCAGCTGGCTGTTTCCTGTTGCATGGCCCAATCTGTCCGTAAGACATCTTCATTTTCCTCAGCTGTGTCTCCTCATGGGCGCTTAAGAAGAACCTATTTGTTGAGTGAGATGGTGAAGGTTTTGAATATTGAAAGGTCATCTTAGCAAAACTACTTAAATCATTTGATTTCACCAAACGTTTCAGCCTCACAGGTCCTCAACCATTGACACCCCCCCCACACACACACACAAAGTACAAAGAAGTAGTGAAATTTGAGTTGGAATCCTACCCTCTGCCCCCAGTTTCAGGCTTTGGAGGTACAGGCTTTCCATCCCAGCCACTTGGAAAGCTAAAGCAGGATGATTGCAGGTTTAAGGCCAAACTGAGCTACATAGTGAGTTCGAGAGCAGCATGAACAACTTTAGTGAGACTTGTCTCAATGCAAAAAAAGCAACCATGCTGGGCTGCATCCGAGTGCCTGTCACTCCAGCTCTGGGGTATCTAAAGCCCTCTTCTGGCCTTTGTGTGAACCTACACATACGCATAATTAAAAATAAATCTTTAAAAAGAAGGAAAGAAAACTAGAAAGCAGGCTGTGGGTACAGCTTGGTGCCTAGCATGCACAAGGCTTTCCTAGTGCTGAAAAAAAAATCTGCAGCAATTCAACCACTGGTGTCCCCAGCATATGAGGTCACCTCGTGGTGTGTGCACCTGTGCATGTGGGAGCCAGAGGTTGACATCAGCTGTCTTCCTCAGTCACTCTCCACCTTATTTCTTGAGGCAGGGTTTCTAACCAAGAGCTCTCTAACCCAGCCAGGACTTTCAGGGCTGAGATTACAGATGTATGTTACTGGACGTGGCTTTTAGAGAGTCAGATCTGGGTTCTTGCGCTTGTATATTAGACTTTTACCCACTGAGTCAGCTGCCTCACCTCTGTTTATTGTTTTCCACTCGCCTGTCTGTCCAAGCATCCAGCTGGGAGCTGGGCTGCAGCAGGCACTGTGGAAAGGGTTTGGATTTGAAGTAGACTCGACTTCACTGTATCCTCACTGCGTAGTCACAGCAGCCTCTGCTTTCCACTCCCGGCCTCAGCCTCTTTCTGTGTAAACAGGTGTCCTAAGTTCTCCTGGAGTTGGTAAGAGGATCAGGTGGGGCTTTCATTGCAGGTCATGAGACCCTAAAAGAAGTTTGGAAATGGGGTGAAGACTTTGATAATGGTCAGGGGCTGTAGATGCCGCTCGACATCAAAGACCCTTTGGGATGTAGAATGCACTTCCATCCACCTGGAGAAAACAACTCTGGCGCCGTGGAAAGTTCCAGAAGAAATGGTGGCGCCAAACCGCACCACTGCGGTGGTCTTGCATTCCGCCTCACACATCCGGTTATGTCTCGAATTATCTAGAAGTAAATTTACCGTAGGAAGGAAGACAGCTGGATGTGGCTGTGCTCACCCATGACTTCAGTGCTTGGGAAGACGAAGCAGAAAGACACTATGTTTGAGAACAGCCTGGGGCTACCTAAAAAAGCGCTGTCTCAGAGAAAAGGGAGGGGCCAGCTCTGCCTCTGTTTAAAATTTTGTGAAGAGTTGTTCATTATCTGAGAAACGTTCTGCAAGCCAAGAGTGTTAGCACAGCCATTGGTGTCATCAATATGATAGGAGCTGTCAGTTTGCCTGTGTACGGCTCGTTCGCGTTACCCTACATACATAAATATGTAAATCTATCCCATATTTTAAAACATGTAATCAATGAGACTGGAGAGACAGCTCAGCAGTTAAGACATGAGCATCACTGCCCTTGCAGAGGACCCAGCTTGTTTCCCAGCACACCTGCATCAGATATCTCAAATTCATCTGTGTCTATAGCGTTGGGGGATCTGGCCCCCTCGTCTGTCCTCAAAGGGCACGTGTGTGTATGTGAGCATGACACACACACACATCACACACACACACACACACACACACATCACACACATCACACACACACACACATCACACACACACACACACAGAGTTTTTTTAAAGTAAATATTTTTGAAAGCCAATGAATGAAGGAGAAAGTGCCAAATAATATTGTTAAATCTTTAGCATTGATTTTTGTCCTTGTATTTACACCTATAAATAAGAAGAACACTTTTACTAAAAATGACAAGTAGATGAATATCTATTTCCCTTCTAAGATGTGAAGAAACGATCTGAGAGATATGACTGTGTGGTTGGCACATTAGAGGTAATTTTTGGATGTGAAGGAAGATGATTTCGGCACTTCTAAGAAAAATCAATAGGGACTGATATAAAGCACACCAAGCTGAGCAGGACTGACTGCAGCACACATTCTCCAACTAGCTGTGTGAGTGGTAATAACACAAGGTAGGAAGAAATGAAAAAACAATATTTTTTTCCTCTTCATCAATACTCATGTTTGAGCCAAATTCCAAGGCAGACAAGACCATAACAGAACCATGAGTTTAAATAATACTTCGCACAGGTGGCTGCTAAGCTGGTATAGAATAAAAAGCCAAAGACTTAATGCTATTTTGAAAATCATAGACAATGGGTTCCCAGAGGTTCCCTTTTCCTGAAACACTCTGTAAAGCTGAGCATGAGTGCTGAGGTGAGGACTATGCAAATGGTATTCCTGCAGCCGCCCACCTTGTGCTGAGCAGTGCCCAGGAATATGAGTAGGGAAAGGCCTCACAAGGAAGAGGCTGTGCCACTCTCAGCGCTGTCTCCCTAATACAGAGTGGCATGGGCTATGCTCTTATGGGTGCCACTAAGTGACCCCAAAGGAGCACAATGACCCAGAAAAGAAGAAGAAATGTCTCTTTTCAGGAAAATCTTGTTTGTATTTTTTTTATGTACCATAGTTTGTTTCTGTTGCTGTGATAATATACTCAGACAAAAGCAGTGAGGGAGAAGGAGAGGGAGAGAGAGAAAGAGAGGGGGGGGGCTTTAGCTCACAGTCATAGGCGAGAGTCCATCATTGCAGGTAAGTCACAGCAGCAGGCTTGAGAGAACTGGTCACTCTATACCCATGGCCAAGACAGAGAATGTGACCTAGGGCATGCACAGTAGCACACAGCCCTTTTTCTCCTTACACAGTCCAGGACCCGGTCCTGAAGAATGATGCCACTCACAGTGGGCAAGCCTTCCAAAGGAGATTATCAACAAATATGTTACATAAGATCCTACTGAGATCTCCTCCCAGAGATACAAGAAACATTCTGTTGTGGAAATATTTGTACACAATCAGATAGGATTTGAAAACCATAAAGAGCCAGGTGGTGGTGGTGCAGGGCTTTAATCCCAGCATTTGGGAGGCAGAGGCAGGCGGATCAATGTGAGTTCAAGGCCAGCCTGGTCTACAAAGTGAGTACAGGACAGCCAAGGCTAACACAGAGAAACCCTGTCTCCAAAAACAAAGACAAAAACAAAATCAAAAATGAAAAAAGAAAGAAAGCTATAAAGAATGGATTTAAGGAGGTGGAGAGCTAGCTGAGCAGTTAACAGTGCCTCCTGTGCTGAGCAAGGGCTGGAGCTTCGTTCCCAACACCCAAGTCAGGCAGCTCACAACACCTGTAGCTCCAGGTCCAAGGATCTCACATCTCTGTGGCTGCCCCAGGTACCAGCATACAAGTGACATATGCACACATGCATGAGTGCACATATACTTCAAATAAAAAATAAAAAAAAAATAAAGACCTCTATCAGGACTCCATTCCCTGGTCCTCAGCTCTGCCTGCATTCCTGGAGGCCTATTGGCACCAAGGACAACCAGGTGAGACCCCTACACCCCAACTCCCTGACTGCTGGGTCCCCTCAGGCAGGCTCAGCAGTAGTGAGCTTCGTCCTGTGCCCTGTGCACTTCATTTCCTGGCACACAACTGTATCTGCATTCCCAAAGGCCTGTTGCCATCAGAGACTACCAGGTGAAACCCCTCCCTCAAAATTCCCTGCCCTTCTGTCCAAAAGCACTCCCAGCAGTCAAAAATTACATCTGCGCCCTTGGGCTCTATTTTCTGGCTCACAACTCTGCCTCCATTTCCTGAGCCCTGCCAATACCAGGGACAACCATATGGCATAAGAACACAATAAACAAGAGCCAAGGCAGTATGGCACCTCCAGAACTCAGCTATTTTACTAGAGCAAGCCCTGGATAGCCTAACACAGCTGAAGCACAAGAAAATGACTTTAAAGCCAATCTAATGAAGATGACAGAGGCTTTTAAAGAGGAAATAAATAAATCCCTTAAAGAAATACAGGAAAATACAAGCAAATGAATAAATGAAGGAAATGAAGAAAATTGTACTTTACCTAAAAATGGAAATAGAAGCAATAAATAAAACACAAACTGAGGCAATCCTGGATATGGAAAACCTAGACAAGCAAACAGAAACCATAGATGCAAGGATAACCAACAGAAAACAAAAGATGGAAGAGAGACTCTCAGGTGTATAAGATACGAAAGAAGAAATAGATACATTGGTCAAAGAAAATGTTAATTTTTAAAAGTTCATAACATAAAACATCCATGAAATTTGGGACACTGTAAAAAGACCAAACCTAAGAATAATAGGAATAGAAGAAGGAGAAGAGTCCCACCTTAAAGGCCCAGAGAATATCTTTAACAAAATCATAGGGGAAAAGTCCCTAAGCTAAATAAAGAGATGCCTATAAATGTACAGGAAGCTTACAGAACACCAAATAGATTAGATAAAAAAAGAAAGTCCTCCTGCCACATAATAATCAAACACTAAATATGCAGAACAAATAAAGAATATTAAAAACTGCAAGGGGAAGGCCAAGTGACATATAAATACAGATCTTTTGGAATTATACCAGACTTCTCAAAAGAGGCTTACAAAGCCAGAAGGGCTTGGGAAGATGTCTTACAGTCTCTGAGAGACCACAGATACCAGCTTAGACTACTATACCCAGCAAAACTTTCAATCACCATAGATGGAGAAAACAAAATATTTGATAACAAAAACAAATTAAACAATATAAATTCCATGAACCAAGCCCTACAGTGGATACTAGAAGGAAAACTCTAACGCAAGGAGGTTAACTGCACACAAGAAAACACGGGAAACAAATAATTTCACACAATCAAAACCAAAAGAAGGGAAACACACACACACACACACACACACACACACACACACACACACACACAACCACCACCAACATCAAAATAACAAGAGTTAACAATCATTTGTCATTAATATCTCTCAATATCAATGGACTCAATTCCCTAATAAAACCACACAGAGTAACAGAATGGATGTGGAAACAGGAGCCATCATTCTGCTGCATACAAGAAACACATTTCAGCAACAAAGATAGACATTACCTTAGAGTAAAGGGCTGAAAAAAGATTTTCCAAGCAAACAGACACAGGATGCAAGCTGGAGTAGTCATTCTAATATCTAATAAAATAAGCTTTCAAGCAAAGTTAATCAAAAGATATAAGGACACTTGATACTCAGCAAATGAAACATCTAACGAAATAATGTCTCAATTCTGAATGTCTATGCCCCAAATGCAAGGGCACCTACATTTGTAAAAGAAATATTACTAAAGTTTAAATCACACATCGTGCCATACACAGAAATAGTGGGAAACTTCAGCACCCCACTCACCAATGAGCAGGTCATCTAGAAAGAAACTAAACAAAGAAATAATGAAACTAACAGATGTTGAATCAAATGGACCTAAAAGATATTTAAAGAACATTTCACCCAACACAAAAGGATGTACCTTCTTCTCAGAACCTCATGGAACCTTCTCCAAAATTGACAATATACTTGACCACAAAGCAAGTCTCAACAGATACAAGAAAATTGAAATAACTCTCTGTATATTATTAGACCATCATGGATTAAAGCTGGACTCCAACAACAACAGAAACAACAGAAAGCCTACAAACTCATAGAAACTGAACAACTCCATACTCAGTGACCACTGTATCAAGGAAGAAATAAAGACTTTCTAGAATTCAATGAAAGTGAATGGGCAATATACCCAAATTTATGGGACACAATGAAAGCAGTGATAAACACTAAATGACTTCATAAAGACCTTGGAGAAATTCCATACTAGCAACTTAACAGAACACCCAACAGCTCTGGAACAAAAAGAAGCAAACACAACCAAGAAGAGTAGATGGCAGAAATTATTAAGCTCAAATACAAAATCAATAAATTAGAAACAACACAAATAATCAATGAGACCAAGAATTGATTCTTTAAGAAAACAAAAAAGATAGACAAACCCTTAGCCAAACTACTAAAAGGCAGAGAGACAATATCAAAATTACCAAAATCAAAAATGAAAAGGGTAACATAACAACAGACACTGAAGAACTCCAAAGAATCATTAGGTCATACTTCAAAAATCTGTATACCACAAATTGGAAAATCTAACTGAAATGGATGGTTTTGTTGATAAATACCACTTACCAATGTTAAATCAAGATGAGGTAAACAATTTCAATAGACCTATAAACCCTAAGGAAATAGAAGCAGTTGTTAAAATTCTCTCAACCAAAATATCCCAGGATCAGATAGTTTTAGCACAGAATTCTACCAGATCTTCAAAGAAGAGCTAATACCAATACTCCTCAAATTATTCCATAAAGTAGAAACAGAAAGAACATTGCCAAACTCATACTATGAGGCCACAGTCACTCTAATACCTAAGTTACACAAAGACTCAACAAAGAAAGAGAATTTCAGACCAATTTCCCTTATTAACATTGATGCAAAAAATACTTAATAATATATTGCCCTTTCTGAGCAACCACCAAGATGGCTGAAGTGGAGCAGAAGAAGCAGACCTTCTGTAAATTCACCTACCGTCTCATGGACCCAGACCAACTTCTGGACATGTCCTATAAGCTGATGCAGTTGTATAGCATCTGCCAGAGGCGGCACCTGAACCATGGCCTGCAAAGCAGCACTCATTACTCAAGTGCTTGAGAAAGGCCAAGAAGAAGGCATTACCCATGGAGAAGCCTGACGTGGTGAGGACCCACATGAGGGACATGATCAACCTACACCAGATGCTGCTCACACCCAGGTCTGCTTACTCTCAACCTATAGCCAGAGATGGTCAGCCACTACCGGGCAAGTTCTCCATCACCTACAAGTCCATGAAGCATGGCTGGCCTGGTGCCTCCTGCTTCATCCCCTTCAAATAGTTGCGGCCAATAAAGACTCATGTTTAGTTCCTGGGAAGAAAAATACTCACAAACTTTTAAAAAAAGATTTATTTATTTATTAATATTGTATACAGTGTTCTGCCTGCATGTATGTATGCCGCCTGCCAGAAGAGATCATTAGACCACATTATAGATGGTTGTGAGCCACCATGTGGTTGCTGGGAATTGAACTCAGAACCTCTGGAAGAGCAGCCAGTGCTCTTAACCTCTGAGCCATCTCTCCAGCCCAATACTCACAAACTTAATCCAAGAACACATCATAAAACATCATCTACCATGATGAGTAGGTTTCATGTCATAGATGCAGGGATGGTTCAACATTTGAAAATCCATCGATGTAATCCACCATATAAACAAACTGAAAGAAAAAACATGATTATCTCATTCGATGTTGAAAAAGCCTTTGACAAAATCCCACACTCCTTCATGATAAAATTCTTAGAGGGATTGGAGACACAAGGCCCATACCTAAACAATTAAAACAACATACAGCAAGCCAATATCTAACATCAAATTAAATGGAGAGAAACTCAAAGCAATTCCACTGAAATCTGGGAGAAGACAAAGCTTTCCACTACCTTCAATTCTAGTCTATATGGTACTTGAAGTTTTAGCCAGAGCAATAAGACAATTAAAGGAGGTCAAAGGGATACAGACTGGAAATAAAGTCAAAATATTGCTATCTGCAGACACATTGATAGTAAAAACACAAGTGACCCCAAAAATTCTACCAGAGAACACCCACATCTTCAGGCCACACCTTCAGGCCACAAAATTAACCAAAAATAATCAGTAGCCCTCCTTTATACAAATGAAAAATGGCATGAGAAAGAAATCAGGGAAACAACTCCCTTCATCATAGCCACAAATAATATAAACTATCTCGGTATAACTCATATAAAATATTTTGGTATAATTCTAATCAAGCAAGTGAAAGACTTATATGACAAGAACTTCAAGTCTCTAAAGAAAGAAATTGAAGACATCAGAAGATGAAAATATCTCCCATGCTCATGGATTGGTAGGTTTAACATAGTAAAACTGGGCATTTTACCAAAAGCAATCTACAGATTCAATGTAATGCCCTTCAAAATTCCAACACAATTCTTTACAGACCTTGAAAGATCAATTCTCACCTTCATATGGAAAAACAAAAAACCCAGAATAGCTAAAACAATCCTGTACAATAAAAGAACTTCTGGAGGTATCTCCTTGATTTCAAGCTGTACTACAGAACAACAGTAATTAAAAAAAAAAAAAAAGCCTCATGATGCTGGCATAGAAACAGACTGGTTGATCAGTGGAATTGAATTGAAGACCCAGAAATAAACCTACATACCTATGACACTTGATTTTTGACAAAGAAGCCAAAACCACACCATGGAAAAAAGGAAGAATGTTTAACAAATTGCCCTGGTCTAACTGTATGTCTGCAGGTAGGAGAACGCTAATAGATCCATATCTATCACCCTGCATATACCTCAAATCCAAGTGGACAAAACTGGATATGCTAAATTTAATAGGAGAAAAGGTATGAGATAGCCTTGAATGTATTGGCACAGGATATAACTTCCTGAACAAACACCAACAGCTCAGGCACTAAGATAAACAAGTAATAAATGGGACCTCCTGAAAAATGGAAAAACTTCTGTAAGGCTAAGGACACTGTCAAAAGGACAAAACAGCAGCCTACAGAATGGGAAAAGATCTTCTTTTCCCTACATCTGACAGAAGGCTGATATCCTATAATTTTTTTCAAGAAATTAGACAGCAACAAACCAAACAGCCAGATTAAAAAATGTAGTACAGAGCTAAACAGAGGATTCTCAACAGAGGAGTCTTTAATGGCTGAGACGCAGTTAAAGAAATGTTCAACATCCTTAGACATCAGGGAAATGAAAATCAAACCAACTCTAAGATTCTATCTTACATCTATCAGAATGGCTAATATAAAAAGCTCAAGTGACAGCACATGCTGGCTAAGATATGGAGATTAGGGGAATACTTCTCAATTCCTGGTAGGAGCGCAAACTTGTACAACCACTTTGGAAATCAATCTGGCAATTTCTCAGAAAATTGGAAATAGTGCTACCTCAAGACCCAACCATAGCACCCCTGAACATATACCCAAAAGATGCTCCACCATACAACAAGGACACTTGCTCCAATATGTTCCTAATGACTTTATTCATATTAGCCAGAAATTGGAAACAACCTAGATGTCTCCCAACCAAATCATGAATAAATAATTATATGGTACACTTACACAGTGGAATATTATTCATCTATCAAAAAACAATGACATCACAAAATCTGCAGGCAAATGGATGGAACTAGAAAACATCATCCTGAGTGAGGTAATCCAGACCCAGAAAGACACACATGGTATGTACTCACTTATAAGTGGATTTTAGCCATAAAGAACAGGAAAACCATGCCACACTCCACAGACTGAAAAAAAAAACTAAGTAACAAGGCTCAAGGGAAGATGCTTGAATCACACTGAAAAGGGGAAATAAAATAGACATCTGGGGTAGATGGATGAAAGGAACTGGGTGGGAGAAGGAGTGGGAAAGGGAACAGGAGGGATCAAGTGTGGGGAGGATGGAGGGATCAGTGGGGGGTGGGCATCTCTGGAACAAGCTAGAAATCTAGGACAATGGAAACTCCCAGGAATCTGTGAGGGTGACCCTAGCTTAGACTCCTAGGGGATACAGAACCTGAAATAGTCACCCCCTGTAACCAGGCAAGCCTTCCAGTGCAGGGATGGGCATACCAACCCAGTCATAAAGCATTCAACCCACAAATTTCCCTGCCTTTAGGAGGTGCAGATATAAAGAGGGAGCAGAAAGTGAGGGAATGGCCAACCAATGACTTGCCCAATTTGAGTCCCATGCCACGAGAAAGCACCTGACCCTGGCACTACTAATAGTATTCTGCTCTTCTTACAGTCAGGAGGCTAGCACAACTGTCATCTGAGGGGCTTCACTAGAAGCCAAAGAAAAGAGATGCAGAGACCCCCAGGCAAACAGACATTAGGCAGGCAGAGCTGGGGAATCTTGTGGAAGAGGAGGGGAGAGGAGTGAAGGAGCCAGTGAAGTCAAGGACACAACAAGAAAACCGACAAAATCAACTAACCTGGCCCAGTGGCGCTCACAGAGACTCAGCCCCCAACCCCCAGCATGCATAGGATGGGCCTAGGCCCGCTACACATACGTAACAGATGCACAGCTTGGTCCTAAGTGGGACCTCTAACAGCAGGAGCAGGGGCTGTCTGTGACTCTGTTGCCTGCCTTTGGATCCCTTTCCCCTAACTGGGCGGCCTTGTCTAATTTCAATAGACAAATGTACCCAGTCCTACTACAATGTGACATGCATATGTGGCTTGATACGCATGGGAGGTCTTCTTTTCTCAAGGAAGGGGACACAGAGGGAGGTGAGGTGAGAGGAAGAGACTGGGAGGAGAGGGGAGGGGAGGCTCTGATTGGAATGTAAAGTAAATAAGTAAATTAATAAGAAAACTCTTATCAGTTTAATAAAGTATTAACGCATCAATAAGTGCCCCCCAAAAAAACCTTGTTAATTATTTGTAGCACACCTCACAATTTTAAATACAAGAGATGTCAGGTTAAAATGCCTTGGATTACTATAGTAAAAGAAGGTTTTTGTATTTAGGGTTTCCACACCCACTCACTTGGAAGGAAACTGTTACTTATTTAGAAGGCTTTATCTCTGCATTGCGCTAAAGATGGTGGAAGTGTGGGAGGTGGTTACTAAAAGCAGGAATAGAAACCACTGCGGCAGGAGAAGGAAGTTTGAGATTCTTTTTTACCAGATGGGAATAAAATACCAACTTACTAGAAATACACAGGGTGTGGGGATCTTGCGGACAGACATCAGCAGTGAGTTGCTTCAAAAGCGCCATGGCCCATCATCCGAGTCTCAGCTGTAACACACACTTGCAGCTGAATTGAATGAGAGGCTGTGTCTGTTAGATAGTCCTCACTCACCTGGGCACCTGAGCTTTCCACCCACACACTCTGCCTGAATTGTGTGTCTGCCTCCATCACATGTCACTCATGGAGAGATAGGTTCCTCGAAGGTGAACGCAAAGTGGGATAAGTAAGGAGAACGCTTCAGTAAGTACAGAAAGCCCAAGCCAAATGAAACCTCGTAAGAAAGACAGTAACTGCTGGCTAGAGAAACAGAGACATGAGTTACAGCACACTGCTCGGCCAAGATCACAGCAGCCAGGACAGGGTAGATGGAACAATTTTGCCATTTCTCCTTAAAGTTCTATGATTCAATATCCACAAAACCATGTCTTCTAGAAGTAAATGGATGCTCACCATCATCAAAATGATAGAAGAGAGATTCCCAGTATGGTTGCTTCACAGAAATGACAAATTTCCAGATGAGTGCTTTGGGAGAAGTAAGTCAAAACACTTCAGAAGAGAGCTGAGCATGAACCAGGAATCGTGGGGAAGGCTGTGCTGTCTCCGCTCCATCTGGGTGATGCTGTCCCACACTGACAAGAATGCTCTGAAAGGCTGGTTTATTGATTGAGAGGAGGCAATACTGAGGTAGGTACATACCTTTCCTGAGTCCCAGGATAGTACTTAAAAGGAACATTTGTCTGTCACCTCATATGAGACCTGGGGAAACGGCACGGCCAAACTACTACCCAGGGTCACCGGGGAACACAGTGAAAGGGATGAGACACACCATGCCTGGTGTGTCCAGTGAGAGTAGCTCTGTGCCACCATTGGTAGCTTCAACCAAGTGGGGCCTGTCTAGAGGCCTTGCTAGAGTTGGAGGTCAGCCAGGCTAGTGAATTCTAGGCCTATAGATGCTTCTTACATAACATGGGGTATCTCAGAAATGGAGCATCTAGTTACAGTATCTCAGAGTCAGTGAGGGGCTACAGACCTTTCAATCATCAGAATACATTTAAAAGGAAGTGAATTGAACACCCCGATGCAAAGATGATGACTATAAAACTCAAACGCTGTTGTAACATTCTAAGACCAAAGTCATAAGGCCACAGAAGCACACTACATTCACTTCCTGACTGGTAAAGGCCAGTGTCCATAACCCAGAGAAGAACAAAGCTTCCCGGGTCTGTACTCTCATTGTTCCTTTTGTTCATTATTATTATTATTAAGAGGAAGACATCTTTGGTATGGGTTGAATGTGTCATAGCCTACACTGAGAAGGAGAGTCCTTGATGTGTGTCCTGGCTGGAAGTAATAGGACTTTAGATGACCTGGGAGATTGTCAACACAGTGAAACCAGTTGCCTCACACTCTGCTGCAGGAGCTGAGCCAACCATAGTTGTTTTATAGCATGGATTTGGGAGAAGCCATGAAAAGGTCTTGAAAACGATAGTGGGTGTTGGTTAGCTGCAATTGGTCCGTGGCTCCTGCGACCTCATAAGGAGCCATTGTGAGGAATGATGGTCCCCACCGGGCCTGGATCTCTTCCTTTCTCTCTACCGGAGAATGCTGTTTGGGGAGGTCACAAAACCCTAGGGCTGTAGAATTCAGCAGGAGGCACTGGGTAGCTGGATGCAGGAAGGGCCTGCCAAAGCCACGGAGTTACCTGCTTCAGGACCATCTCCACAAGTCACGGCCTCTCCCACCGCCATGTCTTCCTGTCTTCTAAAAGCCTGAGAGAAGAGCTGGCCTTTGTCCCTTGCTGGAGATTTGCTCGTGGCCACGACAAAAGTAACGCAGTTCCTGGCGCTTCATCGTCTAGGTTAGGAATGATGCTCTCGTGTCTTGTTGGTGAACCAGCGTGAGGAGCACCAGTTCTCAGTGCTCTTTCTGGCCCATAAGCAGGATCCATCGTGCAGTCGGTCGGTCCTGGGCTGTCCCTGTATTTCTCATTCCTTCTTGTCCTTGTATTGATCTCTTTACAGGTTTTGTAACAGACTGAATTATCACCACTCCCAGGGGTGCAGCAGCAGGAAGGCTGCAGCTGGTCCATGTTTGATAACCTCTTAGGTCAATCTGATGTCTGTTTTGTGAATCTAGGATTGTCAGCTCTCTGGAATACACATTTACCTCATCCACACTAGGGTTTCCGTTGGCCCTACTTGTTTCTTCCTTGTCTTCCTTTTTATTAATTTGCATCTTCTCTCTGGATGATTTGGGCCAAAGGTTTCTTGGATTTTCCATCCTTTCAAGCACCCTGCTCTTTGTTTCTTTGGACTTTGTTTCGTCCTCTTCATGTCCACTTACTTCTAGCTCTGACCTTATGCTTTGTCATAACTGCTTTGGGGTTTGGGTTGGTCTTTGTATCTCTGACCCCAAGATTCATCATTAGGATGATTGACATAGCTGTGATTTTCATGGTGCAGGACCTGATCACCTTATACTTGACTCCTGGACCTGATTTTGCGTTTTTACTTCTAGCACCATGTACAGCTGTCATTCCCCTCCTGAGGAGGTGGGGCACATGGAGGAGGAACACCCATTCATGGATATCTGAAATGCAGGTTTGCCACCAGAATACATTGAAACAGGCTCCACCCTGTCCATCTCCACCACTAAGGGCAACATGGCAGAAGAAAGTCTACACGTTGTAGGGACTATGGGCCAATTTCTCCTATTGCTGAGGCAAACACCAGTGTCCTCAACAGGAGAAAGGGCAGCCTGTTATATACCTGCAGAAAGACAGCATGTTTTTAAGATTCTTCCACTCACAGGCCCTGCAAGGCTTCCCACCCTCCCTTCCCTGCTAAGGAGGTTAGGGAGTGAACCTGCCCTGCCCACGTTCCTGCCATCTGATGACAGCAATGGGCAGGAGGTAAATGAAGAAAGAGGCAACAAAGCCTCCTTTGGGTCCAGCACACCTGATTTATACCAGCTCCTCGATGTCAGCTGCTCTAGAAACTTAGCCTAACAGGACGATGGTGTGGAGGCTTAGAGGCGAGCGGCAGCACCATCACGGTCAGCTGCACATCCCGCCACATACTATAGTTCCTGGAGGACTCCAATTGCAAAGGGATCCTAGGACCCCAGGGTGATGCCAAGGCAACAATACAACTGGATGACACTGGCCTGCAGCCCAGGGAAGGAGCACATGATGCTGTGAACACCATCGACTCTCCACAGCATGGAAACACCAAAAAAGAAAACGGCAGGGGCGTGTACTGTGAAGAAACATCAACCCATCCCACACCTGACAAGGACCAGCCCCAGAGACCACATAGATCCTCTTACAACAACAGAAGGGGCTGGAAGACTGGGAGGAAGCAGATTAACTACCTGTTCGGCCGTTTATACTGTTGCCTCCTCACCCCAAAGAAAGAAGACACACCCTCCAGGCAAGAGACAACAAGGCACGGAAATGGAGTCTTCAGGGAAACACAGGCTGGGTGGCCACCAACATGTCTGCTTTCTAAAGGCAGTTTGCTGCTGGCACACTGCACCTGTGTATAGGACATGAACTCAAAGATGTTCATGTCCCATGCAGCCCCGTTATGCGGATTCTGAGGAAGTTGGGGTAGAAGCAGAGAGCAGATTGTGGGAAGGAAGGCAGGAGGGCTTGGAGAAAGCAGCCAGGGTTCAGACAGGAGGAATCACGTGGGCTGCTCGGCTGACAGGGAACGCGAGGGTCTAATCTGTGTGCATCACTCAGATGAAGTAGTCAAGATCCCTATGAGTCTCCTGGTGGTGGACGATGAGTTTCTGGTGCCTGATCTTGACGTAACACACCAGTGAAACTGAGCTCTTCCCCCTGAAAGGTGCTAGACTTGGTGGTTGAGGACATGGGCCTCAGTGGCAGCTTATCAATTTGTCTGGAGTGCACTTCTACAACTGTAGCCAAGACGGAGTCTCCATGGCAATCTCCAATGATCGGCCCTAGCGGCAGTGACAATGAACTGAGTCATCAGTTTTATCATCCTCAGAACTTGACTCTTGTGTCCCTGAAACATTTCCAGCTGCCCTAGGGCCTGTGAAACAGGAGCTTGGTGAAGTCAGACACAAAATGTTCTCTTTTTCCAGGATCCACAGACTGAACTGGCCCACCCATACACTCTTACTCTAATCTGCTGACATGAGAGAACACTGTGACCAAGACAACATATGGGAGAAAGCATGTCATAATATAGGGGTTCACAGTTCCAGAGGGTTAGAGAAAATGATCATCAATGATGGGAAATCTGGAAACAGGAAGACAGGCATGGGTTTGTACAGGAAGAGCATAGCTGGCTCTTGGTTCCCAAGCACGAGGAAGAGAGAGGGAACTGTTAACTATTGCAGACACAGTACATGAATGTGAGCATAACTCATGGCCCAGGGCAAGAGACTGTGGTATTTAAGAAGTGTCCTGTCAGTGAACTCCTTGGGTTGGGAAAGCCTTCTAAGCATCAAGGAAAGATATCCCCATCCTGGCTCATAAGACACTTGAAGTGGTAAAGATGGCAAACTCTAGGCAACTGTTACCTCATAAACTGTTTCCTGTCATGGTAAAATAGCAATGAGGACCAGGATATTCAGTCTGAGGACTCTGGAATCATGGAACCTGAGGCAATGTGAGGAAAATGTGTTCCTGTGAGAAAAAGTTACAGATCCATTAGGGACACTATCCAATAGGCCAGGCCACTTCTTCCAATAGCTCTAAGGTGCCCTCCCCATCTGCCTTGGGAACTTTGATCAGTAAAGGACATGAGCAATTGTGTGTCTCTTTGAGCCAGCATAGCCACACTGCAGATCTTAACACAAGTCAGTATGAAACATTTTTGGCTAGCCTTCATGCTCCCTCTGGCTTCTCACTATGGCAGGAAATTGATAATAACTTATGGCCTTAGTTTGTGGGGTCTCATGAGTCCTACACACTCCACACTCCAGGGAACACACTCCAACCATCAGCTTGAGGTGGTGCTCCTGCAGAGCTGCAATAGGGCAGGAGGATGACCACCAAGCAGCGTCTTTGATGCACACGCTCTGTGGATCAAACCTAGAATCTAGACATCAAAACTTTCCTTGTGGCATGGATGCTAGCTCACTAGACCATGTGATTGTTCTGCAAGCATTGAGGACATAAACTCAGATTTAGCAACCTTAGAAAAGCCTTGCTGAGCACTGTGAAACTATAGTCTCCCCTCTGTGGAGGTAAAGGGAGCTCATTTTCACCCTTGTACAGATAAATGACAAGAAAAATTTCCAACCTCCAGCTTCAAGATGATTCTCAGAAAGCAAGGTAAATATGACACTTGAGACCCCTTACTAGTCACACATGACAGAACACATGCAAGTGCTCCAGAAAACACATGTGAACTCATACACATGTACACACACACAGTGTGAGACATGAAAAGTAATTAGAAAAAGCTATTGATTAATATTTCATCTTTAATTAATGATTGTTCACATGTGTGGGATTTATTTCTCACCCTGTAATTGTGATTTTTATCCTGTAGCATTCAGGTGGCTGCCTCATGCATAACTGTGTTTGAATTTGATTGTGTGTGTGTGTGTGTGTGTGTGTGTGTGTGTGTGTGTGTGTGTGATCAGAAGTGTCTGCTGAACATCAAGGGCTTGGCTAGAATCAGTGAAGAAGAGTGGGTGGGTGGTGGAATTCTTTGGTTGCCTCACCCAGGAGTGCCACCAAACAGCAGCTCTTAGCTTCATTTGGAGCCCTTTCCCACAAGCCTCAGTGCACTGGACCCTGTGGGTTCATTTCTACCCTGATGTTAATACTTTAGACTCTTAGTAAAACTGGATCAATATCAATGTCTTCATATTTGAAACAAGATTTCTCAGGCCTACATGGAAATTCCTTTATTTTATTGAATGCTCATTTGGTTTTCATCCTGACTCATCTTTTCTCCTTGAAAGAAACTTCTGACATCGACTCCCTAGTGAGTAGAAGTATTGTGACAGCTTGTAAGTATGTCTGGAGTCCACTTCTTTGGCCACATCTTGTACCTGTAGCCATGACTAAGTCCATGTGGCAGTCGGCCACTGCCCAGCCATAGTAATAAGCATAGCACACAGAGTCATTGTAATGAGCACTTAGTTCCCTGTTAGCTGTCACTACACAGAAATGACTTGTGCCATACACTGATGATGTCATCTGGTTTGGTGTATGTGTGTGTGTGTGTGTGTGTGTGTGTATGTGTGTGTGTGTGTGCGCGCGCGCGCACGCGCGCGCGCGTGCAGTACATGTATATTTGCATGCATGTATGAACAGGGCTCATGCATACCAACTTGTGCCCTCCAATCACCATTACAGAATCACTAATGAGTCCCTTATCTCCATTTTTTTTCCTAAGAAAATGTTTTCTGTTTCTGGTGAGATGGCTCAGTGGTTACAATCACCTACTACTCTTGTAGAAGACCCAAGCTTGTCTCCCCAAACCCAAACTCTGACTCATTAATCATTTATAAACCCAGTTCTAGGCCATCCAATGCCCTCTTCTGAGCTCCACGAGTTCCTGAAAATATTTGGCACCTGTAAGTACATCCCCTTGGGTATCCGCACATATACGTGAAATTAGAAGTATGAATAATATTTTAAAAAGACTATCCTCGGTAGGCTGGACCTATCATCTTAGTGGTGGTGAGATGGGCAGTGGAGATGCCCGTGCCTGAGGCGGTGTGCCTGTGTGTGCACACTGTGCAGGTACACTCTCATGCTTTCACACAGCCCACCCCGGAATCTTCAGGGTTGATCTTTTGCATCAGTTTCCAAGGACTAATGTCCTTTCATGCTGTGTGAAGCCGTTCCCTCCGAGTTCATGAGATTCTATCTCATTCTCTCTAGAGATGGGTTTGCTTTGCTGTGGGGATTCTGTTGTGAAGATATTAATTATCTTAGTGCTAGACTGCCAGGCCATTCTCTAGCATAGTTAGCCTCTCCTTTTTTTTTTTTTTTGTTTCAGTTAAGTTTTTTTTTTCTTCACTATCATTTTTCTTTATGATTTCATTTCTAGCTGTCCTCTCTTCTCTGCTGTTGCTTAGTTTGTCTCATTAATAGAATATTAATTGCATTGGAATTTTCTAATCTCCACTATATTTTTAGCTCGTATGCCACCCCACAATTAGTCTCATTTATAACGTAAGCTCCTTATTCATGTAGTTTCAGCAGGGAGTAAATTAGCATTTTTCATCTCCTTACTCAGAACTTCTTCCCTGTGAATAAAATTTGAAATATTAATAAAAAAAACCCCTATGCTCAGAGCATAAACCTATATGCTCCCTTTGCTGGTCAGTTTCCTTTTCTCCCTTTTGTCTATTCGACATTCATATCCCCTTTTCATTTCATTCTGGGTATCCTAGGCAGCCCACACAAGCCTTCATATTTTAGCTTAAAATACCAGATTGTTTCTTAGGTACACCTGGATACTTCATACGACAGTCTCTAAAGTGCCCCCTTCCATCACACTCCTGATTAGCACACTCCTTGTATACAGGTTCCTGTTTGCTTCCTGGCAAGTCATCAGTGACCAGGTCTGTATTCACAGACTGTAGTGCAGACAGAAGGAGAACGGTTCAGATAGGAACCCGATCCAGCTGGGCGATCCCAACCCCACCCTCTCTTCCTTGGCTACTTTATGTTGTCTGAGCACTTCCTATACACAGACAGCATGGTGTGTGCCCACTACAGGTCCTATTGTCCTGGCTTGGTCACACTACTCCAACCATAACGACTCAACTCCTTGGTCCCTGCTGCCAACATCGCCCCGAGAATCATGTTTTCTCTAAGCAGAGAAAAGGTTTTCATGTTTGGATTAAATGACAGGACAGGTGAGGCACGCGGAGTATATTTAAGTACAAGGGAACGGAGGAAAATAAGCAACATATGAAATTATAGATTTCAGAGGGTAAAAGAGGGGCTAGAGAGATGGCCGAGCAGTGAGGAACACTGGTGCTCTTGCAGGGGGACACAGAGCGCTCCTCAGGCTATAGTCCAAATAGTCTCTGAGGGAAACCTTCTGGGGTCTGAGGCTCCCCTAGCTCTGGGCCACTAAGCTGGTAAAGTGCCAGTGGTGAAGTCACTATTGACTATTCATAAGGGCGTGGCCTCCAGTAGCTGAGCCTTTTCAGACACAGCAGCAGTGTGGAAGGGTTGTCCCTGGGCGATGGGTCCAAATCCCAGAGAGTACTAAAAGGTTGCTATGTCAGCTCCCCTGTCACTGTGGGAGGCAAAGCTGTCTGACAGCAGTTCCCTCCTCTTCACATGGGCCTGCAATTGTCATGTGATGTGACTCTCAGCCAGCCAGCTGTCCAGGTGACTGTAGCCGGAACCTCAGCTAGAGTTTGTAGCTCAGCTAGAATTTGTGCTACAAAGGCCTAGAGCTGAGTGATGTCTTAAGTGCACTGGAGTAGCCCCTGTCTGGGAGGGCAATCTCCTTAGACACATGCACATCCAGGCATGGCACAGAACACGCATCCCAGCAGCCTAGAGCTCAGATGTGGATGGTCAAAGGTCTCCACCTGATCCACCAGAGGTCCTGTGCCTTCCGGAACTGCCTAGATCCATTGCAGCCCTTGTGGAAGGGCAAATGGGCTCCGTTTAAAGGACACTGGCTGTTTAACAAACAGATCGCTGTCAAGGAAGATGGAGGGAGCTGATCTTTATCTCCACACACTAGTTTAACATTTAGAATCGTAACGCTATCGTAATTTCAGACAATAAAAGCCTGGTAGTAACTATTGGTCTAATAGGAAGAGCAGCAGAGGCTATTCATAAACAAAGGAAAAGGCCGATACTCAAGCATCTTAGCTGTCCGCCTCATGTAGGAGTGGGGGTCACATGCAGACATCAGGCACAGGAAAATCTAAGCCAGCACTTGGATCACAAGGGAATCATTTAAATGCACGTGACTTCTACCCCAGTGCTCACAGCAAAGGTTCCAGAGCTACCTCTGTGATTTCCTCCCAGAAAATCCTTATGATACCCTCTGAAACCTGTTTTTATGAGAAAGATCAACTGTCTAAAAATAAAGTTTGAAATATAGACTTGCTCAAAGCGATCACTGTCCAAGGTATTTATTTCCCAGGGAATAAATCCATGGCAAGCTAAGCCCTGGACCATCTGCCCCCGCAGCTATGTTTCCAGGACATCAGATAACCAAGGGCTTAAAGCTGCTGCCCCATCCACTGAATTGCAAAGGACGTTTTAATTGGAAATGGGCTTCCAAGCAGCTGTCATATATTAAGCCAATGTGATTAGAAGCCTGGCTGGTAAGAGAAACGTCAGAGAAAGTCACAGGATGCTGACCTCAAGCACTGTGTCATATCCTGAACAGCAGCACAGCCCTGCACAATGGACACACGTCACATTTCCACCAGCAGCACAGCCTTGCACAGCTGACACACCATGTCACACGCTAAACAGCAGCACAGCTGCCTACACAGTGGACACACATGTCACATGCCAAACAGCAGCACAACCTGCACAGTGGACACAACATGTCACATCCACACTGGTGACACAAGGGTTCTGGCTTATTTCTATGTTCATCTGGAGGTTTTATTTTATTAACATTTTTTAAGGAAAAGCCAGGAAGCCTTTGGACTGGAGCTGAAAAACAACTGCAAGGGAACCTGAAAGGGATGTGGAAGAGAAGCCTGGGGCGACAGCTTAGGAATACATAAGAACTTGTTGTTCAGACCAATGCAAAGCCCTTTACACATTGTCTTCTAGTTCTATAGTCAAAAGTTTTATGTGTAAATCCTCCATTTATCTGAAGTTGATGTTTGCTCCTGGCAGGGAATGTGGGTCCAACTTCATCCTTCATCCCATGGAAGCCCAGGGTTCCTCTTACACCATGTATTTAAAAGGCTGGTGAGATGGATCAGCGGGTAGGCGGTCTACTGCCAAGCCTGGCAACTTAAGTTTGATTTCTGAAGCCTATTTGGCAAAGGGAAGAGAACCAACTCCAGTAAGTTGTTCCCATGTCTATGCCATGGTACATGCATGCCCATGTATGCACAGACACATGGACATACCAGTAAATATTAATGCACTAAAATATGAAACTAAGTAGAGGACTCTACCCTTACCCAACATGTGTTCTTGAAACTCCTGCTGATGACTAGCTGACATTCACACTGATGTCTGGACTTATTAACATGTTACACTGGCCCGTAGGTCTGTGTTTCGTTTTTACAGCTTTATTACAGAGTTTGACATTAGCAAATGAGAGACCTCCATCTCTGTTCCTTCTTTCTTGAGATTGACTCGGGATCTTTTGCAGGTCAACAGGATTGAGAGGAGTGATAGAAAACCAATTGAGAGCTGTGACAGAAAGCCATTCACCACTCATATTCTTAAACAATTCTAGCTACCTCCTAGGAAATAGAATGCAGAGGGGCAAATCTGGCCGCAAGATGGTGTAGAGTCCACGGATGGCTCAGTGTTTAAGAGTGCCTGCTCTGTAAGCACAAACACCTGAATTCGATTCCCAGGACCCATGGATAAAAGCAAGCATGGTGGGATACACCTGCACGCCCTACACTGGGGGAGAGAAAGCAAGAGGTGCCAGGAGCTCATTGGCTAGCTATCCTGGCCAAATCGGCAAGTTCCAGGCCTGTCCCAAAATCATAAGGTGGGTGGTGTCAGGGCTCAGTGCTCTCACTGCTCTGATTGGTACCCTGGAATCACTTCCTCTGTCTCCCTCTCCTTCCCCCTCTCCTCCTCACCTCCCCACTTCCTCCCTGCCTCCTTTTTTTTCTTCCTCTCCTGTCTCTCCCCAGGTCCAACAATTTCATACCTGGGTCCCTAGCAATGCTGCAAAGCTGAGTCCCCATGTTTGTATTTCTTGTCTGTGCTGCTTTAGTGGGTTCCCTGGATGACGCATTTCATCTTCTCTTTTTGACTTATCTACTACACTGCAATCATTATTGTATTGATTAAATTTAAAAAGAGATGAAACACGGCAACCTTGCAAGGACAGACCAGTGGATACATGGCATTCCTTTAAAAAATAATATGTTTTAATCAATGGAATCATTTTTCAAAGGATAAGTTTTACAACTGATACCATTTTTCATCCCTGTCTTGCCGTATCTGATCCTGCAGTGCCCAGCCTGTCCTATTGTTTATCTCTGATGTGTGTGTACTCACATCCTATCCTTCCTCGCCTGCCTGTGACCCAGAGCCAGTGATGAAAAAGAGGTGAATTTCGTGTGCTCTCTCTGCCTAACACCACTCCCTTTCTCTTTAGCTGTTTGAACAACTCCTTCTACTCTTAAAGATGGACATGAAATGATAGATACTCGCCCTGCTTCAGTGCCAGCAAATGATTGGTTCTCCTGTCTTGTTGCTATGGCAGCGCCTATTCTGCCCATAGGCACCTAAGTAGCTGGTCCTGTCCATGTCTATCCACCATACACTGTCCTCAATTAGTGGCAGTGATTTTGTGCCACCACCTCTCTCTTACCCATTGACCTCCTTTCATTTTTGATGCCACAATAAATACCCTAGCAAAAAGCCACACAGGAGAGGCATGGTTTATTTGGTTTACACTTCCAGCTACCATCCATCATTTGGGGAAGTTGAGAAAGGACTTACGCAGCTAGTCACATCACACCCACAGGCGAGAGCACAGAGAGGACGTGTGCATCTTCGCCGGCTTGCTCCGAGATATCTTTCTCCTCTCATAGTGTTCCGGAGCTCCTGCCTAGGGAATGGTGCCCCTCACAGTGGCCAGGCTTTCCTATGTCAAGAAACAACCCCCTACACACATGCCCACAGGCCAATTTGATCTGCATTAGTCCTCATTAAGGTTGTAATCAGTGATTCTAGGTTGTGTCAGGCTGACAGTTAACACTAATCAACAAGGTGCTGGAGAGGTGGCTCAGCAGTTTAGGAGTACTGGTTGCTCTTGCATGGGGATAAAGTCGGGATTCTAACAGCCATGTTAGTGACAGCTCACAACTGCCTTTGACTCCAGCTACAGGGGACGCAACACCTGTAGGCTTAGATTTTTCACTAACCTACTTTATTTAGGGTTCTTAAACGCCTTTATCCCCCTTCCAACCCCCCAACCCTAGGTAGGAGAGAAAGAAGGTTAGAAGGAGGGAAACAAGGGAACTAGACTTCTTCTTCTGGATGGGTAGGGGCTTCGGGTCCTTTGGGGGTCAATGTCAATCTCACTTGTCAGCAGCAAAGGCAACAGGGAGTCCTCTGTCAGTCTCCTCCAAACTGCTGCCATTCTCTGGTTAGGCTCTCTTTTTTATACCCCTCAGAGTCCTCAAAATTTAACTAACTCCAACTGGTAAAGACCACACCCCTGCACAAGGCAATTATCAACTGTGGACAAACTAAAATCCCAAACTTGGGATTAAAACAAGAACATATTTATATAACATTACTGAGTTTACAAAGAAACCAAAACTTCCATTATAAACAGCCTCTTACGATCTCCATGTACACACACAGACATGACATACACACACATAAACACAAAAGTAAAATAAATATTAAAAACAAAACTAACCAATATATCCAGTTATGGCATAAACTGTCAATACATTTGATGTCAGCAGAGAGTTCATCCTGTCAACTATTGAACAGTAAGAAAGTGCAATTCTAGCATGTTCTAAATGACCGACCTTTCAGGAAGGAAAATCAGGGATGCTGTTTCCATAAACAGAAAATTAAATGCAGAAACAAAAATAGTGTGTGCACGTGCGTGTGTACTGCTACTGCCTCAGCATTATCACCTGTCTTCCTTCCCTGTAGTTTCTAGTTGAGTAGGGTTCCTTACTTTCATACTTTGCTGGAATAATTGGCAGATTTGTAGGTATATTAATTACTTTTAAAAATATGGCCAAATACATTACAAATGTAACAAGGAAGCAAGAGTTTATTTTGGCTCACTGTTTAAGAAAGCATACACTGCACACTGGCACAGACATCATGGCAGTAGGAGTGTGAGGTGCTGGTCACACTGTGTTCAAAGAGGAAGGGTAAGCAGGCTACCAGGATGAGACCTGATAGGCTGTGATTATATGGTAGGAGAGGAGGTCCACTTCTATCATAGGTCTAGGGGAGGGGAATAGGGTGAAAGAGGGAGGGAGGGGGAACAGAAAGATACAAGTGAGGGGATAACAATTGAGAAGTAACCTGAATAAATTATTTAAAAATTTAAAACCTCCAAAAAACAAAACAACAACACCCCCCCAAAAAAACCAACTCCCCCCCACAAAGTCAGGAAGCAGAGCGAGGCAAAGGCTGCTACTCGCCTGGCTTTCTCCTTACTCAGTCCCAGAGCTCAGCTCACAGGGTGGTGCTTCCAGCTTTCCGCTCAGGTCTTTGCCACTTGGTGAAGCCTTTTGTAAAATGCCTTACAGACATGGCAGGAGGAGTGTTTTCTAGGCAACTCTAAATCCCACAAAGCTGACACTGGAGATGCACCAGGAATAATCACCCTTTACAACTTTGTGATTTCCTCCAGGAGATCTCTGAGATGACAAAGGTATGTGCCGTTATGTCCAGAAACCTCGGGCTACACAAGGAGTGATTTGGCTGGGGAAGATGAGGTGGGGATGAGTGCAAGCTCACTGCCTTCATTACTGCTTGGCTTGGTTTCAGATGGACTGTGTCCTCCAGGGTCAGTGTTGGGGAGCTTTGATTCTCAGGTTCCTGGCGTTCTCCATGGATGGGAGGCAGAGCATTGGCTCCCACGGTGGTGGTACTGGTGGATGATGGGAACATGGGAAATAGCACTTAGCAGGGCAGACTTAGGCTGCAGGGTCTCCCCTATGGAACGGAGGACTTAGGTTCTAGTAAGAGAGTGTGGACTGTGAAACGTGTAAATGCACACCTAAGAGTTTGGTGAGTGCTGTGAGGTCAAACGAGAAAGGACTGCAGTAACAGTACACAGCTTCAGGCAGCTCTCTAGTTATTGCTGAGTCTTTGCAAGAACCAAATAAACTTTTCTTCTTATTGGAAAGAATAAAAGCCGAGCAAGACAGGATATCAGGTTTTCAGCACTGTTTTCTCACAAATGAATACAATCTCTGAAATCTGTGGCCAGGTCCCTGACAAGTGCTGGAGTGACAAAAGGTGATGAAGCCCATATGAGTGGCCTGATGGTGTCATGAGAAACAACAGTCAGTGGACATACTAAAATAAATGGAATGGATTTGGGAGAAGGAATGACATTTCGGGAAAGCCAAAGCAAGCATGAGCAAGTTTGTGGGGGAAAGCCAGAGCATTCAGACAGGGACTCACTTATGAGGGTGGCATCTGGTTGGTGTTCCTTGGTTTATAATTGCCTCCATGTGGTGGGTGAGCACGCAAGGGAGGAAAGAGAGCCAGAAGTGGCATCTTTGAAGGGGACAACAGGAGCATCTGAAGTGATGATATGTGCCCCAGGGAGAGCACATGTGTGGGAGAGCGAGAAGCGCTGAGCCGTCCTTGGGGGAATCTTATCATCCACTGAGAACAGCCAAGTGGGCACAGCTGAGAGAGGCAAAGGCTCAGAGCATGTGCACGCTGACCGGAACAGTTCTGGAAGGAGGGAGGCTGAGCAGGGGCCAAGGCTTAAGACAACAATGACTGGGAAGATGAGGCCTTTGCCCAGAAGGACTCTTGGGGGGAGCTGTGGTCTGAACATCTCTGTCACCAAGAACTTAGCTGCTTTGCATTCTGTTCCTCAAAATGATTGTGTGCAGAGGTCCTAGCAGGTGGCCAGGTGATGAGAGTGGAGCCTCAAGAATGGGGCTAAACCCCTAGAATAAAATCCGTCCAGCTCACTGGGCTCTTGTGTCCATTCAGAACAATAACTAGACACTGCCTTCCCAGAAGCGGGAGGTGGCTCCCTCCTGAAACGTGGTATCTATTGGTGCTTAAGACTAAATAACACTCTGAAGTGCTGGAAAAGGTAACGTCCTTTTGTTCATAGACACTTAGCTCAGACTGATCTTATTTAAGACTTGTTTTTATTTATTTGTGTGTGTGTGTGTGTGTGTGTGTGTGTGTGTGTGTATGTGTGTGTGTGTGTACATGCCGTGAATGTGCAAGTGTCCACCAGACCAGAAGAGGGTTTTCCTTAGAGCTGGATTTCTAGGTGGTGGTGAGCTGCCCTGTGGGCACAGAGGACCAAACTCAGGTCTTCTGGAAGAGCAGCAAGTGCTCTTACTGGCTGGGCCATCTCTAGCCCCTTGTTTGATTAGTTTTAGATTGATGTCTTAGCTGACTGTTTTAATTATGGGGGAACTATTGATTATACACAAAGCATCCATCTTTGATTGACTGAGATTCGAAAGGATGGTTCTCTCTAAGGTTTTTCATGAGCACGAGCAGACTGAATTAAGAGCCTGGAACACGAGTCAGCCAACACAAGCAGCTCACAACGGGCAGGATTTTATAATGGTTTCTTCTTTTGTTTGTGTGGAGTTTTGTTGTTGGTTTGGTTTCTCAAGGGTGCAATGGCTTCCTTTTTGCTTAACGGTCAGCAGTTGCAGATGCCACAAGAAAACACAGTATTCTAAGCCTCATCTTCTTTTCTTAGGACCATTGTAAATATTCTTCTCTGGCCACTTAGATTCAACTAAATGCTAAAACTATAAACTGAGGGAGTCATCTGACTATCCTCCCCCCTCCCCATTTTAGGTAATATAGTGTGTACTCAGAATTTTGTTTTAATATTTATTTACAACAAATTAACCTTATTTAACAGATATATTTGGTTTTGTAAAGTCTGTTCTTCGGTGAAGGGATCTTTTTTTTTTAAACTCTTGTCTTTGAATACTTTCTGACTTCCCAGTTTTGTTTCGTCTAATGGACCATGATTATCCTGATGCGGTGTCCGTCATGGTGTTCCGGGATCTCTCATTCCATTTACTTCTAATTGTTTGAGCTTTTCTTCCCCTTTCACACTTACTCTTCTAGAAGGCTCCCTGTGTGTCACCGGGTTCTCAGAAGTGTTTGTTTTTACCTTTCTCATTATTAATTTTGGTTCCACTTGGGTTCTGAAAGTCTTTGCTCTCTGTTGAATATTATTCTGTTGATTGTCGTCAGCTTTTTCATCTCTTTCCTTTAAAAGTACTGATCTGCTTATTTCCTGAGTTGAAAGAATATCCAGGGTTTCTGTGCACTTATTTCTGTTCCACAGATTCAGTTTTTCTCCATTCTCAGGACAGAGCATCCCTACATGTCCACACTACCTCCCTTTCTTGCTTCTGAGTCTACACTGGCTTTACAGAGGGGACTTCTCGGTCCAGAGCACTGAAAGCTCGACTAGTGACTGTGCATTTGACCTTTCTATGTGCTTGAGTCTCAGTGTCAGGCCTACTCACTTTAAACTCTGAAGAGATATGTCAGGGTCATGGGTAGGATGGAGACCACAGACCCAATCTTTATTCTCCCTTTTAGATATTAAATGTTCAGGAACACATTTTATTTAAAACCACTTCACTTTAGGCTTTGGAGACACCTGTGGGTCATTGCCTCAAGTGATCATTCCCACTTGATCCAGGAAAGCACATACCTCAGACCCCTGTATCAGGCTACAGGTACACTCCTCTCAGAACACTTGGATAAACGTCTCCTTTCCTCGACAGTTGTCAATCTTAGATTCTATGTGGTCTTAATCTCCTATTCTCCAGATATGAGATTAGAAATGCTGATGTGGCCTGACCTAGTTTGAGGTCTATACACAGTAAAGCAAGGCCAGGCACCTCAGTATCCTTGTAGGGTGACTCCCCTCTCACCATATCATGCTAAGGCATAATAGGGCATACACTTGATTAAAATTAGATGCATTATGGGAAGAGAGTGAGTGTATGACCTCATCTATAAAGAGCCACCCAAACTACACCCCTTAGTAACCAACCCCTCCTCCCTTTAGATTGCCTAAAAAGAGACCCCAGGCTTTATCCTCACTTTTGTCTTGAGCATAGCCTGGCCTTTCTGTGGGTTTACTTCAAACGTCTCCTTGCTACTTCTCAATCTCTGTGGGCTTTTATATCAGTTCCCTGACCAACGCACCAACACCCAGCTCAGACCTTGACCACCAGTAACATGGTGCTCTGAACTCCTTTCTGGAGATATTCAGTTGCACCTCTTTTCCCCACTGAGGGGTAAACACTGCCTGGGTTCTGTCTGTGCTTCAAAATGCACCTGGAGTGTAGGAAGGCAGACTCAGGGTTAGAGTTGGCAGCACGCCATGCCAGAATCTTCTTCCACTTGTCCTTTTGGCCACCATGTTATCACAGTGAATCACACCATGCTTGTCTTGAATCTTTTTGCTTGTTTTTGTTTTTGATGTTGCTATAACATAACACTGGAGGCTGCATGCGTTATAATGAAAATGCATCACATTTAGAGAGACTTCAAGCTCAAGATCAGTCACTGTCATTGGCTTGGCTCAGGGGCATGGTCTCACAATGAATGATGTCATTATATCTTGAGTTCACAAGCTAGGAAGCCAAAACGTCAGAGGCCAGGTGTGTTCATACATAACTGCTGTTTTCACAGTAACCAATTTGGGATCCCCCAAAGAACTATATATTAACCCCTTCTGAGGCAGCACCAATGGAGAGCTCAGCTCTCTCTCTCTCATATGAGAGATGAAGGTAGCTAGATTACACCATGGATCCACCACACCCAGGTCAAGAAAGTGGAAGCCTCAGCTGCTGCTGCAAAATGAACTGTCTCATATGAGAGAGAGAGAGAGAGAGAGAGAGAGAGAGAGAGAGAGAGAGAGAGAGAGAGAGAGAGAGAATGTGTGTACATCTCCGTGTGGTGTATGAGTATGTGTATATGTGTGTAGAGGCCAGAAGTCAAGCTTTCCTTTATTGCCTGACTCTCTGAGACTGAAGTTTGTCAACCCAGGACATGATTTTTGTGCTTTAAACTCACCCTGAAAAGTGTTCAGCGCCACATTGGGATCCTGAATATCTGGAGTAGTTGCCTGTGACAAATAAAGATTTCCTATTGGCTTATGCCTATGTCTGAGAGGTTTTCTCTGGTGGATGCCTCACAACAGTTCTGGAACTCCCACCAAGATCCCAGATAGCAAAGCTCAAAACACCAGGAGCCTCAAAGCCCCTTGAAGTCAAGAAGAGTATGATGGTCAGAGCACTCCTTGGGGGAGTGCAACCAGAGATGTTCCAGGTCCTCAGGGCTCCCTTTAATCAATTGTTGCCTAATGCTTCGAAGGGGTCTGGCACCTCCATGCCAAAGGAAACAAATTAAAAAGTCACCTTGCCTATCAGCACTGCAGGTGAGTCTGGCTAAGACACCTTCTGTTTGGACACAAAGGAGAGGTTGGCCATGATCGCTGATCCAGTGTCCGGGAACCCTGTCATTGTCACTAAATTCCCTATCTGTTCAGGTGTATGAATGGGCGGTGGCCACCCTTGGCTGTCTTCTCTCTCTCTCTCTCCCTCTCTCTCCCTCTCTCTCTCTCTCTCTCTCTCTCTCTCTCTCTCTCTCTCTCTCTC
>OU015746.1:81939268-81967338 GCA_907169655.1 Acomys percivali | reverse complement strand
TTCCTCCCCCTCCTCCTCCTCCTCCTGCCCTTCCTCCCCCTCCTCCTTCTCCCCTCCCCCTTCTTCTCCTCCCCCATGATCAACATATGTAAAAACCAGTCCTTGCTTTTCTAGAGCTACTAGGTCTCCTGCTAAAAAAGGCAGACTCAATCTTGCTAAAAGAGACTTGGAGTTTCTAAAGGCTATGAGGTTGTAGGGAAATAATTTAGGGGGCAAATTGTAAAGGTCTAAGGATGTAAAAGCTTAACTAAGTTATAAGAATCTAAGAAAGTAATATAAGATATATAAATACAAGTTATAAAAGGATATAAAAGATTAAAAAGCTATGAGAATTTGAAAAAAAATGATTTAAGGTATATAAACGCAAGTTATAAAGACCTAAAAAAATTGAATCAATAGAATTAAGATTTTCCTCTAAGCTCTTTAACTTTACTTTCTCTTCCTAGTCTAGATGTGTCCCAGCAGACTTCCAATCAACTAGAAATTGCAAAGTGCTCAAAACACACCAGTCTCAGGTGGTCCTTTGAACTAGCAAACCCTGGACTTGGTGAAGCCAGTGTAAACCAGATGCTTCTGATGACGTTTTCAATCAGCTTGAGGCCCAGCTTCGGACCAGCATTCCAGACTTCTCCAAGGCTACCCTCACTTCACAAGTCCCACGTGGTTCAACAGAGCACGGCCAGCAAACCCGATGTATGTGGCTGCTCCAGGGCTTGAGTGGCATTCCAGCCTTCCTGGGGGCAGACAACGTCCGATTTCAGCTGAGAAACAGTTACAGAAGAGATGACATCATCTCTTATCATTAAGAAAGTGCTGGAATATTAGGTCCAAAGGAAACTAATTCTCCCCTACCAAGGACTCATTTCCCTATCTCTGTCGAAAGAGACAAATGACTCTCTATGGTGCCTGTAGCACACCAAAGCTCATGTTGGCCCCCGGCTCCTTTAGTATTACAATCACCTGCTAAAATCTGAGAGTTATAAAAGGAGTTCACTTAAGACTGGGGCTGGGAAGTGACTGAATGGCCTAATTAAAATATCAACCTTTAGCCCTATGTAAGTGTGAACTGGTGATTTGATTCATATGATCTAGAGCCAGTGGGGAAGGTGATGGCTAAAGAAACTCCATGTTGCCCAATAGCCATTTGTCGCTAACTCCAGTGCCTGGAAGACAAGTTCTCCATTACCCTGTCTCAGTGGCCCCCATGCAAAATTGTGCAGCTCTGACCATCTACTTGTTATGATATGACTAATTGAGTTTTTGGCTTCTGTAATTTGCTTATGCAAATACTCAAAAGATTGCTTTGAATTGCCTTAACCACTTAACTAGGCAAAAGAGACCCATTTTTGCTTGCCTGTGGTTTTCCCCCCTTTTTGACAAAACCCTTCCCCCATAGCCCTCCTTCCCAACATGACTAAGGCGTTGTCCTGCTAGCAGCTAATCAGCAAATCCTTTCATTATAATTGGATTGAGTCTATGGTCTTTTTCTGGGGCCACATACTTCATATACCTGCCCAGGTGAAACCCACATGCCCACCTGAGGCATTTGGTGCTATGTAACAGGGCATCCTCCTGAGAGGAGGTCTGCCAAACCCTTGGCCAACAACCCCAGGGGCTCGCCAGCTGCCAAGCTTCTTTTTCTATATTCTTTCTTTCTGGCTTCACTATGGGGTTATGGGCCACTCTCCCCATGTGCTTGCTCATAGAATCTCACGTGGAGGTCAGCCAAGGTAAGTGCATTGTGTAGTCTCAGCATCCTGGTGGAGTTTAGGCTTCTTTGCTACCTCCTCTGAGGCCTCAGCATCCAGCAGCTTTAGCATGGGGCTCATATCACATCTTCAAGTTAACCCCCAGGGAATTCCCAGGCCTCATTGCTGCTCTTTGGCACCACCACATTTGCTCATCCTCTCCACTAGATGACCTTTGAACGGATCTTCCCTGTCCTCGAGATTGGAGCCATCCTGTGGTTCTGGTGATGGACCACTGAATCCCAAATCTCTCTCAGTATCTCCTGTCTCTCCTTAGCATAAACCAGAAAAGAAGCCCTGCTTGTCCCTGCAACACACCCCAGCACGGAGCTCAGGACTTTTAAGATGTAGAAGACCTTTAACAGTCTTCAACATGGATGAAGTCAGATTTCTTAAAGTAGTTTCACTTAATATCAGGTCATTTTAATGTAAAATGTCTTTCCTGATTTGAATTTTATTTCTAGAGATGCCTCTTGGTGTGGTGTCCGTGTGCATGGCAGGAGGAGTAGAGAGTCCTTCTGCACAGATGATGAGCATGTGTCATGAAGACAAATGACCAGTCGAGAAGCCATAATAAAGATAATTATGTCCTCCGGGCCAGTCTACCAGCTCTTGCTGTAAGATTCACAAGTGCCTTCTGACCTAGAAACCAGTAGCCTCTGAACCCAGGTTGCATTTTAATCATCTGGGCAGGAAAGGGAATTCAAATACCATCACCAGGAGATCTCAGTGTTGGCCTGATTAACTGGGCGTTTTAGTGAAATGAATTAACATGATGTAGGACTGGAAGGTAACATAAAACATATCTGCATGAAAGCCTCTTTTTAGTCATAATTGAGAGGTATTTAACACGTTGCAAATTAGAAGCTGAGAAAGCCAGTGTAACTTGCTGAGGACATGCAGACATCTGTGTAAGGCCCACCTGGCCCCATGCAGGATGACAGCCAGGATAGATTATTGAAAAGCATGACCTTGTGACCATCTCATGACCTGACTTTGCGTGCCACCATTCCTAATTGTAGTAGGTTTCCTAGAAGAGGATAGTGCTGATTTTTTAAAAACTAGTTTAAGTAAGTGAATGCTTTTGTTTGTTTGTTCGTTGTTTGTTTTGAGATGGGATTGCACGGATCAGCTAGCCTTGAACTCCCTATGTGACCTACTGATGACCTTCAATAGCCAGAGGATAACCTCGAGTCCCAATCCTGGTGCCTTTACCTCCCCAGTGCTGGCCTTACAGGTGTGTACCATTAGGTACCACTGTGTGTGTACACCAAAAGAGAAGTTCACACAAACGTGTACATGCATGTCTCAGGAATGCATCTGTGCATATGGACATGTGTGGCTATGCAAATTCTGCAAAGGTCCAGGGGAAGGTCTGCCTGGAGGGTGGCCATTTCCACTACTAAGCTCCGGAGCAGTTTTAGAAGGACAAGTCAGTTATCAGGAGGACTAACCATTCCAAAGGAAGGTTCTGGCAAGCTCTCTTCCTTTAGGTTGTTTTCCTCTTCCATTTTTTGAGCGGAGTGATTTCTTGCTGTCAACGTCAGTGGTCTGTGGGTGTGATTTCTTGCCATCAACGTCAACAGTCTGTGGGTGTATCTTCAGGAGCTGTGTTGGAAGAGAATAGTCCATTTTAAATCCAAGGCTCACTTAGAACTGATTTTTGGCTGTGATTTCTGCGAAGTCACAGACACAAGCAGCTCCCCACCCCCACCCCCAGGCGGGAGCTCTGGCTGGGATGGCACGAAGCAGCCTGTTCTAAGCTCCCTGTGGACTGGGCTGTGGTTTTCACTAAATTCGCAAACACTGATCTCATGTCCAATTAATTAATGTAGTGTATTTAGCAGGGACATTTTCCTCACCACTTTAGATACTCCAGTAATTCAACTCACTATTTTCAAAAACGGTCAGGCCCATGGAAGTGTTATTCCCATCTCCTGACTTGGAATGGATTTTTTTTTTTTTTTTTTTTGAAACCTGGAGGTTGATTTACTATCTGTCTGCTTCCAAGGCACATAGAACTCATCTTGGGGACGATAAAGCAAAATTCCATTCAATGCTTCTGAATAAAACATTCGTCTCCCTGAGCCTTCAGACAGTAATTTATGTATGACAGGATTCCATGGGGGCTCAGGCAGCTGCAAAAACACCTGAGGGGAGGCGCAGGGCCAAGGGCACTTGACATTTCTTGCCTTTTCACCTCTTGAGGGGGCCCGATAAGAAGAAGAGATGGCAAGATGCCGGCCTTCTCTTCACAGTTCTTAAATGGTGCAGGCACGATCCTTCCAGATTTTGTTGGAAATCGTGTCCTGTAAGCTCCTCAGCTGCCCTGTGTGTCCTAAGAGAAGGCATGTGAGTGGCCACATCTGGGTCACAGATCATCAGCCTGGAGAGAGATGGTAGGTGGTAGTGGCTTGTTAGCTGGCACGTCACAGGCTCCTATGCCACCTTAGAGCAGTGGTTCTCCACCTTCCTCAGGCTGCGACTCCCTAATACAGTTCTTCATGTTGTGGTGACCCTGATGGAAAACTTATGTTCATTGCTACTTCATGGAATTTTGCTACAGTTACGAATCATAATGCAATATCTGTGTTTTTCAATGGTTTTAGGAGACTCCCTATGAAAGGGTCTTTTAACCCCAAGGGGTCATGACCCACAGGTTGAGAAACACTGCTTTAGACTCTGTATGTGCCTTTCTATACTTTGGACCTACCACCCAGGACCCCTTCTACACATCTCTGCTTGCTTTCTGCAATAGAATCTCCTTTTATGTTTTACTCTATAATAAAATTTCTTTCTAAAAGTAATTTTTCTGTCACATGTGCCTCAGTAGGTGGCCCAGAGGAG
Organism: Acomys percivali; assembly: GCA_907169655.1. Taxonomy (NCBI): domain Eukaryota; kingdom Metazoa; phylum Chordata; class Mammalia; order Rodentia; family Muridae; genus Acomys; species Acomys percivali. The sequence goes on along the minus strand of OU015746.1, from coordinate 81,962,743 downwards.
AAAGGCTACACCTTTGTTCAATGTTGTGACCTGTGAACAGACCCCTGAATGATTAGTAGCCTAACATTCCCTGGAAAAAGCAAGGCTGAGATGACTACCAGTCAGGCATTGCACAAGAGAGAGCTCGCAGAGTGGGGCGTGAACGGAAGACTAGAACAACCCTGTCTGGGAGGCAGCCCCGTGTGGAAGTGAGTCTGAGACTGAAGCTCCTAGCTAGCATGGGGCGACTTGGGTAGGCCCAGGTTAGGAGTGAGTCCTACATGACCAACAGAGCAAGTGTCATGGGGCCCAGACAGGGAGCTAGCTATCAGGAGGATGCCCACCAGCCTGGGCCTGTACAGACCTGAGGGAGCAGACCATGCTCAGGATGATTGCTGTCCAGTGCCATGATGTGGGAGCAGGACATAGCACTCCTGAGACCACTCCTGAGATGAACCCAGACTCTCAGAGACCCCAGGTGCTACTAGGAGGAACAAGTAAGTGGTGGAGAGATGGAAGAGAAGGAGAAACAGAAGGATGTGGGCACAATGAAGAGAGGCACAACTGGACACTCAAGGGGAGGGAGGAACAGCCTGATAAGAGTAGCCAATGAAGCCACCTAGGACCATGGTAGGGTCCTGGCCTGTGCTGTCACCGGGGGACATGTCGGTCCATGGCCCTTCAACAGCAGGCATGTGTTACTACTAGAGGCCAGGCAGATTCCTGGCAGAGTCCCTGGTCTGATGATTGTGTAGAACTTGTCTCGCTCCTCACCAGAGAATTGTGGGAGAGCTGGCCCTGGGAGTGTGAAAGCAGGAGAGCTGGCCCTGCCCTATCTAGCTGCGGTGCTGGGGAGAATGGCCCTGCACTTTGAGGGAGTTGTGAATTAGATGGACCAGAGGGTATGCTCATTTTTCTCCTATGTAGCAGCATGGACTTGGTAGAGAGAGCCTTCTCCTCCTTCCTTACCCTCTGCCACCTACAGCAGGTGGCCCTACCCTATCTAGCTACGGTGCTGGGGAGAATGACCCTGCACTTTGAGGGAGTTGTGAATGAGCTGGCCCAGAGGGTATGCTCACTTTTCTCCTATGTGGTGGCATGGACTTGGTAGAGAGAGCCTCCTCCTCCTTCCTTACCCTCTGCCACCTACAGCAGGTGGGATACCTGGCCCTGGGGTCATGAAAGCAGGAGAGCTGTCCCTGACCCTTATCTGCTGCAGCTCTCGGAAGAGGCAGGTCCTGGCCTGGGCAGCAGGGTAGAGCTGATCCTAGAGGCAGAGGAACAAGTGAGGATGTGAGTGTGAGAGAGCTGGCCTGCCACTTGTCTGCTGTGAAGTGACATGGACAAGGGAGATATGTGCTCCTCTGACCCCTTGCCACCCATGACAGGCAAGAGAGCTAGCTCTGGACGTGGTGTTTGCAGGTGAGCCAGCCCCCAAGAGCATGAGCACAGGAGAACTGTCCCTGCCACTTGTCTGCTACGTGGTGGTGCAGGGGAAGAGGGTCTCCTCTTTTCCTCCCTTGCCACCTAGGGCAGGTTAAAGAGCTGGCCCTGTCTCCCACCAGCTGTAATGCTTAGGAGAGTGGGCCCTGCACCTCACTCAGGCAGCAGGGTAGAGCTGACACTAGCTGCAGGGGTTGCCAGTGAGTTATCTCGGAGGACGTGAGAGTGAGAGAACCAGAGGCTGTCCAGCTCAGATACCCCTCAGGTTTAGACTCAGAGCTTTGAATCAGCCCACACCAAACATCTACCTCATCAGTAAACTTCTGGAGTACACAGTTCTACAGATCCAAAACTCCAGGATCTCCATGACATGGGGCAACAACAGAGTATCTGAGAGGAGTGCCAGTGAGGTCCCAGTGTCCATAGATAGCAGAAGCCAGAGGCTTTGAACCAGACCAATGAGTCATTGCGATGAACATTTGCAAGCTAAGAAGTGTGAACACAAGGGCATATATACTGTGGGACACAGTAGGACACACTACAGCTTCCACAAAGAGCTGATTTTTTTTTCTCTGTTGTGGGGAGGTTGCCAGGGTGGGGGATTGGTATAAGAGGAGAGGGAGATGAGTGGGATTGGAATACAGGATGTGGGATTCATGAAGATCCAATAAAATGGATTTCTTAAAAAGTCCTTTTTCGAGGCTGGAGAGATGGCTCAGAGGTTAAGAGCACTGACTGCTTGCTCTCCCCGAGGTCCTGAGTTCAATTCCCAGCAACCACATGGTGCCTCACAATCATCTATAATGTGATCTGGTGCCCTCTTCTGGTGTGCAGGCACACATGCAGGTAAAGAACTGCATACAAAATAAATAAATAAATCTTAAAAAAAAAAAGAAAGAAAGAAAAAAAAATCCTTTTTCATCTCTCTATGAAATTTCATGTTTCCATGAGAGATAAAAGATCAAGAATCCACAGGTACAGGGTGGCATTAGTGGCCACTGATTGATTGCACAGGGATTGAGCTCTCAGAGTTACACTTGCCTGGGAAAAGAAAGACCCTGTCACACTCAAGGACCCTCCTCCCTGCTTTTCCTGACCCAGCTGGAATGGCTAACTTTAATCTTGTCATTATCCTCAAAGCCAGCGTGGCTTCTGAGGAGGTTGTTCCCTGCTTTCTTAACTTCTGCTGACTCTCACTCCAAATGACACTGCTATTAAATCTCTCTCACACTAGAAACAAAGACAAAGTCTAATGTTGGGGCAGGAGAGGATTTAAAATAACCAAAGCCCAGGGCCTGTTGGGCTTTACCCTGCTTCAGGGACGAAGGGTGGGGCCTGGCCTTGGAGTTTTTCAAAGAAGTATTTATTCTAAAAGGGCATCGGCCTCCTTTTTAATTCCTTTGATAAACAAACACACACAGGGAAAATGTTAAATTATTGGATACTGTTCAGTTGACAGCTAGCTTTGTTCATTTTTCTCCAGTAGGATAGAAAAGTGGAACAGAAGACCAGGACAGACGTGGAAAGCGTTTTATGAAAACAAGCAAATAAATAAATCTGGGGAGCTAATTTCCATAGAAATAGAAATAAAGGGGGGGGGTGCTGGAGAGATGGCTCAGAGGTTAAGAGCACTGTCTGTTCATCCAAAGGTCCTGAGTTCAATTCCCAGCAACCACATGTTGGCTCACAACCATCTATAATGAGATCTGGTGACACCTTCTGGTGTGCAGGTGTACATGCAGGCAGAAAACTGTATAAGTAATAAATACATAAATAATAAATTAATTTTAAAAAGAAATAAAGGGAAAATAGCACAAAATCTTATTTATGATTCTGTAATTATGCTCTATTGATAAAGAAAAAGCAGAGGAGTGAGGAGCCTTCCTCACTCCATTTTGAAGGCAGGAGCCATTTTGTTCCACTGTTAAAAGTAAGTTTCCATTTACTGTAAGACTGAGTTTCCTGGACCCTGACCTGTCTTGATGCTTCTACCACAGGACAAGGAGGTCCTGTGCTACACCTCACTAGCCCCCACCTTCCAGTGCACCTCTGTTTCCTACTGTTAATGTTACAAAAGCAAATCCCTGAAAACAGCACTTAAGAAAGGAAGACTTGCTTTTGTGTAGGCTCAGTCCATGATCACCTGGCCCCAGAATTTCCGGAGGAGGGTGCAGGGGATCTGGGCCAACCCAGAAGCAGAGACAAGTGGACATAGGCTAGCTTTCCTGTGTTCAGCCCCTTTACTCCTTCCAGATTCTGGCCTGTGCAGTAGTACCTACCACCCATACTCAGAATGGGTTTCTCATCAGTTCATAGGCTCCAAGGATGCCTACACTGGCGCAGCAGAGGTATGCATCAGTCTTGAGGTAGTTCCAAATCTAGTCAAGGGAACAGTGGACACGGTCCTATTGCCCAGCAGGAAGGTCTGATATGGTGCACCACAGTTAATTTCTTTTCATTACTTAACACGAGCTTTGATCTTTTCTTCACTTATCCTTCCATCAGTGTTTCTGAAATGGAAGAAATCCTATTGTGTTAATAGGAATATTGAGTTTTCCAGTGCCTGGGGGGAACAGTGTGGTGCCAGGATCCAGAACCCGGGGAAAGAAGATCAGAGCTGGTGCCTCTGTGAAAGCCCAGGACCCACCCCCAGAGGAATGGGATTTGGTTTCACTTCTTAAAAACCTTTCCATGGTGCAGGTCAGTCTACAGACATTCCTTTGTGAGTGCCACAGACTTGCTAGAAACCTGCATATCAATGATTTCCATAGCAACCATGCGCACATATAATTTCCTTGGTCTTTGCACTAAAACCAGCCTCAGGGAAGGGCTGATGGTCCTGGAAATCTAGCGTTGTGAGGATAACTTTGCATTTATTTCTTATTTGTTTCATTTCTTTATTGTAACCATTTTTAAACTTTTTAAAAAGTATGCATTATTAATTTGTGTGCCTGTGTGCACAATTTGTGTATGTGAGCTCCTTGCGCAGTCAGTTCTCTCCTTCCAACCATACATTGGTTCCAGGGATTGAACTCAGGTGGCTAGGCTTGCATGGTGTCTGTACCTGTTGAGCCATCTTGCTGGCCCAATAGTAACAATTGATTCTTTAGCTCTTCTCACTATTCCTGCATTCTGATGGGTGAACAACGTTTAACTTTCTTCCATGAGTTAACATGAGTCTTGATCTCTTTCTTTCTTTCTTTCTTTCTTTCTTTCTTTCTTTTCTTTTGTTTTTGTTTGTTGTTTGTTTGCTTTTTAGACAGGATTTCTCTGTGTAGCCTTGGCTGTCCTGGACTCACTCTGTAGACCAGGCTGGCCTTGAACTGACAGAGATCTGCCTGCCTCTGCCTCCCTGAGTGCTGGGATTAAAACCATCCACCACCACTCCCAGCTTTGATCTATTTCATATGATCTATGATAGCCTGATGTTTTAGTTTAGATATCAGCCTACAACCATGTCCTAAAGATAATAATTGAACACATTTGTTTGCCTTATAAAACTCAGTTCCATTTCACATTTTTATTTGGTTTAGAAATAGAATCAACTATCTGCATCGGATCTTTTCTGTCCACTACTGAATTAGAATGCTGGCCTGAGTCATGGAATTTTAGTTCGGGAAGGTATTGGAGACCACCTGAGCTGTCTCTCTTCCTACAATGAGATGTCATCAATTTCCATCGAAAATATTATTTAAATAGATTGCTGCCTTTCTAATTTGCTAATGGAACTATTTCAGGATGCACTGCTATATGTGGAACACTTGTGATCAGAAGACTGATTGTAATTTATTAATTGGCTTTGTGATAACATGACATAGAAGGCCTTCACATACCAGCCTCCCTTCCACGGATTAAAGACCTAAAAAAGACTGGAAACAGGAATCATTGATGCAAGTAATAGAGTTTAGACAAGGAAGGAGCTGCTTCTAGCTGCTGAGTTTGCCTATGTTCTGCCAAGGCATTGGGTATTGGTAGGGTTCCAGCCTGACCCACACTTGTAATCTATCAGGAAAACAAAGAATAATCCAGAACAGTGCGCGGACTATTTCTAGCCAGGCACAAGAAAGGATCCTGAGACAGTGTTCTGGATGCAGAATAAGATTACAGAGAAAATGTCTTAGTCCTCCTACAGATACAGATCCAATGGGCATTTGGAGGCTTCTGCGGTATCACCACCTTCTCTCTTTGTGATTGATTTAAACAACAGTATTTTAAAATGCAGTCTAAATCTTAAGCTCTTACTCTAGACATTAACCAAAGCAATTTTCCACGTTATAAGTGAAGCTGTGCTGACATACCTAAGCCAGCCATGTGGAGAGGTCCATGGAAGAGACTTTAAGAGCTCAGCTCACAAGGATCACTGCAACCCCAGTTTGGGGTCTGAAGTAAGAATTGAGGGTCTAGCTGATCCCTTCAGCTACAGCAAGGGCCAGCCCTTCCTAGGATCTCAGGATCCCAAACTCTCTGAGGACTCAGCTATCATAACAAGCTCAGCCATAACTCCTGAAGGATGGCAGGGCCACTACCATTGCTTTGTAACAGTAGGTATAGCCTTGTACCAAGGCCAGGGCTCTGCTGCTTGGCATTACTAGAATGTGGATACTTAACCACCATGGTGGCCTCAAAGCACGGCTCAGGGTCTCCTGAGTGACTCTGAGCTCTGGCCTGTGAAGAATCCTGTCATACATGAACACATATATGAAGTTACTGATTCTTACTACGAGATGATCAGGGAGACTGAAGCCATTTATAAATTGTTCTTTATAACCCACTAATTCAGTTAGGGTGGTCAGAGAGTTAGGACTCATTCTGTCCCTGCATTCTGAGTGCTGCAATTACAGTTGTACTCCACCAGGCCTTGCTTTCAGTTTGGTTTTGGGGCTTGAATTCTATGCCAAGAAGTTAGAATTGACAATTCTTTTTTTAACACTCTTAGTTAACACTGCTTTTTCTGGTTTTACAGAAAGTATTTTGTTTGTCATAGAATTAAGTATTTTTGTCTGTGGCAAGGTCTCTCTTCTACTGATGGGGTGACAGCCTTGCTGTCTCTCCATCTCATATTTAATTGAAAAGGAAAAGGGGAGAGGCAGAGAGCCAAGAACACACAGAGACTCATACATACACAGTCAGAATCTAGGTCCTTAATCATAGAGAGGAAGAGTCTTAGAAACCCAAATTTACATTGAATCTAAGACTCAATAGATTGTGTTTTCTTTTCTTTTTTTTTTTAACATGTTCTTATTATATATTCAGTTGTGACTAAAATCACTTCCTGGCTCATGGATTACAGAAACCGTGGGCCTTAGTGCAGTGTGAGTAAGGTTAGTCACCATGGGAATTCCAAACGATCTTCTCTCTGCCATGCCGAATCCTTCAACCTGTGTAATGTCATCCCTAAGAAACAAAAGATACGGTTTATACTGGAGCAAAATATGAGTGACCGTGACCCGGAAACATAAATTAGGTTACCCCAAATACAACGTTCCAAAATGGAAGCAGCTTCACAGGGTTTTTACAGTAACAGAAAAGAAAGTTATAAATCAGGGCGAGGTGGGTTACAGCGAGATGGGCGAAACTCTCCTATAGGCCTTGGATGCTGTCTGATAACACACTTAGCCCCTTGAGTATTGGGAAACTATGGTTTTGTTAAATTAATACACCCCAAAAAGTTTTATGTGTTGGACAGAATGTCAAGTTGGGCTAGCAGCCTAGTAGCAGGATATTAGGTATGACACTGAGAAGCAGGATTAAGGAGTGGCCTTTGAGTGAGCTAAAGACCATGCAAAGTAAATCGTAATTAGGATTATGACCTGCATCATTGCAACCTCTCAAAATAACTGATGTTTTAATCATTCCTTTAGCCTGTTCAGACAGCTTCTTCCCAGGAAGTCCTGCTCACAGTGGCTCCTTTGGTTTTCTGGACTCTTCTCTGAGGTGTGAGTGTGTGATCATGTTTGTGCATGAGGAAATTGAGGGCCCAGCAGGCCAGGGATGGGCTCAATGCCTCACAGAGGAGAGAGAAAGTCTCGTCATTTCAATGTTTCTTAGGTTTTAAAGACTATTGGCACAGGCCAGAAAAATCAATAGAACCTTGCTGAGCTTTTTTTTATTTCCTGGACTTTTACTCTAGCATATGAATCCTTGTTTGTTTGTTCATTTGTTTGTTTCGAGACAGACTTTCTCTGTGTAGCCTTGGTTGTTCTGGACTTGCTTTGTAGACCAGCCTGGCCTCAAACTTACAAAGATCCACCTGCCTCTGCCTCCTTGAGTGCTGGGATTAAAGACTTGTATCACCACACCTGGCACGTGAATCTTCTAATGAATGAAGGGATCTTTTCCATTTGATGCATACATAAGAAGGTTCTGGATATTATGGACCCAGAAAGGAAGATATCTGTGGCTTTTCCTGTTCAACACAGATAGGGCAAGGACATTCAGCAGAAACAATTCCATCCAAGTCCAGCTCATCAAATTGATGGTTTTGGAGAATTACTTGCAGGAACATGGGTAACTTAGGCATCTGCATGAGGGAAAAGCCCCACTCCAGCAAGAGGACAATTTATGAAAGTCACATCTGGACAGTTCCCTGTGCAGATGACAGGCAGATCCACTGAAGATGTTTCTTGCCCCCAGCAAACTGGTCAATGCTTACGTAATCTGGGGAAGGGGGCTTTCTGTCTGTTTAATGAATTTCCCTAGTTGTGTTTCAAGTAAATGTCAGGAGCCTCTCTGAACCTCCCTGTGCCCTACAGGAGGGAATGTATCAGTTCAGAGGAAACACATAACAGCAGGCAAATAAAGCAAGTTTGGAGCTCTCTACTGAATCTAACTAGCTTGGTTAGAATGCAGTATCTGGCCTTCTAGAACTTGAGATGATCCTAAGTGTCCAGCGAAAGAGTTGTATGAACCCTCAAAGAGGGAACCTCAAAGATGTACCTCTAGGGGAAGAGGGCAGGCAAATGTGGTTGGAAATGGGTGTGGTTTCACTGTCAAGATGAGTACTTCCAAGGAATGTACAAAAATATAAGTTCTGTCTTTTACATTTTTCCGTGATTATAGTTGGCCTTGTGCTTTCATTTTGTAAAACTCATCTTTTGCTTTTCTCCAACACACTGTCTATCACATTTCTTCAGGTCAAATATATTAATTAAGCATGTGAAGTGGGGCTGGGAAAGTTAGCCCAATCAGTGAAGTGCTGACTTCTCCAGCAAGCATGGGGATCTGAGGTTTAGTTCCCAGCACCCATGTAAAAAGCAAGCTTTGGTGGTGTGTGTTTTAATCCTAGTGTAGGGAAGGTGAGGCAGGAGGATCCCTGTAGCTCATTGGTCAGTCAGCTACCTACTTATGTAGCTCCAGGCAAATGAGAGATGCTCAAACCATTGAAATGGTTGTCACCCTTGAACAACACTGAAGATTGCCCTCTGGCCTCCACAAACATGTGCAAAACAGGTGCACACACACTCATGCACCAAGTGAACACATCACACACAACACACACACACACACACACACACACACACACACACACAAAGTACAAGCTGCCAAAGGGAAAACAGTATATACTTGGAATTGCTGATTTGTTTTTAATTCAAACGAATTTTTAGGGGTCCCTGCTGTGAGACAATCGCTATTTCATGAGACAAATAAAGCAGATAATAGAGGAGAGAATGAAGCTATCTGTGTTATTGTGGAGTTTATGTTCTGAAGAACAGAGGAGACTGGAAATGAGAGACGCCAGAAAAATACAAACTGGAATTGAAGAAGAAGGAAATGAGAAAGGAGCATCTCTGAGAGAGCAGTTACCGCTATCAGGTCACTGGAGAGACCTGCAGAGAATATAGTGCTTACCTGAGCAATGTCTTGAGCGGCAAGAGGCTGAGCTATGCAGACCCTCGGCAGAGGAGGGAGAGGGGGCAATGCAGGACCATCCAATGAGGACTCTTGAAACAACAGGCCTCCTGTAGGGCCAAAGGTCATTGGAGAAACTGATGAATCTGGAATAGAGTGAGCAACTGAAGAGATGGTGGAATGGCTGCTGGGAAAGCTGAGTCACATTGAGCCTTACAGACGCCATTTGAAAACTCTTGATTTTAGTACAGTGTGACATGGAGGTAAGGCACAGGAGTGATGGCTGAGCCTGAAGCCCACTCATCCTATTCCCAAACTGGCAGTGTTTTCTGCCACAGCATCAGAGGCTATAGAGGCATGTTGTGTGCTGGTCCCCATGTCCAAGTTCTGGACCAGGTGTGGTGGAATGGTAAGATAGGGGAACCACAAAAGCTGTGAACTTTGATGAGGTTGTCCTCTGTGTTACTGCGTATCCCTTCCTCTTTAGAAATGAGTCTTGTCTTTTTCTTTTCTTTTTTTCCTATTACATGTTGTTTTCTAGATATGGAATTTACTAGAATGGCTTACAGTCTGTGGTTGGGTTAGTCCAACAGTGGTTGCCTTGCAACGACAAGGTCGCGAATCCAATAGGTGTTCAGGCCACAAGGCTAGATGTCTCAGATGGTCTCTAGTCTAGGTTCGACTCCCAAAGACGTGAAGGAATGCCTCAGCTGCAGGATAGGTGAACTTGGCAGGGAGAGTGAGGGCAAACAGGCAAAACCAGACGCTTCCTTCTTCTATGTCCTTTTATGTAGGCTGCCTTCAGAAGGTGTGGCCTAGATTTAAAGTTCAGTCTTAACCGCCTCAAAGGATCCAATCAAGAAAATCTCTTACAGCTGTGTCCAGCTGCTTGAATTTTAGCTTAGCCCAAATGTAATCAATTTAACAACCACATAGCCATCTCTCCAGCTCTAGATGTGTTTCTTAGGAAGGTGGGAGCTTTCTTCATGCTTCTGTAAGGCTATAGGATGTATCTAGGCATAGGTTTCTAAATCTGTCCTGGATTTGCTACCTCTGGCATTTTTGAAGATTTATTTATTTTTATGTGTATGAGTGTTGCACTTGGATTTATGCATAAGTATCACATGCATGCTGAGTCTCCTCAGAGGGCAGAAACAGGCACTGGATCTCCTGGAACTGAAATTACAAACAATTATGAGTGTGGGTGCTGGGATTTGAACTTGGGACCTCTGCAAGAGCATCCAGCACTCTTAGCCCCAGGACCATCTCTCCAGCCTCACCCCTGTACATCTGAAGGCAGTTTGCTATTTAAGCATGGCCTTTGCTCAAAAGGCTTACATTTTACAGGAACACAAGACATCCACGATGTGTTGTTCAACATGACATGACTGAAATGTGTAATAGCAACCAAGACACTGGGTTGAGAGTCAGCAGGAAGCTGCAGAATTGAGAAAAGCAGAGAAATGACCAGGACTTGGGGCAGGAGTGGTGGCCCTGTCTCACTGCCCTTCTGTTGCCTTTGTAAGGGGACACCTGTGTCACACACCCTGACCCTTGGTTTCCTTGTCTGTCAGGCATGGATAAGACTAACTACTTCTCAGACTGTTATAATGAACAGGAGGTGGTTCATGCCTCATAGCTCTGATTTAAAAACATTCTATTTCCATTCTATTCATCTACAGGGGTAGTAACTAACACAGCTGATATTTACCTCAGAAAACAATCCATATAAAATGTACTTAAGTTGAAAATTAGTAGTTATTCTGGCAACTCAAGCTCTCTGAAATAAACAGTAACAGACTTAGCACTAATTACTTGATAAATCTTAGCCACAATTATGATACTCAAAACATTGAAATTCTTAAATCTCTAAAAGACTCCATGAAGCAATTTCCTTTGCAAAAATAACTTTCTCTTGCTATAAAAAATGTTAAAGATATGGCATTTTTTCATGAGTACTGTTTTTTAGTTAATTCATGTATTTCTAAGCCTGAAAATACATCTTTGGAGTTATTTAAGATGGATTGGAAATGACTCAGCCTTGCTGCATCTAGGGAAAAAATAATAAAGGGTGAAAAATGAGATGCTTACATACAGAATGCAGCAATGAGCCACCACCTCAAAAACCCTACTGTTATATGAATTTTGTACAAAGTTTTGTTGTGGGATGTCCACAAGAGATGACCATTTGGACACAGGTTTAAGCCAACAGAAACTCTTTAATAGCAGGCCAGCAACTACACTGGGTATAGGGATCCCAGTGTATCCTGAGCTTTTCTGAGTGTTTTTTAAGCACAAAAGCCATATTCTGGTTTGATATATTTCAATTAACAAAAATAGTTAGCCAGAAGAAGAACTACAGAAGGAAAACAGCAAGATTAGTATAATTAGGGACATTTTTAGAACTATGGACTTTGATGGATTAGGTCTTTGTTTTCATTTTGGCAGGTGGTGCTGTCTACATGTTGAGTTCTATGGCCTAAATGGGACTTCCACCATGGAGTCTGCTGTGCTAAGGGCTGCGGGCCTGTTACAGTTTAAGGTATTTACTCCTAGCAGGCACATTTACACATATCAGAAATAGTGGCTTCTTCAGATCTAAGTACTACCACACCTCCATTCTTTCGCCAAAATGTCAGGAATGCGTGTATGAAAGCATGGGCAGAAAGCAGAGGTCAACCTCAGGTGTTGATATGCACTGTTGTTTAGAGGCAGGGTCTCTTATTGGCCTAGGTCTTGCTGAGCAGGCTATGCTGTCTGACCAGCAAGCTCTAGGCATCCTCCTGCCTCTGCCTCTGAAGTCTTGGGATTATAAATGTGCAATATTTTTATGTGGGTTTTGGAGATTAAATCAGGTCACTAGGATTGGTATCAAGTATCCTTGCCCACTGAGTCATCTTGCTGGTCCTAATAGTGTCTTTTTTCCATATATATATATTTTTTTTAATTAAAGTATAATTAAATCATTTCCTCCTTCTCTTTCCTTCCACCCACATACTGTACTCATTTACTCATGGCGTCATTTTCTTTAATTGTTCACACACACACACACACACACACACACACACACACACACACACACACACACCACACACACACACACACACACACACACATCTCACAAAGGATAGAATGACCACCTATAATGCATGGCATATCAGGAAAATGGGCCCAGATTTATCAACTGGTAGATTCATTATAGTTCTACAATATGTTAGGGTACATGGCCTGATTTATGCAGAACAAAGTGGTATTTCTGTACAAAGCATTCGGGATTATGATCTGGGTGTACTCAAAGAAACATTTAAAAAGAGGACCTGAGATTAAATAAATATGACAGGTTAAACAAACAGGCTGAATACACAGTAGGTAGCAATCTTAAGTTTTTTAATTTATTTTTTATTAATTTATTCATATTACATCTCAATTGTTAGCCCATCCCTTGTATCCTCCCTTTCTTTCCTCCCTCCCGCTTACCCCCCCTACTCCCTTCCCCTATGTCTGTGACTGAGGGGGACCTCCTCCCCCTGTATATGCTCATAGGGTATCGAGTCTCTTCTTGGTGACTTATTATCTTTCCTCTGAGTGCCACCAGGCCTCCCCATCCAAGGGACATGGTCCAATATGGGGCACCAGAGTTTGTGTGAAAGTCAGATCTCCTTCTCCACTTAACGGTGGAGAATGTCCTGTCCATCGGCTAGACTGGGTAGGGGTTCGAAGTTTACTGCCTATATTTTCCTTGGCTGGTGCTATAGTTTGAGGAGGACCCCAGGGGCCAGACCCGCCTGTAGTTTTCCAGGACCCTCTGGATCCTTCTTTTTCCTCATTCTCCCAGGCTTCTCACACCTAAAGTCTCAATAGGATGTCCTCCCCTCTGACCCACTTTCCTGGTAGGTAAAGTTTTTTATGGGGGCGTACCCCTTGGACTAGTGTCTCGATATAAGTGAGTATATACCATTTGACTCTTTTTGCTTCTGGGTGAACTCACTCATTATGATAATTTCTAGTTCAATCCATTTGTCCACAAATTTCGGGAATTCCTTGTTTTTAATAGCTGAGTAGTATTCCATAGTGTAAATATACCAGTTTCTTTATCCATTCTTCTACTGAGGGACACTTTGGCTGTTTCCATGTTCTGGCTATTATGAATAAGGCAGCTATGAACATGGTTGAGCATATGTCCCTGTTGTGTGGTAGTGCATCTTCTGGGTATATTCCAAGGAGTGGAATAGCTGGGTCTTGAGGAAGCCCTATTCCCATTTTTCTGAGAAAGCGCCAGATAGATTTCCAAAGTGGTTGTACTAGTTTGCATTCCCACCAGCAATGAAGGAGTGTTCCTCTCTCTCCACATCCTCGCCAGCATGTGGTGTCAGTTGAGTTATTGATCTTAGCCATTCTGATGGGTGTAAGATGGAATCTCAGTGTTGTTTTGATTTGCATTTCTCTGATAACTAAGGAGGTCGAGCATTTCTTTAAGTGTTTCTCTGCCATTTGATATTCCTCTGTTGAGAATTCTCTGTTTAGTTCTGAGCCCCATTTCTCTATTGGATTATTTGGTTTGGTAGTGTTTAATTTCTTGAGTTCTTTATATATTTTGGATATTAGATCTTTGTCAGATGAAGGGTTGATGAAGATCTTTTCCCAGTCTGTAGGCTGTCGCTTTGTTCTCTTGACAGTGTCACCTGCCTTACAGAAGCTTCTCAGCCTCATGAGGTCCCATTTATTAATTGTTGACGTTAAGGCCTGGGCTGTTGGTGTTCTGTTCAGGAAGTTGTCTCCTGTACCTATGTGTTCCAGGCTCTTCCCCACTTTTTCCTCTAATTGGGTTAATGTCTCTGATTTTAGGTTGAGGTCTTTAATCCACTTGGACTTGATTTTTGTGCATGGTGACAAATAGGGGTCTAATTGCATTTTTCTACATGTAGACATCCAGTTAGACCAGCACCATTTGTTGAAGATGTTGTCGTTTTTCCATTGAATGGATTTGGCTTCTTTGTCAAAAATCAAGTGACCAGATGTGTGTGGATTCATCTCTGGGTCTTCAGTTCGATTCCATTGATCCACTAGCCTATTGCTCTGCCAGTACCATGCTGTTTTAATTACTGTTGCTCTATAGTACAGCTTGAGATCAGGTATGGAGATTCCTCCAGAGGATCTTTTATTGTATAGGATTGTTTTTGCTATTCTGGGCTTTTTGTTTCTCTATATGAAGTTGAGAATTGTTCTTTCAATATCTTCAAAATATTTTGTAGGTATTCTGATAAGGATTGCATTGACTCTGTAAATTGCTTTTGGTAAGATGGCCATTTTTACTATGTTACTTCTCCCAATCCACGAACAAGGTAGATCCCACCATCTTCTGATGTCATTTTCAATCTCTTTCTTCAGAGATTTAAAGTTTTTTTCAAATAAGTCCTTCACTTGCTTGGTTAGGGTTATTCCTAGATATTTTATATTGCTTGTGGTTATCGTGAAGGGAGTAAAAACAAAACAAACAAACAAAACAAAAAGAAAGAAAAAAAGAAAAAAGAAAAGCCAAGTGGTGGTGGCACACACCTTTAATCCCAGTGCTCAGAGGCAGAGGCAGGTGGATCACTGTGAGTTCGAGGCCAGCCTGGTCTACAAAGCGAGTTCAGGACAACCAAAGCTACACAGAGAAACCCTGTCTCGAAAAGCAAAAAACAAACAAACAAAAAAAGAACAGGACAGGCAGGTAAGGATAAGAGGAGATAGTGGGAACACTTTTCTAAGCTGAGTGATAACATATTTGTACCTTATACTGCAGGAAGGAATTTGCAAGGATACACTACATAGCCGAGGTATGCTTATTGCTAACAGTTTGTATTGAGTTAACCTTTAACCTAGATGTCACCTTGGAAGAAATGTGAGGCTATGCAGCCTTGTAAGTAGGAGATTTTGCTACATAGAGAGAGATAATGATGATGATGATGGTGGTGGTGGTGGTGGTGGTGGAAGAAATGACATAAGAAAAAGCACCAACTCCTTGAATTTCAGAGAGGAGGTTTCCAGGCTGAACTCAGGAATAAGACTGAAATTTGGAAAGATTGACAGCCTTTATTCTTAGTTGTAGAATGAATAACTTGTGTATTGTATGGATGCATCACCTGTCAACCAAAAGCTAGTGGCCTATCTATAGCTGAGGCAGGAAACAGGAGGTGGTACATTGGCAGGCAGAAAGGATTTGGGGATAGAGCCAGGTGCATGAGATTCCCTTGGGAAAACATGAGAAAGGATAGACACATGGTATTTGAGTAGAGATAACCAGCCACATGGCAGAACTTAAATTAGAATAAATAGGTTATTAAGTTATGAGCTAATCAGAGAATGAGCCTAGATGTATGGCATACATATTTGTAAATATATTTTGAGTCCCTGCAACGGGTGCAGGTTGGAGATGAGAGCAGGAAGGGGGAGTGTCTGGAGTCCCCTGTCTTCTCAGACTGTTGGCTCTCTGAATGAAGAAAAGCGTAAAGATTCCGTTTCTGTCTCTGTTCACTGGTGTTTGTGGGAGCAGGCATAGATCTGATGATAGCTAGGTGACTAGTGAACTTCAGATGTCAATATGACACAGCCCAGAGTCATCTGAGGGAATCTCAATGGAGGGATTGCCCTAATCAGGTTGGCATGTTACCATGTCTGTGAGGGATTGTCTTGATTAATGATTTGATGTAGAAGGGCCTGCTCCACTGTGGGTGGCACCATCCCTAGGCAGGCAGGTCTGGGTTATACAAGAAAGCTAAGTGAGTAAGTTAAAGAATAAGCTGGCAAGCAATGTTCATTCATCTATGGTTCCTGCGTTCAGGTTCCTGCCTTGAGTGTCTGTCCTTCTTGTCTTGATGATGGACTGTGACCTGGGAGAGTAAGGTGAAATTAACCTTTTCTTCGCATAAGTTGTTTTCAGTGGTAGCATTTATCACAGCAACAGAAAGGAAAGCAGGATGGTGTGCTTCTTAGTCTGAGCCCTATGAATCTTGGTGTGTGTTCTCAGAGCCCAAAGGTCAGAAGGTGGAGTTTCAGTGTTCACAGGCAACAAGAAATGGGAGTCCAGAAGGAAATAAAAGAGATCAAGTTTGCATTTCTTCTGCTTTTGTCCGAGCTCTCAGCCAAGCAGATTCCCTCTACCCATTAGGAGTAAGGGCACATGTTTCTTCACTAATTCCCTGATTCCACTGCCAATCTCTTTCAGAGGAATCCTCGCAGACGCGCCCTGTTAGCTATCTGGGTACCCCTTGGCCAAGTCACTTAGCCTGTCACTCCTATTCCACACGGCCGGATTCACAAAGCCACGCTCCCTGTTGACATCTCAGCTGCGGTACCCTGTGTCTGCACCTGAGAGCTCCTCTTTACTTTCATGGTGAGGGACACTGGGCTCCTGAGCAGAGCATCACAGCGTGAAGATGGCCACCCAGCCAGCGGCAATGTGTTGTCATATGTTTGCTGAGTCCCAGTGTGTGGCTATGGCCCACCCCACCCTTTAGCTCCCCACAAAAGTTCATGAGCTAAAGGTTATGTCCTCAGCTTAGTGCTCAGGGAGGAGATAGAGCTGATGGGTTTAGAGAAGAAAAAGGACATGAAGTTAGGTGTGTAAGAGGAGGAGATGACCTGAGAGGAGTTGGGGGAGATAGATGAATGGTACAAATCTTGCAAATACTTGCAAATTAGAATCTGTTTAAATGCATAAATGTGAACTTGTAGGATTTATTATAAATCTGGAATTACAAACTTGATTGTTCAGACACTTGGTGTTTGGTAAAGGTTTCATTTGAAATCACAAATGGGCAGGGAAAATGGATTACTTGATAAATAATGTCGATGTAATTGTAAACTAGAGAAAAATAAAGCTGGATTGGTTGAGTACACACAATGAAAGGAACTATAGAAAGGACAGTCCTGACAATGGCGGGCCTGCAAATCCCTCCACAGCAGAAGCTACCCAGCATCCCATGGTCTGAACGTCTGCATCCACCAGGGTCATACACTGACACCTAGTTCCCGATGTGATATGGGATGCAATCATCAGGGGGCAATGATGTCATGAGGGTTTCTCACCAGTGGGACTCATGTCCTTGTAAAATAAACTTGAGAACACTGCTCACCTCTCATGCTGTGTGAAAAGACAGTAGCAAGCACCATCTCTGAAGCAAATAGCCCTCAGGGAGACTCGGTCTTCTAGTGTCTTGGGCCTGGGCTTTCACTCTCTCCAGAACTGAGAGCATAGATTTCTGTTGCTTACTCAGTCTAGGGTGCCTTGCTGGAGCAGTTCAAATTGGCCCAATCAATGTATGAATCTGAAAAACAAAAACCAGAGGGGTGCACAATCAATTGGAATAATGCATAGTTGCCCCTGCAGACCTAGCCAAAGGCACTGTGCACTGCTAGTATTTCTCATCTGATGATTATGCCCTTGTCCCCTAATGAAGCCACTTGATTCTTTTTTCTACCTTTCAGCTTCTTCCTGTCTGCCCTCTCTCCGTCATGATCCAGCAGGGTAGTCAGCATCAGCCTTGAGGGGACATCTGTGCTGACAAGCTCTGGGTCCTTGGTCCTTCTGCCCATGTGCTTTGGCAAGCCCAGCTAGCAGTCAGTATTCATGAGCTGCCTTGTGTGATTAGCTAAGCTCCTCCAACTTCTTAGACTCCCAGCAGCTGCTCTCTGCCGGCTTTCTCAGCCTCTTACTCTGTGACAAGAGTCAAGAGATGCTGGAGAGAGCAGAGTTTTGCAGAAGGCTGGCTCATCTAAACCCTTAGATCCTGGCTCTTGTAGCTCTCCTGCTTACTCTTGGTGAGAATGTGGGGCTCTACAGGTTGTCCTGAGCTTGTGCAACTCTGGGTCGATTCTTTGCAAAGCAATAGGTGGGAAAAATATGACTCTCTCTAGATGAAATTGATATTTTATAAAAATGTAATACAAGTACAGTTACCGCATTGCATGGCTCTGGTTCCAGGTAGAATTTGAGGCAGTGCACTACAAATGCCACAGTAGAAAGCATCACAATGACAGCTGGTGTTTTCCCTTTGCCTAACTTTGGTGACACTTTGAGTACCTTCAGTTATACTTTACTGTTTAAATGAGAACACTCCCCAGTTGCCTGGGAGTCTTGTTCCACATTTACAATAAAATTTGACTACACAGCATTCATGTAGGTGACTTAACTTTTATCTATGCAACAGTATGCAGGCTGATAATTTTTGTAGTGTGTGTGTGTGTGCGTGTGTGTAAGTCCACATGCATGTAGTTACTCTCAAAGACCAGAAGAGAGCATCATGTTACCTGGAGCTAGAGTGGGAGGTTGGATGGTGTGCCATCCACCAAGGGTGCTGGGAATCTAACTTGGGTCCTCTGGGGGAGCTGCAAGTGATCTTAACTGTTGAGCCAGCTCATAGCCCCAGAGGGTAAGCATCTTTAAACACATTCTCCACATACATCTATAGAGACCTGTACACGCATGACTACGAAAGTGCAACTTAACTAGCAGTGATTTTTCCCCCTGTGAGGTAGTTTGTCACTATAGTTCTTTCTAAATAACGACTTCAATCACCATGTTTAAGCAAAATGTAAAGGTTTGATTTCACTGTGCCATCTGTCCATACAGGCCCCCAAATAAACCTAGTTGTTTGGCGTATCTTTAAATACAGATCATTTTAAACAGAAAGCCTCTGCCAGGGCTCATTCACTCTTCTGGGTTTTCCACCCACATGAATGAAAAGTGATCCCCCATTTCCTTGTCACATTTTAGAGAACAAGATGCATAATTTGCCTCCTGTAGGTTGATAGTCTCTTTCCTGGCGTTGCTGCCCAGGTGGAGGTCCCAGCACAAAGCTGGTTTTATCTGCACTAATGGGCCCTCTCTCCCAAACACATTCCTTTACAAAGCTTCTCAAAGAACTGTCCAATGCAGCTAGAGCCATGACAACATCCGATGCTCAAGCTGAGTCAAGGATGACTGGCCAAGGAAATCTTGGCTATGCCACGGTGAGAATGTACCATAGAGTTCTCTTGTACAGGAGAAAGTCTTGAAGCAAAATTAATCACTTCCTGGCTTGCAGCAGGGGCCAAGTGTTTAGACAACACAGTGGGAGGGGCTTCCAAATCATCCGGCTGGAGTTAATTGCATGATACGGAGCCAAGAAGTGTAACGTCTTGCTTCCAAAGACTTGAGTTGGGAGGGAAGAAAAAAAAAAACTTTTCAGCTACTTAAGAAACACTGTGCTAAGAATAGCATTCTTATCCAAGCTAAGAGCAGTTAAAACAGCCCCAAGGAATCAGATAATAGCAGCTGCAGCCAAGAACAGTGAGGGAATGTGCTCTCCCAAGTGCACCCCACGAATCAGAAGCATGAAGCACTTGGGAAACAAAGATGTTTAAAGACCGCATCCCTCCTAAGATAAGAAGGGAATTTTCACAGACAGAACAATGCCACCATGGCCCATTGTTTGTGCCTTACCATCTGATTACCATCTGTGGGGCCACAAACCTCCTGTGGAAGGGTCCATCAAATAGCCACAACACGCCAACATCATGAAAAGATGATGTAGCGGCTAAGGGTTTAGGTCTTCTGATGGGGCCAAGATACCAACCGCTCCTCTGTCTTTCATTGGCATGGCTTCCAGTAGGGAGGTAGCGTCTCTGCTGTGCCTGACATCACGGCATGGAACGGTGAATGGCAGCAAGGGTAGATACTGAGGGAATTCTCTCAGACACCATGCAGAGTGCCTGTCAGAGCACCTGGTAAAGAAGAGGAAGATAACTCCATAAGTTTGTCAGTCTGGCAAATGCCAAGTTATTTTGCTGGGTCAGAGTGGTGATGTCATTGAAACTGTCTGCCTTCACAGTCCCTGTTCACTGAGAAGGAAGCCACAGAGCAGGCAAGTGCTGCTTGGTGAGTATCCTGACAAATATACAAACCTGCAAGAAGAAGCCAGCCTAGGAACCATGCTAGCTACCTGGACCTGCAGCACTGGGTGCAAAAGGCTCTGATGCTTAGAAAAGCACCCTCACATACACATGCGCAGACTGCAAACCCTGTGTGGCCAGGCCCACCTCTGCATCAGGTAAGAAGGCAGGGTGACTTGAGATCTGGTTACTGGCCCTACAATGGGCATTGTTATGAATGTTGAACCATGTGATGATAAAGAATGTTTCAAAATTATCCCTGGTTGGCTAAATAAAGATGCTGAAGTCTGTGACTGGTAGAAGAGAGGTCGACAGAGTTTTAGGCTCCTAGGCTTGGTGTCCAGAGATGAGAGGACAGAGAGAGAAAGCAGCAGAGTGGCAGGAGTGGCGGAAGTGAGAGAGGGAGGAGTCACCATGAAGCAAAATGGTGGTGACCACAGGCGATAAGAGCAAACCGATGGAACAGAACCAACCCCAGGAGTCATCAAATTGACAAGTGATTGGGTTTTATGTGGGTTTTAAAGGTACTAGGATTAGAGTAGCTCAGAATCTGCCCAGCATAGTGCTTACAGCTTAAAAATAAATCATAGATGTCCCTGTGTCAGCCATTGGGGAACTAGCTGGCTAAAGAAAATTACTGCTTCATTAATTTACTATATTGATTAATATAGAAAGAATAATTAGTCTTTCTACAACTATATGGGTAATATCCACTTATAAGTGAGTACATGCCATGTGTGTTTTCCTTCTAGTATTTTCTGTAGGGCTAGGCTTGTGGATAGATATAGTTTAAATTTGGTTTTGTCTTTGAACAGCTTGTTTCCTTCATCTATGATGATTGAGGGTTTTGCTGGGTATAGTAGTCTGTGATGACATCTGTAGTCTCTTAGGGTTTGCAAAACATCTGCCCAGGCCCTTCTGGCTTTTAGAGTCTCTGATGAAAAGTCAGGTGTAATTCTGATAGATCTGCCTTTATATGCTACATGGCCTTTTCCTCTTGTAGCTTTTAATGTTCTTTCTTTGTTATGTACATTTAGGGTTTTGATCATTATGCTATGGGAGGATTTTTTTTCTCTTCCAGTCTAATTGGTGTTCTGTAAGGCTCCTGGTGAAGGCAGGAGGCTGGCAAGTAGAGCTCTCACCTGTCTGCCCCAGGTGGCTGCTGCAGGCCAGCAGGAATGGATGCTCTAGACCAGGAATAGGGTGTTCATGGGACTGGATGGGGCTTTTTGCTGCTAGGTGTTCCAGGAGAGCAGGGTAGGCTGGGAGTTGTGGTCAGAGGGTTCTCGCCTGGTGGTCCCTGGGGGCCGCCAGCCTCTGGGCACGCATATAGGGGTAAGGTCCAATAGATGGGGCAGGGTGTAGCTCACTACTGTTGTGTTTGCCCAGCAGCCCAGTGCAGACAGGCGCTGGCATGTAGAGGTCCTACCTGTCTACCTCAGGTGGCCGCCATGGGGGTCTGTGGACTGGGAATGGGGTGCCATACCTATATCTTTCAAAAAGAAAGTTCATAATTATTACCTAGTGATGGAAAAATACAACATAAAATTTATTTTGCTTCTAAAAAAGATTTACCATATACCTGTCCTATTAATTGCATTTATTTAAAATATGTACATTTATAAACAGTGAAGAAATGAAACGTATGTAAAATTATATTCTCTGTTGTAAATTAGTAACCCCAGTGATAACAATAAAATATGTGTTCTGTAGCTCCTGGGCACCTGTGATGGATGAGTCAGAGGAGTACAGACACGTTGTTTAGTAAAAGCAGCAACTCTGGGTGCTCAGCAGAGGTGTGATTAGAAGGGACTTTCATACCTCCCAGCAAAATTCCCTTTTCCCTGCTGTTATTAGGTTAAATACATCTTTCACCAAAACAAGTTAGTAAATCAAGGCCATAGTCAATGAGCAACAAAGGTCAAACATATAGACATGACAGATGGTTCCATTCATCAAGCTACAAAATTATCTATCACGTTGTTGTTCAAACTTTTAAAATTATTTTTCTAGTTATGTGTTCATGTGTGTGATGATAGATTTGTGTGCGTGAGTGCAGTACCCAAGGAGACCAGCAGAGGACATCAGAGCCCCTGGAGCAATTGTGAGTCTCCAATGTGGATGCTGCCAATCAAACTCAGATCCACTGGGACAGTACACACTCTTAACGATTGAGCCATCTCCTCAGCTCTTACTTGAAGGTGTCTTAGTGTGTACATAGTGTACATAACTTATGTAATTCCCTATATCCACTCCATTCTGTGTAGCAACCCGGAAAGATGACAAGGCAAAGAGAATCTTGGGAATGAAGAAGCCTTGAAACATGGATGCTGAGACGCTGCATTTGAACAGCTGTTTCTGTTAAAGGCCTGTGAGTCTCTGGGCTCATCAGAAATTAACTGATGTTTTGTTTTTAAGTATGGAGGGGTTGTTTGAGACTTGTGGGTGATGTGTGGCTCAAGGGCAGTATTGTGGGGGGGCCAGGGGTGGGGTCGGGGGCGGCAGGGAAGCAGAATACCAACCCAGAAAAAAACATTATTTATTCAGAAGTCAGGTTTGTCATTTGATGTGGCTCATCCTTGCCTGGATCCTCTGCAGGGATTAACAAAGGGCATGAAAACCTGCAAGGAGCAAGCACAGGGGTCTTCCTTATCTGCAGGCCAGAGGTGGAGGCACAGATCCTGAAGTCAGAGGCCTGGATGACGAGAAGACCCGTCGCTGAGGCAGCCAGAACCCTCAGCGAGATGTGTCCAGGTGAGGTGTGCCACCATGTGCAATGGAGCCGAGCACAGAAAAGTGGCAGACGTTACACACTCAAACTGCGACACATCAAACCTCGCCACAGAGAGAGGAGCAGGTTAGAAGCCTGCATTCCATGTTGGGTTAGAAGCTTGCTATTAATTTTGCTCTACGCAGGCAAGTATCCTCATAGAGTTTAAAATGAAAAGCAAAGGTCAGTTCTGTTTAAATATGTCACTTCCCTTTTCATGTTCTCCTCATCGTGACCATGACAATGACTTGCAAGCCAGAACGGCTTCTGTGAGCATTTCCTTTCTCAAGGTCCACTGACAGCTAAAGGCTTCAGACGTTGGATATCTCAAAAGGTGGTTTCTTTTTCTTTTTCCTGCCTTTGTTTTGAAAACTATTTTCTAAAGATTAGTTTTGCATTGTGTGCATATCTGTGTGTAAGTTTGTGTATTTGTACATGTGTGCTCATCCCTACATGTGTACATGTTCAGGAGTATCTATCTATCTATCTATCTATCTATCTATCTATCTATCTATCTATCT
>OU015746.1:81908659-81921002 GCA_907169655.1 Acomys percivali | reverse complement strand
TCTATTCTATTCTATTCTATTCTATTCTATTCTATTCTATTCTATTCATTTGTGGGAACAAAGGGCTGGGTGGAGTGGTCTTGCCTTCACATGTCTGGCTCAGATACAATAGGTACAGAACCTCTGAAGCTCCCATCAGCAGAACTGCTTTTTTCCATGCTGAAGCTGGAAGAGATGCTGACTCAGAGTATCCACAGAAGAAGGTCTTGCAGTTGTTAGGCAATGGTAGGAGGGTTCTTCCAAACAGAAAGTGAGTCCTGTGCCTCACCTGCCCCAGGCTTGGGACAGAACAGGCCACAGCACTTAACCAAATCATCCCTGAAAACAAGACCCAAGGTACTGGGTTGCCTGTGCCTAAGCCTGATATTGCATGTTTGCTGTGGTACTGTGTGTTTCCTGTGGCTGTCCTGGATTTTATAGATCAAGCAGACCCATGTACAAATACGGGGTTTGTGCTTCCTTCTGTAACTGGTGGAGTGTGTGAAGGTCTGTGTTTATGATCATATGTTAGATTTTGCAGAGAGCATGGATCTTCAATTCTAATCAGAAGAAAAGGAAAAAAAAAGGATTCTGACTCCAAGCTAGGGAATCTTATGTGTGACAAGGGTGGCATTGTGAAAAGACAGAGCTTTCCTTTGTGCTTGTGACATGTGGGCGAGGATTTGAGGCCAGATGCTCAAGACATCAAGTGCATACTTCCCCCTTTCTTTCTGTTCACGCCAAGTGCTTCTGTGATTTCTACCTGTAGAAAAGCTGTCTTTAATATCAATTCTGAGGGAATTCCTCAACCAAGTCATAGCACTTTCCTTTTGATGTTGCATAAACTATTTGAAATGATGGATAAGAACAAATGATCAGGCATAGGTAATCTGGGAACTGTCCCCTGAGCTACCCCATCAGCCCCACAGCTCTGCCTGACTTCTTGAAGAGCCCCGCAAGACCCCAGGAATACTCAGATCCACCTAGAGCACAGCCAGCAGTGATGAGTAGCCTGAGTCCCATTGTCAGTCCCAAGGCTCTGCCTGCCTCCCAAGGAGTCCTGTTGGCATCAGGAACATCCAGCCAACATCAGGGACAACCAGATGGCTAAAGGCCAGCATAGGAAAACAATCTACAAAAGCCATGGCAATATGGCACCACGAGAACCCAGCCATCATACTACAGAAAGCTCTGGATATTCTAACACAACCAAAGCAGAAGAAGATGACCTTAAATCCAATCTTACCAATGTGATAGAGGCCTTTAAAAAGGAAATGAATAAATCCCTTAAATAACTGCAGGAAAATACAACCAGATGAAGGAAATGAATAAAACTGCTCAAAATCTGAAAAATGGAAATAGAAGCAATAAAGAAAACACAATATGAGGAAGTCTTGGATATGAAAAACCTAGGGAAAAGAACAGAAATTACAGACACAAGCATCACCAAAAGAGTAGAAGAGATAAAACAGAGAATCTCAGACAAAGAGGATGCAATTGAATAAACAGATACTTCAATAAAAGTAAATGTTAAATGCAAAAAATTCCTGACACAAAATATACAAGACATCTGGAGGACTATGAAAAGCCAAACTTAAAAATAATACAAATAGAAGAAGAATCCCCACTCCAAGGCCCAGAAAATATTTTCAACAAAATCATAGAAGAAAACTTCTTCAACCTAAAGAAAGAGATGATTATAAACATACAAGACGCTTACAGAACACTACAAAGATTGCATCAGAAAAGAAAATCCTCCCACCACATAATAATCAAAACACTAAATGTACAGAACAAAGAAAGAATATTAAAAGCTATACCCAAGAAAACACAGAAAGTAAATAACTCCACACACACAAAGCCAAAAGAAAAGAATCATACACATACACTACCATCATCAACATCAAAATAATAGGAATTAACAGTCATTGGTTATTAATACCTCTCAATGTCAATGGACTTAATTCCCCAATAAAAAGACATAAGTTAACAGAATGGATGTAAAAACAGGATCCATCATTCTGCTGCATACAAGAAACACTCTTCAGCAACAAAGATAGATTTTACCTCAGTGTAAAGGGCTGGAAAAGGCAAACAGACCCACGAAACAATCTGGATCCATTCTAGTATCTAATAAAATAAACTTTCAATCAAAGTTTAGGTCTTGCAGATCCCCAATCAAAAGATATGGGGAAGGAAGATGACTTCATACTCATCAAAGGAAAAAAACCACCAAGATGACATCTCAATTCTGAACACCTATGCCCCAAAAGGAGGGGCACCCACATTCATAAAAGAAATGTTATCAAGTTTAAATCACATATCAAATCCCACACATTAATAGTGGGAGACTTCAACACCCCACTCTCACCAATGGACAGGTCATCAACACATAAAGTAAACAAAGAAATAATGAAACTAACATATGTTATAAATCAAATGGACATAACAGATATCTACAGACATTTTACCCAAACACAAAAGAATATACCTTCTTCTCAGCACCTTACAAGACCTTCTCCAAAATCAACCATATAGTTGGTCACAAAGCAAACCTCAATAGATAGAAGAAAATTTAAATAATTCCTTGTATCTTATAAGACTACCACTGATTAAAACTAGATTTTAACAACAACAGAAACAGCAAAAACCTATAAACTCATAGCAACTAAACAACTCTCTACTCAATGACTACTGGATCGGAGAAGAAATAAAGAAAGAAATTAAAGACTTTCTAGAATTCAATGAAAATGAAGGCACAACATACTTAAACTTATGGGACACAATGAAAGTAGTGCTAAGAGGAAAGTTCATAGCATTAAGTTCATTCATAAAAAAAATTGGAGGGGGTCTCATACTAGCAAGTTAAAAGCACACCTGAAAGCTCTAGAACAAAAAGAAACAAATACCCAAGAGGAGTAGATGGCAGGAAACAATAAAACTCAGTTTTGAAATCAATAAATCAGAAACAAAGCAAGTAATGCAAAGAATCAATGAAACCAGGAGCTGGTTCTTTGAGAAAGTCAACAAGATAGACAAACCTTTAGCTAAACTAACCAAAAGGCAGAGAGACAGTAGCCAAAGAAATGAAATGGGGACATGACAATATACATTGAGGAAATCCAAAGACTCATTAGGTCTTACTTCAAAAGCCTGTACTCCACAAAACTGGAAAGTCTAAATGAAATGGATGAATTTCTTGATAGATCCACTTACCTAAGTTAAATCAAAATCAGGCAAAAAATAGCCCTATAACTCCTAAGGAAACAAAAGCAGACATTAAAAGTCTCCCAATCAAAACAAAAATCCCAGAACCAGCTGATTTTAGCATAGAATTCTACCAGACATTCAAAGAAGAGCTAATATCAATACTCTTCAAACTATTGCACAAATAAAAACAGAAGGAACACTGCCAGATTTTAAGAAGCCACAGTCACTCTGAAGCCTAAACCACACAAAGACTCAACAGAGAAAGATAATTTCAGACCAATTTCCCTTATGAACATTGATGCAAAAATACTCAATAAAAATACTTGCAAACCAAATCCAAGAATACACCAAAACCATCATCCACCATGATCAAGTAGGCTTCATGTCAAAGGTGAAGGAATGGTTCAATATATGAAAATCTATCAATGCAATCCACAATATAAACAGACTGAAAGAAAAAAATTACATGATCATCTCATTAGATGTAGAAAAAAACCTTCAACAAAATCCAAAATCACTTCATGCTAAAAGTCTTGGAGAGATGATGGATACAAGGCACATAGCTAAACCCAATAAAAGCAATATACAACATCCAATAGCCAACATCAAACTAATTTAAAGCAATTCCACTAAAATCAGGGACTACACAAGGCTGTCCACTCTCTCCATGTGTAGTCCATAGTACTTGCAGTTCAAGCTAGCATAATAAGACAACTAAAGGAGATCAAGAGGATGGCAATAGGAAAGAAAGAAGTAAAAGTATTGCTATTCACAGATGATATGACAGTATATATAAGAGACTCCCAAAATTCTACCAGAAAACTACCACAACTGATAAACACCTTCAGCAATGTTACTGGATACAAAATGAACTTTTAAAAAAATCAGTAGTCCTCCTTCAAACAAACAATAAATAGGCTGAGAAAGAAATTAGGGAAGCAACATCTTTCACAATAGCTGAAAATAATATAAAATATCTTGGTGTAACTCTAGCCAAGCAAGTGAAACACTTGTATGACAAGAAAGAAGTTGAAGAAGATATGAGAAGATGGAAATATCTCCCATACGCATAGATTGGTAGGATTAATGCAATAAAATTGGCCATCTTACCAAAAGCAATCTACAGATTCAATGCAATTCCCAGCAAAATTCCAGCACAATTCTTTACAGACCTTGAAAGACCAATTCTCAACTTCATATGGAAAAACAAAAGGCCTGGGATAGTTAAAACAATTCTGTACAATAAAAGGACTTCTGGAGGTATCACCATCTCTGATCTCAGGTTGTACTACAGAGCAATAGTAACAAAAACCACATGGTATTGACATAAAATACAGACAGGCCGATCAATGGAATAGAATCAATGATCCAAAAAAAAAACCCGTACACCTACAGACACTTGATTTTTGACAAAGAATCCAAAAGCATACAATGGTGAAAAGGTAATATCTAACTGGATGACTGCATGTAGAAGAATGTAAATATATCCATATTTATCGCCCTGCACAAAACTCAAGTCAAAGGGGCTTAAAGACCTTGACATTAAACCAGAAACACTAAAACTAATAGAAGAGAAAGTTAGGAAAAGCCTTGAATGGATTGGTACAGGAGAAAACTATCTAAACAAAACACTAACATCTCAGGCACTAACATGAAAAATTAATAAATGGGACCTCATGAAATGGAAAAGCTTCTATAAGGCAAAGGACACTGTCAGTAGAACAAAATGGCAGCCTACATGATGGGAAAGGATCTTCACCATCTCTACATCCAACAGAGAATTAAACCCAAAATTTATAAAGAACTCAAGAAATTAGACACCAACAAACCAAATAATCCAATTGAAAACTGGGGTACAGAGCTAAACAGAATTCTCAACTGAGGAATCTCCAATAGCTGAGAAACACTTAAAGAAATGTTCAACATCCTTAGTCACCAGGGAACTGCAAATCAAAATGACTCTGAGATTCCATCTTACACCTGTCAGAGTGGCTAAGATAAAAAACTCAAGTGACAGCACACGCTGGCGAGGATGTGGAACAAGAAGAACATTCCTTCATTGCTGTTGGGAGCACAAACTTGTACAACCACTTTGGAAATCAACTTGGCAGTTTCTCAGAAAATTGAGAATAGTTCTGTCTCAAGACTCAGCTATATCACTCCTGGGCATATACCCAAAAGATGCTCCATCATCCTACAAGAACACTTGCCCAACTGTGCTCCTAGAAACTTTTTTCATAATAGCCAGAAACTGGAAACAACCTAGATGTCTCCCAACCAATAAATAGATAAAGAAAATGTGGTACATTTACACAATGGAATACTACTCAGCTATTAAAAACAAAGACATCATGAAATTTTCAGGCAAATAGATGGAATTAAAAATATTCTCAGTGAGTTAACCCAGACCCAAAAAGGCACAAATGGTATGTACTCACTTATAAGCCATAAAATAACAGGATAACCATGCTACAATCCACAGAACCAAAGAAGCTAACTAACAAGGAGAGCCCAAAGGAAGATGCTTATATCTCACTCAGAAGAAAAAATAAAATAGACATCAGAGGCAGATGATGGGATGAAACTGGGTGGGAGAGGGAATTGGGGAGGAATATAAGGGGGATCAAGTATGAGGAGGGAGCTGGGAGAGAGAATGGAATTCGGTGTTGGGGAATATCTTTGAGATAAACCAGAGATAGGAGAGGGGAGGCTCCCAGGAGTCTAGAGGGCTGACCCTAGCTGAGACTCTTAGCAGCAGGGGATAGGGAGCCTGAAGTGGCCACCTCCTGTAGCTAGGTGGGACTTCCAGTGGAGAGAGGTGGACACCAATCTACCTACAAAACCTTCTATCCAAAATTTGTCCTGCCTACAAGATGTGCAGGGATAAAGATGGAGCAGAGATCGAGGGAATGTCCAACCAGTGCCTGGACCAACTTGAGACTCATCCCATGGGAGAAAGCTAACTCCTGATACTGTTAATGATACTTTTCTATACTTTCAGCATGACTGCCTTCTGAGAGGCTTCATCCACCAGCTAACGAAAACAGACTCAGAAAGCCACAGCCAAACATCACTCAGAACTTAGCAATGATTGAGGGAGCTGAAGGGGTCAAGGACACCCCCAAGAAAACCTACAGAGTCAACTAACCTGGGCCCACAGGGGTTCATAGAGACTGAACCACCAACGAAAGAGCATTCATAGGCTGGATATAGGCCCCCTTTACATACGTGGCAGATGTGTAGCCACATATGCGTCATCATGTGAGTCCCCTAACAATTGTAGTAGGAGCTGTCTTTGGCTCCATTGCCTGCCTTTGGTCTCCTTTCTTCTAGCTGGGCTGCCTTGTCTGACCTTAGTAACTGTAAATTTACTACTGCTATGAATCATAATATAAAATAGCTGATATTCAGGATATGTGATTTGGAAGCCCCAAAGGGGTAAGGACACACAGGGTGAGAAGAACTGGATTATATACTAATGGAAGAAATTTACCCACCTTCGATAAGTCCATCCTCATTGTAATGAATATACATATGCTGGATTGATTGGCTAATATTTTGCGGAGGATGCTGTGTTCATCCCATGTGCCAGTTTTCCTTCCATATTGCATATTTATCTAACTTTGCTATCATGGTAATGTTAAACTAATTGAATGAATTAGCAAGCATTACTTTGAAAGAGATTGGAGAGGATTAGTGTTGTTTACTCCTTAAATGTATGGAAGACCTCACCAGTGCCCTGCCCCCCCCAACCCCCCGCCTGGGCTGAACTTTTTCTTTTCTTTTTTTAACTACTAATAATTATTGTCTTGATGAGAGCTGGGGAGCTGGCTCAGTGGATAAATCACTTTTCATGCAAGCCTGAGTCTCCAAGTTCAGATTTCTGCAGACCCAAATAAAGGCAGACACATGGCCCTGCCGATATATAACCCCAACAATCCTATATCTCATTAGGAAGCTGAGTCTCCCGGGAAGCTCCAGAGCCAGCTGGCCTGGGTACAGCAGAAACAAACTAGATAAGGAAATTGTTAGTTTACTGAAAACTACTCCTTGGCTTCTCATTTGTTACTTTGTGTTTCTTTCCTTTCTCCCACCCCTTCACTGTCTTTGCTAGAAAAATTCGATTTTTTTTCAATATAATCAATGTTTCAAAAAATTAAAAGTAAATGTAAAAAATTAAAAGTAAATGAAATTTTGGCTCTTGGGCCAAATTTCTAGATCTTACTTCATTCCTTAAAAATTGGAGGCTTTTAAATTTATGGCACTCTACTTTTTAATGTTTCAAATATACATGTTAAGAAATAAGTGTAAAAAACAAGGATTGTTGGCATTATCAGTATTTTTTACTAGTAAGAAAATACTGTACTATATAGCACAGCAATATTGAAAAATAATTCTTTATTTCAAATACCCAAGCCCATCCCCTCACAATCTAAACTGATCATTCTATACATGAAAGTTATTTATAAACAATTTCAAAGGTTCCCATATAAAGAAAATTAAAGGTAAAGTAGTTAGTTCTTGTACCCAGAAAATGAGTATATTTTTCAGCCTTCGTTTAATGAATTGGAAATCATTCTCTTTTCCATTCTCTGATTTTTGTTAAATTAAGCAAGCAAAGTGATTGAGAAAAATCCAACTAAAAGCTATGGTTCTGCTTCATCAAGTTTCATCCTAATTATGAATGTTTGATCAAAATAAAACCCTCGAGGGAGCGGCACAGCTGAGGAGATTGTTTCAGAAATCCTAGAGACAACGAAAGTCTGGGAGAGAGAAAAGCCTGGGGCGGCAAGAAGGCAAGATGCTGCAGAGCCAGTAGGAAGAGCCACCAACATGTCTCAAAGCCCTGAGGACCTCGGGATAGGTTTCTGCCCATCCTTCCTGAATTTCACTTGAGTGGCCTGATGGTCTTGGCTGCAGCCCTCTGGAGAAGCCAAGTCTGAAACGAAGGTGCCACAGTTGATTCTTGGCTGACTAGGGAGACACGGGCTGTGGCTGGTTGAGAACCAAAATTATATTGACCTCATTACGCCTTTTACTAGCTGTGGTGGCTTGAATCAGGATGGCCCCCTGGAGTGGGCACCATTGAAAGGAAGGTGTGGCCTTGAGGGAGAAAGTGTGTCACTGGAGGTGGGTTTTGACTTTTCAAAAGTCCATGGCAGGCTCAGGCTCTCTCTTTCACTTTGTGCCTATGGATCAGGATGTAGCTTCAGCTGCTTTTCCAGTGCCTGCTTGCATGCCACCATGTCCCACACTAATGATAATAAGGGACCAAGCCTCTTAAGCTGTAAGTGAGCCCCCGATTAAATGCCTTCTCTGATAAGAGTTGCCCCGGTGATGGCGTCTCTTCACAGCAATTAGAACAGCGACTTGCATCCTTGCTGTCTGAGATAACATCTCCTATTGGTCAAAAACCAAAACAAAACAAAAAACCTCTAAGATTGTACCTCTAATCAGAGAATAGCATCCTCTGCCCAGCCTGAAGCTAAGGATGCTGAACACCTAATACCTACACATGCAAAGCCCCTCACCTTGCTATAGCTGCCCGACAATGGTCCTATTTATATATTCTGGGATTACATTCCAGTCTCTTTTCTTATTAATGCGACAATAGACATGACCAAAGCAACATAAGCAGGGTTCAGTCTGGCTCACATGGAGGGCAGTCTGTAACATTGGCGCATGGCCCTCCCCTCCCACAGCTATCCTCAGGCCCCTGCTGAGACACTGCCTATGAATCTCTAGACAATAGATTTCCAAGAACCATGATTTTTTTTTTTTTAACCTGCAAATGTAAGTTTACATCCTAGAAGGTGTTGCGGGCCACACTGTTCTCTCCCCATCCCTTTCCCAAATCTTATCAAAGATCAGAAGGAAGCCTAGATCTGCCCTGGAGGTCCTGATTCCTCTCTTCAGACCTCTCGCCATGTTGTCGCTCTGTGATGCTGGCCTTTAGCTGTCCTCAGAGCCTCTGCTGTGCAGTTAGCTGGCTGACTGTCCATGGCGTTAAGAACTCCTCTACTAAACCTCTCACTGCCCCCCCCCCAAAAGCCCATTTCAGCGAGCTCCCTGAGCCCTCATCTGAGATCTTCCACAGTTTATCATGGTGAGGGAAACACAGTGGCAGGGTGTGAGGTGCAGCCAGGAGGCAGAGGGCAAGGAATGCTGGAGCTCAGCTGCCTTTCTCTTCATTACTCAGTCCAGGATTCTAGCCCGAGGCATGGTGCCACAGCACATTAGAACCCGTCTCCCCACCTCAGCTAAGCCAAACTAAAACCTTCCCCACTGTGAATCCAGACCCTCAAATACACAATATCAAATGCATTCATCGATGGCTTTTTCCCCCCCTGGGATGGTAAAAGTGCAAGTCCCCTCTCCCAGGGCTGTCCCGCCACTCAGGAAAATTAGTCTATGTCACCAAGATTCTCTGTGTCTTATATTTTCAATACACACAAGTTCCGCTTGGAGTTTTTGTGCTGGTAACTGTTTGTGCTGCTAGGCTTCAAGAGTCCCCAGTCTGCGAATGAGACTCATCTCTGTCCTTCCTACCAGACAAAGACACCAAGAGCTTGTCAGGGACATGTCAGTCACACAATGCAAGTTCTATTGCTGTCGTTTAAAAAAAAAAATCTGATATGAGCAACTTAAGGGAAAAGTGGGTTCTGGGTCACAGTTCAAGGGTGTAGGCCATTATGGCGGTAAGGTCAAGGTGACAAGAGCGTGAGCAGCTGGTCACATGACACCCACAGTCAGGAAACTGATAGGTGAGTGCATGCATGCCTGTTCAACATGAAGAAGCAATATGCACTATATGTATATTTGTGGGTACATATGAGACGAAATGGAAAGGAATGTGTTGTGAAAACAGTTGTTACACATATGAATCTACACACTCATTAAACTAAGCAGCAATGAATTCCAGGGCGGGGCTATCACCAGCAGACATGAACTGAGTATGGCCACAGACAAAAATGCTGGGAGAATGCACAAGGGAAAGGCAGCTTGAGACTTCATTGT
The DNA here is from genome assembly GCA_907169655.1 of Acomys percivali. Lineage (NCBI taxonomy): Eukaryota > Metazoa > Chordata > Mammalia > Rodentia > Muridae > Acomys > Acomys percivali. The sequence continues at coordinate 81,910,796 of OU015746.1, read as the reverse complement.
TGTTTAACCAGAGAAAGCCAAACTTCTCTTCAACTTATAGTCAGGTCCCTCAGGACCTGGTCACTTTGGGTCATTCTTTAGCGAAATGATCAGTAAAATTCCCCTAAATCCCTTCACACAGTCACCTCCATTCATGTTTAATCAAGTGACTCCTGGCATGCATGCAGGCCATGGAAGGCACCACTCCCCACCTCCAGGCAACACTTCTAGAAGCAAGTCCTAGGGAGAAACACACTAGGAAGTTCTAGACTACAGTTCAGCTGAGCCAAGGTGCCATACCCAGAGCGCCTCACTTAGAACATGCAGCTTTGCCCAAGTGTGCTTTACTTCCTATCTTCTCTAGGGTGTCCATTGCTGCGAAGAGACACTGTGACCATGGCAACTCTGATAAAGGAAAACATTTAATTGGGGCTGGCTTACAATTTCAGAGGTCTAGTCCACTATCGTCATGGCGGCAAGCATGGCAGATATGGTGCTGGACAGGGAGCTGAGAGTGCTACATCTGGATCCATGGGCAGCTGGAGACTATGTGACTGAGCATATATAAGTGCATATATAACTTCAAAGCCCCACCTCCACAGCGACACACCTCCTCCAACAAGGCCACACCTCCCTATGGGCCAAGCATTCAAACACATGAGTGTGTGGGGGCCATACCTAGTCACACCACCACACTTCCCTTTGCCTTTGTTTTGTGTTTTACACTTATTTATGTACTCGCACCATGGAATATATGTGGAGGTCAGTAGACAACTTGCAGCAGTCTGTTCTCTTCTTCCATGTGGTTCCCTGGAATTTCACCCAGGGCATCAGACTTTCCAGCAAGCATCATCCTACTGTTAATTCTAAAGTGGAACCCCCAGCCCCCAAAATGACCATCTGGGCTCCGTGCAGGCTGCATGCTGACCCTGTAAACAGATGGATTACCAGGGAATAACTAAAAGCCAAGAGTCAGCATCCCTCAGGAACTCGTGAGCTGAGTTTCTGTTTATCAGATGGCCATCGCCATCTTCAATGCTATCAGGACTCGAGCCTGAACACAGAAACTACCACGTTTATATTTTCAGTCTGTACTTATGGGAGGAAAAAAAAGATCAGCAGCCTTCTGATATAGAAAATAAAGTTTGGTTTTTGTTTTGGTTTTTCAAATGACCAGAGTAGGAAGCCTCTGGCTTCTTATGGGAATTTAAATTGCTTTTCTCTAGTGCTGGAGGGAACAAGATCAAAGAAAAATGATTTTTACCCATTTCTTCCAGTTGCTAGTCCATTACTTTCCCCTGCAGGAGACTACCTCCAGCAAAGGGGCACCAGCTTCCTATCAACACATAGCTGAAAAGCCCACAAAACCCCAACACTAACAGCACCCCCTCACCCCACCACCACCACCTCAGGGTTTCCTGGGCTCTTCTGACCAGCAAACCTGCCCTCACTAGTCCAACGTCCAGGCCATCCGAGCTTAGGGGCTCTCTCCATCTCAGCCTTTCTCTTTAAAATTTGGTGAGGCTTTTCTGCCAGTTTGCTGTTCTCTCTACCCCTGAGAGACAGGCGTGGCAGTTTAAAATTCCCCCAATAAGCATGTCTCTCTAGCCAGGGAGTGCTCCAGTTAGGTGGTTTCACTGCACCCTTGCTTACACTCACCATTTCAGGAGCGACCACATGCTGTATTCAGACTGCCTGGTGAAGGAGCCATACTTAAATCTAGTTCATACAGGAGGAAGCTGAGGGCTGGGCAGGTCACACAGCCTTTCTAGACTTCCAGCCACTACAGGTGACTACCCCAAGAACAGAAAGAAGCCAGCTGGGAGCTGTCCTCTGGACAAGGATGCTTACACAAGACTCTGTCTTCATGGGTCATCATCATCTTCAATATCAGGACCTGACTGAGCCTGGACACAGTAAGTAACTGGTCTATATTTTTCAAGCAGTGCTTATGAAAAACATCAGTAGCCTTCATATATAGAAAATAAGGTTTTTCTTTTTTCAAATGCATAGTGTACGATGCCCCCTCTGCCCTCGTGGGAGTCTAAATCTCTTTTTTATAGCCCTGGAGGAAAGAAGATCAAAGAAAACTGATTTTTTTTTTACCTATTTCTACCAGTTGCTAGCTAGTGTGTGTGTGTGTGTGTGTGTGTGTGTG
>OU015746.1:81898156-81908649 GCA_907169655.1 Acomys percivali | reverse complement strand
AGAGAGAGAGAGAGAGAGAGAGAGAGAGAGAGAGAGAGAGAGAGAGATCATCTATTCAAGCCTGCTTTTATTGTCACTAATCCTGTGTACTGTGTAGGAGTAAGGCTTTGCTGAGATGGGCTTGCTTTGCACATGCAATTCCAAAGCACATTCTCTGCCCAGTCTTCATTTTCCAGCTCTCTCTGTAGTAATAATTTCATCCTGAAATGTAACTTTTGACAACTACTGAGTTGTGCAGCCCACGCTTGAGCCAGACTGTCCAGTAACTGTCAGAATGCAGCTATGTTTTGATTTTTTTTTTTTTATTATCCACAAGGTCTAATTTTTTTTTTAATTTTTGATGTCTACTTTTCACAACCCTGAAGATGACCAAAGTCTGCAGCAAGTACTTTGGGGGTTAGAAATGAGGGGGTTGAATTTTCTTAATGAGGATTCTGGGTATAACGATCTCCACTAGAAAGAGAACTTGGCCACTTTCCAGGTTTGTATTTGATCTCTCCAGCTGTACTACATACAGCTGGGGGTTGAGAAGTTGTCCGACACTAGCGGCTTTGCAATGCGTTCCAGATGGCTGCCCTGCGGGCTGGGTTGGTGTCTGACGCCAGTGAAGCATCAATTCCAGAACTCGAAGCCTTTGCTCGCTGTCCATGATCTGCTTCAGCTAGCAAGGAGCTCATGGTCCATGGAGCTCCATGGAGCAGTGAGGCTGCCTGCTTGCCTGCCTGTGTGTGATTCTAAACTGTCCTATGGAATGCAGAGAGGCTCTAAGTCATGCATCCTGAGGGCCCTGAGGATGGCACACATGTGTAAGTGGTGCCCAGTAGGCATCTTCCTGTAAGTCTGAGACACAGAGCAGAGCCTGGGCAGCCTCCCTGCCAGCAGCTGTGAGATGCCAAAGGTTACTACACGGAGGGAATAGGAGCTGGGATGTGGCTCAGCTGGCAGGATACTTGCTTAGACTATAGGAAACCCTGGGTTCAGTCCCTAGTACTGCATAAACTGGGAGTGGTGGTGCACACTTACAATCCTGGCACTCAAGAGGTAGGAGCAGGGGGACCAGAAATTAAAGGTCTGGGCTATTTATGAAACCCTGTTTTTGAAGAAGTATTGTTTGTTTTGTTTTCTCCTGAGCAAGTCAAACATGAGCAGAATATGAGGAAGCAAGAAACAGGTCCAGTTTAGAAGAACCAGGACTCTGCTCTGTTACATTGAAACTACAGTCAAAACCACAGACAGGCAGGATATTAAAAATAGAAGTTGACTTGAATTTTGTGTAGCCCATTTGTTTACTATGGAAGCAATATGTCCACTACCATCCAGGTTGGGTGTCCAGGAATCCTAAGATGATCAAGCAATGGGCAACGTCTATGCTATCCTAACTTTATGATTGGAGGGTATCTTTTTAAAGACTTATTCGTTTCTATTTTTGTCTGTATGGGTACATTTTTTTTTCTGTAAGTATGTCTGTAAAACATTTCCGTGCCTGGTGCCAGGAATGGATGTCAGACAATTATGAGCCACCATCTGTGTGGTGGTTGAATAAAAATGGCTACCTTTGTGGGACTCCTAACAGCGGGAGTGGGTGTAGCTCTGACTCTTCTGCCTGCTCTTGGGAGCCTTTTCCTCCTACTGGGTTGATTCATCCAGCCTTGATATGAAGGTTTGTGCCTAGTCTTATTGTAACTTGTTATGCTGTTTGATTGATATCCCTGGGAGGCCTGCTCTTTTCTGAAGGCAAATGAAGGAGGAATAGGTCTAGGGGAGAGGGGATTATAGGGGGGCACTGGGAGGAGTGGAGGGAGGGCAAACTGTGGCCAGGAACCAATGTATTAGAGAAGAATACAGGAGAAGGAAAAGGAGGAGCAGAAGGAGGAGGAGGAGTTCCCTTAAGCTCATATACTTGAATGCTTAGGCATCAGGGAGTGGCACTACTTGAGAGGGATTAGTAGGTGTGACCTTGTTGGAAGAAGTGTGATCTCAAGTGCCTCATCCTGGTGACAACAGGCTAAGCCTATGGGAGTGTAATCCAGCCCCGATTAGATGATCTCTTTTATAAGAGTTGTCATGGCCATTGTCTCTTCACAGCAATAGAACAATGAAGATACTATAGGTGCTGGGAATGGAGCTCAGGGCCTGTGGAAGACCAGCCAGTGCTCTAAACCTCAGCCGTCTCTCCAGTGTCAGGAAAGAAGTGTAAATACAAAGAATACAAAAGTTAGCAGCTGAGAAAGTTACTGTGATGGAAAGTCACAGAGTCAGAGGGGCTGGGATGCAGGTAGGTGAGTGAGAGAAGATCTTGCTGAGGACATGAAGGTGCCCTGAGGCTTCAAAGGAGACATCTTTCTTAGAGCAGGAGCCCAAAGAAAATGCTTTCTCAAAGAGCAGTGGATGTGAATTAACTGAGCAAGGCAAGCCTTGTTTATAACAGTATGCAGCTGACACCTGAACTGGCTGAGCATGCAAGGGCAACCAGGAATCCATTTACCGTGAATAGGGAACTCATGGCAGACCAAACCAGCCATAGCCCCAAAGTCCAACTCGATGAACTAATGGGTTACCTGGGGTTACTTACAACAGTTTGAGTGAGGGCTTGCTTGCTGGCTGACTCACGGCAACTGTATCACTGAAATCCCCTCCCTTGTGTGAGTGATGGCCCGTGAAAGCCTGAACCCGGATAGCTATAACTAGCAGGCGGCTCACGGTCCAGTGTCTCTAGTGGGCAGCTCAGATGGTTGGGGACTCCGAAGCAGTTATTTATCACCTCTGTGACACTGAGGGTGGGGGGAGAGGGGAGAGGCTGTCACTCTACAGCAAAATGTAGGAACCCACAGACCACTCTAAGAAGGGCAACCTTCACCCTGAGTTCAGAGAGAGGTTGCTATGTGGTTATCCAAAGGCTGTGCCAACGGATGCATCATGGGAATATTTATGACCGTGAGACGTTGGAAGACAAGGCAAAATCGACTGAGAAGGTGTATATAAGATATGACAGGATGACCCCAGGAGAGAGGTGGAAATGCACAGGGCCAAATTGTTGGCTGAGTGAATGGGAGAATCGTAAGCTGAAGATACAGCAGCGTGGGTGAAGGAATCCCAGGCTGGAACTATAAGGACTGGAAAGATAGGGAGTCAGGTGCAAAATCTGCTCACTACTGCAGTGTCATAGAAGCTTTTCCTACTCTTCATAAGAAGAGGGAAGTCAGTAAATGATGGGTGTGGAAAGACACTGCAGGAAGCTATACTCGTAAAAGCAACTGTTTCTTTCTGCTTCGTTTTATTAAATTATATTTCCATCTTCTCACATTTGTTTATCTTACAGTCAGAACATGCTTAAAGAGTATACAAGGAAAACTATCTCTGGTCCCTAAAAACATGCATAAATGATGTTTTCCCATGCAGAACGAACAGTCTCGATGACCACCCATCTTCACTGCTTTCTGGCTCTCATAAGTGGACAGGCCTATTGGCCAAATGACTTCTCTGGCTAGAGAATGTTGAGTCCAGTAGGTTGGTAAGAGTGTTATGGCTCAGCGGGCCTTGGTGGTGCATGCCTATAATCCCAGCACTCGGGGAGGCAGAGGCAGGCAGATCTCTGTGAGTTCAAGGCCAACCTGATCTACAAAGTGAGTTCAGGACAGCCAAGTCTACACAGAGAAACCCTGTCTCGAAAAACCAACATTATTGAAATAGCATTTCTTAGAAAGTATAAAGTATTCCTTTAGTGTGCTTTCATATGAAAATATTATTGTATCACCCAGAACAGCCATCCAAATAGTGATGTGGTATTCGGAGAGTGTGGTTTTGTAACACAATGATGTCATCACTTGAACAATTCTGTGTCCTCTCATGGCTCAGAGACATTTCCCATGGGTGCTCAGCGAAGGCCGATCAAAGCTAGGAGAAAAGCCCCTGGCATGGCAAAAACTTGACACAAACAAGGCTTTTCTGCTTCCTTCCAATGCTGACTTTATATTTTTAAGACTCTACCCTGTAGACACAACTTGAAGTCTAGGCTCATTTACACAATTGCACACGAATGTCATTCCTTTCTCTGCAGAACTCACCTAGGCTGGAGATAGACACTGACACTCACGTGGAAGGATATGGGCTCTTCCTGGAGGCAGGGCGCAGCAAAAGGCCACAAAGTGAGGCCAGTCCCCCAGCAGAACAAATACTGAGTCTTTGAGGGGATAGTTATCTGAAAAATTTCCAGAAGTTTCTGCAAAGTTGATTAAGAAGTAGAGAGAAAACACAAATAAACTATGGGTGAAAAGCAGGGTTTGGGAGTCCATAGAAGTTATTCCTTAGTAATAGTCTAGTGCTGGGGGATTGGCTCAGTGGTAGGATGCTTGACCTGAATGCAAGAGGTCACGAGTTCAGTCTCTGGTCATGACAAAAGGAAAAAGAAAAAAGCCTAACATGATATTAGTAACTGTGTTGAATTAAGTGAGTAAAGGATTCCAGTCTATATCTTCTCTAACCTAACCTAGATAATGTCTCATAAATAGCTTTAAGACCATTCAAAACTGCCTGACGGAGGACATTGATTGAATCACTTTGTGTCTGAGCTATGCCTAGTTCTGCTCAGATCATCATCACAGTTTATATGATCCCCTCCAGATAATGAAGGAAAGTGACTCATTCATCTGTTCCCTTCGTAAGATTTGTGTAATCATGAGACAAAACCTGACAGAGACACCACCTTCACTCGTCAACAGAGATACAGTACTGTAAACAAACCACATCGTGTGTAATAAAATGTGTAATAAAAGGCACCACGATGCCTGGTGACCAAGAACCATAAAGAAAGAAGACACTCACTAGGTTAGTACAGTGACGAAGGCATCACTGACATGAAAAATAAACTCAAATGGGTGGTTTTCAAAGGTCTAACTACAATTGAGCAGAAAACACAGACCCCTGCTAAAAACCATCTAGTTTAGCTGTTCCCCAGGTTGGCCCAAACTCTACTACACTATACCCACCCACCCAAACTAGTAGCTTAGAGTACAAAATTGCTCACAGCCAAGCTTGCCTGAAAGGTGATTCTTCTGATAAACTTTACACTAAACAGGATACAACAGACAGAGAAGAACCCACATGGGTTGTTGTTGAGACAGAACACAAGCATAAGCCCCAGGGGGAAGGAAAGACCTGCATGAAGTGTGAGATTGTGCCTCCTGCTCACTCAGTAAGAGCAAAGGGAGGAAGGACCAAGCATGAGAATCTGTAAACTGGCCGCTGCACTCTCTTGCCATTCCAGGCTGACACCCAATTTTACTAGACTGAGGCTTGGAAGTCAAGAACCCCTTAAACATGGTGTTTAAAAACATAGGTTGGGAGCTGGGTGTGGTGGCACATGCCTTTAATCCCAGCACTTGGGAAGCAGAGGCAGGTGGATCACTGTGAGTTCGAGGCCAGCCTGGTCTACAAAGCGAGTTCTGGATGGCCAAGGCTACACAGATAAATCCTGTAATGAAATACCCAAGGAAATCAACTTAAAAGAAAAAAGGGTTTATCTGGGCATAGTGGTACATGCCTGTAATCCGAAACTGGAGGAGGCAGAGGCAGGTGGATCTCTGTAAGTTCAAGGCCAGCCTAGTCTACAGAGTGAATCCAGGATAGCCAAGGCTACAGTGAGAAACTCTGTCTTGGAGGGGGGGGGAGACAGAGACAGAGACAGAGACAGAGACAGAGACAGAGACACTGACTCATTTTGGATCTGTGTTGCAGGGGCCTTATTGTCTTTTTCTCTGAGGTGAGGAGGCATGTCACAATGGATGACATGCTGGAACAGTGCTTCTGACCTCAGGGTAGCAAATAAGTACAGAAGACAGAAGTTGCAGCCCCAATATCACCTTCAGCAGAACCTATCAAAATTAAACAACTTACTAAGGAATTCAGTGTTTGCATATCCTGTAGTGACTAGATCTAATTACTGAACACATTTTTAATAAAAATATTAAAAAAAACTCTTGCAAGCAACCATTATGATGTGTGCAATGCCAAACTAATATATATGCATATATTTAAATATATACATTATATATGTGTTAGAAATATTAGAGACAACCAATTACCTTTCTTGTTATGGTGACCATTATTATCCCGTTAAATAGAACAACTACCCAAATTTGTTTTAGGACTTATGAAACCCTTTATATTAAAATTTAGAGTTTGCAAAACCATCATCAGGAGAGTACTTACCTGGGAAGTGAAGAAAGAAAGCAAGAATTTGGGGCAATGCAGTAGACTGGGATACTTGTGTTCATGCTTATAGTGTATGCAATTCAAGTAATCTTTAGGCCATTTCTCATTAGAAGAATGTTGCCAAGGTTTCCAAAGCAAAGATGTTAGTCTCATTTTTTTTTTTTTTGCTGTAGCTTTAATATATTCTCCATATAATTGATCACATAGTAGATACAAAGGTACAAAAAAGATTAACAGAATTTTGTAACAAAATAACTAATGATGCTGTTGCAAACAGTAATTAATTTTCAAATGTTTTTCTGTATTCATCATATATCCATAGATGTTTTTAATAGTTAGCATAATGACACCCATGATTTATTGCACATTTTCTCTCTCCTTGTGATGGGGGTTGGGTATAAACTGATTTATTGCACAGTAGCTGAAGGGATTCATGAGCCACTGCCCTGGGTATTGAATTCCTCTGAGGGCTATTTTAAAAATTCACTGAGCATCACTAATGAGTCCATCTCACAAACAAGTCTAACTTCTAAGTCACAGGACATCAATTCACTGCCACAACATAACACAGGGATATAGTATTGTGTGAATAAAGATGGTTGCTATGTTTACATCGTATTGGGCTTAAATTAGCACAGCAAAGCTGGCCACATTGACTGCAGTGGCCCCACTGTGCTCAGCAGCCTGGTACACATCTGCCTGTGGCCAGGGCTTCCCCAGAGGTAGGTGAAAACTTGGAGTTAGTGAGCTCTGCCCTTCTCTGGGCATCTTAATCTTTGAAGCACCGAGCAGGGGAATATTTTCAAACAAACCAGTGCTAAATCATCTTCTGGAATTTTTTTTCTTCACCGTCTGTAAGCATGATACATATATACACATGTGTGCTCACGTGTTCTCATATGTGGGAGATGCACATTGTGTATGAGTGTGCTTGCACAAGTGTGTGTTTGTGAAGGCCTGAGGTTGGTATCAAGAGTTTCCTCACTTACACACAGAGGTGTGGCCTCTCAAGGGAACCTGGAGCTGGCCAGTACAACTATCTAATTTGTCAGCTCACCCCAGAATTCCTGTCTCCTCCTACACACTGGACTTACAGATGGGCTGTTTCATTCACTCAGGATTTATGTAAACCTGGGTTCCCTTGCAAGCACTCATATTGGGCAGATCACAGTCTCCTGTAACTCTAGCTCCAGCGGAGCTGATACTGTCATCTGGCTTACAGAACACACGCGCGCGCGCGCGCACACACACACACACACACACACACACACACACACACTTAAAAACAAAACAAATATTTGGAAAAGCGCCAACTAACACTTCATTCTAACCCTTTGGTATGCTGGAGGCACCAAATAACAAACAGAGGTTGCTCTTACATGTGTTTAAAATGAAGGCAAGGTTAAGACAATATTGTCAAGCCAGATGATACATAATGAGAGTTTATTCAGTAAGGAAAATAATGTGCTGGGGTACAAACACAGACCTAGAAGAAAGACCATAGCTGGGGACAGAGAACAGCGTCAGCCTACAAACTCTGGAAATATTGTCGCAGCTAAGTGGAATTAAACTCTCTGGAGGCCATCGCAAAGGTGGAATTAGAATTGGGATGAGGACCTAGCCCTCACGAGGCAAATGATGGATAGCAACACTGAAATTAAATCTTTTAAACTAATTCCAAAAAGCAATTAGTTTCCCATGAAGCGATGTAATAGAAGATGCATGATTATCAGAAATGGATGGGAAAACATTCTTTGATTGACAGAGAGGTTTAATGAGATGGCCCGGAGCTTTCCTGCCTAAGTGAAGCTTCTATAGCTAATGTTCTTATAACAGGGAACGAGGTACTATGGAAGATAACAATCTCATGTTCTTCCTTTCGGAGTGTAGAACATGTAAAATATGTTTTATGTAATACTGAAGGTGACGTTTACTTGTGTTTTGTGTTTTAATTCTGAATGTCTACCTATATGGAAAAACCCCAGAAAGGTGAGCTTGCCCTTCGAATTGACACTGGAGTAAATATATAATATATATGCGTATGTATGTATGTATGTATGTATGTATGTATGTATGTAGTGTGTATATGTTCATCTGTATGTATGTATATAGGTGCAGGTGCATACGTATGTGTGTGCCTGAACAGGCAGAGGCCAGAGGTCAACACCAGTGACCCTCCTCTATTTCATTCCAGTATGAGTATTTTTTGCTTTTTGTTTGTCTGTCTGTTTGTTTGTTTGTTTGTTTTTTAACCAATGTCTCTTACTAACCCTGGTGTTCTCCCATTAAGGCTGGACCTAGCAAGCCTCACAGATTCTCCTGTTTCTGCCTCCCCAGTGCTGGGATCACAAGTGTGCACCACTGCACATGGCTTTTTATGTGGATTCTGGAGAGCCGAACTCAGCTCATCATGCTTGTGCACAAGCACTCTATCAACCCAGCCATCCCCAGCCCTAAAACATACTCTTTTTTTTTTCAATGTGATTTTTTTTTACATGTTTGTGTGTTTGTTTGTTTGTTTGTGACAGGGTCTGACTCTGTAGCCCAGACTGAAGTCATGGGTGTGATAAACCACCACTTCCCCTTGTGACTTATTTTGTTAATTGTGATAGATCTGCCTGTGCTACTGTATAATAGAGTTCTAGACATTTTTATTCTATTTCATTTTTACAAAACCAAAGCTGTCCCAGAGAAGCAGCTTCCTGTGCCTGCGTTTCTGACAAGCATTTTACCTTCTGTTCCCAGGCGTTTGCCTGACTGGGAAAATCATGCAAATGAATTATAACACATTTTCCTAGGTCTTCATTTGACTATGTGTCACTCAGCAAAACTCATCTATGCTGTGACAAGTGACAGGATTTCCTTCATGGTTAAGGCTGCATAACATATCCTCTATGCAGTCACCAATTGTTCTAGTCTCATTGCTGTTCCTTTGATGACAAAGACCCCTATAAAAAGCTATTTAGGGCAGAAAGGATTGTGTCAATTCACAATTCCAGGTTACAATCTATCATGGTGGGGAAATCCAGCCCCAAATCTCAAACAGCTAATCATATCACAGTCGAGAGTAGAGGAACTTGAAAGCATGTTTGCTTACTTGCTTGCTTATTTGTGCTCAGCTCCATTTCTCTATGGCTTGATAGATGCTTAAGCCCTCATCCAATTCAGCAGGGTTGTCATGGTGGATGATCCTTTCAATGTGTTAAATAAGGTTTGCAACTGTTTTATCAGGAACTTTACCTCAGGGTTGACCAGATGGCTCAGTGGTTAAGAGACTGGCTGCACTTACTAGCAGTCTCATCCAATCATACCTAAGTACCTGTAACTCCAGCTCCAGAGGCATCTCACACCCTCTTCTGGCTTCTTCAGGTACCCACATGCACATACATGCACATACACATAAATACGTAATAAAATGGCTCTCTTTTTAAAAAGAACTTTCACTCTGATGTGCTTCAGGAGCTGCTTTGTAGGTTCCCCTTCTTAGAGTACTTGTTGCCTGGCTGTGAGGAAGGATAACGCAGGCACCATGGAAAGACCTTCAGACTGCTTTGTCTTCTTTATTGTTTCAGAAGAACTTTATAAGGATCAGTTTTAATTCTTCAAATGTTTGTTAGAATTCTCTACTGATGACATCTGCTTCTGGGGTTTCTTTAGGGGAGGAAAACTTTAAAAAGTGACCCTGTTTCCTCAGCGTGTGAAGGTTTTGTCCATGCCTTTCATAGTTAAATATTGGTAGTTTGTGTAATTATATGAATCTATACTTTTTAAATCTTATTTTGATACAGGGCCTCCCTTTGCCACTCAGGCTAGCCTCAAACTTTCAGTTTCTCACTCTTCATGCGCCCAAATGACGGGATGATAGACATGCTCCACTATTCTCATTACAAAAATGTAGCTTAGGCTGGCCTTGAACTCACGTCCCTTCCACTTCTTCCTCTTCAGCATATTAATTACTGCTGTGAAGCACCACAGCTCTAGCCATTCCTTATGAGTTATCCAGTTTTTTTATACCTTTCTTCACAACATTTTCCTATAATCCTTTTTATTCCACAGTGTTGATTCCAGTGACTTCTTTTTCATTTCTGATCTTAATTATTTGAGGCTCTTCTATGCCTGAGGTAAACTTAATAAAATCTTTTGAGTTGTTGATAGTCTCAAAAAAGCTTCACTTAGAACATTAATATTTTTTAAAGATGTGTGTGTGTGTGTGCCTGAGTGTGTGCGTGTGCGTGCGTGTGTGTGTGTGTGTGTGTGTGTGTGTGTGTGTGTGTGTGTGTGTG
>OU015746.1:81832936-81895397 GCA_907169655.1 Acomys percivali | reverse complement strand
GTGTGTGTGTGTGTGTGTGTGTGTGTGTGTGTGTGTGTGTGTGTGTGCTCGCGCCACATATGTGCAGGTGTCCATGAAGGTCACAATGCTTCCTTGGGAACCATGAACAACCATTGCAGCTCCATGGGATAGAAAGAAAGGTAAGGAATCTGACTTTGAAAAATAAAGAGCCGGATGGAGCACTTTGACCAGATTTGCTGTACGGTGGCCATCTTGCTTTGTGAGCCTGACATTTATTGCAGCTCTGATATCTTCCTGTTCCAATTAGCACCTCTCCCTAACTTTTGTTCTCATGTGTTATTGTGGGAATGTCAAGCCCAGCTGCAGATGTGCTTGTCACAGGCCCTGGGTTGTAGAGCTGCGCCAAGTGGATGAGCGTTCTCTTGTGATTACAATTTGCACTGTACTTTGTTTTCCGAAATTGCTTTTGAGAGAACTCTTACAGGCTCAATTGAACTTTATCTCAACAGCTTCAGAAATGGAGCACTCATTTCAAAAACTGCCCACAATTCATTTTTAATTCACTTTTAATTGCTCTTTCAGAAACAATATTTGGAGATCTCGTAGCAATGAACAAATTATGTTCTTCTGCTTTTTTTTTTTTTTAATTCTGCAAAACAAAATACAAAGTAAAAGGAATGCAGGACAGAGGAATTATCTTTCAAATTTGCTAGGTGATCAAGGTCCTTTGGGGGATTCTACAGTTGCTCTGTTTTCCCAAACCAACTATGTTTTTTTTTTTCTGGTGGGTGAGCTGAGCATGCCCCTTGGACACACATTGAAAAGAAGCATCGTCTTTACTGCCTTCCCTGCCAGCCTGAGTACCAGTAATCTGAGGCCTGTCTATGATGTTTGCCTCACTTGGATATGAGGTATAGAGGTAATTCTAGTGGAATAGAAAAAAAGGGGGTGTGGGAGATGGCTTGAGATTGATCCCTAGAACCCATGTTGCAATGAAAGAAAAAGCCTAAAGAGTTGGGTGGTACGCAGTTGTAAGCCCAGCACTGGGGAGGCAGAGACAAGCCATACACGGATTCCCTAGCTGGCTCACTGGCCAAACAGCCACAGCTGAGCCCAATGTGCAAGGCCCAAGCCAATGAGAGCAACAGTCTCAAACAAAATGAGGTGGACAGAACCTGAGGAACAACACCTCAGGCTGTCCCCTGGCTCTGGTCTTTACACACACAACCAGCCATGCCACACCGCTACACACATGTGCACCCACACATATGAACACACATACACAAATAGGATAGTCTTGACATTTTGCATTTGGGCAACTGCTCTGACTGTTTATTCGTTAGTAGGAGCCTCACACGGCTGTGTATGAATGCAGATATTCTAGTCACTATTACCTTCCACTGGGATCTGTGGCTTGTGAGCCCCACACAGCATGCTCTCATGCTGCCGCGAACATTTGAAGTTACTTCAAAGACCTTTCCAGGCATCTTTCCTTCTGCAGAAGGTCTCTGAGCCCTAGAGTCACCTGGGAACCATATTTATCACAGGCTGATTCTAAATTTACATCTATCTTTTTAAGGAGCTCTCCCTCCGACTTTAGCAGTGAGGTCTGGAACCCAGCAGTGTGAGAAGGCAGCAGACATGCAGCCTGGCCTTGGCCCTAGGATGCCAGTCAGAAGCTGCCCCAGCCCCTTCCATCAGGCGACACAGAATTGGCAGGGATACTCTGCACAGCCTCCCACAGACTCAAACTCTTTCTAGATTATTTATAATAACCAACATGGAGAAAAATGCTGTATAAATCATGTTTATGCTCAATTGTTTAGGAAATGACAAGAAAAGTCTGGTATGTTCAAAACAAGCTCAGTTCCCTTAGACAAAGAGTTTTGACCCACGGTTGGTTGAGTATGTGGATGTGTAAGTCTGAGGAAGCTTTAGGAACTTTCAAAGAGAGACCTGCAGACAGTGTACACACACACACACACACACACACACACACACACACACACACACCTATAAAAAGACATTTTAAAGATTTATTTTGTACTTTTATTTGTGTGTGTGTGTATGTGAGAGAGAGAGAGAGAGAGAGACAGAGACAGAGACAGAGACAGAGACAGAGACAGAGAGGCAGAGACAGAGACAGGCAGACAGACAGACAGAATGCCATGTGTGTGCAGCTGCCCATGAAGACTACAAGAGGACATGAGACCCCTGGAGTTGGAGTTACAAGAGGCTGCCAGCCTCCTCTGGATGTGGGTACTCGGGCCATCTCTCCAGCTAACAGAGAACTTTCAGAGTGTCTCCTCACAGGTGTAAAGGGACATCCCAGTTGAAGTAGAGGTTGACTGAAGGTTGATGGCTGTCTCATAGGACATTTTGAACATTGAACATTTGTCTTCTTAAATGACTGAATTGAGTTTCAAAAAAAAAAAAGAAAGAAAGAATATCTATTGGTCCTGTTTTGTCCATGAAGCTCTATAGACTTTCAGTTTAGGCAGAGATGACAGAATTAGAGCCATCAGAGGGAGATCCCCTCTCTGGTGGAGGACACCCTGAAGAAAGAGTCACAGAGAGAGCTCCCAGCATGAAGATTCACCCTTTGACAACCAGATCCTGGTTCATTAGTCTTGTGGAGGCTGAGAACCTCCAAGGAGACCAGAAGACACAGTCCTTTGCGAAAGGGACTCTGTGCTCATTGTACAATGCTGAACTTTGACCTCTGACACTTGACTGCATTTTGGGCATTGATTCTCAAGGTCGCTTGTCTTCACCTTCATAAACATTTCTTGTTGCCATATTTTCCTGTGTATGACTATGTGAGACACTCCTGCGCAGCTTAAGTTCCAGGTTCACAATTCACACTAACCCCTGTTCTAGGAACTGATCTTAGAAAATACTAGGTACTCAAAATTTTTACATGTATCAAGAAGACATAACATGCCCTCTCTCAAATTTATATTTCTCTATTTACTTTTGTTCTTAGTTGACAAATACAAATATGTTTATTTATGAGATGCAATGAGGTGCTTTAGTATGGTCTTATAGTGGAGAATGATTGAGTCACATTAATTCACAAAACTCTTTCATACATGCTTCTGATACAAATATTTCAGATCTACTCCTGTAATAATTTTTGGAGTACTGTGGTGGTTGGTGCCAACTGCCAAGGCCCAGGGTCTGGATTCACCTTGGAGACCAGCCTCTGAGCATGCCTTCAGTGGATGCCTGTGGTAGATTGTCTTGGGTTAAGAGGCTCAAGGTGGGCTGGCATCCTGGGCTCCAGAGAGTGCAGAAAATGAACTAAGAAGTGGCATCTCCTTGTGTTTCTGCTTCTAGAGTGGCCAGCTCCTCCACCATGATAGACTTTACCCTTGAACCGTGAGGCTAAATAGACCCCCTGCCCTGATGGTGCTCTGTCCAGGGTATTTTAGCAGAGCGACAGAAGGAACAAAGACAAATCCCGATGCATTTATCTGTATTGCGGCTGCTGGTCTGAGAGCCTGCTTATAGTTACAGTTTCAACTCCACATCTCACTTCCTGCTGGGACATACAAATTCCAGGATTGTCCCAGATCCTGATGTATTCGTAGCTTACATCCTTTAGCTGTATTTTCATTTCTATCTGATCCTGATGTATTTGTAGCTTGCATCCCTTAGCTGTGTTTTCATTTCTATCTTTGAGACAAGCCTGGCAAGTGACAGGGTAGCAGACACTAGTCTGAGTACCACCACGGACCATGGCTCAGCCTGTACAGGTGGGGATGGAATTGAACAAGAAATCAGGAACACACACATACACACACACACACACACACACACACACACACACACACACACTAAGATAAACACCTTCAAGACTAGCCAGGAACTTTGAATAAGTAAAAATTTTAAAAATACAAATGAGGAGTCACAGTTACCACCCAAATGTAGACAAATAGCAACATGAATGGGAAGGCAGGCTTGGGAACATGCCAAGATCTCAGCTCTGCAGAGCACAGTAGGCCAGTCTAAAGACAGTTTT
The DNA here is from genome assembly GCA_907169655.1 of Acomys percivali. Taxonomy (NCBI): domain Eukaryota; kingdom Metazoa; phylum Chordata; class Mammalia; order Rodentia; family Muridae; genus Acomys; species Acomys percivali. The sequence continues at coordinate 81,891,412 of OU015746.1, read as the reverse complement.
GAGGATGCTGCAAAGACTGCCGAGGTTTTAAGTCTGTGCATTACTGGTATATGAGAGAAAGAAGCCACCCGGAGGAAAGGCTTGAAGGGGCTGCTGTACAGCACGGCCTGTACCAGAGGGAGTGGCTGCAAGCATGTATGCGTGTAGACAGACGTGTGTGTGTGTGTGTGTGTGTGTGTGTGTGTGTGTGTGTGTGTGTAGGGTTCTGCACACACAGTGAGCTCTAGAATATTAGATAAGCTTTGGCATGTACCTTCTCAGCTGCACTGCCTCCCTCTCTCCTCGCTTTCTCCCTCCTTCTCCCGCTCACTTGTCTGTGCAACCGTCTTCCCACCATGGCATTAAGGGGGTGGCTTTGATGGTTTCTAAACCAAACTCCAGTGCTGGCATTTAAGATTCCAATCTGCTGATGACTTCTAAGCTAATGCTTTGCAAGAGAGCTCTTACATGGATTTCTAGCATTTTCCTTGAATTTTGTGAAAGGCTGTGAATGTGTGTGTGTGTGTGTGTGTGTGTGTGTGTATGGTGTCTGCCTGCCTGCCTGTCTGTCTGTCTGTCTGTCTCTGAATGTAAGCAGAGGCCAGAAGCCGCCTCAAATGTCAGGTACCACCCTCCTTGTTTTTTGAGACAAGGCATCTCACTAGCCTGGTAATTGCCAAGTGGACTAGGCTGGCTGACCAATGAGCAGAAGGGATCTGCCTGTCTGCCTCCTCCCCATGGATTTACAGATATGTGGCACCATGTGTGGCTTCTTTAAATGTGGCTCCTGGGGGTGAAATGCAGAACCTCAGGCTTGGGCGGCAAGTGCTTTCTTGACTGATCCACCTCCCAGTTCACTTACTGTTTAGGTTTCTGTGATCATACCACCAATGAAAACTTCCTTGCCAGCTATCAACCTCACAACCTCTTTGACAAAGGATGCAGCCAAGCAGGAGAAGGAGAGAAACTAATTTTTAAAAAATTGTTTTGTTTGTTTTTGTTTTTGCTTCTGCACAAAAATGTCACCAGAGACAGAAATGGACACTCAGGAGAACACAAGGCGCTAAGGCCTTAAACTTAAGAAGCCTGTAGAGAGATGATTAGGGACAAGCAACAGATTTCTAAGATACTCTGGGAAGAAAAAGCATAATCAGAACAGATTGGTAAGAGCATTACTTTTTAGCGGTTAATTAATTAATTACTTTTTGAGGTATCGGCATTCTGTTTATTAATAAAAAAGGCCTGTTAACATCCAAAGACCTGGGAAAGGTCTGAAGGTATTGGGGCAGCTTCTGGCCTGGAGCTGAGTCTCAGTACTGGTCTTCCAGGCCCAGTACTCCCAAGGCTCCACCTCTGGAGGTGTCTGTAGTCAGTTTTCAGGAGGTACTTGCTTTGGGGATTTCCCCCATTTCTTTGTATCCCTTTCCATCAGCATCTGAAATGGCTTATCAGCTTGACAGAATTTGTTATTGTGGGGAAAACCCTCTGGCCATGTCTGTGAGAGATCCGTCTCCATTGGTTTCACTGAGGCGAGAAAATCTATCCTGACTGTGGTCAGCACCATGCAGGACAGAATGGAAAGGTGAACACAAAACTGTCCTGGCTTCATTTCTGTGGCTGTGATAAAATACCCCAGTAGAAGGCAATTTGGGGGACAAAGAGGTTATTTTCCAGGTCACTTCAGGGACAACACAGCAGCAGGGGCCTGAGTTACAGCACACCCACAGACAAGGACAGAGAGAACAAAGACATCCATGCTTACTGCTCAGCTCGTTTCCCTCACACTCTTATGCAGCACCAAACCCAAATTTAGGGGATGGCGCTGCCCACTGTGGGCAGACCTTCAGCCTCTACTAAACACACTCAGGACAATTCTCCACAGAGATGCCCAGAGGCCCACCTAACCCAGACAATCCTTTCTTTATATTTCCATCCAGGATAATTTTACATCTTGTCAAGGTGTCAAGTTGACAATCAAAACCAAACATCACACGAACTGGGCAGCAGCAGCATCCCTCTGGGTTTCCTGACTTTGGATGCCTGAAGGGTCTCCCGGCATGCCTTCCCCCACCACGACGGGCGATACCCTGGAGCTGTGAGCTAAAACATGCCTTCCCTCTCTTGTTACTTTGTCCAGTGTTAGGTCACAGCAGTAAGGAAAGTAGCCAGTGCAACAGCCTCTTACTAAGTGGGGACAGCTCTTCTAATCGAGTGTCTGCTTCCGGAGTCACAGCTATGGTCTGCTGTTGTCCCATGGCCTCCCTATGGCCCTAATAGGCTGATACGTACAGCAGTGTCTCAGGCAGGTCATGCTGCCACAACCAGGCATAAAGTGGGCAGCTTTGGGAATAGACATGTACTGTCTCATGCTTCCCAAGGCTAAAGTCCATGGTGAAGGTACCAGTGCGGTCCCTTTCTGGTGAGGTTCTTCTTTATGGCTTGCTGATCCCTGCTTTCTTTCTGTTTGTTCAGAAATGTGGAGGAAGGAGAAGGATTCTCTCTTTGAGTGTCATCTTCCAAAGGTGTTGGTCCCAGTTTGATGGCTCCGAGAGTTCACAACCTTCTCTAACTTTAGTTACTTCCCAACGCCACCACCTCTATGGACAGTCATGGTGGGGGCCTACGGCTTCCATAGGGTTTGGAGGCCACAATACAATTCCACCCATAATAAATGACTCCATGTTTGGGCAGTCTGGAGCTTTCCCCACGTTACCTGACCACAGGGGTCTCTGTAGACAGCCAGAAAGATATGCTGCTGAGGCCAAACCTCAGGCTTGGCTGTCACAGATGAATAGTCCTTCCTGAAGGATAGCCCAGGATCTATTTTCTCAATTAGAGCAGCAGATGAGGTCCTGGTCCACAAGTCCACCTGAGCGCCCTCCTGGGAAGACCTTCTCAGGGACAGCAAAGGATAAGAAAAAACAGGTGGGGCATGGTACTGTGCCCAGCAGGGATGCTGAAGGGGCATCTTCCTGGAGTCACATCTGAGTGGCCAGTTCTGGCCACTGACTGTCCTCTAGGGTCTCTAGGGAAGGATCAGGGCAAAGGTAGAGCTCATGTCTTTAGAGTCAAAGTCTGAGTGTAAGTCACAGATTACAATGTGGCATGTCACCACCATGTATAAGGAGGGGACGGAAGTTAAACCTACATGGACAATATTTGGAGGGTACTTGGTTCCTAAGAAGGGGTCACAGATTTAAGCAGTAGCAAGAGTTCACCAAAAGCAGGACAGGGCATGAAACACAGGCTGTAACTATATGTAATTTTTATGAGGTTAAGTGTAGACGTGTCCTATACTGCTCACAGAACATTCTTTACTAAAATCAGTCACTGTTTATAAGTTCAAATTTAACTAGGCATACCGCCTTTTGATAATATTTCAGGATTGAGTGAGTATATGATGGTGCTTGTGTACTCGGACACTGTCATAGTTCGCAGCGTGCATGACCATTAGATACTTTAGCATAATTAAGTCTCTTCTGTGAGGTTGAATTCAAATAATACCTCTGACACAAAGCCTTGCAAGAGTCCCCATTCTCTCTCTTTTTAATTCCCATAGTTATTTCTTAACTGAATATGACATACATTGTCAAAATTATACAACATGAAAATTCCAATAAAATAATTTTCATTTTATTTTATGGACATGAACGTTGTTCCGCAAGTATGTCTGTGTACCCCCGGGGGAGGCCAGGACAGGGCATATAATCCCCTGGAGCTGGAGTCACTGATGTTTGTAAGATGCCATGTGGGTGTTCTGAATGTCTGTCCACCTCTCCAGCCCCACAATTGAGGCTTAGAGGGGACTGTGGGGTACCTGACTAGACACTGCTTCTTTCTGCTTAGGGAAGGACACTCACAATCAGACAGGTGGCCTGGGAAGCAAGCTGATCCAACTACAAAAACAAAAAGATTTTGCTCTCAGGATCACAGTTTGCTTTCAGAGTTAAAGTTATCTTGTAAGGTACAATTGAGGCACATAGCGTGAAGGCTCACAACATGGAGAGAAGAAACAGAAGGTTCAAATGAGGCTATGAGATGGGCTGCCAGGGGGAACCTGGGAACTGGATTTTAAAGCACAGATCAGCAGCAACTCAGTCAGCCTTGAGCTTTCATTGCAAACAGAGTGGGATAAAGAACAGCAAACATCTCTAAATGAAGCTCCAAGAGAACCAGGGAGGGATCCAAGAGCTCTTGCCTCAATGTGCTTTGTTTTATATGGAACTTGAGCACCAAGAGAGTAAAACTACAGTGCCTGACCTCATGAGCACAGTCTTTGTCTGTGAATACAGAATATTTCAAGTGATGTGCGTGGTTTTACCTAAGAGATCACATACCTAGGGGGCCACTTTGTGGTGACCAAGAGATAGAGAGATAAGACCCTAACCTTCAAACATGAACCAGTGACCTGCTTTCTTCATCTATTCCCTACCTCCCCAAAAGTCCAGAACCTTCCAAAATAGTGGTCCCAGCTGGTGAGTAAGCCTTCAAGGTCCAATCTGTGAGAGAAATTTGGTTTTCAAAGCATCACAGTTGGGAGTGATTCATACATGGTTAGGTGGGTTTGGGATGGCTTTTCAAGTCTTTTCCTCACTTGAATGGGAAAAGATTCTAAGTGGGTTCCGTTGTTTGTTTTTGGTTTGGGGCGAGGGAATGAGAGGTCCTACTTGCGGTTAAAAAAAAAAAAAAAAAAAAAAAAGATCACTCTTTCAAGGATGTAGTGTAGAACCAAAGATAAGAGGTCATGTTGGAAGTGATGCCCATATCCAATAAGAGAGAGAGCATAGAAAAGCCCAGTGATGAGATGCTAATGTAAAGGAACAGTAAGCTGGGGAAAGGAGTCTGGCTTTGGGCATGGCTGAATGTGGTCCTGTTGCTGGGTATTTCCTGGTTACGTGGCCAGATGTCTATTCATACCACACAGGGCACTGGCAGCTGACCAAACAGCTCCAGCTAAGTGCAGCTTGGTGAGCCAGTGCCTTTATTCAGGCTACTTACAGAAATTTAAGTGAGGGGTGACACACAGGTACATGGGTGACTCAAAGGAAAACTCACCTGGTGTGGGTAACCGCTGGTACCAGATGCATTCCCGCAGCTGCTTGCACACCTGGCAGGCATCTCTACCAGAGACTCCTTCCCCCACCAAATGTTTACTGCTTTTATAGCCACAGGGAGGGGCCCTGTGAGGCAAATAACTTCCTAAGTCTATTGAACCTTGTAAGTTTCATTAATTTCCTGAGCCTGCCTTCCTGAGGGAGAGAATGTTTCAATGTGAAAGAGATGGCTAAAGACTTGTTATTGGATTGGGTAGATGTGACACTGGACAATATGAGGTAAAGGACCAAGAAGGAAGAAAGGAAGGTAGGGAAAGAGGGAGGGAGGAAGGAGGTGTTTGAGGAAACTTGAATTGCATTCCTCAGATTTGACTCTACAGTAAACTCTTTTATCCCTTTGAGGTGAAAACTGCGTTTTCCACCAAAAACAGCAAGGCTCGGAGCCGTGCCTGGAGAGATAGAAGGATGTCAAGGCAACGTTGGCAGGGGTGTGTGATTTCTGTTTAATTTATGTTTGTTTGTTTGTTTGTTTTTTGAGGCAGCAGTTCATAACCTAGCCTTGAACTCATGTGTAGGCCATCCTGACATAAAACAGTAATTCTCCTGCCTAGGCCTCTGAAACACTGGAATTTACAGACATGTTTCACCACGCCCAACTGAAATATTAGTGTAGAAACATTGCTCAGATGAAACAAGAGGTTGTAGAATGAGGGACCAACAAGAAGGGGCCTGAGCCCATCAGCAGGGAGGGCTGTTAGAGGAGGAAGGGAGGGTGGGGGGGGTAGGGGATGGTGGGGGAGGGGTGGTGGTATGGTGGTGGTGAGTGGTGGTGGTGGAGGTTGGTGATGGGGTGGTAGAGGTGGAGTGTTGGTAGTGTGGTGGTGGTGGTTGGTGATGGTATGGTGGTGGTGGTTGTGGTGGTAGTGGTGGTGGTGGTGGTTATGGTGGAGGTGGTGGTGGAGGTTGGGTGGTGGTTGTAGTGGTGGAGGTGGGGTGGTTGTGGTGGGGTGGTGGTGGTGGTGGAAGCAGCAGGAGGGAGGCACTTCTACCCTCAACGTGAGGACATTGAAATAGCCACATGGCTCATTGTCGTTGGAATCAAGTAAGAGAAACAGGTAGGCTCATATCACCAGTGTAAGTAATAAGTGAAAACATGGACAGCAGAGACAGCCCAGCAGAATGTTCCTAGTTGTGTCTGGACCTGTGGGTCTCATAGACTCATAGGCCTTCGGTACAAATTAGGAGCTCGGAAAACCAGCTTTTCTCTCTACAGTGAAAAGATTGCTGGACTGCTCTGCCCAGCCATTGAGCATGAGAACATGCTCATAGCTAAAATGTTGACTTCCCAAGCCACTCTGGGCTCTGGGTTGAACAAAGGTAGAGGATTAGTGTGAGTCAGGTCCTGCATGAGGGCATTTCCTTAGCACTCTGTCACTAAATGAACCTATCAGGCAGCGCAACCTTCTCAATCAGAAAACTTGTTTTAGAGCGCCCCCTACCTGTAAGGCTTAGAAAGAGCTCAGTGGTGGAAGGCTGTCTCTCATCTCAGGGAGCTTCACGTCTGGGTGAGAATAATCTGTATCCACTCAAAAATCACCTATGTCTGAGGTCAGTGTGTGACCATGAGCTAGGTGCAAACCGTGACCTTCCAGACTATAGAGGTCAGGGATGACAGTCACAACAGGGTGAAGTCAAAACATGCCAGGTCCCAGGACAGCTTCTGAAGACACATAAAGAAGAAAGAAGGAAGCCACCCTGGCCCACAGCAGTGTCAGTACAACATCCCCCCCCACACACACACACACGCCATAATACACAACCTGCCTGTCCTGGGCACTTGCTTGTTTCCTTCTGTGATTTATGGGCTGGCTTCTCTCAGAGTTCCCTGCTCTACTGACAAGCTCCAGGTATTCAGGATGTATGTCCGCTGTCCACGGCATTGGCAGGCACTCCAAGAATCTCTAGGAACATACTGAAAGTTACAAATGAATGGTGTGCTGTCACCTCCGCAGCTCTTCCCAGGCCAGTTGCTCACACAGTCTTTCCTGGCATGTCTCCCAACAGGCTAGAGACAGTAACAGAGGTAGAGAGCGGCAGACCTGAACTCCAGAGAGCAGGCAAGCCGTGTGAGCTGTCAAGGTCCAGTTACTCTGCGCTCTGCCAAAGCCATAGCCATGCCTGTCCGTTTATGTCAGCTTCCTGCAACAAAGGGCCATAGCTCGGGTTGGGCAAGGGCTTGCCACACAAGTGGAAACCTAAGTTCAATCCCAATACCATATCAAAAGTCAGGTGCAAGGTTGCAAGCTTGTAATGACCGCCCTGGGGAAGTGGAGGTGGAGGTGGGCGGATCCTAGGATTTGCTGACTACTCATGTTAGCTTCATCAGAGAGCCCGAGGTCCCAGTGTGTGGAGGGAGAGATAGCCCAGCAGTTTCAGAAGACCCAGCCTCAGTTCCCAACACCCACATGGTGGCTCGTAAGTGCCTCCAACTGCCGTTCTAGGGTAAATTGATGCCCTCTCCTAGCCTCCAGGGCCTCCTCCCCTCATATGGTGCACACAACCTCATACAAACAAATAGGCATGCGCATAAATAAATAAGTCTTTTTTTTAATTAAAAAAAATACCCAAGGTGGGTGGTTCCTCTCTCTGCACAACTGTGCACATGCTCTCAGTCACACAAGTGCACCTGCATAGACACACACACACACACACACACACACACACACACACACACACACACACGTATACTTCAACTAATATAGAAAATACAAGGCTTCCTGGGGCAGGTCATGCTGTCTGCCACATTAGCAATTTTTCTGGACTCTTTTCCACATTCACTGTTGCTCAGTGCATCTCATCCTTTGGTCTCATTTTCCATGCTCACTCCCACATGATTAGGTGAGCCTATGCCTCCAGTGCTGGTGAAGGCAGCCCTGGGTTGGCCCTGTTTGTTCCAGGTTCCAGCTTGCTTCCTCCTTAGCACTTAGCACACAGGAAATACTGACCAAGCGGGACACTGCATCCCCAAGGCTGTTAACTTAGGTCATGCTAATTTGCCACTGAGAACCATGCCTGGCACAAAAGCAGAAGCTGATAAGTACCCATCAACGAACTCAGTTACATGTCGATAAAAGTGATCTTGCCTGAGCTCGTCTGGTCCCCACATCCCACCTCAAATCTTCCCAGTGAAGAACCTCTTGCTTCCTCCACGCCACTCCCCGCTCCCACCTCCGGCCCGCCTCTCTGCTTTGTTCATAATCAAATCTCCACATTGTGTGAGAAGTCCCAGCAGTTCCCAGTGAGCCTCCACCATCCTGCCAACCCTCAACAGAGCCGACTCTTCCACTCCCCATCATAGAACTCCACCCCCGGAGAAATCCTAAAATAGCAGGAAACCTACACGCCATCTTCCCCCAGGCTTTCGAACCCATGGCATCTGTGGCAGCAGCGGCAAGGTTCATTCTTCAGCTGGTTGGGTATATTTATTTGTGAGCATAGTAGAGTCAGAAGAGTCAGAAGGAAACTGGTTCTCCAGATTCGTTCTCTCCCTCAGGGTATAACTGGGGTTATCAAGCTGGCAGGAGGCCCCTTTCCTCATGGGAGCCTTCTCTCCAGCCCTCAAAGCTCATATTTCAAAGGCAGAAGTGACATCACTGGGGGTCCGACATGGAGGGGCTTTGGCTCCTTCAGTTGCACAGAGTGGAGAGACACTGCACAGCAAGCACATCTGTTGTTAATGCACTCTCAGTTCTGGTGAGCCAGTTAAAGCTTTCCAAGCACAGGCAGCTGGAGAGATGGCTCAGTGGCTGAGAGCACACGCCGCCCTCCCTGAGGACCTGAGTTCAGTTCCCAGCATCCCTATCAAGAGGCTGATTACTGCCTCTAATTCGAGCTCCAGGGCATCTGTCTTCCTCTTCTGGCACCTGCACTCACCTGTGTGAACTCACACACAACTGTGCACACATATGCATAAATAAAACAAATCTTTAAAACAAACAAGCAAACAAAACTCCTCAAATAAGCTGGTCCTAAGTAATACAGGGGCAAGAATAGAAAGAATTTTGATTATTTTTGAGGGCATGTAGGCTTTCTATTCATAAATAGGTGTGGGGAAAGACTGGATTTAAACACAATGAATTTTTAAAGAGATTTGAATCTTTCACTTTTTTCTTTTTTAGAAAGCCTGTGTTCTGCTTCAGTTTTAAAATCAGCAAATGAATAAACTATCCTACTGGGCACCTTACAATCTAATAATATTTTTGGTTTGGTTTGGTTTGGTTTTCAGTTTTTGAGACAGAGTTTCTCTGCGTAGCCCTGGCTATCCTGGACTCATTTTGTAGACCAGGCTGGCCTCGGAACTCATATTGATCCGCCTGTTTCTGCCTCCCGAGTGCTGGGATTAAAGGTGTGCACCACCACACCTAGCTCTAATAATATTTTTATTACATTTATTTATTTGGAGGGAGGGTCAGCACCTGTGGAAACCAGACAACTTAGAAAGATTAGTTCTCTTCTTCCACCGTTATGTGGATCCACAGATCCTGAATCACCACTTGGCAGTAATTACCTTTCCCTGTTGAGCCATCTCTCCAGCTGAGGTGGGAATAAGACGTCTGAGACCAGCCGGTGCTATACTGGCAGATTCTGCTCCAATGCAAGCAAGTAAAGAACCCAGCCAAACATGACAGATGCCCAGCAGACAGCTATCCTAAAGCCTTCACCTGATAGTCCCAGAACCTTCCTCAGAGCTGAGTCTGGTTGAATCCGTCAATCATTTGGCCTCATCTTGCCATTTGCTACATTGTTTTTAAGATTTATTTTTACTTATATGTTTAGGCATGTGTGCATGCAGGGGGTGCGGCAGAAGAGGGCCTCAGATCCTCTGGAGCTGGAGTTAGTAGGTAGTTACGGGAGCTGAAAACCAACTCGAGTCTTCTGGAAGAGCAGCAAGCACCTTAACCACCGAACCATCCCACCAGCTCCTTGCTGTTTTCCCCCCTTGTATTGTGCACTGCCTTGTAATTTTTGTTGAAAGGTAAATGTGTTGTGTCAAGTAATGGAAGAAGGCACATAGACTCTCGGCACTGAGGCTTGTCTGATTCTGGCAGCAAAGCTTCTGTGTGGAAGTCTTTTGTGGTGTAGATCTGAAGGAGCTGACTCCCTTGACTGCCCTTGCTTTTCCGTCTTCTGTCACCTGGGGCTTCCCAAGCATGACTGAATGAGGCCACATCTTGCAGCTCTGTCACCTGGAATGACCTAAGCCATTGGTCACCTTTTTCTTTCTCTCATACATCAAATGTAACAGAAAATACTGTTGGCTTTACCTTGACTTTGCATTTAGCCCAGAGCTGCTGGCAGGCTCCGTGGCCCTTCTCAGGTGTATGAAGTTCACGCCCTCATTTCTTCAAGGGTCTGCACAAATCTCATTTCCTTATTGAACCCACCTGATGGCAGTTGAGAATCCTCCCCATTTCTATGGCTCTGTCCCCAAGGCCTACTGGTTCCTTTTCCCTTTCTGCCTTATTTTTTTCTCACAAAGTGTGTCACTTCAAGGGTGCATATATATATTATATATAATATATTATTAGGCTTGGGACTTACTGTGTACATTCTATTCAATTTTGACAACCTGAGTCCAATACCAGGATCCCACAATGGAAGGAGAGAACTGATTGGTGAAAATTGTCCTCTGGCCTCCATACTCTGACACATGAACACACATACACACACCTCACACACATGCATACACACATCTCATACACATACATACACTCCACACACCTCATACACACACCCCACACACATACACACACCTCATACACACACCCCACACATACACACACCTCACACACATACACACACCTCACACACATACACATACCTCACACACATACATACACCTCACACACATACACACACCTTACACATATACACACACCTGGAAAGGGTCTTGAAGCCTGATAGTAATGCTGGGCTAAATGCATAGTCAAGGTAATGTCAAACAGTATTTTCTGATATGTTTGATGTATGAGAGAGAGAAAAAAAAAAGATGACCAATGACTTGGGTCATTCTAGGTGACAGAGCTGCAAGGTATGGCCTCACTCTGTACCTGAAAAGCCACACATAGACACATTAACACAATAAAGTAATAAAATAATAATAATGCATACATACATACTAGGAACTTAAAGCTAATATTACTAACTTTGCAGAAATGGAAAATAAAATGTTTGCTTCTATGCATTTGTGTGTGTGTGTGTATACTCAAGTGTTTGTGCAGAGCTGTCATGTGGAAAAGAAATCATTGACAGCTGCCTCCAAAGAGGGGGTTGTCATGCTTACAGGATGGACCAGGAAGGAGGGCATTACAGGAAGTCTTTCTGTATGATGTAGTATCACTTGAGCACATGACCTTTGCTTTTTCAAAATAAATTTAAAGTAGGAAAAAAATCATGTGGCTTCTGCCATCCTGGCACCTACATCTTGGAAAGATCATGGTCCAGGTCCCTACTCTGACTTTTCTCCCAATGCTGCAGCAAGCATCTCAAACCCATGGATGCACTTGCTCACCTCCAATCTCATGTCACCCAAGACTGCACTTTTCAGAGCACTAGTAAAGATGGGCTAAACACTCCGCCTTCCTTTTCCATTCCAGCCTCTGCTTTCTTCAAAACAATTATCTCCACAGAAATAAGAAGCAATTTGCTTTTGGGGTGAATGTCCATTTCATTGCACAAACCCAGCTCTGCCATGGAAGAAAGTCCATTTATGTTCAATAAATAATTCAGTCAAATTTATATTCCAATGCCGTGCTTCATCAGACCTTGGAAAATTGGTTTTGATGTCCTCAGGGTTCTTTGATTCTCTTCCCTCCTGCCCTGGCTGGGGGCTCGCTGGTCCTTCCGTTCCTGGCTGGGCGTGCGGCTCTTCCAGGGCACTGTTTTCCTGTTGCAATTCGTCTCTTCCCACAATGGGGCTTTCTGGGAATGCTGTGTCCTTGTGCCTGCCAGAGCCTGGGAGCTGACACAGAAGTCTCTCTGCTGTGGAGTCACATGAGATCCCCTTGGCTCTCTTCCTAGCCCTGCCCCCTCATATTTTTAGCACTAGAGTTTACCCCATCCCATACCTCACATGGTACATGTGCACATGTGTGTGTGCAGGTGTATGTGTATGCATGTGGAAATAAAAGGATGAGCTCAGGTGCCATTCCTTAAGAGACGTCTAACTTGTCTGGGATTTTGGTTGGTTGGTTGGTTGGTTGGTTGATTGGTTGGTTGGTTTGGGTTTCGGTTTGAGGACAATCTTTCACAGGAATCTTGAGCTTACTCATTAGGCTTGGTTGCCTGTCTAGCAAGCCCTAGGGATCTACCTGCCTCTGCCTCTCAGAGCTAAGATTACAAGCATGTTCCTTAAAACAGCAATTTTGTGTCCTGCTGTTTTGCATTTTAATAGAATATAATCCTGCCCTGAGATGTATTTTGCTCATGACTTTTGTCCTTGTACTGCACTTCCCAAGAACATCTCCAAAAAAGCCTTGGTACACATCCATAAAAGCCCAGTGAGAGCCGGGCTTGGCGACCTGTCCTCTCCTTTCACTTCCTGGCTGTAAGAACTTGGACTGCAGCCACTTGCTCATTACATGTGAAGTGGGAAATTGACAGAATGCATGTTTTGGGGATGTTTTGTTTTGTTTTGTTTTATGTGCACTGATGTTTTATACCCTCTGTATGAGGGTGTCAGATCTTGGAGTTACAGACAGTGGTGAGCTGCCATGTGAGTGCTGGGAATTGAACTTGGGTCCTCTAGAGTAACAGTCAGTGCTCTTAACCATTGAGCCATCTCTCCAGCCCCTCAGAATGCATGTCTTAAGGCTGGTTGGAAACTAAGTATCTACACAGCAGAGGCTGAGAACGGTGTGTGGCCAAGGGTGTGTTCATGGGTTCTTTTTTGTGTTTCTTGGCAATTTGATGACAGCAGCTGATTTTGTGTGAAGGACTCTCCATTTCCTGAAGCCAGCAGCTGGTGGAAGTGTGGGGACTCGTGCCCATGTTCTTCCATTGGAATCTTGTCTTAAAAACTTCGAAAAAGCAATAGAAAACCTTTAATCTTCCCAGGTCATAAGAGGATAAATCAAAGAGCACACGTTAGGGATGTGCCCTGAATGTATTATACCCAGGTATGACACCATGTACAGTGAGCAGACACAATGAAAAAAATTTAATGAAAACAATAACAAAATGAGATTGTTCTCTAAAATAGTTCGGAGGATGCATCCAGTCCTGCTGTGCACAGTTCCATGGGCAGCATGAGACAGGAAGGCACCACTAGCATGTCCTCACCCAGCATGAGTGGTGGCCTCATGACCATTGCCTCAATACAATATTCTGTACAAGATGGAGCAGCTCTACTGAAGAGCCTCCTTTTTACCCAGCAACTGTTTACTATTTATGTAACTCAGAGGACAGAGACCCCAAGAACTCTGTCCATGCAAAGGCCCAGGTACTGCATTGCGTCATGTGTTAGAACCCGGGGTCAAAGAGAAAATCTAAGCTCTACATGCATGAAGTTGTATATGCACAATGAAGTGAAAGAAAGGAATGTATACCTTCTTATATTTTGACAACGACAAACTAATAAAACACCAAATCTTGTCTATATATATTTTTTAAAAAAGTTGTCCTTCAGTGTCTATGAGGGATCTAGTGCAGAATTCCCATGGCTTCCAGGCCCAGTCATGCCCCAGTCATTTATGGAAAATGGTGAGATGCCAGGTATGGCAGCAGATGCCTGTAGTTCCAGCAGTTTGGAGGTGGAGGCAGAAGGACAGGGAGCTCACGGTCAGCCTCAGCTTCAGGAGACCATTTTTCGTAGAAAATAAATAAATAAAACATTGAGGTATTTGCATATAATCTTCCCATGGGCGTCAGGTAACTTCGAGGATTACCTACAATATCTACATCAATGGATGTGTTAGGTACTTATTATACTGTACTGTTTAGGGAACCATGGGAAGAAGAAAAGTCACATGTTACATGCCATATACACACACATCCTCACACACATTCTTACACACACACATACATATGTCTGAGCTGAGCTCTAGAAAACATATAAATACACACATGTGCATGTATATAAGAGCTGTCTCCTCTGGCATACCTCTTCAGAACTGGATCCACCATCTTTGAGATGTTTAGTAACTAGAAGTGGTTTCCCAGCTGTCTGGCAGCTGATAACTGTTAGGTTTCAGGGAGGAAGAGAAGAGAAGCCTCCAGAGGCACCAAAAGATAAGTACTAGACAGGAAGTTCATAAATGGAGGCAGGGGCAGCATCACAGGAAGGAGGTGACATAAGGCTTCATCCCCTCTCCCTTCCTCATCCCCCTCCCCCTTCCCCATCCCCCTCCACATCCCCATCCCCATCCACCAGGCACAGCAAGCATCCTTGTCCTAAGATTTGCAGGGGAAAAGGGCTGAATCAATATGTGACCTAGGCTCTGAGACTATGTTACTTCATGGTCACTCTTTGTCTAGGTAGGAGAATGGGGATCAGTGAGTGTGACAGAGAGCTGGATAGCTCAGCTGCCTCCAACGCCTCTTCCCCAGTAGGAAGGAGGCGGCTGTGTTGTCGGTTCTCTGCTTAGGGCCTAGTTACCTGCAAGGCCCATTTCCCTGACCGTGTGACTTGGTATTAATGTCCATTTGTTGTCAGAAGGGCAGGATGTGAAGAGCAAGATGTCACAGTGGAGAAGAGCTGGTCTTTAGTTTTTTTGTTTTTTGTTTTTTTTTATTCTCATTTCCTCGCGATGAGAAAAGTCTCTGATGTTTTCAAGTCGCTGTCAGCAACAATTACTTTGCCGTGCTTCTTGAGGGAAGCTGTGGGCTACAGAAAGAGAAAAGTCGGGGGCTTGAATCAAAGTCAGGGCACCAGAATGAAAGTGTCCATCAAAAGACTGAACGCGGCTTTGAAAGATGAAAGCAACAGAGCCCAGTAGGCAGAAACGAAAGATAGAGGAGAATGAGCAAAGAAGAGCTGGTACCGTGCGGGCCGGCAGTGAAGAACGCCAGGCTGCCAGCGCGCTGCCCTGCAGCCTGTGGAACTGCCAGGCTTCAGCAGGAAATACAGGAGCTGGCACTGGGGTTCTCGATTCACCTGCATCATTTGCTGATTGCTCCTGCAAGAAAATGATAATTGACAGACAAGTAAAATCCCAGCACTCCAAAGGCAGAGCGGCAGGAGGATCTCTTCAAGTTCAAGGCCAGCCTGATCTATATAGCAAATTCCAAGACAGCCAGGGCTTCATAGCAATACCCAGTCTCCATAGATAAACAGATGATAGAGATAGATAGATAGATAGATAGATAGATAGATAGATAGATAGATAGATAGAGACATAGATGATAGAGATGATAGATAGAAAGAGAAAGAAAGATAAAAAGATAGATAGATAGATAGATAGATAGATAAATAGATAGATAGATAGATAGATGAAAGCAGGTCTAAACTAGGGCTAGAGAAAGAGACAGGAATTCACAGTACCACATACTTGCTTTTTCTTTCTGTAAAAGAAGTTTCAACCATTCTTTCGCTTCATCTCGTGTTTCTATTGTCCCTTTTTTTTTTTTTTTTTTTTTACTGAGTATTTCAGTATAATATTTTTGCCTGGAAAATCTTTTCTTCATCAGCCTGTAATACTTTTCTGATTTCAAAACATTTTAAACTCATTTCTAAGTCACTATAACGAAGCAATTGGCTTTATTGTAGCATTTTAATTCCTAGTATGATTACGTTTTGTTCTAATTAACCGTCCTCCCTCATGGTTCCTACCACTCCAGGTTTTGTTTCATTCCTACACACAAATCGTACCTCCCCTTGACATCTCATCTCCTTTCTAGTTTCATGATGCACACACAGACATGCGCACTCATACACATGCATACACACACACCACACGTTTATATACACTACACATACACATAGATATATAGGGAGAGAATTTTAAATCTAGCTTCCACGTATGATAGGAAGTATGCAGTATTTGTCTGAGTCTGGCCTGATTTCCACTTCTGCCCATTGCCCTGCAAACGGCGTGACTTTGTTTTAAGTTGCCTTTCGTCCGGTATTGGGCAGTGAGTCAGGAAAAGAAGCCTGTCCACCGGCCTGTTGTCCCTTGGGCCCCGGGATAGCTCATGTTTTAGCATCTGCTGCTCTCAAGATGGTGCCTGAGTCAGACAAATTGCCCACACTGGACTTCTCTCCACTGCTGGTCCCTGTGCCCTGTGAAGCAGGGGCTCACCAAAGCCTGTCTCTGCAGTGGAAGCTTACAAGGGTCTGGGCTTGTGCTGAGGAGAGTTTGCCCTTCTCTCGCTTGGCTTTCCATCGGGAAGAGGTAGCTGCCTTCTGCACATGCTTACTATGGAGCTGTGGGGCTGAACGTGTTCCTCCTTCCTCTCAGAGCTCTTGTCGGTCTCTATACTTCATTTCTCATTCGCAAGAGGCCTCTCCATCCCTTTGTGAAGACGGGGTCCGAAGCTCTATCTTTCTCTTTAGCTGAGTCCACTTCTGCTGTCTTCTGATTCTCCTCCAATGGGGATGGCTGTAGCCTGCCATCTTAGCTGGAAGGCGGCCTTTTTAATACTTCCCGCATTGCAAATGATTTGTGCCAGACACTAGCTGCACTGGATGGGGCCCATTGCTTGTGTCAGGTGTGTCTGTCCCACCTTCCCACAGTGACAATGATACTGGTCACACGCATATACCCAGCGACTCCCCAAATGCTCTGTGGCTCTGGACTGCCCAATATGTCTCAGACACTCTGCCCATGGTACCCTTGGCAGTATTTAAGATCCACTCTCTAAAAGTACAGAGGAAAGTGGCCACAAATATGCCTGTTGTTTTCTATACTGTAGCAGGTACCAGAAGGTTTTCAGGAAATCGGATGTGTTAAACTTGTCCTTTTCAATTACTGGTATCAAAGTGGAAGTTTTGCTTTGTTTTTGTAGTTTCTTTTTAATACATTATAAAATTGATGGTCATTTAATGGTAACACATATGTTAAAAGTTGAAGCTATTGATTCAAAGTGTAATAGACTGAGTATTAATTAAAATACTAGTAACAATACTTTCTTGTTGAACAGATATTTCTGTCAGAGACAAAAATTCCATTTGGGATATGACCTTACACTTTTTGCAAAAGCTCATGGACTCTCAAGTATTACTTGCAAGAGCTAAAATCTTTTCCCAGAAATGGCAGCTGTGATAAATATTGAATGATAATAGGGGAAAAATGGCTTACAGACAGACACACACACACACACACAAACACACACATACACACACAAAGACACACAGAGTGCATCAGATTTTCACCTTGGTAAAGTGCAGAGCAAGGACAGACACTGCCAAGAAACGTAAGTAGAGAAAGCTGCATTACCCACAGCAGTCAAGGAGGCACAGGAGTGATTTCCAAGACATGTTCTTCCTGAACAAAGGGAAGCTAAGGGCTCTATTCAGCGAGACTGCTCACATAGGAAATGGTCTGGGAAAAGGCGCATTTCTGTACACGTTCCATTGAAGACCTGCTCAGCATGAGGGCATCTTTTAAGAAGGAAGGATGACAGATACATTTGGTGACAAGCTTAGCTCAAGATCGTGGAGCTCATATTTGTAAGGTTCAGATGAGGGACATGAACCCTTCGGGGAATGTTCAGCTTGTGTCATAGTTTCAGCTGGAAATAATGAAGGACTCTATGGAGGTGAGTTCAGATAGGACTTTGCTCCTAAGGGCTCTGGATATGAAGCTATGAAGTTACGAAAACTACTTGAGAAAACCCTGAACAAGAGATGCCTAGGCACTTGTCAATCAGATGTAGGGACCTCCCAACATAAGCCCTCATGGGGTGTGTATGAAGAGCTAGGGGAATGCATCACAGGGAAGGGCAGAAAGCAAACACCCTTGGAGTCATCTCTTGCCCCATGACTTCCATTTCAATGTTCTGTCTCGGATCAGCCTCTCACAGGGCCATGTAGCTAGTTTTAACTGCCAGCTTGATATAAGCTAGAATCACCTGGGAATGTGTCTTAATGAAGAATCGTGTGGGTCAGGTTGGCCTGTAGGCTTGTCTTTGGAGGATTGTCTCAACTTCTAATTGATGTAGAAAAACTGGGTCCAGTGTGAGTCTTGGCTATTCACGCCAACTCACGCTGCCATAGAGTCCATCTGTATACTTTGTAGGAAAGGTCCAGTCCCCTGCCTGAGAAGCTTCAGCTTCAAGTTTTGCCTCTGGGTTGTCCCTACATCTTTCCTGGGTACCCCCTCCTTCAGCTCTTCAGCTCCCCTGGGTGCTACCCCCTGTGGTCCCAGAGCAGGATGCTCGGATCTTCAGGCTGTGCTGCTGGCCTCTCTATATCTCCAGACAGTAACACCTGAGGACTCCAGAGTGGCTGAAGCTAAATCCCCACAGCCCTGGGACCTGAGATCAGACACCTGGAGAAAACGAGAAGC
This sequence comes from Acomys percivali, assembly GCA_907169655.1. Lineage (NCBI taxonomy): Eukaryota > Metazoa > Chordata > Mammalia > Rodentia > Muridae > Acomys > Acomys percivali. The sequence goes on along the minus strand of OU015746.1, from coordinate 81,872,874 downwards.
TGAAGCCATGGAGAAAGCAGCAGCACCCGAGGCCTCAGTCACAGCTGCTGTTGACAGGGAAGTGAGGGGGAGGGAGGCGTGTCCAGCTGGAACTAGTCTATGAGCTCTGTCACGATCTCTGTGGCAACAGTGTATAAAACTAGCCCTTCCTCAGAAGCAGGGAGCTTTACATGGCTTGTCACTGTCAGCCAGGAACCAGGACCAGGAATCTGACTCATTAGTATAATTATGTTCATAGTTTAGTCAAGGCAAGTTATTTTGTATGGCTTAGAGTTCAAGTCTGTTTAAACCCCTTAAAGCATTAGTTAATACAGCCCCCTGCACACGCACACCTCTCTAACTGAGATAGTGGCTGTCCCAGCCTCTGTCACAGAGGCCAACTCCAGCCCCTCAATAGGACCCCTCCCAGATTTATGCTTAAGTTTTGGTGAAAAGTCTGAACAAAACCCCACCAATCCCTAAACTCCCCCCAAGCTCAAGACTTGAAATCCCATCAATTCTCACTCTGGAAATCTCTGCCCTAGAAAGCTCCACCCCTTAAAAAAAATCCTATATAAATGCTGTGTTTGCTCAGTTCTCTGCTGTCTTCTCCCAAGAGCAGAGGCAGCCACTTCTGGCTTCGTCCCCTCCATTAAATCTCTTTTTAAGAGATTTGCTGCCTGGTGTGACTCTCTCATTGAAAGAAGCCAAGAAACCCAGAGGAGGAAAAAGTGAAGAAGGAGCAAAGCTGAGGCTTCTGAGCTCCTCAGCTCAGCTGGGGTTGGGGGAACCCTCCCCTGAGAGCTGCAATGTCTTTGCTGAGGAGGCCTCCTTCCAGAGCTGGGTGGTTTCTGGGCCCCCATGTATCCAGATGCCTTTCCCTTGGGACACTGCCCTGCCTCATAGCTGTGTGGCTCCCAGGCTTCGGAGTTGTGGGTTTCCTGGACACCTTCCCATCCAAGCGAAGGCCAACAGTGAGCAGCACCACTCCTTACATGGGGGTTCCTGAACCCGGTGAGAAGACAAATCTAGCTGGCAGCAGGTGAGCAGGGAGAGAGCAAGAATTCATGGGTTGGTTCTCCCACTGCTCTTGACTGTGGGTGCGAAGATTTAACCTGACTGACTTCCTCCACAGTCCTTCAGGACTGTGGCCTGAAATTACCTGTCAAATAAGCGTTTTCTGCCCTGAGCTGCATTTGTCGGGGTGTTTGTCACGGCAACAGACATGGAACTGGAACATGAGCCTGTCAAAGTCAGAGAACAAACATGTGGCATTCTAGGCTGTCAGAGACTCAGGGGATGCTGGGAACAGTCTAAGCCCAGGCTGGTTCTGCTGTCTACTCAGCTCCAGTGAGCAGCTCCCAATGCTCCCAAAACTGCTTTCCAGCATTCTTCTAAAGCTGAAAGTGCAGAAGGTAAAATTTACGGCACTGAAAAATAAGGCTGAGAGGCAATACTTTTGCCAGAACCTGCCAGGAATTTCTACTAACTCAGATGCCAGTATTTCTACACTTGGAGATAAATCAGAGCCTCAAGGGAAATCATAAGCACTGCCCCCCCTTGCCCCCAACATTCAAGGCAGGTCTAATTTGTAGCTGAGCAAGCAGTACAAGCTAAGGTAAATGGCTCTTGGCTGGGCCTTATGAACAGAAGCTGCAGTTGGTGTGGAAGTTAAAAAAAAACAGTGCATCACTCATCACCAGCAAAAAGACAAGCAAGGCAACCCCATCGTCCTTCCAGGAGTATGAACAGCCTGGTACAGAACTGGGAGGTGCTTGCCCCCCATCTTAGCTGCCACCTCTCCCCACCCTGACCCACACTTGTCTGATGCCTCCATCACTATCAGCTCAGTGCTCATATGCAATCTGCACCGGGCAGGAGGAGATTATGGACTTTAGGAGTTGCTGTGACCAAACATCGAACTAAAAGCAACTTCAGGCAGAGAGGGCATGTTTTGGCTCACAGTTTGATGGGTTACTGTCCATCATGCTGGGAAAGACATGGAAACAGGTAACACACAACTGGAACTCCCCACCTCATATCCGGTGGGACAAGAAGCGGAAAGAATATAGGAACTGGGGCCAAGCTATAAACACTCGAGGCCCATTCACTGTAACCCACTTCCTCTTCCAGAAAGGTTCCACTTCCTAAGTGTTCCACAGCCTTCCAAAACTGCTGGGAACCAAGTGTCCAACACATGAGCCTATGTGAGACATTTTAAGTTCAAACCACAACAGTGGGACAGGAAGGATATGGTGCAAACCTCAAGAAAAGCAGTCTGCCTTGCGTCAGTTCCCAGGAGCAAGGCTACTAGAGGAAAGGCTTGTTTGGGGAATAATACATAATTCATGCAAATAGTCTCCTTGGTGCCTCAGGCAATGGTGCAGGGAGAACCAAAATTTGAGGTTTGTTTGGTTACCCCTGCCTCAGAAGAATGGAACCAAGGAGGTGGAGACAGGGGGATTCCTGGGACTCTATGACCAGCTGCCTAGCCTGCTTGGTGAGTTCCAGAATAGTAGGAGACCTTGTCTCACAACACAAGGTGGATGGCTCCTGATGCACCACACTCAAGGTCAATCTATGGCCTACATATACATGCACACACAAAAATTCACGGGCACCCCCCCACCCATGACAGACATTTGCAGATGACCACACACATATAAAATTAATTATTGATTGATTGAATAATTCATTTGAGGAAGTGATGTTTTACAAGTAAAGCCACAAAGTCAGACTGTTGGAGAAAGGTAATACAGAGCTGGAGATGGGTTAGACAGCAGAGAACCTAAGACTCTGGAAAAGGCAAAGGCCCATGGTAGAGCTGCTCCGAGACAGTGAAAAGCTGCACTGATGGCTGGGGATGGAGAAACAGATTCATGTGCTATTGGATTTGGGGCTCAAGGTCCTTCTCTTGCATTGTACTTTCTGTTTCATGGTCACAAAATGTTTGCAGAACACAAGCTTTGCTTCCAAGGTGCCGGAGGGATGGAACAAAGGCTGAGCCATTCTCCTCAAAGACCTTTTGTGTTCTGGGACTTCCTGCAGAAGTGTTCTTCATACTCTTGAGAGACAGAGCAAAATGTGATCTGTGCAGCTGGAAGAGAGAGAGTGCTTCCCTCTTTGAAAGGACCAGGTGGGAGATCTGTGAGTCTGATAAGGAGACCAAACCTGGTAGTGTGAGGCAGAGCTGCCTTTACTCACAGACATGACTCTGGCAGCCTCAGGCTCTACTGTTCATGAGGGCTGAGCTGCTGGCTCCTCCAGTGACTATGTCTCTTTTCTGACAGAGCTTCCTAGATCTGAGGCAACCAATGCCACTATTTACCCCCTGAGTCATAACTGGGTCCTAACCTGTGGCTGATGGCTCTTAATTAAGACTCATGACCTGGATAGTGGGAATGCATCTCATTTGCAGTTGTTTGAACTTTCTATTTTTTCACTTTCATCTTTTTTTTTTAAATGGAGCTTTGAAATATTAAATCAAGACAGATTTCCACAAAACTAATAATGCTGCTAGGAATCCATAGGGCAATTTCCATTCACCCTTCTTAAATACAAAAGTAAGGACCCTTAAGACTGTGGGGGCCCCAGAGCAGAGGGGAAGAGAGAGGAAAGTAGGTCTCTACTGCTGCCTGGAGTGTTTCTTCCCTGTTAAGCTTCTCTTTATTGGTTATTACAGACTCCAACCAACTAGTGGCTGTCTCCATACTCAGAGACAGGCATGGTGGGCTCAATCCCTACACCGCAGGGCACATGAACACCTTGGGTCCAGTAGGAAAGCAGGGACAATTACCAAAAAGGGGTTACTTGAACTCCAATGAGCTGCCCCTCTTAGGATCAGTGGCTTTCCAGCTCTGGGGCTGTTCTCTTCCCAAGAAGTCTATAACGCTTCCAATAGACTTGTTCTTGGTGCCAAGCCCCTTCCCTGACTTTTAATTCTTTAACCGGACAAGCTGATTAGAACCACCCTGTTGTAATAAATAAGTGGGCAAAGACAACTCTGCCCAACCGAGGGCACAGGCTGCAGGAAAGTCCGCGCTGCCCTTTCTGAGTATGATTCTTCTCACCTAGGACCTTATACTAGGAAACCCAGCAGTGTGGATCCCTCAACAAGTGGAGACAAAAGGCCCAACAAAGCCTATTCTTTCCTGTCAGAAGCCATGGCAAGGAGTGACCAACAAGAAAAGTCCTCCACTCCAGTCAACCCCGACAGAAGGAAGAACAAGTGGGTGTGAAAGAATAAGCCCATCCATGTTTGCGATGAGTGTGATGGATAGCCAGGCAGAAATCTCCTAGGATCAAAAATAAAGTCTATGAAGCGGTGTGTGTGTGTGTGTGTGTGTGTGCGTGCGTGCGTGCGTGCGTGCGTGTGTGTGTGTGTGTGTGTGTGTGTGTGTGTGTGTGTGTGTGTGTTCTGCAAGACCTGAGGATACATGACAGACCTGTAACTATACATCTCTGCACTGGATGTGAGCTCCAAAACACCAAGGCTAAAACTGCAATGCCAGGTACTGATATCCAAAAAGCTCCAGCTAAGGTCAGTCTGCAAAACACATATATGCATATACTGAAAGCTGCAGTGTTCGTGAAAGCTCCTACAAAGACCTGCATATGTGGAAAAACACCGGTGTTTTTCCATGTCTTAGAAAAAACAGCTTAGTGAAGATAGAAAGTGACAGGCCCAGATGAATGTGGAAATTACACTCAGTTCATGGGAAAAGCCCAGCAAACTTTTTGGAGAGAAGAGCATTCCAAAATTTCTATCGCAGGCACCCTCTGCTGGCCTCCTTGGGCACCAGACACATGCAGAGTACACAAACATACATTCAAGCAAAACAGCCATGCACATTAAATTAAAAAAAAAAAAACACAAAGGAAAGATTGATATCAGAAGACACTGAACTGAAAAATTCCTTGAAATTGAGGCTGGGTAGATGGCTAAGGGCAAACTTGTGCAAATGTGAGGCCCAGCAATGTCATAGGCACAGTGTAAGCATTGTGAGCATTTGTAATCCCAGTACCCCTAATGGGAGTGTGGATGTCCGCACATGCAGAATGACAGCAGGCCTCTCAGGAACTTGATGGAATTTCACACTCTGTGCTGTACAGACCACTTATTATAAACCAGCAGGGCCGGTCAGCCTGCCTCAACAGATCCTTCCAGGGATGTGAGGACTCAGCTGGATGTGTCATGCCACGACATGCTTGCTGGAGGCATGGGCATGTGTGCTGTGAGAATTCTGTAAAGATTTGTTGGTTAGTAGAAAAACAAGGCCCCACTCTACACTCCTTTTTCACAGCTGTTCAAATAGGCAAAAATAATCACCCAAACCAAAAACTAACTCTCATTCACTACCTAATTTAATCCAAAGATGAAAAGCAATACATTTCCCATTGTTTTTAATGAATTAAAAAATCAAAAGAAGGAAAGAAAGTGTAAATTTCCAATGGGGCAGGGGTGGAAGGTTATTAAGAGCAGAACTAGGTAAGTTATTTGCAACTCAATGCAAATTCAACAAATACTTACGGAAACATCAAAAATAAACCACAGTGTATTAGGAATTACAGAAGGGTAAACAATAGCACTTGGCTTTGCTGCTTCCATGGGACCTAGAATGGTCTATGAGTAAACTGAGCCTATTTGTGGGATGTTCTATGAATGCTTGTGTGTGTACAGGATGGCCACTGGTGACTACCGAAGGAAAACACCAGCAACGACTGGAGAAAGCTGCTGGGGGGGTGTAGCGATTTGAAGAGTGGAGGAATTGAGGGCTGGAGAGAGAAGAGCTACCTATGGCCATAGATAAGCCGGAGAGCAACAAGCCCTCACTGGAACAGGGTAATTAATTTTACTGCCAGATTCAGAATCAATGGAAAGTAATCAAGATCTAGATTATAAAGCAGTGAGAGATTTTTCAGCTGACAAGAGATTTTAAAAAAACAACAAACCAACAAAAAGGAATGGAAGCTATGCCAGAAGACTTTCACAGGGACCACGGAAACAGCTAAACAGTTACCAGGTGGGAAAGGAATAGAGGGCACCCCGCTGCTGGAACTGCCAGAGGAGCCTCCAGCCAGGTTCCGGCCTCAACCGCAGTAACAGAATGAATCCTTGGTTTTCACCATGAAATCTGTGGGCTTTGGGTATAGCCATTGCATATAAGGTGCGATAATTAGCTTTAATTGCCAAGTTGGTACAACCTAGGGAGTCACCTGGAAAGACTGTCTGAATGAGAGGCTGTCCACATTGCATTGGTCTGTGGGCACTCATGAAGGAATTGACTTGATTAAATTAGCTGACCTGGGAATACCCAGCCCTCTGTGGGTGGCACATCCTCTAGGCAGGAGTTCCTTAACTGTGTAAGCGTGGAAAAGTCAAGCTGCACACAGCATGTGAGCAGTATGTCTGTGCTCCTTCTCTGCTGGGCTCTTGCCTACAGATGTGGTCAGCTGCTTTGAGTTCCTGCCTTGACTTTCACACAATAGTGGTCTGTCACCACTGGTAAGTGTAAGACAAGTAAACTCTTTCTCCTCTAAGTTTTTTTTTTTTAATCAAGATATTTTATTACAGAAGTGAAACCAGGATATCATGTCATGATTTTTTTTAATTGAGCTGGTATATGAAATGTAATGAGTAAAAAAATAAGATGTCAGGCAACAGATATGATATGGTGAAGTTTATTACAGGAGTGTAGAAGAGCAGGGAAGGGAGAGGGGCACCCCAAAGGGTAGGAGGGGAGGGAGGGAGAGAGAGAGAGAGAGAGAGAGAGAGAGAGAGAGAGAGAACAAGAGATAGGAAGAGAGAGCAAGAGAGGAAGAGGGGCAAGAGAAAAGCAAGAGAGAGACAAGGTGAGTTTGCCCTTTTTATGTCCTGGGCTGCTGGCCTATCTATTGGCAGGCAGGTAATGACATCATAGGTTGCCAGGCAGACTGGTGGCAGTATGCTAACACAAAGTATACAAATTCTCTCCCCATATTTACATGCAATCCCCAGTTCTCATCTGGTATGAAACCTGCATGGGCCATTTTCCCTATTACCATCCACCCTATGGTGAGGCAAATGGCCAAGAAAGACACGTGGTGCTAGATGCAGCACAGTTTACATTAAGCAGAAGAGCTTGAGGGTGGACCCTGGATATGCAGTAAATGCCTTCAAGACAGTCAAGCAAATGAGTGTGGAATGGATGTGGGGGGGGGTAGCAAATGTGATAAGTATCTGGGCTCTACTTGTGCTTCTTTGGACCTTACTTAGTATTTTCTCCATGAAAACATCCATACCCTTGTTGTGGATATGTTGTGGTGGGGTTTTCCTCCTTCCTCAAATTCCTGGAATAATGACTCATGAGACCCATGGTAATTATTTGCAACTACCTAGGCCATATATCTAGGCTCTTCTCTGATTATCTCACAACTTAAAATAACCCATTTTACTAATCTACATTTTGCCACGTGTCCATTTACCTGACCTTAGGTACCATGCGTCCATCCTCTCCCCATCTTTCTGGCCTGTGCCTGGCTATATTCATGAATTTTTTCTGCTTCCTGGATGTCCACCTCCTATTTCTTGCCTAACCTAGAGGCCATCAGATTTGTTATTGACAGGTGCTTCATCCATACAATACACAAAATATCCCTTCTATATCCCATTTTTACAAATAGATCCTGAGATAGAAGTAGATGGCCATTAGTTGCCTGGGTTGCCTCTAAGACAAGATCCTTGTTAATCGAAGATGTGGGGCATTTCAAAATAACCATTAATATTATTTGAACAACTGTCTCTACCTTTCACAGTCATCTTGGTTTTCTTTTTCTTAAAAAAAAAAAAAGTTAAATAGGATATGTTTAAGATTAGAAATAAAGACACAGAGAGCAAGAGAGCTATGTGTGGTTTCACTGAGAAATGCCCCTAGTGGGCTCAATGTTTAGACATTTGGTCCCCAAATGGTAGTGCTATTCAGGGAGGTGGGACTTTTGGGACAGTGGTTCTCAGCCTGTGGGTCATGACCTTTTGAGGGGGTCAAATGACTTTCACAAGGGTCGCATATCTAACATTTACATTATGATTCCTAACAGTAGCAAAATTGCAGTTATGAAATAGCAATGAAAATAATTTTATTGTTGTGATCACCACAACATGAGGAACTGTATTAAAAGATTTCAGGGTTAGGAAGGTTAAGAACCACTGCTTTAGGAGGTACAACCTTGCTGGAGGAAGTATGTCCCTGAGATGTCATCACAGTTTATAGCCTCTTTTTATTACTACACACACACACACACACACACACACACACACACACACACACACACACTACACCACCACCACCACCACCCTTGCTTCCTAGTGTCATCAGACAAATTCCTTTTCAGCTTCCTGAGGCTAGACCTTCCTCACTATCATGGACTCCCCCTCTGAAACCGTAAGCCAAAACAGACTCTGGTGTTTTGTTGTTGCTGTTGTTGTTTGTTTGTTTGTTTTAGGTTTTCTCTGTGTTGCCTTGGCTCTCCCGGACTCGATTTTGTAGACCAGGCTGGCCTTGAACTCACAGCGATCCACCTGCCTCTGTCTCCCGAGTGCTGGGATTAAAGGCGTGGGCCACCACGTCCGGCTAGACTCTGTTTTTTATAAATTGGTTTTGGTCATGATTTTTTTTTTAATCACAGCAAGCAATGTAACCAGAAACAAGCAAACAAAAACTTCATTTAGAGCCATCGCCTTTTGGAACAGCAGAGCCAATAGCAAACCTCACCTCTAGAGGAGGGAACACACTGAGGTGAGTCAGCAAGATGCATAGGGCTCCACACCCTGTGTCTCCAGTGATTCGTCCTCAGGAAGGAGAGCATCCCAGAGCCAGTGTGGTAAATCCGGGGGTTGAGACCACACCGCCCCACCTCAGAGATGCCCACACTGGTCACTTCGAAGCTATGGCTGCATTTACTCAGGCCCCTGGAGTGCAAGTCCTCTCTGTGGTACTGCCAACTGCTTGGAGCAGTACAAACATTTGCAACAAACTTAATTTCATGACAGTAAAACAAGACAGTGACTGGATTTGCCTGGTGAACAGGAGCTTAGCTAAGCGTTGAATCAGGAGTGTGTTTGACTTCCCAGCTTCCCTTGGAGTCCTGACAGACCCTGGGTTGTTGTGTTTTCTTACTCCAGGCTTTTGCGGTTTATACACATCTTTCAGAGGCCTCACCTCCAAACAGGAGGAATCCTGGCGACAGAGATAAAACACGACAGAGATAAAACACGTTGACTCATTTAGCTTTGTTTTCATTCTTAGAGCGCCATCTGCTGACCATCACTTGCATTTTTTTTTCTTCAGAGTAATTCAGGATCAGGAAAAGCTAGCCTGGCTAAATCCTCAGCTTCCACCCAGCACTCTGGCAAAGATGCCTTTCAAAGGACCAGATGTGTGAGTATTTATGCGCACAGACTTCTGACTTCTGTTTATATATATTTGTCTTTGTTATAATTTTGTTATAACTATAACTTAAATCAAAATGCAAAATCTAGAGAATAATATACAATATATATTTTCTAAAGAACTAGAGGGAAAGACTTTGAAGGTTCCCAACACAAGAAATAATGGCTGGCTGGCAATGCAGAAATGACAGTCACCCTGATTTGATCCTTGAACACCCTATATGTGTATCAAATCACCCTGCAGTGCTCCAAAAATACATACAGTCATGTGTCAACTAAAAAAGAAAATTAAAAAACATACAGGAAAATATTTATAATAGTCCAAGTAAATCAGGGTGCTAGGTGGTGTTTTGAGTACAACTCCAATTAAACATGAAATAATCTCTACATGAATATAAAATGAGTTGCATGGAAGAGTGGCTTGCTGTGGGTGGAGTCACAGACTATAGCTGTGTTTCTCTTCTGCTATTTCTAGGAAGTTTAATAAATACCTTCTGGTGGTGCTGGAGAGATGGCTCAGTGGTTAGGAATACTGGCTGATCTTCCAAAGACCCCAGGTTCAATTCCCAGTATCCATATGGCAGCTTATAACTGTCTGTGCTCCCGGTCCAAGGGATCTGACATTCTCACTCAGGCATTCGGGCAAACACGACTGCACGTAAAGTAAAATAAATAAATTATTATAAATAAATACTTTCTGGGGTGGGAATGATGCTCAGCAGTTAAGAACACTCGCTATTCTTCCAGAGGACCCAGGTCCAGTTCCCAGAACCCACGTGGGGGTGGCCCACAACCTCTTGTAATTCTGGTTCCAGGGGATCTGTCTGATGCCCTCTTTTGGCTCTGTCTGGCGCCTCACACTTGTGGTGAACTTACGTAGATTCAGCCACACATACACACATAAAATTAATATAGATATTTTTAAAAAGCCACAATGCCCTGTAATGAAGTAATTCGTATTTCACGCAAGCATACATTTTTGTGAAACCCCGTTGCTGCACTATGGACTGTGCTAGTTTCATTCCTGTTACTGAGATAACAAACCCTGACAACTTAGGAGACTGAGAGTTCATTCTAGGTCACAATTACAGGTTACAGTCCATTATTGCTGGGAAGTCAAGGCAATAGGAACTTAAAACAGCTCGTCACATCACGCCCATGCACACCCAGGGGAATGGTGAGTAGCCACCTTCAGGCCAGGCCTTCCCAGTTAAGGCAACCAAGACAACCCTCCTCCCACAGGCCTGCAGGGCAGCCTGATCTAGGCAATCCTTATTGAGACTGTCTTCCTAGGTGATGCTGACGTTAACAGCTGAAGCTAACCAGCACATAGGCAGGCAACACTGCGTACTTTAGGTCCCTCTAGTGGGTGTAGGAGAGTTTGCAGCTAGAATCTAAATGGTTTTTCTCAGAACATCAAAAACTGTTAGGAAAAGAACTTCGGAGGAGGAGACAGACAAGACAGAAATAGAAGAGATAAAAGAAGGTCCTGGGCGAGGATGGCAAAACCCTAGAGGCATATTTTATGTGGGGTAAGGGATATTGGATCAGTTCTGTCTTTACCCAGTACCACAGTGCCTACTCCCCAGCAATGAGTGGCCGTGTAGACTGGTCATCAAGGCCCTGTGGGTCCTGTAATTCTGTGACAGTCAGGGCATGACCACTCCTTCCTTCAGTCTTCCTCAAATACAACTTTTCCCCCTGTTGACTCTTTAACCTTTCTTCTGAGTCCACTGGGGCCCTGAAATTCTAACCTGATTTCCTCTCAAGTTTCCGTCTGCCCTAAAATTTCTCAAATCGTTTGCTGAGATAAACACCATCACCAACATCAGCACAGCAGGAGCCATGGAGGAATACTGTCTGCTGCCTCTGTCCCAGCTCCTGTTTAGCTAAACTTCACAGATAGCCCAAGTTCACCTGCCCAGGGATGGCACCACCCACTGTGAACTGGGACTGTCTTAGCAATCAAGAAATGTCTCACAGGCATGCCAATCTGACAGAGACAATTCTTCTCAGCTGTCAACCTGGTAACCAAGATTAGTTGCCACAGTTCCTGCCATTAAAAGTCGAATCCCCTTGCTTTGTGTATTCCACAGGGGTCACAGAGTGATCTGGACCTCACTTCTGTTTGGAAATCTATCTCCCTTCCTCCCCTTGTCTTCTAGGCTCTGGGGCCCACCGTGTGTTATCCTAATTGCCTGAGATACCTTCTCACTGCGTTGCCCATAGCTACCTCCACTGTAAAATTAGAAATGCAGATATTTTATAAAGATGCCTCCATAAGAAATGATCCTTCCAGTACAAAGGGGAGTTGAAATGTATCTGGACAAAGACCTATGGCTGAGTATAAATACACACTGACTTATCCGTGCTTGAGTTGGAGCTGTGCTGCTGCACAAACTGATTGGATACTTTTGGAAAAGTATTTTTTTAAGTGGTGCCAGATATGGTTTTGAACTTCTGAAAAGAAACATCTTCTTTATATCTAAAAAAATTGTTGTCATCATACTAGAAATAAACACTGAGCATAGAAAGTGTGTTGGACTGTGAACAACAACAACAAGAAAGTGTTCAGAGTAAAGGTAAGAAACTGGAAACTACAGAGAACACAAGATGCCACATGTCACAGGATGCCATGGGCCATGGCCAAGCCAGGAGCCAGGAAGATAGAGCTGAGAAGGCTTCTGCGGTGAGCAACGGGCCATGAGGTCAGGCAATGGCTGACAGAGGACACTAAGCCAAGTGGGAGAGGCAAGAACCAGATCCAGAAGGAGGGGGTGTGGAGGAACTTGAGGGAGCAGCTATCAGCCAAGTGCATGATGGGAGAAAACTGGACCCCCTTCCAGTGATGAGGGTAAGAAGCAAAATAGACATCACAAGGTTTCTGGGGTCTTAGCTATTCTGTGAAAGGATATATACATGAGACTGGAGAGATGACTCAGCCAGTAAAAGTGTTTGCTGCCTTTCCAGGGACCATAGTTCCCTTCTCAGCACCATGTCTAGTGATTCATATCTATATGATATGATAGATAGATAGATAGATAGATAGATAGATAGATAGATTCTCAGAACTGTGGCAAGGCCAGAGGAAGCGGGAGGACGCCCACAGTTCTGCAGCTCAAAACTGGCACAGCCTCAGCCCCAGGCTGGATTTGTTATAATTAAAAATAGGTGAAAGACCCTCAAAATTACAGTAGGCCAGCATTAGGCCACCTCCTTGTCACAGTGGAGGAAAGTCGGGGGTACTTTGTGACAAATTTCTACTCATGCCAAGTAGGATGCTGAAGACAGACCAAAGAAATGGTTCTGCCCAAGTCCAGTTCAGTGAGCTGATGAGTTTACTGAAGTTATCTAATGGGAGTATGCAGGAGGCAAAGGTGACTGCATCAGAGAAAGGCTGAAGAGTCAGGAGAGCTGCATCCCGGAGCTCCATATGCAAAGAACAGACTCAAATGGAACTCAGGGCAGTTTTTATTAAAGTTGCAAAGAAAAGGCCCAGAGCAGAAGTGCAAATCTCACAGCTGCCTGAAGAAGCCACGCCCATCTGAGACACACCAGCATGGAGGTCAGCCAATGGTGGCAGGTGACCACATGCCAGGGAGGGGAACTTTAGAGAAAGAATGAGTGTAGGCTCAATTTTCTTAACAAATATATTTTATTACGAACTTATTAACCAAGCGTATGTCACTTATAACCCGACTAACTTAAACAATAGAAAAAGAGGATTAAAGAATACAATAACAAAACCATAAGGATATCAGTTCCAAGGAACAATTCTCCCTGCATAATCAGCAGGATTTCTTCTGCTGGAACCTGGAGTAACCAGAACCAGGAACCTCAGCAGAAGCCCGGAGCCCTGAAGCCTTCCCTCGAGTGGTTCTCTCTAGGAGCATCTCGAAGTGCAGCGATGAACAGCCAAAACTATCCCAAGTCTCCAAAGACCCCGCCTCCAGCTTGGGCCTCATTTATATATCTCCTCCCAGAGTCTGTTTAAGGATCTTTTCAGCTGGCAACAATCAAGCTCCCGCACGAGGTGGTTTGTCTTCTAGTGGATTAACATCACCTGTTCTCTTACAAGACCATTCCCCATCCCACACTTGGGATCATAACAAAAACAGGTTTTATCTCTCCTTCAAATGAATCCTAAAGAATTAGGGCAAGCATGCTTTGCAAAAAAAGGTAAGAAGAAAAGGAAAAGTCTTTTCAGGAAAACAGGCAGACTTATGGATCAGTATAGCCTTGCTCTAATTAGAGACTGTAGCAGGCATTCTGGGAAGGAAACATATATTAGCTTAAGGTGAACCTAATCCTTAGGGATGGCTCTGAGCTGGGTCATTGACTAGCTGAATTAGTTACTCTTCTGATGCTGTGATAAAATATCGTGGCCAAAGCAACTTAGAGAGCAAAGAGTTTATTGTGGCTTACGGTTCCAGGCAGCTGGACCAAGTCCATAAAGGCAAGGGCAGTAAGGCAGTGGCAGCTAGAGCAAGAAGTTAAGCTGTCACATACTTAATCACAAGCATGAAGCAAGGAGAGCAACCCGGACATAGGATGAGGCTCTGAACTCTCCAAGCCTGCCTCCAGTGACTCACTTCAACTTACTTCTCCATGTAAGGCTGGACCTCTTCTTACTAAACATCATCACCATCTTATGGGACATCAGCATCAAGCAGTAGCATCAGCTGCCTGCTCCTACCTGAGTCATTTCTCATTTAAGTCACCACAGTTGCCCAACTGGATTAACTCTTAAGGGAAAGTGGACATGTCCCCCTAGGGGTAGATTCCATTCCTGTCTATAACAGAGCCTATGAATTGTTCAGTCTACAATTGGGCTGACTTCATGTTCACAGCCCTGTACAGATGCATATCTGGACACACTCTGTGAAAGACTCCCTACTTGTCTGAATACTCTGTAGATACCATCCTGAAATTCTTTACCTCCGAATCTGTGTTTCCTAAGGACTAGGAGACAGGTGTGAGCTGAGGGGACAGGTACAACCACACACCCATGGCTCCCTGATTATCCTGAGCGGTTCTCAGTACTCAAGCATGCACAGTGCTAGTGGAGTGGACCCTGCGTGTATTTTGGTGACACTCAAAGCAAGTGCCTGGGACATATACCCCTGCACAAGGCAAGCAGAAGCCATGTGTTATCCAAAGCAGCCAGCCTTACCTCATGTACAGAAAGGAAGCCTTGAGTTCCTAAGGTCACACCGACTTAATACTCCAAAAGGTCAGTGTCTCAGGCACTACAGAGTGTGGGGGAAGGGAACCAGTCCATCCACACTGGAGAAAGAATGAACACCTGTGTGCCACTAAATGCAGGCTGATTATGCAGGCACACCAGTCTTATCGAGACTAAAACCAGCCAATTCTATTCAAAGGTGACCAGGAAAATCCAGGCAAGAAATTTATGAAATGACCTTGTTTCTGTTCCTTGTGACAATCAACAGCAAATAAGAAAATACATGGACACAACAGAAGGGAGACCAAAGGAGGGGACAAAAAGGAAAATCCAATGTCAGTGCTTTGGGCTGCGCTAGTCTCTCCATATATTTAGTAAAAGCAGCTTGAATGTTCATCTCACCCTGGCCAAGTTTATAATCTGCTTCTCAACAATTTCACTTAGACCCACATGAAGTCATTTTAGGAATATGGACATGAGAGATTATAAAAGACAAATCCTGACCCTGATTATGTAAAGCTTTGGCCACAGGTCGCCAGCCTGCCTCTTGGCTGTGGATATACCTGGGCCATGGGTGACATTTCACAGGGCTCTTTTACATTGAAGTGTGATATGAAACGCTCACGCAGGCAGCAGGCTCCCTCTCTACTCTGTACGTGGTTCTGTGCTTGCATTTGATTTGAGAAGCCAGAAAACCCCTTAAAGATGAGAGGCACTCCCAATCCCTCCTCATCAGCCTCCTGCGAAGATTCAGGGACACATCTGAGCGCCACAATAAAAAGCCAAGAGAAAAGCTGTCTTGCCATTTCTATTTGTTACCCCGTGCCTCCTCCCGCTAGAAATACTACCACATGCCACATTAGCTATTGGGGCAGGAGTTTGCTCACAGTAGACCATCACGGAAGGGGCCACGGTGAACGCATCTAGCTGGCTACGTTCCATGAAACTCCTTGTCATTCCCCCCCCCCCCCGCCCACCCTGGGGAAACACCTACTAGACACTATTGCCTGTTGTGCCCTCCAGTGAGCCTATGTATGAATGTGCTAAACAAAGTTCTGCCAGGTCCGTACTGTTGCATAAAGACAGGCATTACAAGCATGGCTGTGCACACCTTTAACCCCAGCACTCAGGAGGCGAGCAGAAGTATCTCTGTGAGTTCCAGGCCAGCTACATAGTGAGACTCTGTTTAAAAAAGATGTTGTAACTGTGGCATAGAAAGATAACACCTGACATCTGTACTCCCCCCCAAAGTGATGGCACCAGGAGGCGGGGCCATCGGGAAGGATTGAGTGATGAGGAGAAGGCTCAAGGGACAGACGAGAGTCTTTTGAAAGAAGCCTGGAGAAAGCCCATTTTCCCAGACGGACAGTGTGTGGTACACAGTGGATCTGACCCGCCACCGAATCTGACCCTGCTTTGATCTTGCACTTCCTGGGAAGAGAGAAAGTCTGTTGTAGATGAGTTGCCAGAATGAAGGGTCAGGCCGTTTTGTTGGAGCAGCTCAAATGCACCAAGGCAGCAGCAAGTGGGTCAAGCAGTGAAAAAGAACGTGATCCGATCCAGAGGGAGGTGGAATTGTAAAGGTGGCCATGGGTTGGTAGTGAAGTGAGTGAATGCAGAAACCAGTTCCATCAGGTCTGGTCACAGAGGTGTATGACAGTGCAGATGAGAAGCCAAGAAAGGGAAAGATGTAAAGACTAGGACATAAAGAGTTCTGTTTGGTCGCTATGCCCCTAGGCGTGCACACAGTGATATCAGCCTGGAAGCTGAGAGCAGCTACGGGGACATAAAGCAAGTGCAGTAAGAATTTTGTATTGAGACGTGCAAGTATTAAGGCAGCAGAAGGGCTATATATGCAACAATTTGACACTCTGCATATATTAGAAGGGGATAGTAAAAGGCATGGTGTCAGGACAACCCCTCAGATGAGGGAAGAAGTCGTTGATTCACATGGCGTCTCCTGTGTGAGCACTCAGGGCCTTTCTGAGAGTAAAGGCCCACTACCTTCCTCAGAGAAGCACCTTGCTTCCCCTGCCTGCCTACAAGTCTCTACCAACAGCCTGTCGCCTCTGCTTCTTCAGCTTTGCCCCAGTGTAGCCTTCAGCTCTGCAGCTTGATGAAGACTCTTCTTCCACAGGTAGCCAAGAGCCTAAGTATTCCCAAAGGCATCGTCCATGTAAGCCCACCTGGTCAATCCTCTCTGCTCCAGTGCACCCCTATGTTTGGGCACAGTAGCCTACCTCCATGTAGTTGCTGTTTACAACAATGATTTGCAACAATGTTTGCAAGATTGACTTCCTTCCTTCTTCTGTCTCCTCCCCTGGCCTGCTGCCTCCCGCAGGCTTCCCATTTCTTTACCTAGCAGCCTCTTTTCTTCGTGGCCTGATAGCCTCACTGAGGGAATCCAGCCTGTGGTGGTTGAGTAAGAATAACCACTCAGGGCTGGAGAGATGGCTCAGTGGTAAAGAGCGCCGCCTGCTCTTCCAGAGGTCCTGAGTTCAATTCCCAGCACCATCTATGATGTAATCTGATACCCTCTTCTGCATATAAAGCACTCATATGCAATAAACTAATCTTTAAAATAAAAAAATCCTATGTTTGAATGCTTAGTCATCAAGGAGTGGTACTACTTGGGAGAGATTAAGAGGTGTGGCCTTGTTGGAGGAGGTGTGGCCTTGTTGGAGGAGGTGTGGCCTTGTTGGAGGAGGTGTGGCCTTGTTGGAGGAGGTGTGGTCTTGTTGGAGGAGCTGTGTCACTGGGAGGTGGGCTCTGAGGTTGCAAAAGCCCAAGCCAGACCCAGTGCCTTGCTCTCTTCCTGCTGCCCATGGATCTGGATGTAGAATTCTCATCTACGTCTAGAGCATCATGTCGGCCTGTGTGCCACCATGCTTTCCACCATGATGAAAACGGACCAAACCTCTGAAACTGTAATCAAGGCCCAATGACATGCTTTCTTACATAAGAGCTGCTGTAACATTGTGCCTTTTCACAGCCACAGAACACTAAGACAGAAACTGATACCGAGAGTTGGGTATCACTGTGCTAGGCCTGACCACGCTGCTTGTGGCAAACTGTGGACTTTGGGATTTTGGATTAGGAAAGCAATTGAAGTGGGGCTTAATGGGCCATTCTAGTTGGAGCATGGAAGACAGTGGTGTTAGGAACAACGCAGATGACGATGGCCCAGCTTAAGAGGTTTCAGAGAAGAATATTAGTAAGGGGCATAGAGGGTGTTCTTGTGATAGTTTGGTAAGGTCTGTGACTACTTTCTGCCCTTGTCCAAAAATCTGCCTGAAGCTAAATCGAAGAGTCTTGGATTAATGTTGTTGGCAGAGGTGATTTCAGGACAGCCCAATATTGACTCTGTTATTGGTCAGTCTTAGGCAGATCTATAATGAAAAGGAGCAAGCTGAGCAAGGAATAGTACAAAATGCAGAGTTTGAGGAGAAAAGGGGCACTAGGGAGGATAACAAGAGTTAAGTCCAGTGCTCAAGGATATAAGAAGTTTCAAGAAAAGCCCGATACTAAATGGAATAAAGGGAGTGGTGACCTCAGAGCAAGAAGGAAAACTTGACCATGTGGTTCTTGCTTTTGAGTAAAGGATACAAGAAAGACGTGGACTCTCCCTCCACGACTAAGGCATGTGTCAGGGCTGTCCAAGCATGGAAGCACAGAAAGGTCATATGTAAAGGTGTAAAGGTGATGTCTGAATTTCATTAGGGACCCCAAAATGTCGAAGATGTGTGGGATCCCAGGGTTGTGGGATATTTGCCAAGGAGACCTGATAACAGGGAGTAGAACTGTCCCAAGAGAGAGAAGTGTCCTTCACTCAACAAAGCTGAAAGGAGTTGGAGATCTGAAGAGTGCTCTGAGATCAGACACGAAAACAGAGTTTGGAGTTTCCCCAGCTAGTTTTGGTCTTACTACCATCGTTATTTCCTCACTGTGCCTCCTTTCCTCCCTTTTTGGAATGGTAATATATGTTCCGTGCCATTGTATGTTGGAAGGTTGGAAGTATGAGACCTGTTTGTTTATTATTATTTATTTATTTTATTTTTATAAGGGTTTATAGTTAGGGATTGCCATGAGTCTCAGAAGAGACTATGAGCTTTTAAATAGGAGTGAAACTGTTAAAGACTATAGGGACTTTTTGAGGTTGGCTGAATGCATTTTTTTTTTCATTATGATATGGCTACAAGTCTATGGGTAACAGAGAATGGAATGTGATGGTTTGAATAAAGATGTCCTCCAAAGGCTCAGGTGTTTGAATGCTTAGTCACCAAGGAGACATACTACTTGGGAGGGATTAGGAGGTGTGGCCCTGTTGGAGGAAGCCTTCTCTCTGGAGATGGGCTTTGAAGTTTCAAAAGCCCAAGACAGGTCCAGTCCCCACCCCCACCCCTCTCCTTCTTGTGCCTGCCAGTCTGGGTACAGAAATCTCAGCTACTTCTCCAGTATCATGTCTGTACTACCATGCTTCCCATTATGATGAAAATGGATGAAATCTCTGACATTGTAAGCAAGCCCCAGTTAAATACTTTCTTTTATTAAGAATTTTCATGGTTGTGGTATCTCTCATGACAATAGGACACTGACTAGCCAAATCCCTTTCTTTCCTGATTTTACATCTCAGCATCCAGCCAGATCTTTTCTTCTGAATTCATCTAGGGCTACCAACTTTCAACTCGGTGTGCCTGAGTGGTCACTACCCTAATGGTGCTGGCCTCTTCTCTTTACTTCCAGATATGAGCCATCTTTATTTCAGATATGGCTCTCAGAAGACTTTCCCATTTCCACAGGTCAAAGTTCACCCTTCCCAAACACTGCAGCCTGTGAGATGAGTGACCTTCATGTCCTAAGGCTATGCTGGCATTTGCCTGGGCATCCTCTGATATGTTATATCACACCTGTTCACATGTGCCTCTCTTCTCCACTGCCCAGATTGTATCCTTCATGCAGCATTATATAAAACTATTATCTTATAAAACCCCTCATGTTTCCAGAAAATGTAGCCTGAGGAATAAAGACACATATACTCTGAGACCTGGAGTGGCCAGTGAAGGTCAGCCAGACACGAGGGTATTCCATGACTCAACAATCAAAACAGACAGTGGTCAATGGTCAGCAATATCTCAGATCACCCTGATGTGGGTCTCTGGAATAAGGACAGACAGACAGACAGAGTGAGAAAGTTAGAGTGAGAGTGATAATGTTTGTGTGTGTGTGTGAGAGAGAGAGAGAGAGAGAGAGAGAGAGAGAGAGAGAGAGAGAGAGAGAGAGAAGAACAAACTAGATTGGGGTGTTACATAATCACAGATAAAGAGGGACAGATTTCCAATATGAATAAATAGCAACAATGACAAACATGTCTATTTTGATTTCCTGGGAAATATTGTTCTTTTTTGAACTTTATTATGTGCTCCCAGATGGATGCCCGAAGATATTTTTTTCAAGAGAATTTTTAGAATACACAAAATAATGTCAAATTGAATACATTCTATTTTTGAATTCCTGTACCTAGCTGCAGTAGGAAAAAGCTTTCACATCTATCAGCAGGAATGTTCCAGATTCAACAAGCAATTCAGTGACTTTTTATGTCCATTGCTTTTTTTAGCCCCCAGCTTACTATTTATGTGCTCAATGGAAATAGTGGTCAGCACTGAAGAGGAGACACCACATGGAAAGCAGTGAAAGAACAGTGCTAAGGAAGACTAAGCAATCTTATCACCCTTCCCCCACTATAGAAGGACATGAGCCCATGTTGTCTCTTAATTTATAGGAATAAGTCATATGGGACTTTGAACATCCTCTTGCCTTACTTTGCTTTGTAGCTGAAATATGTACCAAAATTACGCTATCAAACCCAAAACCTTGGTACTAAGAATCCGAGTGTCCCGGTGTCTTTCTCTTTTGATGTGATAAAACACTAACCAAAAGCAACTTGGGGAGGAAAGAGCTTATTTCATCTAACATTCTAAGGACATGAATCTAGAGGCAGAAACTGGAGCACAGCCTAAGGAGAAATGCCACTCACTAGCTTGCTAAGTTTGCTTTCTTATATGACCCAATACTGGCTGCCCAGGGGTGGCAACTGCCTACAATGGCTGTGCCCTCCCATGTTAATGATCAGTCAAGAAAATGCCCTTAAAAACTTGCCCACAAGACAGTCTGATGGGGGAGGGGGAATATTCCTCAATTGAGGTTCCCTTTTCCCAGGAAACTCTAGTTTAAGTCAAGTGGACAAAAACTAACTGGCATACCTAGGGACTGTCTCCCACAGAATTCCCAACTCAGCCCACCTAAGGAAGAAGAAACAAGCCCTTGCAGCTCAGGAGTGTGCTCTGTGGTGAATGTTTCTTGGGACCTAGTGTGGACATGTGAGCCAGGCCAGCTGTTTGAAATTGATGAGAAGGTAATCTTCCTTTCCACTAGGAGGTACCACAGCCCCTGTGGTCTTTTGTTCCCAACTCTCCTTTGAAGTTTATCACCAGAGCTCTAAATCACATGTGGCCTTGATGTCAATGCCTTCCGTCCAGCATCTCCCTCAAGCCATGGCCACTACAGTCACTCTCAGGACATGATAGATGCCAGAAGGAATGAGAACCTCAAGACAGTCCTGACCGAGTCAACAGACAACTCAAGGCCAGTGAATGACCAGTTCATGGGATGAACTAGACAGCAGATATAGCCATATTCAAACTTTCAAGTCTTAAGTTTGGAATGTTCTACATGGAATATTCTAGATGACTTTGACACCCCAAACCACATTTTGTTTGTGTATGTGCATGTCCATATGTATAAAAATGTGCATGCATCTGTGTATGAATGCATGTGGAGGCCAAAGAACAGCCTTGGGCATTATTCCTTAGAAACTGTTCCGCTTGTTTGTCATTGTTTGAGACAGGATCTCTCACTGGGACCTGGGGCTTGCTATTATGCTAGCTAGGACCCAGTAATACTTCTGTATCTCCCCCCCTACCACAGGGATTATAGTATATACTAACACACATAGATTTTTATGTGGGTCCTGAGGCTTGAACTGAACTAAGGTCCTCAATCTTTCATGGCAAGCACTTAGTCAACTGAGCCATCTCCCAAGGCCCTTGTTCTGAACATTTCAGGTATCAAAGAATATAGCATACATGGTTTTTTGCCTTCGATGAGCATAGCTTCTAGGAGGTAGACCAGTTGTCCCATTTCTTTCTCACTGCCATTCAGATTTTTGTAGAGCTCTTTGTATTGGACTAAGAGGATGGGATGTTGAGAATCCAAGACTAACTAGTAACTAGACCTCCATGATATTTGGCAGTCTCAAAGGTTTTTACCTCCTTTGTGTCATTTGAGGGGTAATATCTTTCTTGAGTCTGCCCAGCTTCAAGCTATATAAAGAATCATTTATTCTGTCCTCTGAAGACCCTACATCCACAGAAGGTACAACATCCCCCTTCAGGATACACTGAGTATCTGTAGCCAATGGAAGCATTCATGTTCAGTCTTAATCCCAAGCTTGTACCTACAGAGGGTGCAGTTTCCCCTGCAGGATGTACCATGTATCTGTAGCCATCTGAGGCTCTCTAAACCATGCTGGGTTGAGAATGCTTGAAACTCAGGTGACTTTTCAGCTTGTCACTTTGTTGTCATTTGTGACGCACCACAAATCTGTTCTATTGTACTACTTCCTGGATATATATAGTTGACGTCATTATTCAAAAAGATGCACACAAAGATCTTCAAGATGTAAATTTTTTTCATGATGATTTTGCTGGGTTTAGGGAGACATCACTTATAATATAGAAATAGAGATCATAATTTTGAGGATATTAATTTTATGATGCATGAAAGTTCGTCTGTGATATGAGACATTCATCATCATTGAGACATCACTGTGGTAGGTGGTATACAATGAATGTGAGCACAGAATGCTCTTTCTCTCACTTTCTTTCTCCCACTCTTTTTTATTCTGAATACAGAAGTATGCACAATTATTCTGAATACAGAAGTATGCACACGTCATGATGTCTCCACACTGGCATAAGCACAGGTGTGTTCTTGGTTACATCAGGAATCTTACAAGTCTCTTTTTTTCTACAAATAGACAGTGAGAACGATCAGGAGAGAAGTATGTTTGCGGCTAATTTCTCTCAGAGTCCAGGTGGGAAAGAGAAGACACCCCCAAGCAGTAGTTACGGAAGTCTGACACAGTCGATTCAATAATAATACAGACAGGGTATAAGGAAACTGTGCGAAGCAATGGGGTGGCTTGAGACCACAGCCCCAGCCTGAAGAGGCCACCGCAGAGAGTCATTACCAGCATCAAGAGACCTTATTTTGAGAAGGCTTGCTGATAGAGCTTATGGCCTTCAGGAGAATACAGACAGCCTTCAACAAACCACAAGAGGAGCATGGCTTTGGCAAAAAGGCTTCTCCAGGGCATCAGTCTTCAGTGACACCTGAGGGCAATGGAGGGCCTAGGACTCAGAGATGTGGTACCCAAAATGCCATGCTACACTGAGAGCACAGATAAGGTAACACCAAGGATCATTGTTACCTGCAGAGGAAAATCTGAGAAATAAAATATGTGTGTCTTTCACACCCAGGAGACCAGGGCTATGTCTAGTCACAAGATCCTCAGTGGAAATCCCCAGAGCCACTTGAGTACATGTATCCCTCAGCCAAGCAAGAGGGATGTCCAGTGTCAGGACAGAGGAAGTGTGTTCAACTTGGGGCTCTCTGGTTCTGGTTGCAGTACTCGGCACAGTCACAATGAAATACTGAACAAGTGGCTGTAACTGTCCAGTGACTCATGCTGGCTTGTCAAGTGTGGGTGGGGAAAGACAGGCCAAAGGGCTTAGGAGGTAATCTGAAGCAGAGAGTGTAAATGATGTGAGTGTGGGAAGGAAAGCAAGAAGGACAGCAGAAGAAGGGCTACAGAAGCAGGCTGCTCTCTTGCCCTCACTGGAGACTCCAGAGAAAGGAGTGAACAGAGAGCCCTCATTCAGGGGCCCATGCTATTAATTCCAGCCTGGGAGACAGAGGTAGGCAGATCTCTGAGTTTGAGGCCAGTCTGGTTCAACTAGGAGTTCAAAGCCAGAGAGAGAGAGAGACAGAGAGACAGAGGCAGAGACAGAGACAGAGAGACAGAGAAAGAGACAGAGAGACAGACAGAGACAGAGAGACAGAGACAGAGAGACAGAGAAAGAGACAGAGACAGAGACAGAGACAGAGAGACAGACTTCGGGGCAGAAGTATCTTTGTTAAAAGCAAATGGTGAAGTGGGCAAATGCTTAGCTGGCAAAGTGAGCCCACAGGAGAAGTTGGTGTGGTGGTGCATATGCACACAGTGGGGGAGAGGGGCAAAATGGATAACTCTAGCAAAGATTATGAAATGTAGAATACTTATACAGATGAGACCTTGGCTGGAGGTTAAACTTGGGAAGATCCCAGAGTAGTTGGGGTCTTGGGGTGCACATAGCCACAGAGTCTGAGCCCAGGAAAAGAGCACACAGAAGGTGTTCCTACAGGCATGGCTGGAGCCTAACTCGGCTTTCCACAATAGCTGTATGGGTGGATGCAAACACTCACACAATAAATAACTGGAGGAGGCTAATCGCCATACTGAGCAGCATGCCCTCTGCCCATCCATCGTCACCTCTGTCCTAGGAATATTTGTCATGCCTGCGAGAAATGAAGCTGTTTTGCTTCCACAGAAGTCAGGGCCTGAGGGACAGGACTTGTGATTTTGTATTCCTGGAGCCCCACTCCACGTGACTAATCAACAGATGTTTTGAAAGTTTCCTATAAATACAATCTAGTCAACAGCAATAGCATTTCCTGACTTGAATGCAGTCAAAGAAGGTGTACTCATCAGATGAGTCATGAGTCATGCTCTTAGCTGCCAGAGTGGGTTCCGGCACTGGAGGCACTTACTGAAAGTAGGCTGCCAAGAGAAGAACGTGTCTGGGGTCCCAGTTATTTGGAACTTGAAGGTCCCGGTGCATTTGGTTCTTGTTTTATGTTGGTATTGAAAGCAGCAGGGATACTTAGGGCTGGAAGGACACCATCAGTGTCAAAGCTAAGGTTTCTGTCACCTGCCTTGTCATTCATTAGACATCCGTGCATTAGCACTCAGGCCATTCATGCCAGGAAAAAAAAAATCTGTTTCTCAATCCAAACGTAGCTCTCTGTCAGGTGGTGTACTGGTTGGCTATCCCTGTCAGCTTGACACAACTTAGCACCTCCTGATAAAAAGAGCCCAAAGAGGCATCACCTCGAACAGGGTGGTCTGTGGGGGAACTGTCTTAGTTGTTCTTTGAGGTAGGAAGGCCCACTCTGAGTCTGGAATTTGAAAGTCCAAATTCCTTCACCCATTTCACGGGCTGGACCCTGAGCTACATAAAAGAGGGGAAAGCTACCTGGCAAGCAAGCAGGCAACGAAGGGGCTTTCATTTCCCTCCTCTCTTGACTGTGGATATGGTTTGACAGGCTGCCCAAGTGTCTGCCTTGACTTCCTCAAAGTGATGGAACTATAAGGCCAGAATATTTGTTGTTGCCACAGTGAAGTAAACAATGATGTGTTAAGTATTACTGCAGTGAAAGCCCTTCCCTGCAACCACAGTTAGTATATTCAGTTAGTATATTCACAGTAGAGTTGGCTACTGAAATAACACACATACAGAGAGGGGGGGAGGGGGGGAGCACTTCATGTTTGTAAGTCTTTGGTTTTTTATTCTTGTTGGGTTTTTTGTTCTTTTGTTTGTTTGTTTGTTTTTAATTCTTTACTAGTTTGTTAAAAAAAATGAAGATCCGGCATTTTTAAGAGGCCCTTTTACATACAGTACAGCATCTAATTGACAGATATGGAAATCAGTCAGATGAGACTTCCTCATACACTGCCATGATGGAGATTTGATGCCCTCTCTGGAAATAATCCTATTAAAAAAAATTGCTCCCAACCCCCACTGAAATGGCAATAGTGCAGCAAAATCCCAAGTAAACAGCTGCCTGCTGACCCAATATTCAAATATAGACTGAAAGCCAACAGGCCCTTTTTTCTCTACTCTGTGTGCAGCTTTTAAAAACAAATCATTACATTGAAGTATCCAATCTGCACAGTGCTGTCTTTTCACAGAAGGCAAGAAGCTGCTGCAGCATCATATTGGAGGCCAGCCTCAGTGCTGTAGGCTGTGAAAGTGGGCCTCCTTCTGGGTCTGATTGATGAGGGTGTAAGGGCCGTGGCACAGGACAGACTGCTCAGGCACTGGCTGTGGGGTGCTGGGGCAGGCTCTGGAGATGAGCTTGCTCAGGTTGCTCGCTGGCCCACTGGCCCTGTCTGGGCTGTTGCTGCTGCTGCTGCTGCTCCCACCAGTGTCACTGCTCGAAGACTGTGTCCCAGAGGTCTTGGAAGATGGGGTTCCTACTGCTCCTTTTGGTCTGGGGAGGGGGGTGGTTTTCATCATCATTACCATTTCTTCTCTCTTCCTAGGACGGAGGTGCTCACTCATGGCAGCTGGTGAAGGCAGGCAAAGCAGCTGGCGCTGACAGCGATCAGAGAAAGTCTTTGTTTTACAATGTTGATTGAAGGTAATCTTTAGATATCTTTCAGGATGGCAGAAGGTTTTGAAAAGAAGATCACAGACATGATGACCTGACATCCATGTTCAATAATCCTATAAATTAATAATAGATGTTTACCCATAGTGCTCTCACAGTCAGCCTAGAGGTGCTACAGTGGCAGGCCTAGACCCACAAGACATTCAATGGACTTTCCTGTTTTCCATTGATAGCAGTATCACACTTGCTTAAGAGGCAAGGAGGATGGCATCCTGGCCCTAGACAGTGACAGAAGTCACTGTTGCATGCATCAATTGATATGAGCTTTGGTGTCATTACTTGCTGCTAACAATGACAAACACACACACACACACACACACACACACACAACACAACAGCAAACAAACAATAACAAAAACAAACAAAAAACACACAGGGGACCTAGGGGTATAGTTCAGTTGCTAGAGTGCTTCCTTGGCAGGCACAAGGCCTTACATTTGATTCCCCCACCACTGCATAAAGACAGGAGCGATGGTACATGTCTGTCATCCCAGCACATCAGCAGCAGAGGCAGGACGGTCAGGAGTTCAAGGTCATTCTCAACTTCACAGAAAGCTCAACAAGAAAGAAAAGGGAGTCGGGCCATATTTTGTTTTTTTTTCCTTAACAGCCACAAGGGTAATGGAAAATCCAAATCAGAATAGGCCCATAGTAGACACTGCTGGGAGCAACATTGAGTCACACTACCGGGAAGCACAGATGCAGCTGCCTCTTCAGAGAGCCCTCTATATCTTCTTTCTTCTCCTCTGATTCTCCCTCCCCCATCCTCTGCAAAGCTCCTCTCTCTGACCTACTTTTCCCATGAGGTCCTGGCCCAGGCACATGGCTTTTGGAGGCTGTGGCTTGAAGGTCCTCAGAGAGCAGTGTCCCCCCACCCCCCAGCCCTGGTTTACTGAGCAGGTGGTTACTGATTGGAGCTGGCAATTGACACAACAGTGCTAAGAGTATCCTTCCAGGAATCCTACCGAGAAAGCTGGAATACAGACAGACACCGGCAGCAGTGCTCTGGAGTGAATGGGGTGGGCAGCTTGCCTTGGCTATGACACATAGCTCCTGCTAGGAGACTTGCTCATCCAGATGACCTAAGAATAAAAAGAAGCATGACTTCTTCCTGTGTCATTTACTCACTGTCCTTCCAACCTGTGTTTTACTCCTGCACACATCTCCAGAAAGAAGAAGACGCGGAGCTCATCCAACCTCTAGAAAATAGTAGAAGGTGCTACTGATTTTGCCATTGGTGTCCAAACATGTTTAAAATATGTCTCCTTGAAGTGCTAACAGTATTCGTGAAAAGTTGTTATCAACAACTAAGCGGCCACTTGGTCTTGATGAGAGATTGATTTGTCACAACCCCACCTTGCCTGGGAGTCCATGTCTTCACTCTATATATGATGGCTCATTCTGGCTCATCATACTTTCAGTGGGTGTGGGATGGCCTTGCCAAGCAGGGATAATAAAGGACATGTTTGTGTGTGCTTACTGCATGTGAGAGCCATGGGGCCCATGTGAAGGACTCTCCCTCCAGCATGGGATTTCAGAATGATCATACCCTGACTTGGAGCTGCCAACATACCTGCAAAACAAAAAGTGAGGAGACATCAAGGAACAGAGGGCTCCCTACCAAGGCTGAGCCAAAGCACCTCCATCTTTGTTTGCTGGCCTCAGCATCTGCTTTTGCCTGCTTTCCAGTTAGGGTTGGACCAGCTAACTGTCCCAGGAACAAGACTGCCTAACCAGCAACCCTACAGTCAGCAGCATTCCAAAAGTATGTCTGTATGCATGTATGTATTACCCATGGGAGCACATGTAGAGACCAGAGGTTGGCATCAAGGCAGTTTCTGAGATTGCTCAGCACCTTATTCCCTTGAGACAGGGTCTCTCACTTGGCCTGAGACTCACCGTTTTAGGCAACACTGGCCAACCAATGAGCTCCCAGGATTCATGCCTCTCAGCCTCCCAGTACTGAGGTTACAGGCCACATCCAGGTTTTTATGTGTATACTGGGATTCAACTCAGACTCTCATTAACCACTGAGCCATATACCCAGCCTCTTGTAGTATTGGTTTGTATAGCTCCCATTCTTGGGCCTTGATAGTGGTAAGCTATCATATGCAGGGCTTGGCTAGACAAACTTACCAGGCCCAGCTCAGTGCCCTCTGTCTGCCATTTGTTCCTAAGGCAACAGATGGTCACAGGCATGCTTCTATGCCAGCTCCAGTAGTACAGGGAATCACTGTGTATGGTCTCTTCAAGTCTCTGTTCTTGTATGGATTCTAACATTGTAGATCACATGACCGAGCTGGCATCACTCATGTCTCTGCTAGAAGGGAAGGAAAAAATCCTGAATACTTTCTAAAAATAATTTAACCACCATGTTATCCCTAATATTTCACTAGGTTTTCTCTTTATGTTCAACTTCCCCTTTCTTATTCCAGGTCCAAAGAAGTGCTTAAGAAAGACACTTATAATCATGTGTGCATTAATTAACTGAGCTTTTCTATATTGTATGTTTAGTATCTATCAAGCAGAGTGGACAAAACAGAACTCAGGACACTGAGACAAATCTTTGTCAGCCAGTAAACTGTCATAAGCCAAGTGTGTCAAAGAGCCCTTGAAATAGGCCTGGTCCTAAGGGAAATACTTTTCTGGTATAAAATCCTGAATTTTAAAGATTGTATAAAAATGAAAAACTCTCTCCTAGCGTTTGGGAAGCTTAAGGAGGATGGTCATGAGTTTGAGGCTAACCTGTACTACATAGCAAGAGCTTATCTCAAAATAAATAAATAAATACATAATAAATAAATATGAAGTATAACATTAAACGTTCTATATGATTTTATCTTGGCTGGTTTTGTGTCAACTTGACTCAAGCTAGAGTTATCTGAATGGTAATCTCAATTGAGAGAATGCCTCCATAAGATTTTGCTAGATAACATTTTCTTAATTAATCATTGTGGGGAGAGAGCCCAGCCCATTGTGGGTGGTGCCATCCTGGGCTGGTGACCCTGGGTTCTAGAAGAAATCAGGCTGAGCAAGCCAGTAGGCAGCACCCCTCCATGGCTTCTGCATCAACTCCTGTCTCCAGATTCCTGTCCTGTTTGAGTTCCTGTCCTGACTTCCTCCAGTGATGGACAGTGATGCAGAAGTGTAAACCAAATAATCCCTTTCTCCCCCAACTTACTTTTGGTCATGGTGTTTTATTACAAGAATAGTAGCCCTAACTAAGACAGATTGTATCTTGAGATCAAAATATTTTACATATCCAGTTCAGTGAAGTATAATATTACAGTTCAAAAGTGACAAGGCAGCTCAGTGGCAGAGCACTTGCCTACTATGCACAAGGCCCCGGGTCTCATCACCAGCATAGAAAAAATAAATACATACATGAAGTAAATGAATCATGACATTAAGCTCACCTGGTAAAGTCTCAAGGAGCAAGAAGCAAAGAGCCCTGGAAATCTCTTCCATCAAAGTAAGGAGAGCACTGGTAAAAATTGTCAGGGCCAACTTTTTCAGAGCTTGGAAAATTAATGCAACAATCGCAAGTCTAATGTCCTCCTATGAAAATGGACATTTCCTGGTTAAATTTTAAAAGGGGGTGTGACAATTTGAATGAAAATGGCCTCCATTGGCTCACAGGGAGTGGCATTATTTGAAAGGATTAGAATATGTCGCGTTGTTAGAGAGAGCGTGGCCTTGTTGAAGAAATCATGTCACTGAGGGTAAATTTGAGGTTTCAGAAACTCAAGCCAGACCTGGTGACTCGCTCTGTCTTCCTGCTCCCTGCTGATCCAGATGCAGAGCTCTCAGCTCTTTCTCTAGTACTATGTCTGCCTGTGTACTGTCATGCCTGTGGGCAGCCATGCTTCCCGCCATGATGATAATGCACTAAACCTCTGAACCTGTAAGCCAGCGCCAATTAAATGTTTTCCTTTATAAGAGTGGCCGCAGTCATGGTATCTCTTCACAGCAACAGAAACCTTAACTAAGATGGGATACAGACATAGTTCAGTCAGTAAAGCACTTGTCCCTCCCTGGCCCCCAGACAAGTACACGCACGTAAGCACCAGAGTTCAGATTGTTAGCACATAAATAAATGCTGGATGATGTGACAGCCACCTGTAATCTCACCAATCAGAAAGCAGAGACTGGATAAACCTAAAGCAGGCTGGACAGACAGTCCATCCAATCAATCAGTGCCTCCTGGCTCCAGTGAGAGATCCTGTTTCAATATACAAGGTGGACATCAGTCAAGGAAGATGCCTGATGTCAACTTCTAGCCTCCACACTAATATACATGTATACACACATGCACACACACACATGTACACACGCATATAAGCACACACACATGCACACCTGAATGCATATACACACATGCACACACACATGCATGTGCAAACAAATCAACAAACAAAAAGCCCAGCACCAGCCCTTTGCAGCCTTCAGTCACTCGAGAAGGCAGGAAACAGAGCAGGAGGCAAGGACAGAGAGCAGGAGACAGTAGGCACTGGGAAACCTTTTGGGTGGGGCTCTGGAAATTTTCACACACAACACTTCTCTTTACTTGGCCTAGTCAAATGCTTTCCCAGGTCCAACAGCTCCTTCCCCAAGATATAACTGCAGAACGCTATGGCTGCTTCAACCAAAACAGGCCTGCCATAGACCAACCAGTGAGCTTAGAGATTAAAAACCCGAAAATGGGATGTTCATGTGATGTTTGTTTAACCCTGTAGGATATTTGTGGGATCTGAAAGTCCACACACTCACATCGGCTCTTGGGCATACTTAAAGTCCTAAGCATTTACCTCACAATGACCTCAGCCTCTGTCAAGAAAAGGAGGCCAAAGGTGGGATCATTGCCCGCCTAGAGGAGTTGATCACATGCTTTAGGAGGCAGAGTCTCCCAGTAAAAGAGGGCAACAGGATGATTCTAGCCCTTTAAGGGACTCTTCTTAGCTGACACATGAACTAGCAGTGCTGGGCTGTCAGTGACCGAACATGACAATGAGCACAGGCCCTGCAAGATTTATCCAGAAAAGTCACTCACAAACAACGGGACCAGTGCATACCAACAAGCAGCTCTGTGGAAACCAAAGAATGTGACTTCTAGCACGTGACATATGATCTAAAATGTTGGCTTTTTTATGAAAAATATGATACTAGAAAAGAAGCAAGAAAGCATTGGAAGGAAGAGGCTGACAGAGAAAGTCCCTGAGGAAGCCCAGACACTGAGTTTTTATCAGATTAAAAAAAAAAACAAAAAACAAAAAAATACTCCATACAGGCTGTTTAAGATGTGCAGAGAGAGCTAGTGACAGAGCTAAAGGAAGCCAAATCTCAAAAGGTGAGGACAAGATGGGAACTAGGTCGCGCCACAGGGAGAACATTAACAAAGAAAAAGAATTTAAAATCACCACTTAAAAATTCTAGTAGGGTAGGACTCAAGTGAAGGATGCACTGGAGGATCTCAGAAGCCAAATTCAACAGATCTGCAGACTGCCTGATTGAACATAATCAATATGCAAAAGTGGGAGACAGGAGGGAAGAAACAGGAGGGAAGAAGCTAATACGGCTTCAGCGATGGTGGATAACTCCCCAAACCTGATGGAAATATCTACACATCCAAGGGTCTCAATGGACTCTGGGCAGAGTCAACTCAGATATTCACGTTTAGACACTCCACAGACACACCAAGAAAAGACAGAGGCAGAGTCTTGGAAGCAGCAAAGAGGAAGTGACCCACATACAGACGAGCTGTGAAAAGATTTATGCCTTACTTTTCATCAAAACCCAAGGTGGCCCAAAGATGTGGAGGTGGTAACTTGCCGAGAAAGAATAAAACTCTCAGGGAAAGAGTCCTCATCTAACAAGTCTGCCCTTCAAAGTGAAGTGGAAATTCATTTACTGATACTAAAATAAAATAAACAAAATGGGAATATGAGAGTATCTGTCACTGGGTCACCATTCTTACAAAAATACTAAAGGAATAGATAAGGCTAGAATGAAAGGAAAATGAAAACAATTAAAACCAACACACACACACACACACACACACACACACACACACACACACACACACGCATGCACAAGTGAGTGTGTTATGAAGAACAAAGATTCATTTCTTACTATCTTTGTGCCTAGGATGCTCGAGACCATGATGACAGCATCTGGCACCAGTAGTGCCAGCATTGTAGCATGGCAGAGGGTATCAAATGGAGGAGAAGCACACCAAAGTGTCAGAGAGAAAAGATCAGTCAAATTCATCCCTCTGTCGAGGGTTCATTCTGAGGTAACTAACCCACTTCTGTGAGAACAGTCTTAATCTATGAGCATGGTACCTACATGTCAATCACATCTTAAAGACCTAACCTCTCCATAATAAATAATCAGTAAACAATGAACTTTCAATGTGAACAGAGATTGGAGGCAGAGGCTAACATCCAAATAATGGCACTACTGAAATTAAATCGGTAGTAATAAAAAGTAGTTTTTAAAAAATTTTCCTCATAAAAGAAAGTTGAATCAAAGAGCATCAGATGTTTTTGTGTGTATGGTCTGTGGTGATGTCTCAATTGCATGTATATTCTTTTGCCATAATAGCAGATTAGCATGCACTTAGTGACATAAAACAACATACGTATATTTATTGTCTTACAAGGTCACAGCTGAAAATTAGTTGCAGGGAATAAACGTCTGAGTCTTCCCAGGCTCCACTCCCTTTGGAATACCTGGGGGAGAAGCCACTTCCCTTCTTTTCTCTCTCCTCAAGGCTATCTACAGTCTTAGTTCATGACCTCAGAATGCAGAAATTCACGGCTCCTGAGTGTGTTCTCACATCTCTGGATCCAACCCTTCGGCTTCCTTCTAGACCCTTGAGATGTTGATCCAGGAGTAAACATACAAGCCAGGGCCATCCCTTCATTCTGACCCTTAGCTTGGAAGTGTCTGCAAAGTGCTTTTTACTTTAAAAGGAAATGTCTTTGTCTATTTAGGCTGCTGTGACAAAATATAAAATGGGCAACATTATGAGCAGCAGAGGTCTGTTTCCCATAGTTCCACAGGTTGAGAAATGCAAGATGAATCTTCTTGAACTTCTCTGGTGGTTGGTGAGCCCTTCTTTCTCTTCTGTCAAGGAGGTAAGATGTTTTTCTGAGAGCCATGCTCTGATGACACTGGTCTTAAGTCACCTCCTAAAGGCTCTGTCTTCTAAGATCATTATATTGGTGATTAAGATTTCAGTGATAAATTTTGAGGAGACAACAGTACTCAGCCGGTAACAGTAATACCATTGGTTCCATGGAGAAAAGGAACATAGCTGGAGACTGTTGTGTAATTTTTTCTAAGGAGAAGTGAACAAATGTTCACTCACTCCAGATAGGGCATTGATGACAGAAAAAAGTCACAACTCCATCCAAGTCCAACTTGGCACACCAATGGGTTTACTGGGGTTTCTTCCAGGAGTATGGGCAATAGGCCACTTACAGGAACACAGACAACCCAAAGGCAGCTGTCACACTGAGAAGCCAACCCCAGCCTCATGGCCTCTCAGAAAAACTGTATTCCCAGAGCTTCCTGAAGAATTTGCAGGCAGCTCTACAGGTTATAGAGTCTCCTCTTCTTAGTAGTTCTTACTGCTAACAAAATCTTAGGGAGGGAGGAGCCTTATAAGTCCTGTAAGTTTTAGGTGACTTCATGAGACTTTTAGGTTGTATATGCCCCAAGTTTTATAAATCCTGTTGACTTCCTACATCTTAAGAACCTCTCTTCCCTATGAAAATAGCCACACATTAGGGATTATCACTGGGCTGGCCAGGTCTCCCTGTCTGGGAGTAAAAGCACACATAAGGTTAAGGACTATCCAAACAGGATGTTGGGATACCCATACCTACCAAGCCTTCTGGTTTGAGGGACCTTGCAGAATCGTGGGCATCCTGACTGCACCCCATCCAGACATCCAGAGTCAGAGTCTTTGCCGTGCCACTTGGATATGAAACTTTCAAAAAAAAAATCTTACCACTCATAGTGTTGAAACCCCTGACCCCCAGGGGCTCATTGGTGACTTTCACAGCACAGGGGAGTACAGTGTCACCCCGTGAGAGACCTCTACAGTTCTTTTGCCACTGGAAGCATGCAGAGGCCAGGGGCTTGGCCAGGCCTTTTGCTCCTTCTCTGTGGACCTCTACTTTTGACACAATTTCTCAGACAATAATGATGTACACAGAAGTGAACCCTGAAAGAGGCACTCACTGGCCTGCATGTGGCTTCCACGGGTAAAGTGCACACTTACATGGAGAGAGACTGTGTTGCCAAGGAAACAGAATGTCTAGGCAAAGAATCTGCTTGGCACAGAGTTCTGAAAGCTAAGGAACCTCTTCAGAGGCCCAACTGAGCCTCACCCAACAGTGAGCAATTTGGAGGCCACATACTTCTTCTTCTGGCATATGTCTGTGTGTGTGTGTGTGTGTGTGTGTGTGTGTGTGTGTGTGTGTGTTGAACATGCCTTTATGTGTGTGTCTGTGTGTGTGCATGTTTGCCTGCATGAGGATGCACCTCTGTGTGTGGGTACATGTACACATGTGTGCATGTGCATTTGGAAGTACAAGGCTGACATGAGAAGTCATCTCGACTGTTCTCCATGTTCTTTGGTCAGGCAAGCTTTCTCAGCTGATCCCAGGCTTCGCCGTTTTAGCTAGTCTCACTAGCTGGCTTGCCCTGGGGAATCCCTTGTCTCTGCCTTCTGAGAGCTGGAATTGTAGGCAGGTTACACTCACCTAGCATTCACATGGGTTCTGGGAATTCTAGCTCTAGTCCTCATATTTGTATGTGAGTTATTTACCCACTGAGCCGTCTCCCCAGCCTCTGGAGGCCGTGTGCCTGAGCCTTGGGGAAAAATGGATTTGGATTCTTCCCTATAGACAGAGTATAATTCTAGAAAAGTCCTTATGGACCTCTCCCTTCTGTTTCAAATGACATCAGCATTGCTTCTAGGGAAAAGGTTACACAAGGCGGGGGTGTGGCTCATCGAGAGAATGCCACAAGTTTATAATGCTAAGCTAAGAATTTAGGATCATATATCTACAAATATGCAAGATCCTAAAAAAAAAAAAAAAAAAAAAAAAAAAAAAAAAAAAAAACATACCAAAGGGTCTCTGAGATCATCCAGGAAAGCAAGAAACCGGCTCCATGAGGCCCCACAGCTGTTCCTCCACGTTCTTTTGTTCCCTTTGAAATGCAGGCATGATACCTTACACATTCCTATTCAAGTTCTATGAAGGGCAGAGAGGGAAGGAGAGAGAGGAGGGAGAGGGAGAGGGAGAGGGGGAGGGAGAGGAAGAGGGGGAGGGGGAAAGAGAGGGAGAGGGAGAAGGAGGGAGGTCAGTGTCAGCTGTGATTCCTCTGAACACGGGGCTGGGGTGTGTGTGTGCAAAGACAGTCTCTCCCACTGACCCATATCCCAGTTGGCTAGGCTGGCTTTCTGGACAGCAAGACACAGGATCTTCTCGTCTCTTCCTTGTCTTCCAAGCACTGACTTTAAGTGTGCACCAACCTGCCTGGCTTTTTTACTTTGGTTCTGGGGACCAATCTCAGGTTCTCATGTTTGAACAGCAAACACTTTACTGAGCATCTATCTCCCCAGCCCAGGCACACACATATACTAACCAAGCAAAGTCACGCAAGCAAAGGGCACAGGAGCGTGCCTCTAGTGTCCAAAGCTTGGAGCTTGCAAAGGATGAACCGTGAAGGCTGTTCTAAAGCAAATCTGCTTGTGTCCATGCTTTCAAGCTGTTCATTTAAAATGAATAATTACCTGTCATCATTGGAGAATCTCAAAATAGAAAGACTTAACAGGAGCCAAAGCAAAAGAGACCTAAGAAAGCACATCAAACAAGCAGGGCTTCTTGTGACATCCTGGACAGTCTTACATGCCAACCATGAGTAAACATGGCTCACCTTGTCACTCTTGTCTTTTGTAACATGTGCAGCACCTGAACATCACATAGTACTCTTGACCTATAAATCTTCAAAGTGGCAGTACCCTACCACACACACACAAAGAAGGGACAAAGATCACAAGTAACCCATTTCCAAAATGTTCCCCTAAGTCCCTTTCTGAGCCTTCAAGGACAAGGCTGTCTGGATGGCTGAGGCTGCAATTTCTGCATGAGGTCATTGGAAGAGAGCAAGATAGAATTGGCTTCTGACCATGTTGCTCATGCTGCTCCTGGTGGGAAAGTGAATCCCCTCTCCTCAGATGCTCAGAACTGATCCTGTGCACATTCAAAACCATGGTCACATGGTGTCAGTGTCAGAAAACCACTGCTGGAAACATCACAGGGGGCCTGTGTCCACCAGCAGTCACAATCCAACATGGTCATACAGGAGATGCCAGGTCTCAGCTCAGAGTCCAGAGATGGAAATTCAGTGAAGTGAACCACACTCCCAGCTCAAAGATGAATGGTTCTAGGTCTGTGAGCACTCTCTGAAGTCTAGATCCTCCTGCCCCCTTCCGCCCTCCCCCCTCTCTTTCTGTGAGGGTGTGGGGTGTGGGGGTAGGCACTAGAGACTGAACCCAGATCCTCATCCATTACTGACTGATCCATCTCCCCTGTCTTGTTCCTAGATTTTTTTAAATGAATGACTGAACACATTTTAAAATAGAACAGTGAGAGGTGAAGCACCTTGTGCACTTCGTAGCCTTTCCAAGCAGCTCTGCTGCAGTTTAGTCCTGTGAGAGAAGAGCAGTTGCAGAAGCCTTGCAGCCCAGAGGACCTAACGACTTTATCACCTGGGTCTTCTCAGACAAAGCTTGTGCCAGCGTTCAGCTCTGGTGGGTGAGTGCCAGGACCTCAGAGAACAGAGAAGCACATCAGGTCTTTCAGGCAGGTTGTCTCCATCTGTCTGAAAGCCTCGGCTACCTGACATCACACATGTAACTTCCTACTTCACTTCTGGAGGCCTCTCCCATACATTCCCTATAACCTCTGAGTATCTCCTGGGATCCCTACTAAGGAAAGAATGTCTTCCCAAGGGACACACACACACACATACACACACACACACCCCTACCTGTACACAGTCACACACCTTGTGATTTATAGAGTTCAAGAAAGTTGAAGAAAATCCTATTAAATACAAGTTGTGTAGTTATTGATCAAATCATAACACACTCTTTTTCCTAAACAGAACCCTTCCAATTCTTTGGGCTTGAAAAATATGCTCTTTACCCAAGATTGCTAAATTTTGAACGTGTTCATCCACATTTGAACCTCTAGGTGGCAGCAGAAGTTTACAGTTGAGCTGGCACTGTGAGTCCCTGTAGGGGGTATGTGTGTGTGTTCATAAACGTGTGTTCTTGCATGCATGTCTGTGGTGTCTATGTGTGTGAATGTATATGTCTGTGTGGTGTGCGTGTGTGTTTGTGTGTGTTCATACACATGCGTATGCATGTATATGTCTGTGTGGTGTGCATGTGTATGTATGTGTGTGTGCACATAGGTATGTCTGTGGTGTATATTCAGTGTGATGCATGTTGTATGTGTGATGCATTACAGATATCCCTGTGTGTGCTTGTGTGTGAAACAAAGGCAGGTCAGGAGGTGGGTGGCCTTAGAGCTGCAAGCAGCCTGTAAGCTGAGCTGACGTAGGTCAGGAGAGCCAGCAAGATCATGGCTTCTAGCCAGTGCCATGCTGGCCAGAGCCAGATTCCCTGCAGCAAGGCAGATAGAACCAAAGAACATGGGATGGGAGGTGGGGGGAGAGGGGGAGGCAGGGGGGAGCGGTGCAGTCCTCTCCTTGCCTTCTATTCCAAGTCTGCAGCTGTGGTCCCTTGCTGGAAGGTGCTTTTCAACCAGGGACAGTTTCACGGGTGGGGGACACTGGGAGTCTTTCCTTACTTCTTTCTGCTGGCTGGCTAAGGGGAGCTGTGACTTTTATATCTGCTTCCACAGACCCTCCAGCAGCTTGCAGAGGAGAGATAACTGACCTTAAGTTGAGATCTAGTCAGACCGCATACTCTGGACAGGGCAGGCACAATGCAGTTGTGGTGGAGCTGCCCCTACTTGGCCACCTCTCTGCTGGAGACTGTGGTTGGTGACGACTTTGTTGAGCTTCTTTTGAGAAGACAATGGGGAAAAAATGGGGCTTTAATCCCTTCGTCTGGGCCATCTGATAAGAAGGTCCAGGAAGGGAGTTGATAAGGAAGTTTGCAGATTACAATGAACAGACTTGAAAGAAAGGGAGTGTCCAGCAGCCCCGGGTGTTAACTTCTGTGTGGTTGTGGCGACGTTCTTTCATTCCCCTCTGTAACACCAGGCTACACTGCTTACCCCCAGAACATGAGGACTGAAAGTCATCTGGGGGTGTCTGGGAAGGTTCGATACTCGGAAGAGTGGGTGTGCTCTACTGCTGCTGTTGGCATTGCTGACTAGCTTTCCTGCTTTGGCCTACTCCACGAAGAGATGCCAGCTCAGCTTCTGCCCACTCCCTCGTGGTCCTGAGGAGCTCAGACTCCACCCAGGCTCTGAACAATCCTGCCAGTCCTCAGAGAAAGGACTGAAAGAAATGGTGGGCTTAGCTCTGGAGCTGAGGTCCCACCCAGCCCCACCCAGTGACTTCTTGTTTGCAAGAGTTCTTTGGCAGCCTCAGGTTGCTAGCTGGGTCCCAGGGCCTTACAGAAGGTGAGACAAGGTGACCATCACCAGCCCTGACAGCTGGGTGTCAACACTTGCTGGGTTTGATGGGAACACAGAGAAATTTGCCCTGGGGTGGCCCCTGAGTCTTATCCCTACCCGTTTATTTATTTGGGAGCCAGGGAGACAGCCTGAGCTTGGGCGCACTGTTCCCACAGTGGCCTTTGACCCTGGAACAACCTGCTGCTGCCAGTGTTCCTGTAGCTTAGCCCTGGGGACATGGGAGTGTCCTCTTTTCAGGCTGGAAGAGGGGGGGTCACCTTGACTGTGCGTGGCCCCTTGGTGTTCCAACGCTCCCAGTGAACTTGACCTCTGTCCTTAATTATTTGCGTCATGTCCAGACATATCCAGTTTCTTCTCATCCAAGCTTGGGCTGCAGTGAGAGCTTCCTATTTGTTTAAACACACTGACAGTTCCTACTAACCTCCATGATCTATTTTAAGTGAAGGAGAATTTCCCTTGCCAGAAAAGCAACTTGACTTTTCTTATCATCTCCCCAAAGGCTGCCAAAAGTACCCGGCTTACCCAAGGTAGCCAGGAAGATTTCTTAAGAGAGTCAGCTGTCTGCAGGAACTGTTAAGGAGTGACCCAGACCTGATCTGGAATATTCCATGGCTGTGAACTGGGGTGGGGGATGGGATGGATGTACATCTTCCCCAAAGTGCTAATTTCAACAATGAGCCACTGTTGAACCAAGATAGTTCTATCTTCACTGCTCAGTGCACTTGGTTATGGGACCTGCCAGTCTCCAGACCTGCCAGGCTTCCCAGCCATGCTGGTATAAAGAACGCAGTGGGTGAGGTGTCCTGTGTTTGGAGGAGGGGGAGGAGTGGCTGCACAGTCGGGATGCACACGGGCCTTCACATCTTCAGACAAGTCATATTATTTTGTTGGAATGTTTTCTGCCCTTCCTCCCCTTCTGTCTTGGTTTATTCAGTCATTTTTTGGTCCATCCCAAAGAACAATATGTTGAGCTGAGGGTAAGCTTGCTACACACATACACACACACACACACACACACACACACACACACACACACACACAC
>OU015746.1:81799199-81832926 GCA_907169655.1 Acomys percivali | reverse complement strand
ACACACACACACACACACACACACACACACTCACAGAGAGTTAATGCAGCCAAATGTTAGCAAACTGACCCAAGGAGAGGCTTGCAAAGCCTGGCAGATGATCAGAAAGCATCAGAGAGCCCCTCACCTTCCCCAGGGTCACTCAACAGCACAATGTAGACAGGCATCCCTGCAACTCCTGAAGAGAGGGTCCTAGAGTGAGTATCCTGCGTGGCACACGGGGGGAGGGAGGCATAGCTAAGGATATAAAAGGATCTACAAATTAGGATGGATTTGAAGATGTCACTGTTCAAATTGATCACAGAGGCATAGAAACGCTGGCTATGTTTTTCTGAGGGATACATTTGAAGGGAAAAAGAGACAGAAAGCCATGGTCACCTAGTATGATGATTTCCAGGTCTCCCCACAAATATATTTGTGTAGAAGACATGCCTGAAACTAAAATTTCACAAAAAGCTATCTACTCTTCCCTGACAGAGAAAAGCTGATGTCAAACCTGACTCCAAGGAGCTGAGGAATTGGCTTGATGGGTAAAGTGCCTGCTGCATAAGCATGAAGCCCCGAGTTCGATTCCCAGCCCCCGTGTAAGAATACTAGGTGTGGTAGTGTAACTGTAATGCCAGCCCACCCTAGCCCACAAGCTCCAGGTTCAGTAAGAGACTGTGTCTCAAATAGTAAAGTGAAAAGAGACTGCGAAAGACACCTGAAATTAATCAGCCTCTGGCCTCCACACATGTACCATCCACCCAAACAAAACTAAAAATTAAATAAATAAATAAATAAATAAAATGGGACTCTGGGAAAAGTGAAACTCGACAGCTCCTTTTCCTCCCACCAGGCAAAACATTCAGAATCTATTAGCTAAAGCTGTGGCTTGCCAGGTTGATTTTTCCCTCCACTAATGGGTGGCACTCTACCCTGTCAAAGCTACCACCATTATCGGTGCCAGGCGTTTGATGTCAGTACCACTCATTTAACACCCACGGAGTGTATTTGAGCATGCTAATAGCTCCATTTCACAGATGAAGGAGCAAAGCGCTGGGTTTAAGTGACCAGGAGGAAGCCTTCCCTAACACAGGCCGACTTGGCAGGTGTCACCACACCATTTTGCTCTCTGGCTTCTGTGGCAGGAATTGGATGGCAACGTTCTTGCCCAGAGGGCAAAGCGAGCATCCTGTAGCTGTCTCTAGGCCCAGGGCCTCTGAGGGCAGAGTCCATACCTGAGGATGGCAGTGGCTTCCCGGGCCCCAGCCTTTCTGTGCTCCTGTTCCTGCGGGCAGTGTGCACACTGGGCTTGCTCAGCCAGCCTGGAGCTATCTGCAGTGGCCGCTGGAGTTTGGTTTCTTGCTGGGTTTGTGTCTCTTTGCTGGCCTCTGCTTCATTTTTTAATCAGCAGGTCTGAAACGCTGCAGGCTTGATCTCACTGTTTCAAACATTCAAGGCTGGAATGGAGCCTCGCTTTCTCTAGAGGTGGCTCTTTGGGGTGGAGTAGGCTCCCCTCCATGAGTCCCATCTTGATTCTGAGGACTGTGGGATATAAACCATGATAGGGTAGTTCTCTCTGAGATGTTACACTACTAACTTCTCAAGGAAGGCTGAGTCTGTCGGGGAGAAGAGAGCTGAGAGTTCTTTTCCTTTCATGGGATCCCTAACTCATAAGGGTTAGGGACATACACATTTAGACATCTTTTTTTTTATCCAGTCATCTGCAGACCTCAGAAAGAAGGGTAGAAAGAAGGAAGTACCAAATAGCTGCTCCTACATCTGTCAGCTTTCCGTCACTGTGACAAAACACCCGAGATCAACTTATAAGAAGAAAGGTTGATGGAAGCTCAGGGTTTCAGAGGCCTTGCTCCATTCTTGCCTAGGCCTGTTGCTTCAGGCTTCTCTGTGGTGATTATACATCACAGTGTAAACACATGGAATATGAGGTATGTTCACCTCAGAGCAGGTAGAAAGCAAGAGGAAAAGAGAAGAGGTGTCTGTGGTCCCTGTGTCCTTTTCAAAGCCATGCCCACCCAATCTTGACCTAACTTCTTTATACTAGGTTCAACCATCTCTAAAGGCTGGTGGACAACCCTATAGCACAGGAGTGCCAATACCATAGCACAGGCTGACCAACCCCATAGCGCAAGGGTCTTTCCCATGAGTCTGTCTGGGAACCCTCTGAGTCACTCACTGCAAAGTCCATCATGAGGCTCACCTAGAGCCCTCAGGCAGCAGGAGTAAGGAGTTCTATGGGCTTCTGGGAGATAACAGATCACCAGGGCCAAGGTCATTGGCCAGCTACACTTTGCATCTGCTAGCCAGTGCCTCTTCCCTTCCCTTTTGCATGTGTGTGAGCATGTGTGTGTACAGGTGTATGCATTCATGCCAGAAGCCCACTTCATGCCGTTCCTCAGGTGTCCCTACCTTGAGTTTTTGTTTTGTTTCTTCCTTTTGTTTCTAGTTTTCCCAGACAGGCTGTTAGGACCTTGCCAAGCAGACAAGGCTGCCTAGCCAGGGAGTTTCAGAGAGTCTGTCTCTACCTTCCCAGGGCTGGGATTACAAGTGCTCTCCACACTTGGCCTAAAGCGTGTTCTGGGGATCAAATGCGGGTTCTAATGCTTGTGCTTTACCGTCTGAGTCATCTCCCCAGATACCCGGGATCTCTTTTCTTTTCCTGAGGGTTGTCCCTGCCTCTGCCACCTGTCAGGCTTACCTCTCCCCTCCTCCCAGCTGCCTGTGAGCCTGAGGAGCAAGCCAGAAGGCACCATTCCTCCATGCTCACTGCATCAGCTTCTTCTTGAATTGCTGCCGTGCCTTCCCTCAATGACAGACTCTAGTGGGAACGTGTAAGCCAAATAAACCCTTTCCTCTCCAAGTTGCTTCAGTCATGGTGTTTATCAGAATGCAACAGAAAGTAAACTAGGACAGCATCCCAAAGGGCACTTGGGAATTTCTCCCTGAAGAAGGAGTTGGGGGGGGGATGGGAGGAGAGGAGAATTCCTGGATGAATATTCACCTCACACGCAGCTCTATCATACTGCCAATGACCTCCCTGGAAGCGTCCCACGCTCCTAACACTCTAAGCTCACTTGCAAGCCTTGCCTCCTTGGAATGACGTTTTCTTAAAGATTCGGCCACCTTGCAGGGGACACAATTCATTGGGGCCGGTGGGGGTGGGGGTGGGGGTGGGGGTGGGGTGGCGGCTGGGTGGTATAGTCAAGTTAAATCAAGGATCCATCATGACTCCCTCTACTCTGGGTGGGACCTGACAGGCCTAACATGGCATAGAGATATTTCCTGCATAGAAAACAATGAGCACAGATTATAGAGATGGAAGCTCTATAGAGATCTATTAGCTTTAATCAATTATATAATAAAATTGCCTAGTTCTGGGCAAGACCTTTGGCAATTTTAGATTAACTAAAGTCGTATGGCATCTTACTTATATTATACTTTATATTTTTGATATATTTTGTTTATAGTGAGTCTTATTTAACAAGCCTCTTTCAGCCCTAAAGTAACAAAGATAACTTCTCCTCTCCTCTCCCTCTTCCTCCTCTCCCTCCTCCTTTTCCTCCTCTCCCTCCTCCTCTTCTTCCTCCTTCCTTCACTTCTTCAACCCCATTATCCTCCTCTTCTTCCTCCTCTTCTTTCTCTTTCTTCTTGTTTTGTTTTCCTGAGACAGGATCTCAATACGCAATCTAGACTGGCCTCAAGCTCAGAGTGATCCTCCTGCTTCAGCCTCCCACAAGTGCCTGGACCACATGTGTGAGCCACCACACCTAGTTGATAAAGATAAGGATAATAGCCGTCCAACTGTTCTAAGAGTGTGTGGTTTTGCCTTCCGTGGTGGCTCACAAGAGCTTTGTAATTTTGCTTGACTTCCTAACTACCAGTGTGGGTCTTCCCATGTTCTCCAGCCTCAGAGCAAGTGTTCTTTCAGCAAAAACTGATGATCTGTCCTGTTTCCTTTGGATATACTTTCCAACCACCACAATCAAACTCAACACAGTAATTAAGCACCACTGAAAGGCTTTTCTTGATGAGTGAATGAGCCCTCCCCACTGAAACAATGTATGTGTGTGCATATAAGTATCCCTGCGTGTGTGCACACAGGCACACACATGCATGCACATAAGTATCTCTGTATGTGCATGTGCACATAAGTATCCAAGTGTGCATGTGCATGTGCACATAAGTACCTGAGTGTATTGTGTGTGTGTACACATTAGTATCCCTGTGTCTGCGCATGAACACACTTTGTGAAGTGATTCTACTGAGAACATGTATTACAACTAAAGTTTCTTAGTTTTTTTTTTTTTTTTTTTTTGCTGGTGGGGAGTGCACAACCTGGTCACACTAACATGTTTCCTATGCTGTGGCCTGGTCACTATGTCACTGGGTGACCAGTCTTCCCTATCTCACCAGACAACGTGGTCTGTGTTCCAGTGCCTTGAACTTGCCTTCCAGAGGCCACACTCCTCTCATTCTTCACAGGGTGAAGATGTCCTGACACTGAAAACACATGGTGTCACCTGCCCTGGGAAACCAGCTTTAGTGTAAAGACAACCCCGGGGTTTCTGTTTCCAAGTGCAAAGCAGGGAGAGGGAGCTGCTCCCACCGCTTCCTGTGTATGGAAAGCAGCAAGCAGAATGCCTAGGAAATGACCTTGTGCCAATAAAAATATATTTATAGACATCAAATGTGCTATTCTACACAATTTTCATGAAGGATTGCTATCATCTGATTTTCTTTTCTTTTCTTTTTCTCTCCTTTCTGTTTTTGTAACAATGTCACAGTGATAGGAAAATCAGTGGCTCAGTCACTTCACCCAGTGGACTGAACTCTTGCTGGCTTTTTTTTTTCCTGGGATATTTAGCTCCCATTTCCTTTTACAGGACTCTTCAGTGAAATGGGTTGTTTTCATGTTTTGTTGTGCTTGTATATTTGCAGGGTGTCTTGTTGTTTTGTTTTGAGATGAACTCTGGATGTATCGTGCTAACTATCCTTGACTCAGGATCCTCCCGTGTCAG
Source organism: Acomys percivali (assembly GCA_907169655.1). NCBI lineage: Eukaryota > Metazoa > Chordata > Mammalia > Rodentia > Muridae > Acomys > Acomys percivali. The sequence goes on along the minus strand of OU015746.1, from coordinate 81,827,905 downwards.
CCTTTCACGTCCTGCAATGTCAGACATGCACCATGCCAGCCGTCCAGATTCACTGAAGTTTTTTTTGTTGTTGTTGTTGTTTTTTGTTTGTTTGTTTGTTTGTTTTAGTAGTGGAACTCATAAGAGCTCAGATTCTGCTCCACAGGAGACTGGTCAAACAGTGTTGGCGTATATGTACGGTATTGGGTAATGGATGCCAGTCATTATAAAGACATGTGTTTAAGCCCTCATGTACTCAAAGGTGTGAGACCTCAAGACATAAGACCAAGTGAAAAAGAAAAAGATAAAGAAACATACTATGCCCAGTGTACAGAAAAATAATGTCCAGATAGATGTCCATCTTGTGAGCCAAGTTAAAATATCTGGAAAGAGACACAAGAAAGTTGACAGCAATTACTAATTCTATATTTATGTTTGTTTTGATAATCTGATCTGGCCAGGCTGCAATGGTGGTGGTGGGGGGGGAGTTTTAGCTGGGTAATTTATAATATGTGTAATTGCTTAGTTACATAAGTGTATTTATTACCTAATTAAAATTTAAAGGTAAGAAAACTAGGTAATGTGTCTAACATAAAACTCCAAACTACTCAGAATATGGAGTTAGCTCTAACAATTTTAATTATATCATAAGAGCACACCCTCACACGCACAATCTTGAATGTCACAAATTCCAGAATGGGCAAAAAATCTCATTAAAATCTGGGACACCCTTGATGAATAGATAAAGAGAACTGTGGTCTGCACTCCCAGTGGAGGATGGCTCAGCCATAGAAGGATGATACTCTGTCATTGGCAACAAATCTGGCAGAAAAGGAGGACTTGGGTTAAGTGAGACAAGCCAGGCATGGAAAGACAAAGAGGGCATGATCTCACTGCATGTGGAATCTGAGAGTTGATGTCATCGGAGAGACTGGGCTGAAGATCATCAGAGGCTTGGGAGAGGAGAGGGAGGGAGGGAGGGGAGACTGAGCAACAGGTGTAGTACTCTAGTGAAATACGGCCAAGGCAAACTGGTACACTGCTGCAGAGATGTGGGCAATGATGATGTCAACTAAATATCTGCATCCCTGCATCCGTAGTGTAAGCTGTGAGAACATCTTGAGAGATTTGACAGTAATGTAATGATAGATGTTGAAAGAAATCAATATATTCACTGCAGTGTGATCATTACATCATCTCAGAGTGATTTGAAAATTATGCAATGCACACATGTATCAAAAGAGCACATAGTACTCCATAAATGTACACAGTTATAACTTGTTGATTAAATTTTGGGGGTGTGCAGGTCACCACCAGGTTGAGGTTCCATGTCACACCCACTCAGTTGAAAACAACTGCACAGCTTGCTACGGTTGAATGCTGGTGATAGTTTGCGCCTCTCGTAAGCAAACTGCTGTGGAGAGAGTGTGTGTTCAAAAGACAATTAATTCCTCAGTCTACCTTTAAAACTGTATGTGCAAGAATACACACAGGCACTGGGGAGGCATCCCAGTTGGTAAGACACTTCCTTTACAAGAATGAGGACCTGAGTGTGAGATGAACTAACATTTAAAAACCACTGGTGGTGATTGTGATGGTGTGTGTGTGATGCCAGCTCTGGAAGGAATCCTGGTTGGCCAACCTCACCAACTGGTAAGCTCCTGAGTCAGTGAGTGAGTTTGTTTCAAAATTAAAAGAACAACCAGGAAAGACATCCAATGCTAACCTTAGGCATGTGCGTGCATGCACACGCGCGCGTACACACACACACACACACAAACACACACACACAGAGCTGTAAGTGTGATTGTAGGTTTTACATGGTCTGTTTAGGAGATGTGGGAGCCACACATCAATGTACATTTTATGCTGATAGTAGCAAATGCATAAGTTGTTAACATGTCCTAAAGGCAAGCCAATATCTCAAGCCCAGCTAAGGGTGTTAAGTATTGGAAGAAGAGGTAGGCTGTGGTAGCTTGATGCCCAAGGCTCTCCACTAGGCATAGCCATCCCCATCCCAAAAGCTGTGAATCTTGTGGTGCCAGCACAGACTGGACGTGGATTCCCAATATTGCCTCTCCTGGCACTAGTGTGCCTCCAGTGTGTGAGGGTTGGGAGTTGGAGCAGAGACCAAAGTCTCTGAAAACAAGTCAAAGAAACAAGAGAAGAGGCCAGACTATAAGAGGATGGATCAGCAAACTTCACACCACCAGAATTCAATGTTCAAAACAAGCTTCTCACTGACAACGTTCTTACCTCCATTGGCCACCAGACACCCATCACCTCCCAAGCTCAGCCCAGCACTGCTCACTACAGATTCCCTTCCCCGACCTCCAGGGCAAAGACCCTCAGCAAGCAACATGCAGGCTTGTACAGACCCTTGGACTATTACAGAGTTACGTGTCTGCCCTCCATGAGTAGGGTGGAAACATGCTTCCGCTGAGCTAGGCCGGCAGTTAAATATAAAACCAGAGCCTCCCAGACGTAAAACCCCACAGCTCTTTGCCGTGTGATAAGACACAGCCCAGCCATGTTTCAGATGTTGCTTTTTTCACAGTGACCTCAAATCCTTGCACATTAGGGAAGGATTACACCGTCTGCTCACCATCTGTTAAGGAAAAAACAACTCTTCTTTAAAGTTGCCCTAGAAATTGGGTCTGTGATTCCACCAAGGGTCATGTCTTGCAATCTTAGTGCCTTTTAAAGTTGTTGGTCACCTTAACTCAGAGTCACAGCTATCAAGGCAACAGTCATTACACCAGTGCTTTGGTGACAAGACATCAAGCCACGTGCCAGAAAGATGGCTCATCCATTGAGAGTACTTGCTGCTCTTCCAGAGGACCCGGATTTGATTCTCAAAGCCCACATGATGTCTCACAGTTCTGGGACCCCTCACCCCCACCCCAGGGGTGTAACACCTTTTTGCCTTTGTGGGAACCAAGGGTATACATGGTACACAGACATATATGCAGTCAAAGCACCCATGCACATAAAAGAAAATAAATCTAAAAATACAGCAAACCATTTACCCCAACACATAGAGCTGTGCCTACAAGAAAACCTAGTCCCCAAAGTACACCAGAAGTCCCTGGAGGTGACATGCTCTGCCATCCACTGGGCTGTAGGGCCTGGTGATGTTGGTTAGATGTAGCCCTGCACTTGGAAGACAACACATGGAGCTGCATGGACTTCCATTTTTTGTTTTAGGAGTCTGCCGGGGACTCTGGCCTATGGGACCAGATGGCCCTTCTGAGAAAAACCCAGCGGACAGAAGAGTTATAGAGGAGGGAGGAATGGATACACAAGGAGCCCGAAGCGATAACAGGCGTGCCTCCAGAAATGATTCACTGTGGCCCTGGCAGGAAAGGAGCTGGGGAACATCCTCACCAGTGCCTTCCTTTTTATGTGTGTGAGCACGTCATCACACAAGAACCCACACTACAAAATAAAGGTTACTTCCAACTGCTCAAAATGGGCATCATGATCAATCAAAACCATGTTTCTTATGGACAAGCTGGGCTGGCAGCATAGGTGTTCAGGGACTCTCTGAGCTTTTAGTATGATGATGTGTCGGTCAGTAAATAGAAACTTACATTTTATTAAATCAAGTAGATAATAGATGAATGATGGACAAACAGATGATAGATTGATTGACAGATGATAGATAAATAGATATATGACAGACAAATATATATATAATACATAGATAGATAGATAGATAGATAGATAGATAGATAGACAGACAGACAGACAGATAGATAGATAGATAGATAGATAGATAGACAGATGATAGGATAATTCACTATAGATAGATGACTGACGATGACTGATCGTAGACAGATGGTAGATAGGACCTATGATAGTCTCAGGGGAATACCAAACTGTTTGCTAGTAAATTTGAAGGAAAAATGAAATGATTCATTTCTCAAGAAAATTACATTGACAGCAATAGCTGAATAAATATTAAAGGCTGGAAATTATGGAAAAATGAAATGGCTCATTTCTCAAGGGAGTTAAGTTGACAATAATAGCTGAAGAAATATAAAAGGCTGGAAATTACTAAAATTAGAAAGTGACAAGTCAAGGGGAAAAAAAGCTTGTATCTGAGTCTTCTGAAGAAAAAAATTGAAGTTAACTATTTTATGAAACTATCATAGATCGGACACAAATGTAGATAGCACACAGAAACAAAACCCTAGGCAAAGTCTACTTGCGATAAGTACAAAACTCATCACAACAGAAGCAACAGCAGTCAGAAGAGCACAGAAGCTTAGAAACAGTCACACTTCATGATCACCATGGTCTACTGCAGAGTGCAAGCAAAGAACTCAAGCAAGAAGCCCTCAGACTGGGAGGGAACAGGCGAGGCTTTGAATTCAAGTAGAGATCAGTGGAGCATCCACCTTCAGTGTCTTATTTTCTGACATGGGTACTGGATGGTAGGGAGGAGGGGGACAGAGTCCCACATACATTGTCTGGCCCTGAAGCAAGCACAGAAGACAGTGTTTTAATATGATGATACTTGAGCTTTGCTCATTGCATTGGATTGACCGAGAGGAGACTTCCTGTCAGCAAGCAGCACCAAGAGCACCCACAGTGCTCACTTGAGGGAGCAGAGAAGGTTCACAGAGGTGGGGACAAGGCGTAATGCCTTCCCTCAGATTTTCCTGAGTCCAGTTTATTCAATAAGCAGATTATCCTAATGTCCTTTCTGCTGCTGTGATAAAACACTCTGACCAAAAGCGACTTAGAGGAAGAAAGAGTTCGTCTGACAAGTATTTCTAGGTCACAGTCCATCACTGTGGAAAGTCAGGGCAAGAACTTAAATAGGAGCTTGAAGCATAACCCATGGGGGACATTGCTTGCTGGCGCTCTCTCTTTCTATGGCTTATCTTAGTTCTGTTTCTTATACATCCCAGGACCATCTGCTCAGGAGTAGTGCTTTCCACAGAGGGCTGGATCTTCCATGTCAATTAGCATCTGAGACAGTCTCTCACAAACATGGCCAAGGGTCAGTCTGATCTGGGCAACCCCTCAGCTGACATTCCCTCTTCAAGTGACTCTGGGTTGTTCCAGGTTGCCCACAGAAGCCGATTGTGACACTGGTTCCATGAAGGTCTGGCTTCATGTTACTGGCCTCTGGCAAGTATCCTACAGAACAGAGCAAAGCTGAGGGTCCAAAGAGCCGAAAGGCTCCCGCTGCCTGGCAAGGGCATTTCTTGGGGGTGCAAGCCTCTGTCTATGGGTACCAACATAGCATCCAAGGCCCACACAATATCACTGCTCCTGGGTGGGGTGGTCCACAGATGCAGAAGTTTCAACCGTCAGTTCCAGCAGGCCAGCATCTTAAGGTCTTCAGAGAATTCTCTCATTACAGATCACTGTACTGTGGAGCTGTCGATTGGCTCGTAGCAAGGTTCAGGGGTCGGAGGCATGAAGAGCAGTTGGCAGGGGCCTCAGTCAGAAAGCTGACATTTCTTAAACTTGGGAGAGGCCTAAGTTGATAAAGTATTTGCTGTGCATGCATGAGGACCTATGTTAAGTTCTCCAGAACCCACATAAATAAAGCCAAGGACAATGGGATGTACCTGTACTCCCAGAACTGCGAGACAGGGGTGGGAGGATCCTTGACACTTGCCAGCAGTCAGTCTAACTGAATAAGAGTGTTCCAAGTTTAATGAAAGGTAATATCTATAAAAAAAAATCAAACCAAAAACCAAAACAAAGAACAACAACAAAACAAAGTGATTGAGAAAAAACACCCCATCTTAACCTCTGGCCTTGTCACATGCACACACTCTGCACAGTGTTAAATTTTATAAGGGATGCAGATGCATTCACTTGAATCTGTTTTGACAATTTCCGAGGATGAGAATCAGTCTCTGTCACCGTCAGGAGAGAGTTAGTGGGGAGATGGCTGGGTGAAGCAAAGTCAAGATGCTGGAGGTGGGCAGTCTAGAGAAACAGAGTTCTAAGGACTTGCTTAGGACCTTCTAGTTTTTAGTTGGCAGAGGTCAGTTGAAGGACTGCAGCGTGTCTCCCAAGGGTATGCAGTAGAGCTTGAAGGAAGAAACCAATATGTTCAAGTTCAAGGATTTCCTTTGCTTCGCCTTGTCCCCCATGCAGAGTTGTGCTGCCATTTACTCCTAAGGAGAGTTCCTTCATCAAGTATTTTTGCCTTTCAAAGACCATCCTGTGCTGTTTACTTTTGAGATCTTGGCCCATTCTCTCCCTGTACTTCAGTTACTGGGGCAGAGTGTATTTTCCAAGCACAGACTCCACATCATCTTGTTGTGGAGATTTTCTGGCTAGTTCATGTCAACTTGACACAAGCTCAGTCACTAGGGAGGAGGGAGCTTCAGCTGAGAAGATGCCTCCATAAGGTCCAGCTGTAGGCAAGCCTCTAGCATGTTTCCTTAATTAGTGACCAATGAAGGAGGTCCCACTGTGGGTAAGACCACCCCCAGGCTGGTGGTCCTGGGTCTATAAGAAGAAAGCAGGCTGAACAAGTCATGAGGAGCAAGGCAGTCAGCAGCACTCCTCCACAGCCTCTCACCGGCTCCTGCCTCCAGCTTCCTGGTCTGTCTAGTTCCTATCCTGACTTCCTTTCATGATGGGCTGTGATGTGGAACAGTAAGCCAAATAGATCCCTTTCTCCCAAAGTTGCTTTGGTCATGGTGCCTGATCACTGCAATAGTGACCACAACTAAGGCAGAGGGGAATACTCCTCGTATACAGGAGCTCTCATTCCCAGTTTGAAAACATTTGTAATAGATAAAGAAGTAATTATGGGGGCTGGAGAGATGGCTCAGCGGTTAAGAGCACTGACTGCTCTTCCAGAGGTCCTGAGTTCAATTCCCAGCAACCACATGGTGGCTCACAACCATCTATAATGTGATCTAATGTGCACTGTATACATAATAAATAATAATAATAATAAAAAAAATAATAATCTTTAAAAAAAAAAAAAAAAAAAAAAAAAAAAAAAAAAAAATAATAATTAAAAAAAGCCACAGGGTACATTCTGATAGGGTTAGTGTCCTTATAAAAAGAGGGCATGTAGCACTCAGAACCATGAGAAAAAAAATGCCTGTGGTCTGTCCATATGCCTGTGCTTGGTTAGGGCAGCCTTAGTGAGCCCATTTACATCTTCTGTGCCAGTCTTCAAGATGGGTCCCACTTCCCACCCACCCCCACCTCTGGTTCCCTATGAGATCTGGGCTACTGTGGCCTCCATGAATATGAACTGCTTTTGAGACCTCACGAGGTGAAGTGAGTGTTCCAGCCTGCTCCTAGGAAAACATTTATTCAATATGCATCCCCTCTGGAAAGCCATCCTGTGTGTGAGGAATTCACAGCACACCAGAGCTCATATCTGGGCACTGCCTATGCTGGTTCCTGGAGACAGACACGGGAGCTAGACAGATTCCTGGTGGTTCCATCTCTCAGATGGTAGTTGGAGGAGACTCCCCAATCCTCCAGTATGTCATGACCCACAGCTAAAGTACTGGCTGTGTGTCTGAGATATCGAGGACAGCATTTAAAAGCACAGCAGGGTGGGTGGGGATACCACTGAATGAATGGGGGGCATGGTCTTTGGGCACTGGTGAAAAAAAAAAAAGGTCTTTAATTCCAGTACTCGGGAGGCAGTGGCAGGTGGATCACTGTGAGTTCAAGGCCAACCTGGTCTACAAAGCCAGTCTAGGACAGCCAAGGCTACACAGAGAAACCCTGTCTTGAAAAACCAAAAAAAAAAAAATTTAAAGGACTTTAAAAAAATGTTCTTGGGGGGCATATCTGGTTAACTCTATAAATTCCACTAGCTCTTACTTGCCAAGATGAACACAGGAAACTGACTTCCTGTGGAAAGCTGATGACAATTTTTTATTCAAACTGCCTAAACTTTTTTGTTTTAAAGAATATGTTCTTCACCCAGTGTTATTCTCAAGGATAGCATTCCAAGTAGCTGACTTTGACCACAACATCTCCAACTCCCTAACTCTGCCTGTGCTTAAGTTGGGTTTAATCACTGTGGCCACTGTGAAAGCTGAAAACAGAGGCGGCTATTTTGTCCAAGTATTGAGTCACACTAGACAGTAGATGGGATGTATCTAGGGACTGAAGGCAGTAGGAGGCGACAGGAAAACCAAGCATTGGTTTCTTGTAGGGAAAAGGCACTGAAGCTGAGGTCCTATTATCCCAAGCCCCTCCACCTTAACCAGGATGACAATTGCCCTGAGAAGAACAGGGTGCACTTGCTTGCCTGGGATAGCAGATGAACATCCCAGAATACCCCATCATGTTCCCAGGAGGGGATGAATGGAGAGAGAAAGGGTTCAAAAAAAGCAGAAGTTGTCTTGGGGAGGGTGGACATCTCGATCTTCACAGTATTTATGGTTTCATAGGGGCCTCAAGTTAAAACTTTCCAAGCTGTTCCCTTTAATCACGCAGTTTACTGCTTCCCGGATACACCTCCATTTGGCTGTTAATAAAATCAGTATTACGGTCAGGACTAGGCCATGGGTGTTCTGCTTGTCTCTGTGAGAAATAAAGCAACTAACAAACATCTCCTCTTCCAGCTCCTTCTCTTCTTCCCCCTCTCTAACATCATTTCCCAAATGTGAGTCCTATCCAGATGTCAGGAAAGTTTCCAAGCACCCGTGCAGCCCCTCTGTGTGTGCACAACACTTATCCTTCCCCCTTGGGTGAGGTTAGAGTATTTTCACAAATGATATCACATTGTGAAAATGGCTGAATTTGTTATCACAGGAAAAATTTAAAAGACCGTGTATGCTTTTGCTAGCTCTTCTTCAATAGACCAGGAGAAAGAGAATTCTAGAACCAAAGGAAGCCCAGATCCCTTTGCTCTGGTGTCACTTTTTCTGTTGTTGTGACAGACCACCTTGATGAAAAGCAATTTGAGAGAGGAAGGGTTCGCTGTGTCTAGTGATTCCAGAGAGATAGGCTCAATCGTGGTGAGGAAGGCTGGAAGCACAAAGGCCAGAGCAGGAAGCTGGGTGGTCACATTATCATCCAGCACTGGAAGCAGAGAGAAAGAACAGAAAAGGTTCCCCCCAACTCTCACAGTTCCTTCAGCAAGCCTGTGGCCCCTGAAGGCTCCATTACATTTCTGAACAGTATCACCAATTGAGAACCAAGGTCTCAAACACACGAGCCTCTGGCAGACATTGCTCACTCACACAACCACTTCGTTACTCAATGACTTTTACAAAGGATGTCCCCTTTGAGCTTCCATAACCAAGATAAGAAGCTGCTGGTGGTGCTGTGTTCCGTTATCTAATCACTTAAACAGAGAGCGAGCGAGTGAGTGAGTGAGTAAGTGAGTGAGCGAGCGAGCGAGCGAGCGAGCAAGCAAGGGAGCCAACATCTGTTTCATGCCAGGTCATTCAGAAAACACAGGCATTCACAACCACTATCCATTTCAGCACTAGGATAATAGTCCAGCAAGAAAGACACAGGGGTGACAAGTATGATATCTGAGAGGGTAGCTGGGAAAGAAGAACCCAAGACTGTGACGTCCCAGGGGAGAGTGACCTTCCAAAATGGAACATCAAAGGATGGAGACTAGAACTTTGCATTCCAAAAGACCAGTCTTTCAACAGAGATGGGTTGCTTGGGAAACACTCCAACTCATCTGTTAGACCTGTGTAGACCTATGGTTTTCAGAGCCATGGCTTGAAATGGAAAACATGGTGGAGCCTGAACCAGGGTTCCAACACTGAGCCACACCCCCAGCCCTTCAAAGATTTTGCCTTAGAGTAGATCACTGTCTTCCAACAGAAACCTCTTAGAATGGCTATGATGGTTCTGTGAAGCCAAGGCGAGGAGCACACTCCTAACACAGCCTTGCCCGAGGTCAAGTTATCGGCCACTTACAGCAACATCACTTCCCACCATACTGCGAGCTCACAAGACTCAGCTGTGGTCCTGGACACTGATCTGCTTCCATGGGTTGGACTGCTCTGAAATACTGCGGGCGAGGCTCATGAGCTGGTACCCAGTGATTTGTGAGAAGTAACTTAACCAGCATAGGCTCAGCAACAGGAGGCAGTGGAGTGTGAGCTAGCGTGGCACAGGAAAGCAAAGGAAGCTGCATTCTTCCTATCAATATGAGCTTTTAAAAACAAAGGGCATGGTAGGTTTTCTGTATCAGCCCTGAGCTGCTGGGAACAGACATGGGGAAGAAAGATGTGATGCTGGTCTGGAGGGCAGAAGTCCCAATTGGCTGAAAACAGAGGTCACTGTGTTTTAAGGGGTGCACACGTATACTTTCCCTATGCCGGTTTAGGTTGTTTGTGAAGCTGGCCCTGGCGGCAGAGGTCGGAGTCAGCTTGTACTGGGTCACAACCGCCAATTGTGAAGTTGCCAGGAGTTTTACAAGTTGGTTGTTAAATCTGACTATTATTCAAGATGAAGTGGGGGAAACTTGCAGCCATATAAATCAGGCTTTAAAAAAAAAATGAAGGTGACAAATAGGCCAAACTAACAAAGTTGTAATGATTTGGCTGTGTCATACATCTGTGTGCCCGAGGTCACTGAAGGCCCCAGCACCCTTAGGGTGGGACCAGGATTCCTCCAAGCTGTGCTAAAGCCCTCTGCGGCAACAGACTTGAATCCCGTCCTGACCTTGCTCAGCAATGTCAGGACGATAATGTGAAGACTATGCCTCTCAGATCTGGCTCGTGCTTCAGAGAAGGGTGTTTCTACTTAGAAAACAAACTGGAAAACATTCCCAGGCCACTGGTGGTGGCCAAGAGCCTGCTGCTTGGATGGTCAGGCAGTTGATTAAGAGCTGTGTGACCCATGTAAGTCCCTTGAACTTCTGCTAGGTTTCCTAGCATGGCTTCTTAGCACGGGACATAGATCACAATGGGTGTTGCGCACTGAGCTTCACCTGGTACACAGTGCCTACACAGACACAGTCCTCCTCCCTGGGCCGCCCTTCACAGCTTCAGCCATTCACCTGTGACCAACCGTGGGCTTAAAAAGAACAAGCAGAAAATTCCAGAAATAAGCAATTCATAAGTTCTTAATCTTGCATGTTCTGAGCAGTGGGCTGAAATGTAAACACCACTGTACTCCATCCAGGACTGGAGCCTGAAGCATGCCTTCTACCAACACACGTATGCTATATGCACTGTATGTACCCGTGCTCACACAACATACGGAAGTTGCCTTTGTCCCCAAGGAATAGCTCACACTAGCTCTTTGCTGGGAAAGAGGGTGTTGTTGTGCATTTGCTGGTGAGGTGTTTATAATGCCCCTTTGAGCCTGCACTATCAAAGTCTGCGTTTGCACCTCTGCCATGTGAGCCTTTCTGGTGCTCATTTAAGCCCTGTCGAGGTGGCTTTCATGGTGCTAGGGTCTTGTGGAGGAGCCTCAGGGTAGACAGGAACAGTAAGTCACTGTGTGCTGAGGAAAATGCACAAGCCAGACGCTGTGCCGCAGCCCTCGTAAAGCTCGTGCTGGGAAAAGAGGCAGTCTGGATTTTGCACAGATATTGAAACGGAAGATTACATCAGCCTGGCCCGTGTGATGTCTGACTAATAGAGTGAGCTCTCAACTCCTGTTTAGTCAGCCTGCCATGCCTCCAGAACCTGGATCTTGAGAGAACAGTGGTGAAGACTCAGCTCTTGTTTTGTGAATCCCAGGTTGGACTTGTGGGGAGTCAGAAACAGAAAGTATGTTGTGTGGCTTTCCTGAAAGCTTTTCTTTCCCAGCCCTAAGTCAGTCTTCCCTGACCCCTGACCCCTGACCCCTGACCTCCCACCTGGACCCCCCCCCTCTCTCTCTCTCTCTCTCTCTCTCTCTCTCTCCTCATTTGTGAATTGTGCACATGTATGTGCATGTGCAGACCAGAGCTCAACATTCGGTGTCTCCATTGCTCTCCACCTATATTTTGAGACAGGGTCATTCACTGAAGCTGCACCTCAGCCATTCAGCTGGGCTGTTTGGCCACTGAGCGCCAGGCTTCAAGCTGGATCGGGCTCTCTAGCTCTGGGTGTACAGAACACACAGTTGTCCCCTGCTTTTTATGAGGCCTCTGTGGATCTGAACTCTCTGGCTCTCTTGCCTGCACCGCAAACACTTCACCCTAATGTTTGAATTCTAATGACACAATGCACTCTTTCTGCCACCCTTCTATCCCTCAGGCCTTCCTGGTCACTGCAGAGTGCACTGACGAACTTATCCTCAATTAGAGGAAAGACCACAGCACCCGGGCCTCTGAGCAGGCCAGAAGGCTCTGTGAGAACATGTGGACCCCTGCGCTGACTTGTAGACATACACACACCTGTGCGAACAGAGCCAGTAGCCCTAAACACACGGTGACTACCATTGAAAGCAGGCAAGCAGGTGCTCTTGGCAGGAATCTCAAGCCTTGCTTTAATCTGCCCTCAAAATCTTTACCCACTGTTTAAATGAATTGCCCGTGGCTCATTTCATCTGGTATAAATAGCACTGGCTGTTTTTAGACCAGAATATGGGGCAGGACAGATAATCTCTGAAGTCAGAGATTAAGTTGAGGCTGTTTTTATCTTTAACGGAGGACTTGAGTCAAAGCTTTTCATGAATTTAGGGTACGGTACTTCAGAGAAGAACTGGCAGGGTGGACGCAAGAGCAACTGGGGTTCTGTGCAAGTGAGGGCAACAGGGAGTTTGTGGCAGGAATGAAGCACCAAGTTGTCCACTGCCCCTGTTGCCAGCCTCAAACATGGCAGCTAGAGTGAGAACCAGCTCTCAGTCTGGTTGCATTGGTGGATCTGGTCAACAGTTCTCACCACCCACGGTAGCCTCACCACGAGTTTTTGCCATGTGGGTTGCGCCGGGCAAGGACTGGGGAGTTGCCAGCCTTCAGCAAGCCTTGCCTTGCCCTGTAGCTCTGACCTGTGCAGCCACAGCAGGAAGCACACTCCATCCCTTCCTGTTGGTGCAACGCACATACAGGCATTGTGTTCTCTGAATGTTGTGTGTGAGCCTTAACTGTCCTGGTCAGATATGGAGGGAGAATCCCATGACTTGACCCTCCAAGCTGCAGCAACAATCTATCCATCGAAAGCATGGAGCTCTGTGTCTGAGGGAGTCTGACATCACACACTCTTTAACAGACTAGGTGGAACTGAGACCTTCTTCCAATGAGTTGTGAGTGTCTTTGGAACATTAGACCAACCATCTTTCAACCAGCTTTCTAAGAGGTCTGCCCTCTTGCTGTGCCCAGCTTCCAGTTTTGCCCCCTCCTCTAAGCCTGCAAGAGCCCTGCTCTCCTCATTCGATGCACCCTGGGAACTTCTACAGCACAAGGGTGGGAAGCATGGCTCCCTACCTTTCCTAACTTGCTTTCATTGTTAGGTTGGCACAGCCTAGAGTCATCCGCGAAGAAAGCCTCAGTTGAGGTATTGCCCAGAGCAGACTGGCCTGGGAGCATACTGGTGGGAATTGTCTTGACTGTTAATTGATGGAGGAGGGTCCACACAATGTGGGCTGTACCATCCCTGGGAGGTGCTTCTGGGCTGTACAGAAAAGCATGGGCCTGTGAGTGAGCCAGCAAGCAGCATCCATCCCCCCAAGGTTTCTGCTTCTAATTCTTGCTGGAGTTCTGACCCAACTTTCTTCAGCGCTGAACTGTGACCTGGATGTCTAAGCCAAATAAACCCTTTCCTCCTCTAAGACATTTCCAGTCTAGTGTTTCATGGCAGTGGAAGGGAAACTAGGGAACGAGCTCCCACAGAGACTCCAGTTGTAGGTGACGTCACATATCGACACTTCCTTCCTGCATGGTCATCAGGGAGCCTCCTCATACCCACACAGGGTTCCATGTCCTCCTGAACCCCAAGGTCTCCTCTGTCCTGTGATGTAGTCCATCGCTATGACCCTTGCCTGGCCCGAGGGTCAGATTTGTCTCCATGTCTAAATCTGAGCTTGCATCCCAGCTGTCCACTATCAGGTGAGCCAATTTTAGCCCTGAGTTTTCTGGGTCAGCTGGCTAGTGGGCTCCATGTGACAGCTGATCATGACTGCTTTGTTTTTGAAGAGTGGTGTGTTTGCTTCCTATGACCGACATAAGAAAGCGCCATGTACTAGATTGGCTTAAAGCAGCAAACATGTATTCCCTCTCCACCTAGGGCCAGGAAGCTAGGAACCAGTATTGGCTGGATACCTTTCGAAGACTCCAGGTCCTTCCCAGCCTCCTCTAGAAGCCATACTCCAAGATGCCTGTTTGCGTATAACCCTCCCACTGTGTGTCTGAGCCTTCAAATCTACATTTATGACCATTCCAAACACCAGACCCTCAGCTACCCAGAAGGACCCACCTTAACTCAGGCACATCTGCAAGGACTCTTACGAAGTGATGCTGTTCAAGTGACAAGGTACAGCTTAACACGGGCTAAGTCCACTGGCCTGGTGGAGGACCTGGGAGGCCTTTCTGAGCATATTGAAGCATCCACCAGACCCCTTGCTATTCTAGCCATCATCTCTAAAGACACGGGATGTGTATGTGGAAAAATGAACTTTGTAGGTATTTTCTATGCTTTCTACTTTTTGTGTTTGCATTTTCCAAGGGAGAGGGATGGTAGAGGGAGCTCTCTGCTAAGCCAAGTCGGTCCCAGGGCTGCTAGCATTCTCCAAGCTAGATTCCCTCAGCACTGCAGCTGGAGAGGCAGGACTTCTGCTGAGGCTGACCTCATCACAGAGGAGATGACACCACAGCCCCTCTCTGCTACCTTCCACCCAGAGATCAATCAGAGTGAGGAACGGTCCCTCATCATAGGGACCAGTAAGATACCAGCCCAGGACCTGGGGGCCAGTGATTCCCAGACTCTCTTATGAGACAAAAGCAGTGCCTATAAGGTTTAAAAGAGAAAAATAAATAAGCGAACTAGATTACAAAGTAGGACGTCAGGAGCCTTTTGCATGGAGAAGTAGAAACTCTGGGAAGTGCTAGGTCCTGGGATTTGACGTTTCTTCTCATGAGCCTACTCATCAACCTCATTAGGAATCCTCCCTGATAGAAGTCCCTCATCATCCTCTGGCCTGTCATGTGTTCAATATCATCCAGACAGATTCAGTCATGATGGCAGCAGTAGCCATGCTGGATCATCCATTTTTCCTAGTGCCTGGCTACATCTTGATTGCAATTCTGGTTTGGCGAGCTGGTCACTTGGCTTCTGACATTACTGAGCTCAGAGCTCCCTGTGGGGAAGGTAAGAGGTTGTGTCTTGTGTGTGTAGGTATGCACATGAATGTGTGTGTGTGTGTGTAGATATATGTTTACATGTAGATCTGTGCATATGGGCATGTGTTTACATATGACTGCCTGTATGTGCATGCATATGCATGCATGCACACAAGAATGTTCATGGTCATGTGTCCATTATGTATTTAGTCAACAGCCTAATTGGTGTGCACATGGATGAATATAAACATGCCTGGATATGTACATGCATGCTAATAGGTGCTTAGTCAACATCCTGACTGAAGTAGAGGGAGATGACCATGGCCTGACTACATACTACTCTACCCACCTGAGCAGGGAAGGTCAACTGCAGAGCATCTATTCTATTGCAAAACAAAGCACTGCCATGAGTCCCATTTCATGGGGGCTTGAGGCCAAGTCTTAGGGGGTGAAGGGATCAGAGATGGTTGTTAAATCTCCAGCACTGAGGGCTTCTAGAAAGGAATGGATGGGACTCAGAGAAGATCTCATCATTAATGCCACTGGATAGAGAGCTGAGCCCAAGGAGTCCTGTGCCCATGAGCCTATGGAGTTAAGAGCCTGTCTGTCCCATTGTAACTGGCACTCAGAACCTGGAAAGAGCAGGCCAGGGCCTCCAGAAGATCCCTGGGTCCTATGGAGGCCGTGCAGGGAACTCTGGATCTTCACAGTACACACCAGTACTGTACACAATGCTTCATCTGTCTGAAACTCCAGCTTCCTTGGGAGCTTACGCAGGCATTCACTCATGGCAACCTTACCTTTGTGGTCCGGGAACTCTTAGTGGGACAAATTGTGCACAGTGTACCCCGTTTTTCTCCTCTCACTCCAGAGACACCCAGCTCACTAAGATGGGCAGCTACCACTGCCAACAGACTCCAGCCCCTGGATCCTCTGCTGTTTTGCACTCATGGTGAGAAAGGAAGAGAGAGATGGAACCTTGCCTCTCCCCAACCTCTCACAGAAGGAGGCTGGAGCTGCCCCTGGTGGAGAAAGGGGTTGGAACAAAGGAGTGAGGACCACAGGCAGGATCGCACTCCCTGGCTTGTATGAATGAGGAGGTGACACTGGGAAGGATCTCTAATGGAAAAGGAGGAGTTAGAGCTTGAGAAAATGGAGGGGCAGTGAAGAGCTGGCATGTACAGTGGTTATCAAGGTGTAATTGGGGGTACTCAGGTCTGGGAAGAGAGGAGTCCTGGGGTGCAATAACCAGCAGATGTAGAGAGTTTGGTGGAGGCAGAGCCTCTGTGAACTACAGGAACAAGAGGCTGAGATGCAGACTAGCCAGGAGGCAGGGTGAGGCTGACACAAGATGGACCAGTGACCCGGGGGAGGCTTAGCACTTTGGAACCACAGAGGCTGAGTTCCTGATGCTGAGCATCAGGTGCCAATGGATAGCAACCCACATCTTGGGGCCTCCCTCTAGGGCTGAAGCCAGTGGCTGACCCAGAGTCTATCCAACTCCTAGGTGCCCCTTGTCAGCCTGAGGGACACCGACCAGGGTCTCTGAGCAATGAACCCCAGAACCCCACCCCCACAGACCTGGATACCCTGCCTACCCAAGGCATTGTCATGGCTACTCTCTCCCCTAGCAGGGTTCTGCTGGCCTCTGGCTCACTGGTCCTCTGGCTTCACATTGCCTTGTGCCTGATATCTTTGGGATCTAGCTCAACCCAGGGAGACATGGCCAAGAGTGCAGAATACCTGCTCACTTTTCAGTTCTCAGGACAAAGGAGAGAAAAAGAAAGAAAGGCTGTTGGCTGGTTCAGCTTGTTCCCTTGTAGAAAAGGTTTTGTAGATAGCATGAGGAGATGGGTGTGCTGTGTTTGAAATCCTCTGTGTGTGTGTGTGCATGTGTGTGTGTGCGTGTGTGTGTGTGTGTGTGTGTGTGTGTGTTATGTTGTGTATATGTGTATGTGTGCAGACATCTGTGTAGAGGCCAGAAGTTAATATCTGGTGTTTTCCTCAATTGTTCTTTGCCTTATTTTTTGAGCAGGTTCTCTCCATTTGGCTAGACTGACTGTCAGCCAGTGAGCCCCTGGGATCTGCCTGTCTCTACCTCCCAAGTGGATGCTGAGATTACAAACATGAGCCACCATGCCCCGTGTCTTCACATGACACTACTGCCAGAACTCAGGACCTCGTGCTTGTGTCACAAGCACTTTCTCAACTGAGCTGCCTCCCCAGCTCTCATGTTGAAATTCACTCAGCAATGTGAGGCAGTAAGAGGGGGAGAGGTCAGACTGTCTGTGGTGTTTGCTCAGCAGGCAGTTAGAGCTAGATGCAGTGATAAGAGAGGACCCTGAGTCCGTGAAGTGGCCATTCTGTAATAAGGGGAGAGACTTGAGCCAGAACGTAGTCATCTGACTTACTGAACTGTCCTGCCGCTGTGTGGAGCTCCCACCTGCCAGAAGGACCTCATCAGATGTGGCCACCCAGTCTTGAACTGCCTGTCTTCTGAACCATGAGCCAAATAGCCCTCTATTTCTCATCACCTACCCTTGTGGCGTTGAATGAAAAGCAGAGGAAACAGCTGAGAGGAGACCTTCCCTAGACAGGGGCTTTTGTAAAGCGTCATTAGTACTCCAGAAGCTGAGAATGCAATGGGCTCCAATGGCCCCCGGCCCCCGGCAACCCTAGCAATGCCACCCATTTTTGGATGGCCTCCCTAGCTATAAGATACATTGACACCAGGTAGGGAAGGAGGTAGAGGTGTGGTAACCATGGAAGCAGCAGGTATGACTTGGCACTGTGTCTCCTGCAGGTCAGATGCCCCTTTGTGGTTGGACATCAGTGAAGCTGCAGTTAGGTTCTCCCTACTGTATCAGGAACTTAGACACTGGGGCACTTTCTCAGCTGTCACCTATGTGTTCTAACGAAGGTCTAGAACCTCAAAAGACTTGACATAATGCAACACACACACACATACACACACACACACACACACACACACACACACACACACACCACCGTTTTTATGGAAATACTATAAAAAGGAGATCTGGTCCCACCGTGATTTGGGAGGCAAAAATGTGTCACCTTAACTGTGAATATTCATTAATATTCATTAGTAACATATGTCATAAATATTCATTAAAACTTCTTCAAAACCAACAGTGCAGACCTACTGGGCAGTTTCCCACTCTTGGAACAGCCAGTCTGATCTCTCTTTGGAGTATTTGCTTTGCTTTGCTAAATAAACTTCTGCCTGAGTGGTCTATGTCTCTTGGCTAAACCTTTTCCTTCAAGAAGACAAGAACTGAGAGACCCCCCATAAGAAAGTTACCCACAACTCAACAGGGTGCAATGGCCGTGGGAATCCTTAGCATACCCCTAAACTGAGGGGTGTACCCTCAGTCACTCCAGTCCACACCGGTACCATCCACATTCAGGGTGGGTCTTCCTTCCATGGTGATACTGAATCCAGTCAGGTTGACAGTGAGGAGGACCCACCATGGCATCTCTCAAGTCTTCTGTGCTGTGCCTTCTCTGGAAGTTCCTCCAGAGTGGGACTGAGTCCCAGCCTGCCTTGTTTTTCAGCTGATGCAAAGTTGGTACTTTTGATGTCTGCTTCCGAGAAGGTGGAAGAGATATACTCTTCCCGGTTCCTCCCACCAAGCACAACTGGTATCTGTCTAGCAAGCCAGTGGCCGTCCTGTGAGCTGTACAGTAGAGATGTCACAGCTCCAGCCACCTACCCTGGCCCCCACTCTGTTATCTACAAAGAACAGGACCCAGTCCATAGCCACAGGGGGACGTCGGGGGCTGTAACCTCCCCTGGGACAGCAGACATTGTTTTAGAGACACTTGTGCTGAGGGACCTTAAAGAATTAAAACCTCCCCAGGAGTCTCATGCTAGGGAGGGAAAGGCTGATGTCTGGAGCCAGTCAGAGGAGAAGCTTGTCTCCTGAAAGAGATTTCATACAGGTCTGACAGCCTGTCAGACCACATGTAAGAAGAGTGGAGCCAAGACACTAATCCTAAACCGGACCACGCCTTGGCAGGCTACCTAGTTATGCATACCTCTTGGCGTCTACTTAAATTGAAACCTTAGGTCCCTGAAGATGAACTTAGGGGTCACTGGACCTCTTTATTTGTCCCCTTCCTCAAAATGGCCACACTGAATAAAACACCTTTCTCTGATTTATTTATCATTTCAATGGGTAGAGTGGGCTGAGCCAGCTTGTTCTGGCAGCCAGAGCCTGGGCTCAGACCTCTAAGGGCTGCAATTAAGAGGAAGAAGGTAGCCAGGTGGTGGTGGCACACGCCTTTAATCCCAGCATTCAGGAGGCAGAGGCAGGTGGATTGTTGTGAGTTCGAGGCCAACCTGGTCTACTAAGTGAGTTCAGGACAGCCAAGGCTACACAGAGAAACGAAGAAGAAGAAGAAGAAGAAGAAGAAGAAGAAGAAGAAGAAGAAGAAGAAGAAGAA
Source organism: Acomys percivali (assembly GCA_907169655.1). Taxonomy (NCBI): domain Eukaryota; kingdom Metazoa; phylum Chordata; class Mammalia; order Rodentia; family Muridae; genus Acomys; species Acomys percivali. The sequence goes on along the minus strand of OU015746.1, from coordinate 81,808,263 downwards.
GAAGAAGAAGAAGAAGATGGTAAAAAGGCCCTTCCCCCAGGTCTAAGAAGAGGGCAATTGCCCGATTCCTAGGCTGCTGCTGAGGCCCAGCTGTGCTGCCATACAGTCTGGGTGCCTGACCCTCCAAACTGTACTGTTTAAACTCTTAAGATTTTCTGTGCAGCAACAAACCAATAAGCCCGTATCTCAGGTCCCAAACTACTCAAGGACTTCTTGATTGACTCCTTAGTTCTCCATGTGATTGTACCGTCGCAGTAAACCAGATCTTAAGAACTTGGCATGAACTTCCTAATGTCCAAGCTCTGACATTGGGTCGTGTTATAAAACCACAGACACTTGCCTCTCAGGCATGGCCATGAGGCACCCTGCTGCATCTCAAGCTTCTTCTAATATTTATTATAACTGAACGATGCTGATGAGAAAACAAAGTCAAAATGCATAGTGACTTCTCTTCACTGACCCAACAGTTGTTAATAAATCCAATTTCGTTTGTCAGCGGGGGCTGATAAGTTGGTGTGTGTGGGTCCCCAGGACACTGTATGCTCTGGTGAGTCACCCCAGCACAGTTCTCAGAAGCCTTGGGAGGCCATTGTGCAACCCCAATAAAAGGCATCCCTCCTGGCAAAGGCAGAGAGAAACTGGGTTCCCTGGGAAGTCAGCTCTTCCTTAATTGTGTCCCCAGATGAGGTGGCCCTAAATTACCTTTTTTCATGAGTTCTTCTGTTTCATTGTTTGCTTTCAGTTCAGCCACTTCCTCTGTGTTGTCTGGGCACAAATGGAAGCGCACCAGTCGCCCCGATGTCCTTTGTGTCCCCTGCCACCTGGGGGTCCACACCTAATGGTTTGTGCACAATTAACTTCTGTTTTCAGTCACCGGGAACAGGGCAAGGCTTAGTCACCTCAGGGCTAGCTGCAAATAGGGTTTTCACAGATATTCCATTGTCTTCCTTGTACAAGTTTAACATAACATAAGCTCTACCTTCTTAACTGTGTTCAGTGTTCAGTGTCCAGGCAGGAAGCCTGCTCATGGTGCTACGTATCCCTCACTCACCCTCAGAGCTCCTTCCCCTTACAGATGCTCCTCACCCCCAGCAGCATACACCAGAACATTTGGGAATCTTTGCCCAGGTAAAGTCAGAGAGGCAGACTGGCTGCAAGGCTGGGACTCTGCAGCTCTGCCTGGCGGATGTTACCTAAGGGGCTTCCCAGAAGAAATACACTATCTCCTGTGGGAATAATTATTCCACCCACTTCCTTAGCAGGGCTTCAGATGACTCAGATTTCATGGAGGGAAGAGGGAGTGAACTCCTTGGGAGATGACTGGCAGACCTAACTGGATTAGATAATATTTGGGGTCTCCACCCAGGACAGAGGTAGAATTTAGATTCCACTATTTTGATCATGAGGAAATATCTTTGCCTCAACAAAGCCCAGGGATCTCCACCTTTAAATATGATAGTTTAAGGAGTGGCAAAGTTCATGTTTACCTGTCTAGTATTTGGGGTATGGAGATGGGGGGTAAAGCCCAAAGCTTCAGTGCCTTCCAAGGCTACTGTAACTGAGAAGACTCCAGAGGTACACTCAGAGCATCACTGATCCCTTTGCCCCTCTTGCAAGTGTGACTACATTGAATAAATCTCCTTGTCTTTTTGCTACACATTTGGCTACTTTAATTGTATGGAGGATAAGAAGCTAAAGCTGACTTGTTAGGGTGCAGGCTGTATCTCCAAGTCTGGTAACATCCATGTGCCTTCCTTTTTCATGGCTCAGTAACATTCCATTGTGTAGACACTTTTTAAAAATCCCTTCACCCGTTGGGTCTGGTTGCAGTCGGCTAACCATACATGCCCACTAGGCAACGGAGCTCATTCTTCCGTTTTATTCTCAGTTGAGTCTCAGTCCTCTTTCCCACTGTAGCACCTGCTGCATGCAAGACTCCCACGGCTGTCACGCTGGGCTCTGAACACAAATCTAGGACCTCTTCTCTCCATCAGGAATGTGGGGTGACCCCACTTCTGTATCATGCGGTCCTACCAGCAGACAAGGAACAAGTGAGATGGAGAACTGATATAAGAAAACGGGGATGGGGGATGGGGGAATGGGGGGATAGAGTGGAGGAGGGGGCTAGAGATTAGCATGCAAAAGAAGCCAGAAGCCTTCTTGCTACCAGCTAACCTTGGGAAAGCTGGCTCGCACAGGAAGATATACAGTATGTATGGACCCATGAGACGCCGTGGGTGCATGCAGACAAGTCTGGCACTGTTCCAAGCTCTCTTTCAGTACCCATTTCCTTTAAGTCTTCATAAATCTCTGTGTAATTTAGTGTTAAAACCTGTAAGATCCTGTGTATGTGTGTGTGTGTGTGTGTGTGTGTGTGTGTCTGTGTGTACTCTACTCCCATGCATGGGTGTATACATGGATATACCTATAGATGTTTTTGCCCACCTGTGTCTATATGTCCCTGTTCCTATATGTTCATACAAGTGTGCACATGTATGCACATTTCTCTGTGTGATTACATGTATGTTTGCATATGCACATGTCCAGTCTTTTTCTGTGTGAATATGTGCATCTCTGCATGAAAGTGTGTGTGTGTGTATGTGTGTGTGTGTGTGTGTGTGTGTTTGCATGTACCTGTGTGTGTGTTTCTGGTCCAAGGTCTTTATTGGTACCAAGTGAAGCATTATTCTCCTGTCCTCAGCCGTAGAGTCAACAACCTAATGGAAGAACGGAACCTGATAGGCTTTATTCCCATCAAGTCTCTCATGCTCCTTACTACTGTGGACTGTGTGAGCCTTGTTCTTACAGATCCATGCACTGAATCTAGCTGCTGACTCACTTTAAGCACCGTCTGTTACCGAAGACATTCGCTTACCACTCCTGCAAAGTGCCTGGAACGGACTCTCCGCAGGAGGCTGCTCCTCCCCCAGTGAGTGTCTTCAGCTGCTCTCACAGGTTAGCATCCAGAGGGCGGATGCTGGAAGCCTCCTTAAGTGAGCAACAGTCCCTGGGAGACTCTGCACAAGCACGCACCGCCCAGCTCTTGCTCTTACAATCATGGGCACTCTGGTAGAGTTTGGTGAGGATTTCCACATTGACCTTCACCTTTGTCTAATGCTCGGTGGAGAATGCTGGCCCAGCGAGGGGGGTGGGTGGTGGACACAGGCCAGATGAGAGGTCTTCCGCACTAACCACAGCTAGCGAGACCAGCACGGTGGGGGGAGGGGCTCCCTGCCTTGCTGTGCATTTCAAGCACAACTTGGGCTCAGGGAGCTCTTGGGTGCTGTGTAGGCTGCTCTCGGGCAGACCCACAGGAATCCCACACTCAGAGGCTGGGTGGTTGAACTGGAAAGGAACTGATAAGGATTTCTAAGAAAAGTCACTACTGCTGTTCTATGTGCCCACAGTTCTCAAGGGCAACTCCAGAGAAACCTTGATCTTGGTAACTTAGGAAAAGCTTATCAAACGTCTCTCCCTGGAAGTCTCCTTAAAATGCACAGGTTGTTTGTTGTTCTTGGATGAGTCGAGGGTCAGAGCTGACCTTGAGTTACCCAAGCACATGAAGAAGAGGACCAGCTGGGTTGTGATACAATGTTAACCCACTTTCTGTTCAGTGGTGGCTTCAAATATAAGTCTTCCACCGTCCACTACAGAACCTCTAGCTTTGAGCAGTTACACAACCACCTGGCTCATCTGATTCCTCCCTTAAAACCACTGCAGATGTATATATGGGTGGGGGATGTGAAGGAGTAGTTTGAGACAGGGTCCGGTGCAGCCCAGGCTAATTCTGATCTCAAAATGTTGAGGATAGCCTTGAAATCCTGACTGTACTGTCCCCCCTCCCCCTGACTTCCTGAGTGCTAGGATGAGAAGCATGCACCCTGTTGCCCAGTTTTCTGTTATATTTTGAACGTGTGTTGAAAAGTTTGGGGTTTAGAGTCCAAGGGGAATACTGTGGCATAGTGCTATGTGAGTAAGAGATGTATATTATAAGATTATTAAAGCCATAGATGGTCAGACAGACAGCAGCATGGCAGAAGCTCTGAGGACAAATCAAGTCTAAGTGGCAGGGTGAGGGTAACTTCTCACACATTTTAAAGGCAGGAACAGGCAGGGACAGGTGGGGCGAGGTGGTGCACGTCTTTAATCCCAGCACTCGGGAGGCAGAGGCAGGCGGTTTGCTGTGAGTTCGAGGCCAGCCTGGTCTACAAAGTGAGTCCAGGACAACTAAGGCTGCACAGAGAGACCCTGTCTTGAAAAACCAAAATAAATACATAAATACATAAATAAATAAGGTAGGGACACTTCTAAGTCACATAACTAAGGGACAGTCTACAGAGCACACTTACAGTCAGGCTGCCTCCACTTCCTGTTAGCCTGGAGCCCCATGTGCAGCTCTGAGGGTGGGGAGAACAAGAATCTAGAAAAACAAGTTACTGGGAGAGCTTTACACGTGGTGTGGCCCTGGCTGACATCTCTGACACAACAGAAGGAGCAGAGAGTCTGGTCTAAACAACTGACTCATGAACCTGTAGGCTGCGTGACCTTGGCAAAGTCACTTTCCTTCTCAGAGGAGGGTCACCAGCAAATAAGCACACAGGACTCATGCCATTTCCAGGGTGATGCAGTGGAATCATGGCTGTCGGTACTGCTATGATGCTGTCTAACAGGATATATTAACTGCAGTGTTTTAAACACTCTGCATCTAACTCCAGACCTCAACTCCTGACCTCGAAGACCAAGACAGGCATGAGAAAGTATCTGCCTTGTTAGAGCTGAATAAAACCAAAACCAAATCTGTCCTGAGCCGAGAGGTGGGCGCCTTCCTCTGACGAAGTGACACCAGTCAGCTCCTTCCCCTTACAGGGGCAGGAACCTCCAGAGCCACCCTTGACTTCCCAAAGTGGAATAGCTGTCACTCATCTGAGCCATGTCACTGGAGTGTGTGTGTGTGTCAGAGCCTGTACCCTGGCAGCCACAAGAAGGCAGGTTCAGTCACCCAACCCAACATGCCAATCAAAGAAACTCGTAATAGTGAAAGACAGAGAAAGGAGATGTAGTCAACATGATCGTGTCAGGAAGAACAAAGAAGTCTAGTTATCCAAGTCCTTCTTTGGGGTCCTGACATGAAACATAGGTTTAAATAGAAGGTGGCTAAGCCATCCAGCTTAAGGTGTGGTCCTGTCCAACATCAACCCTTCATTATCTCAGCTCCAGTCCCTCCTGCAAGGTAATCTGGCGAGAGGTCAGAGCTGCGTGACCTCTCTTCCTGGGAGGCAGGTTCCTCCTCTAGTTAGCACCAGGCTCCAGCCTTTCTCTTCCTCCAGCATGGGGCTCCCAGGGAAAAGTTCAGCTGTTCCAGGTCCTTGGCTTCAGTCGTCTGAAAGATCAGGCATGTCTTCTCAGAGTACCCCTGGTTGATGTAACAGTTATAATTGTGCAGTCTTTGGTCTGCGCTCTGATGTCAGCAAGGCGGGAGCCTGAACAGCATCATCCAACTTAAAACGTAGTAGCACACGCCTTTAATCCCAGAATTTGGGAAGGTAGAGGCAGGCAGAGCTCTGTAAGTTCGAGGCCAGCCTGGTCTACAGAGTGAGTCCAGGAGAGCCAGGCTACACAGAGAAACCCTGTCTTGAAAAACCAATAATAACAGCAGCAGCAGCAACAGCGATGATGATGATGATGCACTTTCCAAGCAAATCACCTTACCAGTGGCTTGCTTTACAAGGGTTGGGACAGTCCAGACTTCGGGTCCATATGAGTAGCTGCTGAATAAGTTACTTGACAGATGACAGCAAAGGCTGATCTGGGTTGGAGGTATCTTTTGTGCCTGGGGTTTGGAGGCTTCTGGGAGGCTAGGACTCACAGCCCATGTAGGGCTAGGGGCCTCATGTTATAGACGATTCAGCTGAAAACGTATTAGTTAGTTTCCTGTTGTTATACCAAAAGATCTGAAGCTGATATTGTATATGCAAAAAGACGCTTGCTTGGCTTCTAGATCCGGTGTTCAAGTATGTGACCCTGGTGTCTGCTTGACTCTGATGAGGGCTTTCTGGCTCCATCTCAACATGATATGAAGGATGACACAAGAGGGAGCGATCACATGACCAGACAGAAAGCCAGAGGGATGCAAGAGTCAGCTTCCTCTTCACAGTAATTTGTTCCCATGACAACCATTGAGTGTTGAGACAAGGACACACAATTCCTTTGGAAGGAAGAACCACCATGAAAGTTACCCACTAAGTGATGTTATTAGTCATGGCTGCTTCTCTTATAGGCTCTACAGTCTCAATACTGCCACACTTGGGACCGCATGAAATCATTCAAAAACACATTAAAGCTCTGGTAATGGCTGAGTAACTTGGCAGTCTGGAAGGATCCTGGCTCTGCTCGCCGAGTATTCTTTAGTCGGCTTCACCTGCTCCAGCCCAGAGCTCTGTGGTCAGTGCAGAGCTGGTATTTGAATTTTAAGAAGAGGTAAGGTAAAGGAGGACAACGTAAAGGTAAAGGGGGGGGGTGGGGGGATGGGGGGGGGTGGGGGGGTCGAGAAAAGGCTTGCAGAGCTGCACCACAGGAACCTCACCAGGACATGGCGACTGTGCCAGGCAGGAGCAGAGCTGGCAGAGCACCCCTGTGCCAACAGAACCCTTGTGCCTTCTTGCACAACACAGGGTGAAGGAGGTGCTTTGTCACATAGACTTGGCTGCTGGAGCTGATGGGGAGACTGGGGACTGGCTGCTGGGTGATCCAGGCTTCTGATTTCACCCACAGGGAGAGCAGGGCCCTGCGCTGACAGCCATGTAGGGATGCTTGGAGAACTGACTCCAGGCCCCTTCACCAGCAGTGTGACATCATTGTCCCACAGGGACGATGACCTACAGGGTGAAGCTTATGACCTACAGGGTGAAGCTTAGAGTCTAGGTCTGAATGAGCAAGTCCAGCTCCAGTGAGTGCTAGATGGCAGAGCCCTCGAATGCGGAATGGGGCAGGCCAGCTGGGCCATGATGTGGCCAGTAGCTCAACATCAGGGAGGGGAGCCAGATCCTGACAGGCAATAGGCCCAGCATTGTACGGATGCCTTCAGCTGAAGGCAGCAAAGCTACAGAGGACAGCCAGGACACACCCAACTTTGGATGGAGCCCCTGGTGTCTCTGTTGGGGGTGGGAGCGGTGAGTGAGGATTCTTGACAAAATTCTATTTTATTAGGAAAAAAAAAAGGTTTTCTTTGCTCTTCTGACAGAATACTTAGCAATAAAAACAAAACTGAATTTCCATCTTTCAGAAGACAGATTCCTGCAATGCTAGGGCTTCAGGTTTGTGCTGCCACACCTCGTTTATAAGGTGTCAGGGATCAAACTCGGGGTTTCGTGGAGGCTAAGCAAGCTCCCTATTAGCTGTGCTGCATCCATAGCCTTTTAAAAAGATGTTTATTTGTTGTTATGTGTGTGTCAGGGCATGGCTATGTTACATTTGTATATGTGCCCTTGGAGGCCAGAAGAGGACATCAGATGCCCTGGAGCTGGAATTACATAGAATGATAGAGTCACCAGCCATCCCACATGGGTGTTGAGACTCTTGAACTCAGGTCCTCTGCAAAAGCAACATATCTTCATAAGGGCTGAGCCATCTCTCCAGCCCTACCTTCCATCACCAGTGTTGTTGACTGGCTTCTCCTGCAAACATGGGATGGGACCAGAGGAAGGAAGTTGGTTTCTCAGGGATGGGGTTGATCCTTGCCCATCCTTCTACCAATAGGTAGCTTTCTGCATGGTGAGCTATACTGAAGTACAGTGTTCCTGGAATATGCTCTTTGCTGACTGTTTAGAAACTTGTCACCATTGTCCAGTAGAAGGAGCACAAGTCAGCACAGATCTAGCCGGTAGGTACTTGTGTAGGGTGGCAGTCTATATGAGGGCAAGGCAGGCTGGTGAGGCAACACGGCCTCCAAAACCCCAAACAGACCTGCAATCTAAAAGACACAAACAGCACCAGGAGTGGCCCAGGGGAGATGCTTATCTCCTCTGCAAACAGACAGCCCACGGTGGCAGTCACCTCCAGACTGAGCATTAGCAAAGTCGCCCAGCAGGTGGCTGACTGGCAAGATGATCCCTCAGCCTTCAACCTCCCCTCTGCAGAAACAAGCCAGGGACTGCTCAATAGTCAGTGTGGAAGACCCCCACTTCTGGGAAGCTCCTCCTGGGAGAGAAAGATGTACCCCAGACTCCTTCACAGGCAGAGAGGCACTAGGGTCACCGCTTGCAGTGGTTCTCATTGTTAAAATAATGAAGATGCTAATATGATGCTAATAATAATAATAAGAAGAAGAAGCATAAAATTCAAAATAAAGCCCACAGTACCACAAGCCACATCCTTGTGCAATGGTGAGCTGTTGACAGCCAGATATTGTTTACTCTCAGACTCTATAGTCTGGGTGCTTTGCACAAATATTTACTGAGTGCCATGGGTACGTAGATAAAGACATAATTTCCTACCCTCGAGGAGTGCACGGGCTAATGCTCAGATGGACTCGTAAACAGACCGTTTCAACACAGTGCCAGGGCGTGGAACAAAACGCAGGTGAGGCACAGTAAGGGTACAGGGAGGGACTGTCTGGGTCTATGTACAGGAGGGGACATATGATCCCAGGGAAAGATAAGCAATCCCATGAGACTTTGCATTGGAATATTGCAAATAGTGAGCTAGCACCAACAGTTGCTTATGGAAGCACAGAGCCCAATGTTGATCACTCTGTAAAGGTGGCTGGGAGGGGCGCCAAGGGGCCAGAGGTAGACAAGAACCTTAAGCATGGGATGCTGATACCATGCACCCCGAAGTTTCCAGGTCCAAGGCAAGGTACAGATCATAGGAGTAGTGTCAGAGCCAAATGCCCAGAAAAAGGTGCCAGGTCTAAGCAGGACAGTGGGACTTTGATCCAGAACTCATACTGCTTCCATAGCCAGACTAATCAGCAGAAACAGGACACACTCACCTTTGTAACCATACCTTTTAATAGAAGGCCTGATAAGGAAATTATAAAAAACAGAAATGGGAGAAAATGACTTTT
>OU015746.1:81773114-81793859 GCA_907169655.1 Acomys percivali | reverse complement strand
GTGTGTGTGTGTGTGTGTGTGTGTGTGTGTGTGTGTGTGTGTGTGTGCATGTGCCCGTGCCCACGCGCGCGCACATATGGAGGCCAGAGGTCAATATTGGGTATCTTCCTCAATCACCCTCCACTTTGTTTTTTCAGACGGGGTCCCTCAGTGAACCTGAAACTCTGCAATTCAGCTAGACTGGCCAGTAGGCCCCAGGGCTCCCCTTCTTTCCACCTCTCAGAATGGAGTGTGGATGTAGCGATGTACTGCCAGCCCCAGCTTTTGGCACATGACTGCTGAGAATCAGACTCATGCCCTGATACTTACAAGGCACACATTACCAATTCAGCCATCTCTCTGGCCCCAAGGTCCTAATTTTTTTTTAAGCAATTGCCTACAGAGATACAGTATGTCCCTAACCGTCTTAGTCACCTGGCTAGAACTAACTCTCCTAGGATTATGCACACCAACTGTTACCCACTTGCAGCAGCCCTAAGTGTGAGAAAGAGAGCCATTTTCCCCATTCCTGTCCCAGAGGATCTTTGAGACACAAGTAGAGTTCCTGGCATACAGTCGCCTGGTATAATATGTGTGGTACATGAACACCCTGCAGCAGAAGCTCCTCAGACGCACAACAGCCTAAGGGCAGTGTGGTGAAAACTGAGAAGGACCTGCTACTTGCTGGCTTGTACTGACTCAGCACCTACTGTAGCCCAGGACCTACAGACCACAGTAGGCTGGCCCTCCTACATCCACTGACAATCAAGACAGTGCCCCCAGGCCAATTTGATGTAGGAAATTCCTCAGATGAGGCTCTCCTCTTGGGTACTTTCTACATTGTGTCAACATATATATATATATATATATATATGTGTGTGTGTGTGTGTGTGTGTGTGTGTGTGTGTGTATACATATGTATATATACATACATATATATATACATATATAATATCCACAGTTAATTACATTGCTTATCATGTTCAATAAATACTTCTATCTGCAGATCTTTGGGGATACCTGAAGTAACGTCTTGTTGATTTTCATAGGTACTCAGCCAAGGATAGTGAATATTCCTGGTAGATCAGGCTGCTAGCAAAATGAGGTCAAACCTAAAATAGAGTCTCTGGTAAGTGTTTTGGATGAACAGACCAGTGACTTGTGAAGGCTCAGGTTTCAGAAGGGTCCAGGCAGCTGACCAAGTCCTGACGCCTCACCTAGCACACCTCAACCGCGTGTCCCCTTCTACGCCAGCAATCCCCACTGTGCTGCCATCTTAAGAAACATCTCCTCTTTCTGATTTCAGACTTAGCAGGAGACACCCAGAGCAGAAACTTCCTGGGCCACAGGAAACACTTTGGACGTGTTTATGTAACACTAGGTTCTCTAAACAGGAGGCAGCGCCTGCTGGTGTGTCAGAGGCTCCTGGATCATCTGAAAGGTCCCTATTAGAAGGATACAGAGCCTTAATCCAGGGTCCTCTGAGGTCACACAGTAGCATCTGCCATGGCAGTGTGTGAGATGCAGGATGCTCTCAGTTGACTCCTGGCAACGAAACTTATTTATCCTATTAGCTGGTGCAACTGAACACACTTGACCTTATAGCCTCACATCTTATTTTTCCAAAACTCACGTTACATCCCCTGCATCAGAGGCATACACTATATGATTTGCTGTGTCGCATGCTGCAAAATCCCCTAGCCAACTCCTAATCCTAACACTCTATTAAAGTTCCCACTGAGCAGAAAGCTCCAGGTCCTGAATTCTCCTTTTTCCTCCTTTTAATATATTTTGTTGTGTGCATGTATGCGCATGTTCATGTGTGAGGGTGCACATGTGGGGATGCATACACAGGTGGAGGCCAGAGATCAACCTGAGATACTATTGTTCCTTGAGGAACATCTGTGAGAATGAGACCTTCATTCCCATACATTCAAGAGACTAGTCAAAGTGACGGAATTTTTAATATAACATTCTTCAGGAAGGAGAACCAGGCAAAAGCTACCTCTCCAGCCCCATTTTAATTTTTGTTGTTGTTTGTTTTCGAGACAGGGTTTCTCTGTGTAGCCTTGGCTGTCCTGGGCTCACTTTGTAGACCAGGCTGGCCTTGAACTCACAGAGATCTGCCTGTTTCTGCCTCTGCAAATGCTGGAATTACAGGTGTGCGCCACAGCGCCCAGCTCCCCATTTTACTTTTAAAAGGGAAGCACTAAGCAGTTGGAGGGTGCCAATACAGTTAGGAGCTGAGGAGTGCACACACGCGTGTTTGTTTACATGTGCAACAGCCAGGTAGAGCAAAGGCTCACACTACTCCAACAGCTGCTTTCTCCCACTAAGAGGCAGGTGGTTGCAATGGCATGCAACATAGTCTCCTGCCCAGTGCCACCAGGGATCAAGGACAGCAGCTGTTGTTCATTCCAGTTCCATGATGACACAACTCAAAGGCACTTCTGGAAAGTTCTGTGAGTGAGTCACAACTTAACTCTATTATATAGCCATTGCCTCTAAATGGAAACAATCTAACCAGGAAGGATCCAGAAGGCTCATGAGACTCAGAAGGTAAACAACTCACAAACCGCAAGGAAGTCCCTGAAACTAACAAGATTCACAAGGCACTGACCTAAAGTTTAGAAAGCAACTGGTGGAGACAGAAGACTCTGGGCAACCTAGCTGCCTGAAAGTCACACCAGGAAGTCCAGAGATGAAGCTTTTTTATGGGTTTTCATACATGCTGGGGTGATTTTTTTTTTCACGATGAAGCCACCTTTAAGTCATCCATGTTCCTGTAAGTAACCACAGTAAATTCAATGGTTGACCATGCTGGACTTTGGTGAAATCATTTCTTTGGTTTGTTTTTGTCAGTGTCTTATCTGGGGTGAGGATAAGCCCCAGGAAAAGTCACATAACAGATCTAAGTGAAAACTCACTCTTCTCATGGGTCACCACCGGAGAATGGCTGTGTAGACTTTTCTAGCCCATTAGTAGGAAAACATGCCATTGTGGGTGAAGGGACTCTGGCCAGCACAAGTGTTGCAGCCATGGCTCTGACAGGCCTTGCCCTTCTCCCTGACTCTCTTCCCTTTGCCAAAAACCATTAGATTACATCCCTAAAACTAGCCTCCAAGGTGTACTCCTTTATTTGGCCACTTCCAGATCCTGAGGCTGATTACCAAGGTCCGACTATCAAAGTATTGAAATCCAGGAATCAAAAGCAGCCTTTGGTTCACCTAGCTAACATGCCCACTTAAAATTAAACACCTCATCCTAATGTGGGGTTTCCCATTTTACCTTTACAAACTGCCATCTGCCTATGGCCCACATCTGTCACCTCTCTATCCAGAGGTAGTCCTTTGTCCCCTCCCCCCTTTCCTTGTTCCATTCACCTTCTCTCTCATCCTCTATCTCCTGTCTTTGTCTCTTGTTCCCTGCCCTTTGTCCCTCTGGGGCAAATAAATCTCCTTTGTGTTGAAAATTTGGTTTTGAGGGTCCTGGGCCAATATCAATCTCTTATTTCGATCATGGCCGATGTCTTTCTGTGGACTTCCAAGAAAAGAACTCAGAGAGAGAGGAGGTTTGTGGATCAGGCAATTTATTTAAACAACCATAAGAGAAGGAGGGAAACATAGCTGAAGAGATGAATATCAGCTGTGATGTGAGTTCCAGCAAGGCCCCAAACAACCTAGCTACACATGAAATCATTTTCCTCCTGAGTCTTTAGATTTGCCTATAGTCAGTTCTTGAACACAGATGCCCTTGGTAGGGTAATTAGTACGCTGATGTAGGCAGTCTCTGGCAGATGAATATGCCTGCACTCTTGTGACCCTCTCCCTGGGAACAATTTCTCAATTGACCCATCAACATCCAGCTTGGGAAGCCAGGATCACAGTCAAGATAGTTTTGTGGGTACCATGACGCACTGCAGTGTCCCCTTGTCCTCCTCAACCTCCGTGGCTTGGTTTTTTTTTTGTTGTTGTTGTTTTGTTTTGTTTTGTTTTGTTTGTTTGTTTTGGTGCAAGTCTTTTCTGTAAGCATCCTTTGGCAGGTCTTTATGGGGGTGCAAGTTAAGAATGATGGATGGTACCATGGCTGGAACCTCAGAGACTAATCTCCAAGCCATACCTGATCCCTCTTCACCCTCATCACTGTCCTTCCCAGGTTCTCCACACTCATGTCTCATGCTTCTACTGACTTAGGTGGCTGGTGACACACAGGCGTGAGTATCTACTCAGTCATTGCACCATCTAGTTACCATGATTCATAAAGAATAACCAAGTGCAAGCTGTGGCAGTCATCTAGCAGCCAGGCCCTTCTCTCCACAGCCCACCCAACCTGCCTCTCCTAGAAACAGAGACCAGTGACCTTTACAGGCTACGGTCTCCTTCTTGTGCTTCCTGGCCCATTGGTATGAAAACATCATATTGGTGGGGCAGCTGACAAAACTTAGTTTTAATGTCACCCTTGCTATATATGACCCATGGTTGGAGTGTTCTCCTCTGTGGAATTGAGATCTTTAAACTCAAAGACCCCAGAAATGTAGGAAGGGAAAGTGTGAACGATCCCGCAAATGGGCGATGCAGTAGCATGTGAAAATCTACGTGTACTTGCATTTCTTGGTACAGAGAAAACGATGATCCTCACTTCATGGTAAGATTACTAGACTCTGATAGAGTACAGGGAAGAGTTTATAAACCCTGACACATGACCCTCTGTCCCCTTCCGCTCACTGAGTAAACAGGAAGTACAATCTTAGGTTTCATTTGAGTCTCATGTTTCTTTACGTCGCTTATGTTTGTCTTTTTCTCAACGAAAAGGTGTGTGGGCTCATCTCTGTGTTTTACATCCTGTTTATTGCAAAGTATATTTGGGCTGGAGAGATGGCTCATAGGTTAAGAGTATTTGCTGCTCTTCCAGAGAACCTGAGTTTTGTTCCCAGCATCCATATCAGGCAGCTCAGAACTGCTTGTAACTGCAGCTCCAGGGGGATCCAACGCCCTCGTTTGACCTCCGTGGATACCCACACTCACATGGCAGACATACAGATACAAAATGCAATCTAAAATGAAGTGTAGAGGCAGCACGCCTTTGCTGGCAAGCTTGTCTGTTAGTGTTGTGCTAATCTGAGACTTAGGTAAGGGAGTAGCTTAGCTTACTTTGGAGGGTGGCTAGACCAGGAGATATTAGAAGAGGTCTAGTGTTTTCTGCTCATTTGCAGTTGGGCCTAAGCTGGCTCAAGGAACCTTTGAAACAAACCATAGATTTTATTTCTCAAAGTGCCTACACCTGAGTTTCTTCTATCTGCCTGCCTCTGCCTCCCTGAGTGCTGGGATTAAAGGTTTGCACTGCCATGCCCATCTCTCCTTTTCTGCTGTTGGGAAAAGTCTTTGTTCCTTAGTTAACCCTCTCTGAAAAAAACGCCCTCTCAGACACTCCAGAGGTGTGTCTCCAAGGTCATTCAAAATCCAAGCAAGTGAACAAGAAGATTAGCCGCAGAAGAAAGCTGCAGCCAGGGAGCATCAGGTACCATCCCACACTCAATATGTAGGATGAACTGTGACTTGGAATGGGTGACTATCCTTGCTCATGTCCATAGGCATCTTGGTTTCCTTGCTCTAGAAGACAAGACAAGCTTCTTGGCTGCTGTCCAGCTTGCTCCAGGGTCCTGTGGGTGTGGGTAAACTCTCTACAGCTCTCTGCAGGTATAGCCCTGGCTTCATTCCCACCTTATCCTCTGTTCTGCTAACTGCTCCCCCACTGACTTTTGTCAGCTAAGTGCCATCACTGGATCTTGTCATCCCCATGGCCACAAGGAGCTCAACTCAATGGCAGCTTCTCCCTCCCCTGAGCCTGGAGCAGGGATGACAACAACCTTCCGAGTTGTCACTTCTTTCCCTGGGCACTTCTAAGTGCTTTTGCAAAACCTAGGCTTTTCAGTGGAACATTGTAGACTGGTCATTTTCCCAGCCTCACGTAGTTCAATTGCTTCTCCAAGCCTCTAGATATCTTGTTATACCTGCTGCGGTGGCTCTGCATTGTCACTTTGACATGAACGGTCTGGAGCCTTCTTCCAGGTCTCCAAGAGATGTCTTGCAGAGGGTCAAAGCCACGTGCCAGGGTCCTTGGTCAGGATGTTACAGCATTTATGGAGGGGTGGTACTTCCCTCGTGCCCTAAGGAACCAGAATGCATGCTCTTACTTTAAAAAAAAATGGTTCCAGTTTGCTAGAACCTCCAGATATTTCATCTCCAGGTTCTTTCCTCCTACACAAGTGACCCACAAGACCCAAATCCTTTTAAGCTGCCACTAAGCTCCTTAGTGTCCTTCTGCTTTGACAGGCACCACTGTACTAAAAGGGATTCTCTCTATGTTTCTACTATAGCATCCCTGATCAAGTCTTTGTTCACAGAGACAGAAGCTAGAATTCCTGGTGAGTTTCCACTGAACGCTGATGCCAGCCTCTCTGGCAGTATCAAGGAGATAGGGCCTTTATTTCCCCTCCCTCCCCCGGTGGAAGCAGATTCTGATGAAAGATGGCCAGCACTTGAATTCCAGGAAGGAAAGCAGGCCCTGATACAGACAGTGTCTGTTGACTGAGAGGGTTTGGGGGAGGACTCTGCAAGGAGCCACCATCATCAGCTTGTGCTCTGGGCAGTGGAAGATGAAGGCTGCCATCCTGAAAGGTGGCTGCTGGGATGCCTCGGTGTCCGAAGGAAGGTGCAGCAACCCCTTTTCTTCCTCTGGAGAGCTGTGTCTAGGGATGGTGCTTGGAGTGCCCAGAACCACGCTGACCCCAAAGGAAGGCTTTGAAGGCTGGGGGGCACAGAACACAGATGTGAGGACAATAGACTGCAAATCCTATAGTCCTTGGAATCTATTAAGCTTCTTAATCAGCATTGCTGGGCTGCAAGGCCCGTTTTAAATCAATCTGAGCAGGTTTTCTGTCTCTTTGAGAGGATGCCATTGTGGCTGATACATTACTCGAAAATTGAATTTATGGAACTTTCCAGGCACGAAAGGGCGAAGTGGAAGAAGAATAGGCACAACTGATTGGATTTTTTTTTTGTAAGCAGGGATCTGCTTTTTAAAAAAAAAAAATATAGGATGTAATGAAATCGGAGGAATTTGCAGAAATATAGTGGTGTTTGTCTCTCTGTGTTTCGTTTGTGCTGACCTCCCCAGTATTCCACCAAAGCATTCAATTGCTTCAGTGATGTTCAGCTCGGCTGCCCGATTGAAATGAAGACTGGGGCAGCTGGGTCTACAGTACAGCATTTCCTCTTATAAGGAAAGGGCCTTTCTGTTCGTATTTTCAGGTTTCCATTAAAAGCCAGGTGCTTTTAAACATCCATGTTTAGCATTAGCTAGAATTGAAGAGAAAAAGATATGGCATAAAGCAAAACCTGTCCTTCAAGTAGCCAGGAGTGGGAAAGAGAGAGAGACACACACACAATATACACATACAGCCAGCTAGTTATTCTCTGTAAGGTGATGACAAGTCAGTCAGGACCACAGATAATCAGCGCTTTGAGAGAAAGCTGGGGACTTTAGAATCAGAGTGCTGCTTACTCACCTGTGCACCCCTGCAGAGCCAACACAACACACTTGGTGCTGCTTTGATTGTAAATAAACCTCAGTGGTACCCCTGCCTCAATGTCTACCAACTAGTGACCATAAGCCTTGTTGTTTAAAAAAAAAAACACAACCATAACAACAATAAAGAGGAAAAATAATGTGCTATAGTAAATACTTTTATTTCAGGCCATTATTAAGCACAACAATGACTTCTGAAACATAATCACATGACAGCAATGAAAACGGCTATTGGGTGACTAATGAGTGGGTAGCAGATACCACTTGGATACACTGGACTCGAGGACAAATCACATACCAGATCAGGGGGAAAGGAGGCTATGCAAGATTTTATATGTCATTAAACACAATATACTAATTGAAAGTTTTTAATTTTTTTCCTAGAATTTTCCACCTAATATTTTCAGGCCACAGAGACCACAGGCAAATGAACCCAAAGAAGGGTTCTCTCAAGCCCTCACAATGAAAAATGACTTGTAGTTGGCAGGCTTCCATTTGTTCCATTATGTGTATGTGTGTGAGTATGAAGGCCAGCCGACTATCCTGATGTTGTAGAAATTGGATGTTTGACTCTCGGGAGCTTCTCTACCCCCAGATACTTACCAAATAATTGAGACAGGACCCTTTTGGGGTTTTATAAATCTTTAAGGCACAGTAACTGCGTGGGTATCAACCCTCTAAGCTATTTTGCTATTTCCCAGCTACACATCCCAAGTTACTTGCCATGCTCTTTCCTGCCTGGGCTGCTTCTGTTCCATCAGGCCATATGCTCATCACTCTTGCTGCTCCACATCGACTTCCTCCTCTCAGGTTTCCTCTCTCTCTCTCTCCTTCTGCTACATCTTCTGCTTCCTCTTTCCTCTCTTCCCTCTTCTGGGCCTCATGGTCCTTCCTGAAACCCCAAGCCTGAGCACCTAAGCCCCATCTACCTCTCTTCTGCCCAGTCACAGGCTCCAGCATTTTTTTTCACCAGTCAACTTTACATTAGGTAGAGCAACGTTTCCACAACAAAGGCAGGTGTGCATGAGAATGCGCTCTTCTGGGCAACAACCAGATCTGGGGGGCCAGTAATTAGCATCAGAATACACAGCATCAGACCAACCCCAGTATTCAGCTATAGTTCTTTCTTTCTTTCTTTCTTTCTTTCTTTCTTTCTTTCTTTTTTTCTTTCTCCTTTTTGTGTTTTTGAGACAAGATCTCTCATTGGACCTGGAACTTGTTAGGAGACTAGGCTAAATGGCCAGTAAGCCCCAGAGATCTGTTTGTCTTTGACTTGCCATGTCTGCTATCAAGCTATCAAGCTCCAGTGCGTTCTCTCTCTCTCTCTCTCTCTCTCTCTCTCTCTCTCTCTCTCTCTCTCTCTCTCTCTTTCTGTTTTTGTCTGTACATGAGTTCTGGGGATCACACTCAGATGTTACAGACTTTTACAGTTCCTTCTATTTGTTTTAAATGGTGCTTCCTGTGATATTTGCTACCATGCCTTTCTTTAATTTTTCTTTGGCATTTTATAAATGGTGAGATACCATGATGGAAAATAAAAGCAGCCAAATACCTTCATCTTATTCTGTACTGTAGCAGATATGATGTCTTGGTACTGGATAAAGGCTCCCGGCACAGGGCAAACACAAAGCCAGTGCTCTACAGGTGGTCCTCAGCTTGCATGGATGTCATTCTTTTAAACCCATCCTGTGCTGAAATGAATGGATGTGCAAACATCATGGCCTGCGGAGTCTCATAACCAAACAACACTGTGCATCAGAGGGTGCGAGATGGTCACCCTCATAGCCCTCTGCTTGGCCGAGACTTCATCTGGCTCTTGGTGTGGCTATTACTGGGCATCATGAATGAGGATGGAACTATGTACTTCAAGGCTCAGAACGAGCCAAACTTAGAATTCAAAGCACAGTTTCTGCTGGGTGAGTCCCACTTTCATACCAGCATTTTACTGAAATATTGTAAGTCAAGCCAACCTCAGTCAGGCACCATCTGTGTGATCCAGTGGTGAATGGGGGCTTAGATAAATGGGACTTGTTGGGATTATCTCAATCTTCTTTTATGTTTGAAAATTCTCATAACAAAATGTTGGGGTGGAATTCAGGTAATGTCATTCAATGACATATTCTGTCTGATGGCACAGAACACCTGTCCTGCTTACAGGAAGTGGTGGCCACTTTCAGAGAGCTGAGTTAGGTACCCACAGGGCATGTGGAACTTACTTTTCACCCACATTGCTGTTGAAGTTCCCAGGTTCTTCTCTGAGGAGATTTGTAGCCAGAAGACTCAGCTCACAGCCATGTTATGCTCAACCAGCTGGCCCAGCTATATTCCATGCCACCCCCCTGACATCTCATTGCCCTACTTTTCCAAATGTCACCTGGAGTATGTACAGTCCTGAAGGAAACTGTCCAAATGTGTTTTCCATTTGTCTGTTGCAGGAGGTAACTTCACACTTTGAGGCAAGGTGGGTTGTATGGTGAATTAGCTTAGCAAAGCAATCATGTCCAGTGTAAACTTGGGTTCTGTTGGATGGCTAGACCATGCCCATGAGTGTTGCTAAAACACTCTGATGTCAACCTTTCTGTGAGAGAAGGCTCAGAGTGACACATTTTGGAGAACAGAACTCTGAGGCAGAGAACAGGGGAAGGGAACATCATTTCCCCAGAAGCATCAATGATCCTTGAAGCTATGGGCCCGATGTTGTGGTGATTGTTCTTAAAGAGACCTCAAAGACGTCACTGTACTCAAGGACAAGACAGTCACAGGCCTAGAGAAACCAGCTACCAGTCACCAACAGCTGACATGGCTTAAAAGGAAGCAAAAGCCCAGGTGCCCACACCAGAGTTCTGATTCCAAACAGGTTGGGGTTAAAGGAAAAATAGTCATGAGAACTGAGGAATGTCAGGCTCAGCATGTGAGATGACAGCAGTACAGCTGGTGTCCTATATGGCTCTCATATCTTATAGGATGACTTGTATTTACTTGACACCCAATCTTTGACTCACCAATGAAACCACTAAATAATTCTTGCTTAATATTTTCAAGCCACAGAACATCAAATTGACATTTTAGAGTCTGAAAGAAAAGAGTCCATAGGTGAGAGGTGAGGTTAAGTTTAGGTATCAGTTTGCCCAGATCACAGTATTTCTAGAGTCACCTGGCAGGTGTTAGCAGTGGAGCTGATGAACTGAGTAAAGAAGAATGATCTCCCCAGGGTGGGTGCCCATCAACCAATCCTAGAACCTGGCAGAACAAAAGCCAACCAACTTCCAGTCTGCTAGGGCTGGGATGTGTCTTCTTCTCTTTGACTGGAACTCAACCATCATCTCCTTTGGTTCTCAGACATTTGTCACCAGCCAGAACTACATCATCTGCTCTTCCTGGTCTCCAACTTGCAGATGGCAGATACTGTGACCACATTAAGCCTCCATAACATGTGAATCATTCTTTATCCCTCTATCGTCAACCCTAGAGCTTCTCCATCGATTCTCCAGACTGGCTTGACTGCTAAATGCCACCTGCATGAAACAGCTTCTCTGATCTGTGAATCCTTTGTGTGGGACAAAGTGAGGATCCAGCCAGAAGCCAATGGTCTTTGAGGGAATTGCAGCTCAAACCCCATCACACTGGAGAGAAAAGCTGCCATCGTCCTGAACCTGCACCAGCCACCCGCTGGGGAACACAAGTGAAGTCAACAGCATCGGGAAGATGGGAGACACAAGTTAGGGTCTCATTAGGACTTGCTTCGAGCCTTGTGATGGGTGGGTGACAAGTCCCTCCACCCTGACCTAGGATTCCACAGAATGGGCCCTGGTCACTGTTGGCCCCTGCAGAGTATTTCAGAAAGCTTCCAAACATATATTCCAGAAGGAATAAAATAGTTCAAATATATATTATTTAAATTTCTTTTCCTATTGCTGTGTCAAATTACTCTGAGAAATACAGCGTAGACAAGGTTTCACGCTGGCTCATGGTTGAAAACACACTCCATCACGGAGGTCAGGGTACCCTGGGGCTTGAAGCAGTTGGTCATATCACATCCTCAGCAAGAAAACTCTGAGGAGAAAGCATACCACTGTTCAGCCTCCTTGTTCCATTCTATAGAGTACAGGGAAGGGTCCCACCCACAACCAATCAGGTCTTCCCACATCAACTATCATAAGATAATCCCCCACAGAGATGCCCAGAGGCTAGTCTCCTGGGTGATTATAGATTCTGTCCACAATTAACACTTACCTGCAAGAGTGAGCTTAGCATATGGAAAACTGACTCTTCCCTACCTGCCATCAACTATCAGTAGTCCCTCAGTTAGAGGTGGAGAGTTTATGAGCCCCTCCCCTCTCTCCCCTAGAAGGTTGACTAACTTGATCTTGCCTGGAAAAGCAGGGCTGCTGGGAGTTCCAAGGGCCAGGGTTCTCTCTGACTGTTTCTAAGGACCTCAGGGAAACATATTCTCTGCATTCTGCCTCGTTGTGCATTTCTACATTAGCCACCACCTGTTGTACTAAGGAATGTCTCTCATGAGTTCTGAGAGCTACCCTGACTGACAGGTAGAGAGACATACATTTAAAGAGCAGTTTGATACCCTGTCCATTTAGCAGTGTAATAATAGTAGTAGGTTCACCCCGGGGTCTGTGAACTCCCCAACTATGGGTTCTTGGCCAAATGTTTCAGCACCAGGAATGTACTTCCTTTTGTAGAGCCGACCTTGAATCCAACCAGAAAGTGGTTGGTTATCATGAAAACATTTGTATCACTATAGTACCTGTGGGCATAGCTTTCAATGTTGGTAATTATTATAGGTTCACAGCTGTGGGAAACTATTGTGGATTTCTTCCTCCTCTCAGCTTGCATAGCACCTCCCGGGACTCTGAAATCCAGCCAGCAGGGAGCTTCTTGGCCAATACCAACTTGATTTCTCCATGTCCTGTGGTCAGTGTGTGGCATCTTCAGCAATAGGCTCTTACCATCAGGCTTACACACTTCTGTGCCTAACCCTCGGAGCCAGTTCATAGTTTCTCTCCAGTTTCTGAAAAGAACATCCACTTCTGAGCTTTACATGTTTTATAAGATGGTGCGTTGTGATGAAGAACCAAGTAGCCTGTAGTGTTTGGGGAGTATCTCTGCACCATTCCTAGGAAGCATCTTTGGGGGAGGTATCCTATACTCAGCACTGGCCTTTTTATTTGTCAACCTGTGGTTTTTGGGAATAGCGTCCTCCTCCATTAGAATAACTCTAATTCACGCGTGCGCGCACACACACACACACACACACACACACACACACACACAAACACATACATGATATAAATTCTTAAAGTAGAATTTGAATCTTCTAAGTGAAATCAGAAACACATGTTCACATACATTTTTTCCCTCATAAGATAATGCAAATACTTATCACCCAAGGACTTCAGGAGCCAACACTGCTGAGCCTTAGCCCTACTGCTCACTTCCCAGGAAGGCCAGGGAGATGCATGGCATGGCGGGTAATACCACAATGCTACATAGTGTTTGGTGTGGACACTGGGCTGAGCATGTTGTGTGGGATTCCCTGCTTTATTCCTGAGTTGAGACTGTTCCTGCTGCCCTTTGTAGATAGAGGAAGCAAAGCCTTTGATTTCCTCAGAGTCTAGCCTAAGTGTTAGTGATCAGACAACTCCAAGGTCAGCTCCAGGAACTTGGTGACAACAGGACATATTATCACCAGCCACCAAGATATGACAGGTGTCCACTGTCACCCGAGCTGCATATCCTCTCCCTGAGGATGTGCTGTACCACCTTATAAAAGAACCTCTTCCCTTCCAGCCTCTCTCTCTCTCTCTCCTTCCCATCCCTCCTCACCCAGAGACAGACTCTGTGTCCCCTCCCACGTGAGACCAGTTGCATGGTGTGACTTTATGGATTCTGTCGTATAGTTCCACTGCCTAAATCCCAGCACTAAGTCACATGCAGTCCTGATTGCAAGCAGCAAGAGCACCTTCCTACCATCCACCCTGCTTATCTCTTCCTGGAAAAGACTGCTTCCTGGCATGCAAACACCAGGGGCCTGGGGACAGTACATAACCCTTTACTCTGAAATCAGGAAGAGCCACTACCATGCACAGGCTTGTCTCATATTCTGCTTCAGCGGTATCAGTCTGCACAGCTTCAAATGAGATGTTTTTTACTCTCTGATTTTATGGCAGCTGGCATGTTTTTCATCATTTCTTAAAAATTCTTTTCTAGGAATAGCTCATTCTCAGAAGCACTCCCTCAAAGGAGCAGCCAAGAGATGGAGATCTGTGCTCATCACCAAGGCCAGGGTTGGAGAAAGTATCTTAGGGTTGCTGTTCATTTTCCTATTATTTATACTGTTTACATTCCAACACAATGTGTCTGCATTTTTCACAGCATTCACAGCTGGGAGACAGAAATGAGGGTTCCAGGGGCTCACTGGTCATCGGTTTAGCCTAAGGGACAAGCTTCAAATTCAGGGAGAGACCCAATCTCGTAAAACAAGGTAGAGAATGATAAAGGAAAATACCTGATGTCAACCTGTAACCTCCACCTACACATGCAAGAGTGAGCACACACATACACACAGACAGACAGACAAGGACACACACACACACACACACACACACTCCTCATATACATACCTATACACAGATATCACATACATATATACCATATACACATACCTAGACATACAACACACACACACACACACACACACACACACACACACACACACACACGAAGATGAGTAAAGACCTTGTTTAGGGAAGTGTATGAAGGTACAGAGGAAGAGGTGGCAAAATTCTACAACTCATTCTAAAACAACCTCCCAAGGATAACCTAGCTGTGTTCTAGAAATATAACAAATATGCACCAATATCATACCCCATGAAAGCACCTAAATATCCTCATAAATTTCGAGAAGCAATGATAGTAGATCTAATTTTTAGACCTAATGCAACCCGTTGACAATTCCAATTATCCTAAGACCTGCCTTAACCCTGCCTGTATGATTCTACTGATGATTGTTAGACACTCAAAGGAAACAGGATATTGGTCTTTGCAATCCAGAAGGAGGCTTGGGCTATGCATCCTACGCCAAGTGGTGTTTGCAACCATGAAACAGTTAAGTCTACCAAGACATACAATACAAAGAGAGGAACCCACGACTCCAACATTTCCAAATTCCAAATAAAAGCTGCGGACAAGATAATCATGTTCCTTCTGACATTGCTATTTAGGGACACCACTGTAAGTGACACGTGACATGGGAGTCGTTAATAACTGCTATCAAGAAAAGCTTTCAATCAACTTGAATGTCTACCCAGGAAATTCGAGAAATTTAAACATCTGTGGGAACTAGTAGGACACATGGTATTCAGTGAAACAGGCAAATTCAAGAGAAGTGTACCTGGGGCCGCTCATCTTCCTTGTAGCTTGACAGCATTTGGAATCACTTAGGGGCACACCTCTGCGTGTGTCTGATCAGATGGGCAATTCCAAAGAGACTTGACTGAGACGGGATGATCCTGAAGGAGGGTGGCACCATCCTAGAAGGCTGAAGTCCTGGGCTGAATAAAAAGAAGAAATGAATTAACATCAACATCCACCTCTCTCTGCTTTCTGATTGCCGAGGCAATGTGACCAGCCGTCTCACACTCCTGCTGCCATACTTCCCCACTATGATGGACTGTACCCTTGAACTGTGAGCCAATAAACCCCTTTTCTCTTAAGTTACTTCTTGTCAAGTATTTCAATACAGTAATGTAAAAAGTAATTAAATAAACATAACTTTAACCAAAATATATGTTCAAAGGAGTTCTATTCATACCAGCTTTCAAATAAAGTACCCATGAATAACACAGCAATCCATACAGAGTAAAGCTCTTTGCTCTGAAGATAACCTGCCCCTGTGGCAACCTGAGCTTCTGTTATATAAACAAGAACTCTTGTCATTTCTCCTGAAGTATCCCAAGGTGAAACTGGGCCTTGCACAGAGGGGTACCACTGCCTATAGCCTACAACCTACAGGTGCCTAAAGCCCCCAGTTGGTGCATAACTCTTTCCAATTCATTGAACTCAGGATATGGGGAGGTCAACAGGCCTTTTCTTGTTTGTTCTTGCCTTGTTAGCAAGTCCACTCCTTCTCTGGTCATTAGAGCCTTCTTTTTTTTCGGAATTCCAGCACCTACTGAAGACCAGCTGAAATATCCAGCCTTGTGGACTGAGCAACTTTTGGATTCTTGGACTTTCATTTATAGCGTGCCATTGTTGGGTTGATTGGACCGTAGCCTGTGATCCTAATACATATGCCTTATATATGGAGAGAGAGACAGACAAGATTCAGTCTACAAGTTCTTCTACTATAGAGAACCATAACTAATACATCCTCCCATGGGCTGTCAGGGAGTTGTGCACCTGTTTGGTCCTTCCCACCAAAGCCAGGGATGGTGGAGCATGCTTTTAATCCCAGCACTCAGGAAACAGAGGCAGGAGAATCTCTGTGAGCTTGAGGCCCATCTGGTCTACAGTGAATTTGAAATCAGCTAGGGTGACATAGTGAGACTTTAATAATAATAAAAAGCAAAACAAATCCTTCCTAGAACATGAGTCCTTTCTATAGTTATTGAGTGCTATATCTTTCATGCTAGCAGGAAAGATCCTTGGCCCCAAATTCCATCCAGACATCTTTCCTGAGACCAAACTTTAGGTCTCTAAGTTTCCCCCAAGGGCACAGAGTCCAGGCTTCTCAGGATCTCCATGTGGACTTGTTACTAGTACTCCAAAGGCTTCTTCCTGCCCTCACCCTAATCATACACAGAGTGGACACTCCCATTAATTTGAAGCTTAGTATAGACCTATGAAACAGGCCATAGATCCCTTAATCCACCTTTGGTGCGTAGCTACAGCCTATACCCACCCCCTCAGCAGCCCAAGAGTACACACTCCTGTGTGAGACAGCCTTGTCAGCTGAGGGAGACTGAGATGGGGAGGCCCTAACTCTGAGACTCCTGCAGCTGCAGGTCCTGTGACATAGGTCTCTCTGCCTGCACACTCATAGACATTGGGGTTTGGGGTTCCCCACTGCCCAATCTCCCAATTCCCCTGTATGTATTCCTGCATGCATTCCCTGAAAGTGTGTGCCTGACACTGAAGGAGGCAGAATAGTTCTGGCTGCACCCTGTAAGTTGTTGTTTTCTTTCTAGTGCTAGGGATTGAACCCAGGGCCTCATGCATGCTAGCAATGTGCTCTACCACTGAGGTCATGCTCAGCTTCCAGCCACAAATGTAAAAGGCAGCTCCCATTAGAAAGAGCAGAGGTAGCCTGGATAGGGCGCATTGTCCCAGGCCATCACTTCCTTCTGGCCTCTCCAGAGTTCTCAGATGAAGGCAAAGGCCTGATGTCACCTAAGCCTAATTCTGTTGCTATGACACCTGGGCTTCTGGACCTGACTCTCACATCCACATTAACTCATCCAGCTTCCCAGCGTATCCTCTTCTTTCTCTAAGTCTCTCAGCAAGAGAAATTAACAACGCAAACCAGTAGGCACACAGTTCGGTCAGGAGATTGTACTTCAGTTCTGCAAACAGTTCATTAGTTTACATTTTTATGTCTTCCTGGCCTCCTCTGAACACATATCACTTTTACTTTGAGAAGGAAAACTATACATGTCTACATCATTTCAATAACCCCTTGTTAGGAAGCCCCAGTGAGTGTGGGTCTCAAAGAGCCAATGCCAGCAGGAGGAGCACAGGCTTTGAGCCAACCCAAACAGAACATTTTGCTATTTTAAACCTTTTCCCCATCTTCAGTATAGCGATGAGTGGCACTCAGATGAAGTTTTTGTTTACCAAAAGTTCCTCCCAGAATAGAAACTACTCACAATATTTTTCTTGGGGAGGACCTCGGGTAGGCCACAGTCCCTTCTGGTGTTCTGAGCTAATACTGCCCGTTGTGCAAAGTAGAAGGCCAGAGTCACTTCTGGGCTCTGCCAGTGGCAGCAAGGACCTGATTCCTAACCAATCTTGGGACTCAGCTCTCAGATCTCTGGAATGCTTCATTCATTACTGCTATGCCTGGTATAAGTGGGTTTTTTGTTTGTTTGTTTGGCTGGTTGGTTGGTTTGTTCCTTAAAGCTTGGGCAAGCTTTCCAGCTCCCTCCCTCCATGCTAGCAGAAGCCAGCAAAAAGAAAACTATGGCAAGGTCCCATGGGTGAGGATAGAGTTTCCAACAAGCTAGTCTTTTAGGAGGGTCACCCATCTAGCAATGACAAATGGTCAGTCCCAAAGGCAACAGCTGGCCCCACTGTAAATCCAGGTTCAGGGTCCTTTAAAATACACACCTGTTGCAAGGGGTCACTGCAGCACGCCTGCAGCTGTGAATGCCACTTGCAGCCTGCCTGTGTCAACACACACAGCGGGCCCAGTCAACGGGATGCATGGGGAGCAGATGATGAATGCATCTTATTACAGTGCCTGTTGCCCAGCAGAAAAACACCCTGTATGATTTAATATTATCGCCGCGGATCATAACAACAAAACATTCATTTGGCGGAGCCCACAGACTCTTAAGACAACTCTTGCCAGGTTTCTATGGTGATGATGTTCATTGGAAGTGCAGAATAAGCGTCAATTCACGAGGTCCAGCAGAGGCTGCAGTCTCCTTCACCCTTCTGCTTGCTGCAGGCAGCAGTGGCTGGGATGCTAAAAGTGCACCCTGGAATGACATCAAGGCCCTTTGCACTCTTTGTCCCCAAGAGAAGAGCAAAGCAAGCAGACACAAAGCAAAGAGAGATGCCAGCAGGTTGGGTTAGTCCCAAATCAATGGCACCGTCCATCTCCTCAGCTGCCACTGCTTTACAGCCACTCTTCTTATTCTCGTCCCCTTCCTTAATGTTGTTGGGAGAGCATACCACAGCTCGTGGGTGAAGATCATAGGACAACCTCTGCTGGTTCTGTTAACAGCACAGGGTGGTTTTTTTTTTTTTTTGTTTGAGACACTCTCTTACTGTTCACTGCCTCACACACCAAGGCTAGCTGGCCCTGGAGTTTCTGCCAATGCTTTTGTTTTTAGCCTCCCATCTCACTGTAAGAATGCTGGGCTTACAGATGTGTGCTACCACTTCTGGCCCCACTGAGTCATCTTCCGGTCCTGTTAGCATTTTTGTTAGATTAATTTCCAGATGGAAAGTTGTATTAAGGAATTTGTTCTACGGGGGGGGGGGGGACTTCAAAGCCACTTGTATGTAGACTGTGCTCTAATCCAGGACAACCTTGCAAACAAGGACAACAAATCCCTGCTAAGATCTGGTGTGTGGTCACCCAGCTCTCATCTGCTGCTTGGAGAATCCTGAGAAAGTGGCTGTTTTGTCAGAGAGCACCAAGCCAGCAGCAGACCGTGGCTCACAGCTCTGTTCAGTACTGTATGGCGGTCCAGCAAAGTGATGGGTACTCAGCTCTGCTGCCAGACCCTCCACTGTGTGACAGCTGCTGTGCATTCTTCTCTGTCACAGATGCGTCACAGAGAGCTGATAGGTCACCCCCCCACCCCGCCTCTGAAATATCCCAGTTCCCATCACCAACATTATCTTATTAATCACAACACCAGAAGGCGCCTGTTCTTGAAATAAAGTTCCTCTCTCTCCCTTATGCATCTTTAGATCACCTAGGAAAAACGAATTTTCAAATAATGTTTTTAAGTCTGGATGGCAAAGCTGTGACTCAGAGCAAAACTGGCCAGATCACCCAGGTATGACCATCAGCCCTGCTGCTGAGGGTCTGGGGATAGCAGGGGTTTGCATCAGGCATGGGTATTTCCAGGCAAGGGGACTCTTGGACAGGACAGTGTTTGATCTCAGAAGGTCTGCCTTCATACGCACGCACGGGCAGAGGGCAGGCTGACGTTGCTCCCAGGTTTAAGCAAGTGCTTTCCAGGAAGTTCATTTGTTATTTTGATCAGGGACAACGGATCTTGATGTGTGCTGGGGTTAAGGTTTCCTGCTATGGGGGTTCTGACAGTCCCTGATATTTACACAAACAAATATTGACTAACCGTGGTGTGGAAAGTGGATTTCAACCCCACAGTGTCTGGAGGGATTACAAAGTTGGGCAGAAGGCAGTCCCCACACTGTGGCAAGCACGGAACTTGCACCCTGACCTTCTCTTCCATCCAGAATAAAGTTGAGAGAGAATGAGGGCAGGTCCCAGCTAACATGTCCCACCTCAGCTGCTCCCACGTGGCCAATAACCACAAACCAAGTAAGAAATCACTTTTCAATGTGAAAAAGAAAATTAAGAGCCATCTTTTACCTCTTGCTCTTTTTACAAAACCCTTTATGTATAGTGACCAGAGACAATAATGCAGGCGCAATCTCTGGGAAGTGGGGGAGGGAGAGTCTGCAAAAGCCAGTTGCTTACTATTGCTTTTAAAAAGCCAGACCATGCCAAACAAATATCAGTTGAAATAGCAAAATAGCAGGAAAGTAATTACCCTCCCCATCTGTAGATAAAGTAAACCAGGCTCCCACCATGTTGAAAAATGAGCTTGTAAATACTGTGTCTTACTAAAGCAACTTAGGGGATAGTTTGTTTTGCCCCTCAAAACAAACAAACAAACAAACAAAAAACCAGCAACAGCAACAACAACAACAACAAAAGATCAAAAATAACCCTGCAAACCCCAGGAAAGCCCCAAGAAGTTGGCAGGACAAACATGGCCCCTTATACTGGAGCCAGCAGAGTGAGGGAGTGTTTGCCGTCTCAAAGTTTACACAGGAATTAAAGATTTCCACTTGCTGGCATTCAGAGCTTGGGGGCTGGAATTCTGACACTGTCCCCTGACCTGAGTGCCTGCCAAGGCTCCTCCCTTGGAGATTTGACACCAGGCTATGACCTTTCTGTGGCTGTCCACAGTCACACCCAGGTCCTTCTCAATCATTTTTTGCTCTTTGGTCAGAAAGACAAGTGAGAGGTCTCCCCGACCCAGCTGCTTCCCCACCCCCACTCCACCACCACCCCCCCATCCCCCATCCAGGCAAAGTGAAAGTGTGTTTCTGGGAACTAGTCTCACCTACAGGAAAGAGCATGTGGTCTGTATGACCGCAGGCACCCACAGTTGCTGCATAGCTGAGTGGGGTGTGTGTGTGTGTGTGTGTGTGTGTGTGTGTGTGTGTGTGTGTGTG
>OU015746.1:81737572-81765332 GCA_907169655.1 Acomys percivali | reverse complement strand
TATGATGATGATGATGATGATTTGCAATAAAGTAAGACTTTTGTGTCTCAGAAAGGAGGGAAGACATTGGCTGAGCAAACACAATCTTTGCCTTCTAGCATGGAATCAAA
Source organism: Acomys percivali (assembly GCA_907169655.1). NCBI lineage: Eukaryota > Metazoa > Chordata > Mammalia > Rodentia > Muridae > Acomys > Acomys percivali. The sequence continues at coordinate 81,765,222 of OU015746.1, read as the reverse complement.
TGTTGACAATGGAGCTGACTTTCAAATGCCTGCACACAGTTTCAAACACTCCACAGTCTGTTTTAGACTGGAAGAGAAAATCCTCACAGGATCGCCTGTGATGTGCCTACTTCATTCTTATTTCAAAGCTGTGTAAGTCAAGGTGTGGTTATACAAAATAACAACAACATGCATTGAGCTGTTGACGGGTGCAGGTGTCACCTAGAATAGAGTATCTCCAAAACTCCATGGTCCTCAAGTGGATGGAGTTACCACTGACCCAGCTCAGAGACAGGGAAGCAAGAGCCAGACACACTGGATAGCCGCTGTGTAAGGGAAGAATCTCTCCTTCAGTGAAAGCAGTGATAGTTTTGATTCACTGGGTGTCTGGCTGAAGTTTCAAGGAGGAAAACTGTAGAAGAAAAGGATGAGTCCCAAATCACTTCAAGATGCTGACACAGGCAAGGCTTTTCTAAGAAAACTCCAAGGGGCTGGAGAGATGCTCAGTGGTTAAGAGCATTTGCTGTCCCTTCAGAGGACCCAACTTCAGTTCCCAGCACCATACTGGCTAAGCAGCTCACACCTGCCTTTAATTCCAGATATGGGAGATCTGGTTCCCTCTTCTGGCCTCTGTAGGTGCCTTCAGGCTACCTAGAACACACACACACACACACACACACACACACACACACATCAAATAATAACATAAATCTTTAAATAAATAAAAAGGTCTCTAATAGCTCAAGAAATAATCCTAAGAATTGACAAATAGAACTGCATGAAAATAAAAGCTTCTGCACCGCAAAAGAAACAATCATCAGAGAGAAGAGAACCACACATTCAACAACGGACTGTGTGTGTGTGTTCTAGATTATATAAAGAATTTTTAACAAAATTAAGCACCCTCTGCTTTATAGTCACTGGTGATATGAAAATTAAAATTACCAGTCAGAACCACTGTCATCAAAGACAAATGGCAACAATGCTGGTGAGACAGTTGAGAAAGGGAAACCTTTGTCCACAGTTGGTAGAGTATAAATTAATGCATTCATGATAGAAATCCATGTGGAGGGACCTCAAAAAATTAACAGCAGCACTCTGACATGACCCAGCTGTGCCACTCCTGGGACCGTACTCAAAGGGCTCTCCTGCTACTGAACGATTTCCACACTCATCCTACTGATGATCTGTTCACAATAGCTGGGAAATGGGGCCAGCCTAGAAGCCCATCCACTGATGTATGACCGGATGACTAATAAGCAAAGAGAATGTCCTCACAGCCCTCAAGGTTGGTTGTCTCATCCAAATTGTCCTTGACTTCCTCCGTCACACAGGTGCTCACAGAAATGATGTCATTTGTGTAAGTGAGCATCTAAATTCATAACAGTAGGTCACAGAGTGTCTGTTCTCGCTTGTATGCTTTCCTGCTGCCTTCGTGTTCTCTCTCTCTCTCTCTCTCTCTCTCTCTCTCTCTCTCTCTCTCTCTCTCTCTCTCTCTCTCCTCTCTTCCCTATCTCTCACACGCAGACATACACACATCTTTGTATATGTGTGTAGGTATGTATGCATGCTTGTGTTCATACCTGTGTATGTCTCTATGTGTGCCCTTGTGTGCTTGTGTATGTAAAGGTTGGAAGTCAACCTTAGGTGTCAGTCCTCAGTATCATCCATCTTGTTTCTTGAGACAGGATCTCTCACTGGAAGCTGAGGATCCTTTCTCATGCTAGGCTCGTTGTCTAGTGAGCTGCTGGGACCTATGTGTCCATACCTGCCCAGCACTCTCTCTCTCTGTGTGTCTCTGTCTTTGTCTCTGTCTCTCTCTCTGTCTCTCTCTGTGTCTCTCTCTTTCTCTGTCTCTCTGTCTCTGTCTCTCTCTCTCTCTCTCTCTCTCTCTAACTTAAAGATAATGAAGGGCTGTAAAGATACCTCAGTAGTTAAAAGTGCTTGCTTGCTCTCATTGAAACGGAAATCAAAAACTTAACTTGGGTATTTCAAAGCATAATCAAGAGTTTTAAAAAGAAGTCGTATCTTAACCAGTCTCTTCATGAGTTCACTACACTTGCAGAAAGAACTCTGAGTTTTTATCTTTTCATATTTGAGTATAAAGGCTGTCTTTCCCACAGCCCTGAATGTCTGTCTCCAAGGAGTGTCAAGCCGCAGGCATCAGAAGATGGAAGGTGAATGGGTTTTGGTTTCAAGGCAGCAATCCGCTGCAGGGGCCCCTCTGAGAGAGCTCCCAGGGATTAGGGGCCTCTGTGCTCAGCCTGTGTGGTTTTATCATCAGGAGACTGGAGATATGGGGGAAGGTAACCCAGAAACCAGGGTGTCAGAGAAAGCGGGTGGGAGGGGGTCTTTGATTCCTGGGAGATATTTTGGAAGACACTTTCCAAGTGTCAGCTGTCTATGCTTTGGGGAGTGGCAGATGACCTCAAAAAAGACCAGTTGGGGTGGATTGGTGTGAGGAGAGAACAGGGGCTTGGTGCATGGATGGGGGTACTCTTCAAAAGTACAGCTGTGAAATAACAGAAAAATGAAGTCATGAAAGGGGGCCCGTGCTAAACACAGGTTGGTTTTAGTGGGTAACATTAGACCTTTCATTTTACAACTTCAAATGAAACGAGGAAACCTAACTCTCATTAAGATATTTTCTTTTTCTCTGCTGAGACAGGGTCTCTTGCTATGTAGCCTTGGATAATCTTGAATTTGTAATCCCTCTGCCTCAGACCCACATTGTTGGAGTGACTGGTGCATAGCAGGGTGCCCGGAGCCATTTAAATATCTTCACCTCCTTCACTTTAAAGATTGTGGTCTTGGGGTCATAGCCTTCTCTCCTGTTTATTTCACTCATTAGACCTGTTTTATGAAAATGCTTGAGGCAGAATGTCATGTGTGTAACTTCATACTCTTCCTGAGTCTTGCCTGAGCATCCATGCAAGTCTTGTTTGATGACTCAGTAAGTTAAATTGGGATTACTGACAAGAACACAGGGAGGGGTGACTTACAGGACCTTGGAGAGATTACAAGTGGCTAAGCCACTAAAGACAATATTTCTCCCGACAACTATTATACTTTCAGATATCCACAGAGAAGGTTAGGGCCTCGTGAACCCCCTCTCCCACCATGAAACACTAAGAGGCCCAACTCACATCAAAGGCAGAACACATCATGCTCAGGGGCCAGCATTCCTCAACACTCCACTTGTTCACGTGGAGCAACTTTTATTGCTCTGTCTTCAAGCCCATTGCCTGGTACACTGGACCAGAGAGACTTGAGCCTTTCAGAGTACTGCCCACTGGAGAAGTGTGGCCCACTTCAAAAAGAACTCAAGAAACCCACCAATAATGTTGAGTGATGCTTTGTAGTGAAATAAGGTGACCTGAAGCCCACACTGAGTGAGATTTTTACACAGCATAATGAGGCAGTGCTTGTGTAATAGGAGTCCTGAGAGGTGTGAAGGGGCACCGTGTGTGTTACCAGATTTAGAGAGCACAGCTATGCCCCTCAATAAGCCAGATTTGTCCACACATCCTCCATAAGGCAATTAAAGGAGCCAAATTAATAGTGAAAAGTAGATAAAGGAGAGTTATCCAATGTGGACACACTAGGAAGACAAGCAAAGAGATTTAACTCCTATAAGTCAGTCTTTGGGGTTCTGACAGGGTACAAAGAAAAAGAAAAAGATGCGTATAGCTAACCAGCCCAGTGATGGATGATCCTCTGCCCACTGTTGTCTGTGTTCTAAGTCTCTCATGCAAGGTAATTCCACATATTGTAAATCTTTCTCCAGGAAACAAGTTCCTCTTCTCAGTGAGCCCAGGCCTTTAGCTATTTCTTTTTCCAGTAGGGGAGTCCTGGAGAAATACTAATGGGGCGGGGGGTTCATCTTTTCAATAGTCTGATAGCCAACAAGGGAGCCCAAGCGTCTACTTCTATTCTGCCGTCTCCATCTTCTTTCTCCTTCTCCATGTCTCATGATAAGGAAAACACCACTCTCTTCAGTAATGGATGAAGTCATGATGCAAAGCAGACAAGTGGTGGAGGAACAGCTAATACAGAGTCCCTGTGCCAAGCAGCTTCTGAGGGTCTGACAAAGCTGGCCACTGCTTACACCTGAGGGTATGAGCAGCCACAGACAGGGTTCTAGAGTCAGACTGCACTGTGCCACTATTGGCATACATGTAGGAAGAGATAGGATGATGTCCATGACACATGCTGAACACATGTATGTGGAAGCTGTACCAAAAGCCATGCTTCTGAAAACATCAGATTCCAATGAGAACAAAAGGGGGGCATCTTCTTCAACTTTTACTCCCTTTCTGCCTCAGTATAACCCATCTCCAGCCTCGCTGGCTCACCCATTGTTTCCCAGGTCTGATTGCTCTACCAGATTCAGTACCCTTTATTTCACGCCAGGACCTCTGCAGTAGCCACCGTCATGGCCTTCTGCTTCACTCCTGTTCTTCAAACTGTTGGTTCCCAGCAGCTCTGTCAGAACATTTTTAGACATGACAGTCTTGTCACACCATGACTTAAAGCCTTCCAGAGCTGCCTTCTCAGCCCACTCTCCTCTCCTTCCAGTTCATGATGCTCAGGCCACATTGGCCCCCCTCTATGCCTCCTCTTCTATTCCAGGTTATTGTCCCCAATGAGAAGCCCCTCTACATTCCAAACTCATTCAGGTATCTGTTAGCAGACCCTGACACCCACTCAACCTCACTGTCTGTGACCCCTTCCTATATACCTGTCACTGGCCTGGCCTTTCCTCTAGTGGCCTGTCTCACTCTCACATCCCCTTATTGTTTGACTAAACCATTCAAGGACACACCACACATGGAAGGCTCACATCATGTCACCTCATCTTGGGTACCTATCTCTCTAATTGCCATGCATCTCCAGGCACACAGTAGAGGAGTGCACACGGGATAGGCCACCTACTTCTCTGTAACCCGCTCTGACTACAGGAAAGCTGCACATGCAGGCATGAAGAGATTCGCAGCTGTGTGGGAGAAGGCACTTTACATCTAAGAGATGAGTGGACCGAGCCAAGTTTTAATCCAGAAACCCATTCAAACATCCTGAATGAAGAGCCCAAAGGCAGAACCAGCTCCCATAGTGACATGATCAGACAGAGAAAAATAGTCCCTCAGGACCACAAAACACTATTTGTTAAAAAGCAAGGAGACTTTGACACATACACTCTCCACTGTCCCTCATGCCAAGTTCCAAAACAAGCTATCAACAAACCCAGCAATCCTGTAGGGTGCCGCTTATGTGAAGTCCCTGGAGGAGAAAGTGGTAGCCAGGGGTACTAGAGAGGAAACACACAATAAATGAACTCAGTTTCTATTTTGCAACTTAATAAAGTTCTAGAGATGGGTGCATGGAATTAGACTATCCTGGACACTACCTGGTCACATGAGATAGTAAATTTCATGACAGATGGATTTTTTTTCTTCGAGACAGGGTTTCTCTGTGTAGGCCTGGCTGTCCTGGACTCACTTTGTAGACCAGACTGGCCTCAAACTCATAGAGATCCGCCTGCCTCTGCTTCCCAAGTGCTGGGATTAAAGGAATGCACCACCACCACCACCCCTGGTGACAGATGGATTTTAACAGAGTAAAAAATAAGAGGTCACAAGGCCTCAGTGACATAGGAAGACATCTGTCTGCAACATGGAGATCTGTGTTCCATGAACTATAGAAGGAAAATTTGAGGAAGGTCTTGACTTTTGTCTTGATTTCTATGTTGTTTAGCTGACTACAAATTTCCATTGTTTTCTTTTATTGAAGAACCACTCATAAAGCCACAGACTTTACAGGTTGATGCTGGAGACAAAGGGGGTGAGGATGGCAGGATATTAACAACTTTCCCTTCATCTTACTCAGAACCGACCCACTTACTAAGAAGTTGGTTCAACCAAGCATCCCACAGCATGGATAAGATTTTGAACCTCAAGATGTTTCTGTGGTCACATATGCAATGTTGTCCTTGAGCAATGACTCACGGACCCTTGCTCTTGTAAAGAGAAAGTACTGTTCTAAGCTTTTTAGGTCTAGAGTTGAAGAGAGAAGATAAGGAAAAGAAGCCAATGTAAGGCATGGTTAGTTACAGAGAGAATATCTTGTGTATTGTATGGATGCAATACCTATCAATTAAAAAAACCTATGGCCTATAGAAAAAGGTAGAACAGAGGGTAGGACATCCGGCAGACAGGATGAATTCTGGAATAGAGCCAGACATGGGAGATTTGTCGAGGAAGACAGACACATGGCACCTGAGCACAGGTAACCAGCCACGTGGCAGAATGTAGATTAGAATAAATGAGTTCTTTTAAGTTACGAGCTGGTCAGAGAAGAACCTTGCTATATGACTTAGGCACCTGTAAATGTTTTTTATGTCCCACAAGCTGGGAGGAAAAACCACCACAAAAGTGGGTGGACTTGAGTGTGCTGACTACTGACAAAAAGGGGGAGGGGACAAACAGAGGGTGGATGCAAGGCTAGTCTTCTCCAGTAGACCCTTTTGGAAGAGTTTACGATGTTAAATAAGGATTCCTGAGCATAAGTTGTGAGGGGAAAAGAAGAAAACATGATGAGAAGACCTTGTCCCACACAACATTAGTGGAGTGGGATTGGTGAAATGTTTTTCAATCCTGAAAATGAAAAGAGAATAATGCATATGGTTTAAGAGACAAACAACAACAACAACAATAACAACAACAACAACAACAGTGCAGTTGGAGTCTTAACCATCTTTAGAGAGCATCTATCCCTCGTGACTAGAATTTCAGGATCTGTCCATGCATTGTTCTTCAGATAGCACTAAGAATTTACAGAATTCTTGCCTTAGAGGGTGGCCTCTGCTACAGCTTACATGTCTGTCATTTGCAATATTTGGACTTGTACTAATAGGGTAGTGTCTCTGGCTAGAGGGCAAGGGCTCAGCCCTCTCTCTCTCTCTCTCCCTCTCTCTCCTAGGCTACCTCTCCCTCCTTCATAAGCTTCACAATTTAGTCTTGTCCCTGAGGTGTCACAAGCGACAGGCTTCTCAGAATGGGCTAAGGTCCCTGGAATCTAGGACAGCTCTGAGGTATCACATCTCACTCACATACATGTGAATCTCCAACTAGAGGAAGATGGGACCCACAGAGCTCTTCCTGCCCTGTGATTCTCCAGAAGCTTCTAGACACTGGGCTGCTCACCTGCAACCCTGCTTGAGATTTCAGCAGAGTGCCTTCACATCGGGGATAATTTTTACTCGTTCCTTTTGGAAAGACAAGCAGAAAAGGAGAAGTTGAGAATGAGAGAGAGAGAAAGAGTCAGGGACACAGAGGTAACTGTGTGAGAGGGAGAGAGGGCTGGAGGAAGGGAGAGTTGAAATTAAAATCTCAGCGTGCATAGGGAAAAGCATTGTAATGGAACAGTGAAACAGAACTTAATTCTCCCTCCCTCCCTCTAAATAGGTTTATAGTTGACACAGCATAAAGTTCACCCATTTAAAGTGCATGGTCCAGTGGTTTTTAGCATATTTACAAAGCTGTGTGGCACTGGCCTCACTCTAATTTTAGAACATTTCCACCCCCTCCTGCCCCATCCCACATGGAAACTTGCCCCTGAACGGTCCCTTTCCCTCACCCCCAAGCTCAAGCAATTGTCAATCCACTTTTCTTCTCTGACTTTACCCACTCATGATGTTCCTGGAAAAGAAGCCTGCATCTGTGGCCCTGTGAACACACCAGAGTCTTTCCTATTGGCCATGACAGATAATGCTTTATTGATCTTCCCTCACAGGCCTTTGTGTGCACAGCTGTTTAGTTCCCATCCTAAGCACTTCCAGTAGGGTTGTTGAGTTGTAGGCTGACTCTACTTGAGGTTCTGAGGAACTCCCATCTGTTCTCCTGAGTGGTCCTTATAGTAAACATGGTCTGTGACAGGGCCTGGGACCCTGGCGAGATGTGATGGGTGTTCTACCTTAGAAAGCACTGAGGTGAGCAGAGTCTTCATGGTAAGAGGCTGGGCCATACCCTGTAGGTCCCCAGAGAAATCAAAATCACTTCCATGGGAAAATTTGCACACATAAGATCCCAGCAGCTTTGTTCATAACAGGCAAAGAGGAGAAGTAGCCCAAACGCATGTGAGCTAAACAACACATAAGTAAACAGTGATATGTCCATATAAAGAATTGTTATATGACCACTAAAAGGAATGAATCATAATTACTAACTGTAATGCAGACAAAAATTAAAAACCAAGAAAGAGGACCATTGCCAAAACCCTCAAGCTATCCAACTCCATCATGAGATGGTTCCAGAACAGCAAAAGAGTGGAGAAAGGTAGAGCCATGATCATTCAAGTTTGAGGGTTTGAGATGATGTAACAGGGAAAATGATGGGGATATACCAGTAATGTTCACCTTCAGAGAGAGGGGATAGGAGGAGAAAGAGAGAGACAGAGAGAGAGAGAGAGACAGAGAGACAGAGACAGAGACAGAGAGACAGAGACTGACTCTGGACTTGGCATGGGCTTTTAAAATCTAAAAACCCACCCATAATGACACACTTCTTAATCCTTTTAATACTTTCAAATAGAGAACCACTCCCTGGTGACTAGGCATTCAGATATATTTGTTGATTGAGGCCATTCTTCTTCAAAACACCAGGTGGTATGTCACTGGGGCCAGGCTTTGAAGTTTCAGAAGCCCATGCCAGGCCTTATCTCCCTCTCTCCCCTCTCTTTCTCTCTGCCTGCAACATTCAGATCAGATGTCAGCATTCAGCTACCTCTCCAACATCACACTTGCCTGTGTGCTGCCACGCTCCCTGCCGGGCTCCTCATGGGCTACCACTACAAAGCTGCAATCGAGCCCCCAATTAAACGCTTCCTTTTTAAGTTGCCTTGGCCAAGGTGTTTCATCATAGCAAAAGAATAGTAACTAAGACAGAAATTGGAACCAGGAGTGGGATATTGCTGTTACACAGGCCTGACTATGATGTTGGAAAAAATAAGGAAGACTTTGGGACTTTGGACTAGAAAAAGTGGTTGGATACTTTAATCTGGCCTTAATGTACCATCCAAGTAGGAGTTTGTAAGACAACAATACTAAGGGCAATGTAGTCTATGGAAGCACAGCACTAGGGGTTGCAGAAGGGATAAGTATTAACAGCTGGCCTAGAGAGAATTATTGTGGCAAAGAATGTGTCTGGGTTTTACCCTTGTTGAAATAATCTGCCTGAGGTAAAATTGAGGAGTTTTGGGTTAATGTCATTGGCAGAGGAGATTTCAAGATAGCCTGGTTTTGACTGTGTCACGTGGTTACTAGTAATGACTGTTATGCATATCTACAATGGAAAGGGACAAACAGGGCAAAAAGAAAATAAAATGAACAGTCTGAGGAAAAGAAGAGCACAGAGAATGTAATATTGAAGCCAGGTTCTCTGCTCGAAGAATTGAGAAGTTTAAAGAAAATCCTGATGCTAAAGGGAATGATGACAGGGTGTGGGAAAAGCCTGGGGTTTTCATATTTTAGCTGAGTGCTGGCTGCAGTCACACAGTCTGGGACCCACCAGCCCACCTCCTGCCATGCACACACAAAGCCAGGAAGTAGCAGAACTCAGAAGGAGCCCCGTGACCCCTGAAATTCAGAGCACCCCTCTGTGGCCTCCATTTATACTTAGCTTAGACTTCATGCCCTTCCCTGAACTGCTGGTCCTGTCAAAGCCTTAACTTTTTCCTGCTGCTGGTTCCCTGGCTGCGTCACTCATTCTGTGTGCTCCCAGTGCAGACCTTTGGTTTTTAATCTCTTTCTACTGGAGGGGAAAGCAGTTTCCTCCCTAGCCAGAACCTTCCTGTATTGACTTAGCTTTATGGTGTTGGTCATCTCTCCATATGTGTAGACTGCTTTCTCCACAATGGAACATATTCCTTTACTATTTCCTTCATGTTTGGAGTCATGGCCTCTGAGCTGCCCAGAGCCCGACCAACTGAGCTTTTCTAGAAGGCTGCATTACAGAGGGCTCACATAACCGTAACAATATCGCTAGTGTATCTGGTCTCTTCCTCTAAGAGGCTTAGGCACATTCGGTGTCTATGGACACATCAGCCTCCCAGCAGCCTGCAATAGAGCAACTTGCAGGTGATTAGGCAGAGATCATGGTTTCCAGCCATGCTGAAACCATGTGATCAGAGGCTGAGCCACGGGGAGTGCAGGCTATAACTAGAAATGCTTGCGTCGTTGAGCACTTCTTTTTCCACTGAGTCCTGGCTATTGTTTTCTTTAGTGAAAGAGCATTTCTACCATCTGGGGATGCATGGGCTAAAACCTCCAGGGGGTCACACAGTGGGGGTAGAATCAAGCAGGCATGCTTTGGCCTGGTACTGCAGGAGGAACCTCTCCCTTGCCAGCCCCTTAATCATGTCTTGAACCCTGTACTGCAGAGGAACTGCTCAGAATGTTTATTTTGGGGTTTGCTTCCCCATTCTGGAGCCCAGCAAGCTCCGGTCTGTCTTCCAGCCTCAGGCCTAGTGTCAAGATCTCTTTCTTCCAGTTTTTTTTTCATTTTGCCTTACATCTGGATGTACAGTAGATAGAGCTACATGTCCTTGAGAAGCAAAGCTGTGCATTTAAACAGTTCCCAACAGCTAGCTTTATCTTACCTTTCTGCAGCTTTTATTCTACTCTTTGGTTGCAGCCATAACCCTGAGCACAGAAACTCTGCCTTTGACTCTCTCCCTCCAGCCTCAGGGGCTTTGTTATAGCCGGGACACCAAAGCTCCCAGGCTTTAACTAGCAAGACCCACAACTCAACTTTACTCCTGATTTGTAAGTGAGGAGCTTGGAGGTGCTGAGGGGAAAGCCTAGCTTGGGCCTTTGCATAGAGCCATGGCCAGATGCTAGCAGAAGGTTTTGGGGGCTGGCCGTATGGGATGGCTTACTCCCAGGCGGAGACTGACATGGCTATTGAGTACAGCTGTGCACCCTCATCTCAGGTCTCAAGGCTATCAAACGCCATGCATGGAGGCTGGCTCCCTTTGAGTCAGATGTACAGAGAATCAAGAACAGCTGAAGCTCTGTCACCTAATTTAGAAATGCCATGCATGGTGGTATTGCCATTCTTCTGTGACCAGAAGACAGCCAAGATCTCTCTCTCTCTCTCTCTCTCTCTCTCTCTCTCTCTCTCTCTCTCTCTCTCTCTCTCTCTCTCTCTCTTTCTGTGTGTGTGTGTGTTTGTTTGTGTGTGTGTGTGTGTGTGTGTGTGTATGTGTGTGTGTGTGTTCCTGTCTGTGTGCCTGTGTATGTTGAGTAAGGGAGTGCTTAGAGTTTAACTCTTGTTGAGGATTCCCCTAAGGCCAGATGCAAACATGGGCACAGGACAGGAAACTGCTCCAGCCTTCCTTAGACAGCAGCCCTCCAGCAAGAGGCCTGACACTACAGTACATGGTAGTCCCTCTGCAAATGATGCCTATTGGTCATCAGGAGCATGCTCCCTGTCTTCGATCCTCTGAGAACAGTGCATTATAATCAAGGCCAGTGGTTCCAGATGGGTCTGTGACAGCTTCTCACTGTTTGGCCCCTGACTCACTCTCAGAAACCTATGATGGTGGTTAACAACAAAAGATCTTTCTGCTACTTTCAGGCTCATCAATTAGAATCTCCAGGTATTTCCAATAAGCCCCAGGCTAAGGTCATTTTAATGTCCAAGCCAGGAAAACTGGGAAACCATGCCACTGGGATGGGGTGGGGAGTGGGGAGTTGGACTTATCATATGCTGCTGGGTTGAACAGACTTCTGGAACTTAAGCCATGGGAAACAGCAGTTAGGTCAGGATTTCTGTGGGCAAGAAGCAGGCTGGGTGTGGCTTTTGTCTCTGACTTGGGGGTTACCCCCAGGCTTTATTTAGTCAAGGTACTGGCCAGTACTGCAGTTCATTTGAGACTTGCCTTGGGGCTGATCTGCTTCCTTGATCACTCTAGCTTCTGCAAGTTCTCCAGGCTCCATCTCAGGACCAAAGACACATCTCCATGAGATACAGGCAGCTTGTGATAAGGTGGTGTTCTCACTCTGAGCACTGGAAGGAAGAAAACCACTCAGAGAGCACACAGCACACAGCAGAGCAGACAGAGAGGAAGCCCAGTGTGGTGGGAGGAGGCTGCACACAGGGCCTAGCCTATAGACCGTGTTCCTCTATCTACTCACGTGGGGCAAGGAAGGAGTCATGAGAAGGTATGAAAGGGGCACCGACGTCACAGCAGGAATACTGACCGCCTGAAAGGACGCTGACCACACCACAGTGATACTCACCACACTGACTGCACTCATTTGCAAGAATGCTGAGCCTGGATTCTGGAGATATGGCTAAGTTAGTAAACTCCATGGTTTACAAATGTAAGAATCTGAATTCAGATTCCAAGCACCCAAAGGAAAATTCAGGCACAGCTGTGGGTGCCTGTAAATCCAATGCTAGTAAAGAAAGATGGGAGAAGGTCTCAGACTTCCTGGCTAGTTATTCTTGCTAAATCAGTGAGTTTCAGGTTCCATGAAATTCCCTGAGCCAGAAAAAAAAATGAGGTGAAGACTGATTGAGGAACCATCCAACACTGACATCTGGACTCCTCATGTGTATGCACATATGTGCACACACACATGTGATTATACACACACACACACACACACAATGCATACACTTAAGCCACAGATACCATGACCCTCCCCCAAAAAAAAAGCTTTAGGGAAGAAATGGTTTATTTAGCTTACAATTTCAGTCTACCATTGGGAGGAAATCAGGACAGGAACTCAAAACCATTAGTCAAGAGCAGAGAGAAAATAAAATCATGGTTCCTTGCGTGATTGCTTACTTGCTTGCTTGCTTGCTTGCTTGTTTTCAGCTAGTTTTCTCCTCTCTTGTATTATTCAAGACCCCATGCTAGGGAATGGTGCCACCCATAGTGGGCTATATCTTCCTATATCAACTAGCAAGGCAACCCCTAGAAGACACATTCATAAGCCAGCTTAATTTAGATGCTTCTTCATTAAGATTCTTTCAAGATGATTCTAGATTGGGTCCACTTGACAGTTAAAACTAACTAGTACACACACAGAGAGACACACACTAAGAACTGGGCCCCTTGTTCTCAGGAGCTTCACCAATGGTTGTGGGTCTTTATTCTATACCACCCTTTGGGGGAGCTGAGTGTTTTATTGTTGTTTTTGTGACAACTTGCTGACAGCAACAGTGATATATGTTTGCTGTTCTTACTGCTCCCATCTGTGTACCAGGAATCTACAGGGATGGATGGTGTCCTTTCTAATCTCTTGTGTGGCATAGATGTTGGTGGTTCAATTATTGGAAGGTGCTCAGTAGCTTGAAAAGACACTGTCTTCAGTACAGGCTACATGGCATTAGTGGCAGGGCTCACACACACTATACCATGTTTCTGTAAATATGTGCACTACCTTTGTAAGGTCTGGTTCTGTGCCACCCCAGAGAGGCTCCACTAGAAAGCTTCCAATCCAATCTATATTGAATAAATTCTTTTTATGGTGCCTGGGAAGGGGACCAATGATGGGTTCTTCCAGGAGTCATGCTTTATAGTCAGGTGGCCTGCTGTTCTGCTACTTTAGACCAAGTTTCCGTCCCTTTCCGTACATGGGACAAACATCCCGTTGAAACTGTTTACTTATTTCTGCTATAACCCTTCTGAGCTTCTGGTGATTTCTAACATGCAGTGATGCTGGGGTTGTGGGCACACAGCTGTTTAGCCTGACCCATAAGAGTCTTAGCCTGCTCAAGAGCCTCTTGAGTATTTGAGCTCCTAAATCCATTTGGAATTTATCACGCTATACAGAAGATGAGCAGCCAAGCAAGGTAGGCTGTGAAAATCCTCCAGGAACCCTGGAGCCCCCAGGAACACCTGCAGCACTGTCTGTTGTAGGGTTCTTTTTGATGGCTTTGTCAGCTATCAAGTGTGTCGTTACAGTGACATAACACTCCCAGGGATTTTACAGCTATCCCTGGCCTTGCATCCTGTGTGGTGGGCTCATCTCCCATCGTTGTCCCCTGTAGTTCTTCAGACACTGTTCCCTCAGATGCACCGGGTGTCCTTTAGATGCTGTTTTCAATCTGTAAAAGACTCAGAGGGTAGCACAATCCCATGACTCAGGACCACAATCCCATGACAAACAGGATACTGTAAAGGTGCCCTTGGGTGACCATTCCATGTGAATACAAATGAGTCTTGGAACCCAGCAGCAACAGGGATTTTTAAAAAGCAAGATGTAGCAGAGCATGGAAAGACCTCATCACTTGTATCAGCTACTCAGTCCAAAAAAAGCCATATTTTGTATAGAAACATGAATGGGAGAACTGCTTTATTTAGCTACCTATAATTCAGTCATTTTCCAGGAGCCACAGCTTTTTCTTGGGCCATACTGAGTTATTGAAAGGCTCTGAGCTGGATAAATAATCTCCACCCTTTCTAATTCTCTACTGGTTTCTGTAATTTCATCATGGCCTCCCAGGTAGTCCAGATCGCTTGGCCTGCACCACTCCGCTTTCAGTGGTTCTAAACCTGTGGGTTGTGACATTGTCTTTGGGAGTCAAACAACCCTTTCACAGGGGTCGCCTAAGACCATTGGAAAACACAGATATTTCCATTATGACTCATGACAGTAGCACAAGTACAGTTATGAAGTATCAACAAAAATAATTTCATGGTCATTTCATGGTTACAACATGAGGAACTGTATTGAAGGGTCGCAGCATTAGGAAGATTGAGAAGCACTGTTCTACTTGGAGTAGGCAATTTTACAGGTCTCCATTTTGGCTAACCACACACAACTGCCTTCCTCATCTGCGCTCCTAAGCAAAACCTTCCAGCAGTTGTATACAGGGTGTGGCCTAACAATACATCTACCCCAGGAGTGTTCTCTTGCAGTGGAGAAAAAATAAAAACCACTGTGTACTCTTGGGTCCTCACCTGAAGAACAGCAAGTCCCTCTTTCCTACACTGGCTTGTTCCTACATGTATCCACCGTGGCCTATTGGTCTTGGTGTTTTTGGCAGGTAGGGGCCATGAATTGAAGCAGGTCCATATTCACCAAATCCCAAATAAACACATTAGTAGGGCACTAATAAATCTGTAATTCAACCTGAGGCTATAGGTCACTGTGTGTTTCCCTCATTCACAGGCAACCTTGGCTGCCTCAGCACAGGAACCTTTAGGGTAGCTCCACTCCAGGGCATCTTCTCACACAGGGAGTGTAACAGGGACCACCTGTACCTCCCTGACTTACAGTTCCTGTCATCATTTGCTGAACTGCTGACCAGGTATGAATCCAAAGAGCCACAAGCTCAGATTTTGGCTTCTTATATTTGCCCTAGAAAATCTAGCTGGACACAATTCTTGCTACAGTTGCCTTTGGGAAGATAAGACCCACTGTCCGTTTACTTGTCCCAAAGGCTTTAGCACTTTACAAACTTGATTCACACGCTGGTCTAGATTGTACAGATTTGCCAAAGCCTCTCATACTAGACAGAGCTGCCACGGCACCATATTAATCTTAACAACCATGTTGAATTAACTTTCACTGTTTTCTAAATGTCCTGTGAGCACAGGTCTATCTGGCCCACTGATGTGAGGATCAAATACAGCTCCTCATATTTGTAGTTCTGTTGGCAGAGCGTGTCATTGTTTTCCATTCCCAGATAATTTATAGGGCCTTCTGATGGAGATGACCAAGTCCCCCTAATGACTCTGAGAAGCCAGCCTATCAGGGACTGCTTTCCTCTCAGTCTCAGAATGCAGCCTGCATCTTGAGGTGGGGTGGGTAGTTATGTTGTTCAGCTTTTCTGCCTCTACAGCAGTCAAACTGACTCAGTGCACTTCCATGTTCCACAGTCCCACAAGCTAGAATGTGACAGTCTCTTTGATTGCTGTTTAAAGAACTTCCCCTTCCCCAACTGTATCTGTTTGGGTGTGAGCGTGTATGGGCACTGGGCCATTGTTAAGGTTCAGTGTTAGATCACAGATTTTCCTTCTTTACTATCAAAGGGCAAACTGGGTATGTATCTTTTCATTCCTTCTACCATATTCTCCCCACTCTCTGCTTCTTCTCATGGATTTAAAGGTCTTGGATCCTAGGAAGGGCCTTTCAGCACGTATCTAACCAGGATTCTCCTTTTCTTCTGGCCCCCAAACCACGGACATGCAAGCCAACCTTGTTCTGTCATCCCCTAATTTATATGATTTATGCGCCAATGGCAGAGGCTACCATGTAAAGACTACTGTGGAGAACAGTAGCCATCACTTCCTCTTCTCGCTCTAATTTCTCCTTTATATAAACAAGCTTCCATCCGGCTGCCACCTTGGCCTCTGACACATTTTTTACTACATACATCAGTGGTGAGATCATCTCCATGGCCACTTTCAGACAATCTGAACCGTTGCATGCTACTCTCAATGGTATCAAAATTTTCCCCTAAGCCTTTAACTATTTTAAGGGCATCTCCATATTCATGTCATAGGCCTCGATTATCAAGCAGGCATGCCACATCCTGCAACATAGGCAAAGGCAGCCATCCTCAGACCGCCTCCACAGACACTGCAACTTGCAGTGGCTTGGCCCACTTGCATGCCTCACTACCTACAGCGAGAGCCAGGTGACTGCTGCCATAGCATATGGCATACTACCACACGCCATATGAGAAAGGACTCTATCTGCAGATGTTCCAGTTTCAGGCTGCTCGGCCTCAGTTGCAGGCTACTCACAGCACTGGCAGGACCAGTCAATGGTGCTCTCCAACTCTGATTCTGTCAAGTCGCTGTTAGGGAACAAAGTGTTGTATGGCAGACCTTTCCCAGGGAGACAGCACAAACACGTTTGCTCACCCCAGAAAGAAGTCCATGAGAGACCAAAGTAATGTGTCGATGATTACACATGGATGTTTTATTTGGTGAGACAATGCAGTTTTATTGGGGTTACATACAAGGTACAGCAATGACACTAAGAAAAAAAGACGTATTTCCACTGGAAGGATCATCCAAACTTGGGTGACAAGTCCATGAAAGCTGCAAACCTGGAGCTCTCTGCACACAGCTACAGGTAGCTTGGTTCAAATATCTTCTCTGCATTTCCATCCCTCAGTCTCTTCCCCCAGCTATGTCAGGGAATATGCCACACAATGTCTTCCTCCAAGAAGGCAAGCATGTCAGCCAACCTACAAATCCCCAGGTACCCAATTTATAACCAAAGGTTGTCCCCAACATTTGGAGGTTTCTCTAACCTGTCTAGGACCCCACAGTGCCCTGTTCACTGTACCTATCAGCACAGGGCTGTCTAATGACCTCTCATTTGCACTTCCAAAGGTACAAGAAAGGTTTGTGTCCTCTGTAGCGAAAGCTGCAGTGTGTCTCATTAGACTATGGGAAGACTACAGCAAAGGACACCGTGGGGTGACTAAGAGCTGTGTGCATGCAACAGCCCTTTTGAGGGGAACCTGTGGCTTACAGAATGACTGGAGGAGATTCCCCAGGGGACCTGGACATCCCTTGTTTCCACTTCATTGTCTTTAACCCTGTTTTAACCCTGGCCAGGTCTTATTCAGCAAATGGAAGGGGTCTTGCTCTAAAACAGGGTTAAGAGGGTGAGCTGTTGACACTACTGTTTCCATTTGGTTTGTAGGCATCCCAGGGTGGGACGAAGCTCAAGGCCTGACAGGCCATAAACTCACACAGGGTGTCCTGCAACAGCAGAAAAGAGCCTGGAGAATGTATGGGGACAGTCTGTGCCACCTGGACACCTCTGTGCTCTGCAAGTGGTGAGAAACGTCCTTGTAGAGAAAGGCAAAGCAGTACATGGAAACAACCATGCACTGTGGCACGTGAGCAGTGCAGTGGACCGTCACTAAAGGTGAAGGGCTCTACTGTGAGCCTTGTCGCTGTGGGCTGGGCACCATCCCTGACCTCAGGCCCTCTTCTTGGGGGGATGAGATTTGTTCAGGAGAATAGCAGCCATCACCAAAAGAGGTCTCAGAACTGGCATTTATCCTTGCCAGAACGATAGGGAGAAATGAGGAAACCAAGCCAGAGGGAGAAAGGACAGACACAAACTGAAACCGTCTGCTTTTTCATGCTATTCTGACCTGCCTTAAGAGCATCTTGCTCCTGGCTTCAGGGAGTGACGGGCACACAGCTCACCAGTGGCTTTGACTCCCTGTGAGTCTTGTGCCCAGAGGTGGATGCATGAGCCCAAGTGTCCACAGTGGTGCTGTCAGCCATGAAGCAAAGTGGGCACTTCCCTGGGTGGCTCCTTCGCATCACTTCAAATCTAAATGTGTGCTCTGTGAGCTTAAGCTGTGAATGGCCACGAAGGTACTGCCATCCTTGGGCAAGCATGCTTATGAATGGGCTACTTATCCACGACTATGTTTATGCTTCCTGAGTAAAATCCCCCATGCTCTCTTCAGAGGACGACACTGGCTTAGATGATTCCCTTGGAGTCCTTCCCTGCTGAAGGTATTAAATCTTCCCCGTCTCTTTACATATCACCTTCTGCTTAATTTGTCTTTGCACTCATGGACATGAGATTCCTTTGGAGTTCAATAACAGTGTCTTCTAAATCATCTAAGTAGCGCGCAACAGCCCTATATTTCGTTAGGACTTGTGATCTCAAGTGCAGCCTAGCTGAGCTGTGGCCCCTTTAGGGCGGACCAAGCCCTTTAAAGGCACAAGGAGAGTGGCCCATGTGGATGTTCCCAAGTTCCTCATCTTCACAACAGCAGTGGCCTGGGACAGGAGGTAGGGAAGCACTGCCCTTCCCCAGGGCCGGGCACAGCTGTACATCGACTTTGCAGGGCTCTGCTGGGGACACAGTCTTAACCCCTTTTGAGGGTTTCCAGAGAAGCTATACAGAAAAAGAGATATGGGTAACCTTTCTGCTCCGTGAAAATGCAAACAAAGCCAAAGGGGAGTTTTCAGCTGCCAGCCCCCATGTGATGCTACCCAAGAGGATCCTCTTTCAAGACCCCAGATCTTATCGAGGAGGGGAAAGGCCATCGGAACTGGTGTCTGGGAGAGAAATTGCTTTGTTGCCCTCCACAGCACATCCCCGCCTTGTAGGCAGATCATGTTCCAAAGTCCCCAGGAAACCAAGTGTCAAGTCTCCACAGAGAGCCAATCTTAATTGGCCCTCTGCAGTCAGCATGAAGCCGCTCAGGCAGCCAGGTGGAAGCAGTCCTGGTTACAGGGAGAAAGGCGTGACCAGGCAGCAGTCAAAAAGGAAGACCATTCCAGACAGGTGGCTAGCCTGGCACAAAGTGCCGTGTTCCCCAGGACCGAGGCTGCAGCCCCTGCAGATAACAGCAAGCTCATTCTCATTGCTGGTCAGAGGCTACAGAGACTAGGGACGGACTACAGAGCCTGTCTCCCTCCTTTGAGATATCCCAGGGCAGACACACCAAGCAGGGCCTCTGACTCCAGGGTTGGGCTTGGCTTGGCTGGCCCTGCTGATTTCCTGGGTTCGGGCTCTGGGATCAGATGGTCAGAAGTGGCCCCCCATCAACACGTCACCCTGGAGCCTCTGTCCCCCCCCCACCTCCCTTACACTTGTCCAGCTGAGACAGAGTGAAGAGAGTTTCAGTGCCGAACACATCAAATAGAGCCGCAGAACTGAGGTCAGAAAGGAAGGCTGGTGGATCTGTGGAGCTGACAAGTGAACTCCAAACCCAGCCTGGGGCCACAGAGGACATCATGGCTAGGGACATGCCTGGCTCAGAGGTTACAGTGACTGACCAAACGTGTTCTATTCCTAGGAACAGAGTATCAATGCTTTGATGAGGTCCACGGTGCTTCCTCCGCCCTGAGTTGCGGAGATTTGGCTCCTCCCTCTAGTATGACTCAGTGCTCCACAACAGTCTCAAGAGTGAAGTTCAGAGTGAAGACCTGCTGCCTGGCACAGCAGGCCACACCTTGTAGCCTGTGGGCTACACTGGAGCAATGAGTGTGAACAGCCTGATACCTAGCAGCTGCTAGTGACTACACTGGCTCCGACAGGCAGGGCGAGGAAGTATAGACAAAGAGTTAAGTGTGCACAGTTTGGGAGAGTCATTCCTCACCTGATTTTCTGCTCTCAGGTATCAAGCCAAAAGTCTGTCTGGAGACTATGCCCAAAGTTTATGGCCCCTGGACATCTACCTCCTTTGCCCTCTGCAAATGCAGAGGATGATCCTTAGAGAAAAGGAGAAAGAATTCATGGAATCAGTGATCTGTCTCTACACTTGAGAACTGCATCTGTCCCAAACCTAAAGAAGGTGACTCCACCTTGCATCTTGCAGCCACTGGCTGGGGTGCCATCCATTGAACAAGGGACCTTCTCACAGGTTAGAGCAAAGCTTAACATCGGCTGTTGAAATAAGTGTTTGATGACACATCAATGTCCTATAAGAATGGTATGGAGGAAATGTGGAGACCAAGTGGGGAGGCCAAAGGGACATGAACTAAAATTCTATATTCTTTTGTAGCAGATGGTTCCTGACACGCCTTAACTACAGGGGGCATGTCATTGGCCATGCCATGACAAAGCGAGCCACTCCCTGGAGAGCACTTCTGGGCATCCCAGAGAATGACCTGTCTCCTCTCTGAGATCGGAGCTCGGTGTTGGATTCCCTTCACTTTTTCCCAAGAAGGCAGCGAACCCACTCCTCTTCCTAGCCCTGCCTTCATTAACCTAAACCAGAACCAAAGGTCTGCCCCAGTGGGCACCTGCACACCAAAACCTGCTCTGACCCCCAAGCAAGATGCTCAGCGTCACTGGCCATGTGGCCTGTGTCTGTGGTGGTGGTGGTGGTGGTGGTTGCAGGGGGCACATGGAATCACAGGGTGGTCAGGTTCTATCGTGGGATGCCATGCAGTGGCTGGCAGGTGACAGCATGGCCTTCATGTCATACTAGTAGGAAAATGATTTGGCTAGTCATTTCCTCTCAACGGGCTCCCTCCTTTTTCCTCATGCGTTCTTCCATTTCTGTCTTCCCCATGTCCCTTTGCCCTGCTCTCTTCCCTTTACAGCCAGTCACCGTCGTGCTAGGCTCACACAGTTTTGCCTTGGTTGGTGATGACATTGGTGAGAATGAAGGGACAAGCTGGTTAAGACCCTAAGACCAGTGGGACACTCAGTTCTCTCACCTTGGGTGCTCCGTCTCACATATTCTGCAGAGGCTAGAAGGGTGTAGCTTCCTTGGATGGAAGCCATGTGGACTGCGTCCTTCTCCAGATGACAGTCTGGAGGCACAGTGAACTAAAGGAGGGAGGAGCTGTTAGCCCAGACCCAGCAGCAAGAGGAGGGGTAGAGGAGCCTGTGCCCCAGTTCTCAGGGGTGTCTAGACGGCAACTAGTGTTGGACAACATACAAATGCTAAGGGTTCTGGCCTGGATCCTTCCTGTGCCTCTCGGTCCATACCAGGCTGACTCCAGCCCTATGGTTTGATGACCATAGAGCTGGACCTGTTTTCACCCTTGAAAAAAGACACAAGAAAGGGACTCTGTTAATGGCTTGGACACAGACAGGACCTAGCACTGAGCTACCCCTGCTCTACCACAGCTCTCCACCTGATTCTTCACACCAGGGTCTATGCTCCCTTTCCCCCAGTCCTCCTCTCTCCTCCTCCTTTTCCCTTCCTCTCTCCTCTTCCCTCCTCCTCCTTCCTCTTCTCTCTTCCCTCCTCCTCCCTCCTCTTCCCTCCTCCTCCCTCCTCTTCCCTCCTCCTTCCTCCTCCCTCACCCCCTGGTCACATCCTCAGCTTTCTCCTTCTAGCTCAACTTCCACAGAGTTCATATTAGGGGGTGCAGGGGAAAAGCTTCTAGGGTCACAGACTCCTTTAGGGTCCATGCCCTATACATGAATTCAGCCTGCCAGTGGGAGGAGGCATTTCAAAGCTAAGATTAAATACACAAGTAAATGCTGGTGGCCATGCCTGTGCTGTATTTCCCAAGAGACCATTTTCCTTTCCTTGTTCTCTTACCTGGGAAACGTGCTGCTTTTCTCTGAGATAAAGAGCCAACAGCATAGAGTATGAAGCAAGTGAACAATGCGCCTCCTCACCTCCCTTCAGCTCCTTCATCTAGTGGTGTTGGAGGCTGTGGGTGTCACTTGGGGCTGGTGCTCAGTGATGACGGGACCCAGTGACGGTCCCTCAGGGGACCCGCTCCTATCATTTTCATCTTTGGTTTTCCCATCCTGGCGAGGGTCCTCCATGGAGGCTATATCATGAGCTAACGTCTCCCTGGATCTCAAATCAGTGCTATCTTCTCCTACAGCAGCCCTTGTGGGGCTGGGTTAAAAAGACAGGCAGCAGAGTGTGGTCAAGTAAGCTGGAGCTTGAGCAGCCCTGACCCCTCCTTTCACATCCACCTCCTGCAGTTGGTTCTTCCCAGATGAGATGAAAGGTGGGGGGGGAGTAGAGGAGTAGAAGGACCTGTAGGGCTCATGTTTGAATGGAGCTTCACAAACTTTCCTGTTTGATGAAAAACGTGCCCATGGCTTAATCAGTTTTTCAGAATAGTGTCTGCTGCTGTGACATCATTAGGTTTTCTATTTCCTACAGAGTCCATGAGATCTTGGACTTGTGGGCCGTGGTGGCCATGGCTTCCACAATCTTGATAACTGGAATTATTGTGGTGATGGCTATGAAGGCTGGTGGCAAAGCCTCATCACAGAGCCATAGCCATGGATACCCATGAGTTGTCCTGTGATTACCCTGTAGCCAGGACCTACAACAGGGCAAGTAGGATACAAAAGGGGTTTTCACATGCTTCATGGCTTTGGGTGCCTGCGATTATCTGGTGTAGAAGGGTTCGGTGCTTTGTATAGTGTGAACCCAGCAGCCATACAATAAATCAGTATGCCAAGGCTCCATGTGTTGATGGGAAGTCTTGGATTGCCTGCACTCTCCAACATCTCTGGTGCTAAATGAGACTTCTTCTAACATCTGGCCAGTGGTGATTTTTATGGCCATTCCCAGGTCACAGAGTTCCATCATTTGAACATTGATTTCACCCTCCATCTATGGGTTCCAGCAAAGGTCTCACTTTTCTGAGAGGTCTCCTGTGGGCTTCAAGTATCTCAAGGTTTCTCGGCAGGATTTGATGCTAGGATCACTCTGGCCCCAGGGAGTCATTTTATGTGCTTTTCTCCCAGCAGACAAGTATATCATTCAGTCTTCCATCTTTAACAAATGCCCCAACTCAGCTTATTGGCAGAGATGGGTTATTTTGGCTCACAGTTTTGGAGGTTTCAGATCATGCTCCATCCTTTCCATTGCTTGAGGCCTGAAGTGACATATCATGGCCAGAGCACAGCAGAACAAAACCACTCACTTCACAACCAGGAAGCAAAAGGAAGGAAGAGAGAGAGAACGAGAGCAGGTGTGAGACACTGGACTCTGCAGTTCTCTCTCAGCGGATTCCCTCAATAACCCCAAAACCTCTTACTGGACCCCAACTCCCAAAGCCTCCCGTACCTCAAATCAGCATCAAGTTACAGACCAAGTTCCATGACTCTGGCTGGATAGGACATTCTACACCCAAGCAAAAGCAGAGAGCCCTGGGAGGAGGAGGGAGGAGCCAGCCTTGCTTTCCCCTCCTGTCCTGAGCTGTTACAACACACTTGGCAGGTGGCCTGACTGCAGAGGTGACAGGGTCGTAAAAGAGCTGCCAAGGGTGTAGCACTCACTGGTAATATCTCCGAGATGCAGGCAGGCTCCTGGCCTGCTCCTCTCAGAATTCTTCACCTGCAGAATCCAACCTAGCTGCTTTTGTAAAAGCCCGAACACATACATCTCTCTAGATCTTTGCCTTTTGTGTAACAGGTTGTGTTTTATTTCCATTTCTTCTTCCCTTCAGAGTGCTTGACTGACCCCAAATATGAAACCTGGGGTCAGTTCTGCTTTTGACCAATGGGAGATCAGTTCCATGTGTCCATTGCCCATGACCGGAGGGGCCACAACCAAAGAATAGGGACTCAAACTCCCAGTAGCCACGAGCCACCTAGCTCACACAGTGCTAGTTTCTTCTTGCTATGGCTTTTCCACTGTGGCGCATGAGTTGCTGAGTCAGAAGGCAGGAGTCTGTGTGTGGTTTCTGATGCCTGGGGGTGGAGAACATGCCTGTTTCTTAAACTCTCTATTCCCAGGACACACATTGCTTCAGGCCCCACAGAGTCCAGTAAGACAGCTGGCGCCATAGTGCTGGGCCACTCCACTGGGCCAGGAAGAATGAATTAAGGAAACAGAACACTTGCATTGGCCTAGGGACAATCTTAGGGTCCCATCCCAGTTCTCTTTCATCCCCTGCATGGAATGAAGATACTTTACAGCACCTCAGCCCCTCTAAAAACAAGGATAAGGAAGAGACAGGCATGGAGTCAAAACATTGCACAATGGGTCTGGGATATCCACACACAAAAGTAGCTGGGGTTTATTACTTCTGAGATAGAGAGAGCTGATTGGGTGAGCCCACCTGAGAAGTGCCCTGGTCCCATAAGAACAGGAGTCCAAGTGACACTGAGCAAGTGGGCTGCAGAAGAGCTGGGCCCCAGTTCTAGTCCCATCTGGTCCCTCAACAAGGGCAGCCTCCTGGTCCCCAGTCTTCCTGGTGTTTGGCTGTCTAGACCTTGCAGCACTCATTGAGACTGTGAGCTCCCCTGAAGTGGGCTGTCAGCTGCTCATGGCTTTGGCACTTGAGTTCTGAGCTGTCCCTTATTTTCCCAACTGTCCCCTATTTCCCAGCGACAGAGCTCATACCCACAAGTGGTGCTCAGCAGAGAGTCTTGATAAGCACCCAGGCAGCTGACAAAACAGAGCACAATGAGTGGTTACATCTTGTCTCTAGCATCCTTGACTTTCTCTAGAAAGGCAAGGACAGGAAGTGGAGGCCCCACCTTCTCAGTTCTGTGCTCGGAAACTGCTTTTTTGCATTAGAGGCCGATTTGCACCGTGGAACCTCTCTCTGGCCAGGCTTCTCATTGGTGTACATCATCACCCCAAAGCCCTTGGCTCTTTTTCCTTGTCACTAATTGTTTGCTATCCTGGGCAGCTGCCAACCCCCAGGGAACATGCCTTTCACGAGGCAGGATCCCATGTAACCCAAATTCATGTCAGTCATAGTAAGTGATGGAGGAACTGAATTGCCTCACCCGGATTCTGACCGGCATACAGAGCCCTATGGGAGAATGAAGGCCTTGCTGTCCATTGGGATATTGTATTCAGAAGGGAAACTGAAGCCAACGTGAGCAGAGGCTCTGGACTTCTTGAGTAGGAGTGCCACTGTCACAGGGAAGACATGTTCAGATTTGTGGGTCCCAAAACGCTGTTCATAAATGATATGGTAACAGAACCTTGAGCTACAGTTTGGAGAACTGCATTCCCAAGATATGTTACTCAGCCACCTTGTGTCAGCAAATGCAAGCCGCATTTCTTTCTGTGACAAAATGCCTGAAGCAGGATGAGTTATTCTGGCTCACAGTTTGATGGGGTACAGGCAGAAGGCAGGGAAAGCATGGGTAGGAAGAGCAGGAAGCCAGCTGGCCACAATGCCAAGAGCACAGTCTGAACAGGAAGTGGTGCTGGGTTATAACCCTCAAAAGCCCTCCTATGGTGACTCATTTCCTCTAGCCTGGATCCACAGCATTCCCCAATAGCATCCTCACAGGAGGAACAAACATTCAAACACGTAAGCCTGAGGGGACAGTTCACATCCAAATCACAGCCGCATCCCTTGCCCTAGCTTTGCTCCTCCATTTTAGACGTAGCATATTTCTCCACTCTGGGGCTCAAGGCTATCCTACAATACAGTTGAGCCACTACAGCAGAAAACCAAAGAGTAGATTTCTAGTTAAAACAGCCCATAGTAGCACAGTGTAATGTTTGCCAAGTAGAGCTGAGGAGCCTCCTGGGGCAGGGGGTGTACCCTTACCCCAGTGCCTCTTGCTGGAACCATGTTCTGTGGAGGAGAACACACTGTGCAGGGCTTTGCCTGCAGGCTGGTCACATCCTCCTGGGCTTCTCACGTTTCCTCCCATCAGCCTTTCCCCAAGAGTGACTCATCCTGTACTTAGTCCAAAACAACAGAGATGCAAGAGTGCAGAAGGGGCCCTGTGGACGCCCCTGCTTGCCAAAGGTGGGGGAGACCCGAACCTTCACCTGCACACTGGGGCAGGCTGCACCCAGGGTGCTTAAGGAATGGAGCAGAAGTGGGATTCACTGCCTAGTTTCACCGGAAATGCAGAAGAGACAGTTCCCAGCATTAAACATCCCTCATACCTGCTGCTTATCTGCTACCAGAAAGCAAGCTGCCAGCCCAAGTGGGAACTCGGCATGACTACCAGTCATTTCCATTCTGGCACTAAGAAAACAACGGGGGAGGAGTACCCTAAGTGCCTTTAAGGCAGCACAAGTGTGCGTGTGTGTGGTCAGTGGCCCCTGCTGCTAGCAACAGGAGAGACATTTTGTACTGGCTCAAGCTGGCTCAGCCCACTCCTGTTCTGGGGACAGTTTGGTCAGAGCGCAAACCCTGCAGCACTGTTGGTACCACTCCACTAGGAGTAGGCCCATCTTCCTCACAAATGTGTTTGCTGTGCTCTGCGAAGCTGAGAGGAAAAGGAATGTTCTAGCTGGGGCTCCAGCTCCCGTTCCTCTCTTCAAAGCCCTGTTACTTGTTTTCTTTTTTTTTTTTTTTACATGCCTGTCACCCCCCCATGTGTGTTTGTGTGTGCATGTATGTGCACATGTGCATGTGTGTATGCATGTGTGTATGTGTCTATGCATGTGTCTGTGCACGTGTATGACTGCATACATTCATGTGTGTACTTACATGTGTGCACATACTTACAAATGTGTGTGTGTATACGTGTGCATGTTCATGAGTGCAGGTGTTCAAGTGCCATAAGATATACGTGGATGCCAGAAAACAGCCTCAGTTGTTAGTTTCCACCTTCCACCTTGTTTAAGGCACCATCTCCTGGCTGACCCATTGAGCTATCTCCCCAGACCAAAGTCCAAATTGTTCCTGTTTGCCCACACACAGTCATGACCTTTAGCTCCTTTCTTTTTCATCACAGCACCTGAGGACTCTTCCCTGAGACTGTTTCCCCTACCTCTCTGCCTCTTACCTCACATATGGATGAGAGGTATCTTCCCAAAGATACTCTGGGGCACTTCCAGATGGGCAGTCTCCACAAGCCTTTATATCCCCTGAATATCTCTGATGTCATCCTTGCTCTTTGCTGTCCTCTGTCTAAGAAAAGGATCTCTCTCCTCCCATTTTCTGGCTCTCTGCCTAAGTAAAGAGTCATCACCAGCCTCATTTTCTGAATGCTACAGTGTCAACCTACAGTATCACGCAGGATAAACTTGATGTGTGTCTTTCTCTAAAGAGCATTCTCTCTCCACACAGTTGCTTTCTGCCACAAGAGCACCTCAGGATTCCTCAGAGCACTCTGAGATCTATCTGCTCACACCCTCTGCCCTCCACCCCCATCTTACTTACTTCATCTCTCATATCTGCATGGTGATCTAGTCTAAGTGGCTTTGCATAGACGTGGGCATGTTTAGTTTGCATTACAGGGGAAGGACTAGGGGTGTGTGTGTGTGTGTGTGTGTGTGTGTGTGTGTGTGTGTGTGTGTGTG
>OU015746.1:81726653-81737562 GCA_907169655.1 Acomys percivali | reverse complement strand
GTGTGTGTGTGTGTGTGTGTGTGTGTGTGTGTGTGTGTGTGTGTGTGACTTAAATTTCACACAACATACACACACATATATGTGTACACACATGAGTGTGTGTAGAAAGACACACAGAGAAGCAGAGAAATAGAGAGGAAACAGACCTTGGTGAAGTCACTTCCCTTCTTTTAGTCCTACCTTTCCTGGTGTGAACAAGCAAGCTTTTGTTCTTCTTCCTAGCCTCTGAATTCATTCTGATATAAAAACCAATGAGTGTTCTAAGCAGCCTTAGACACAGAAGGAAGTCCCAGCCCTGGACAGACACATCCCCACAGGCACTCAAAGGGAAAACAAGCACCACACAGCAGAACCGGGTGACAGCATTGAGTGACTCTCACAGTACACCTGTGATGCACTCTAGGAGGAGGAAAGAAAAACACCAGGGAACTTGTCAGAAAGGCATATATGATCTCAAAGGAACTCATCCACCTCCTCACCTTCCATCCATCCTTCGGTTGCCTCTCCATGTAATACAACTGCCACTTGTCATAAGAGGTTCCTGGCTAGGCATGAGGCAAGGAAGGAAAGAGCCAGCTTCTCAGTGGTGACAAGACCATTCTGATTTGACTTATGCCCTGTGACTATATCATGTCCCCTCTGAAAAGACCTCACAGAACACCCTCCTGCTGACAGCAGAACCTCACAGACTTGATTCCACCATGCTAGACACAGACTCTTTACCCATCTATGACCCTGTTCATCTGGGATGAGAAGAAGATACGTTTCTTTTACTTTCCATATGCTCAGAGTGTCTGGTGCCTAGAAAAACCCAACAAGTAAATAATTATACAAGATGATAACCACATAAATAAATCAGCCTTCAGGAAAGAGCCATGGCAGGGTTGAGGTCAGTGGATGAGGTGCTAGCAGTGCAAGCATGAAGATCTGAGTTCGGCTCCCTAGTATCCACATAAAAAGCCATGTCTGTTTGGTGCATGTCCATGCCTGTAACCCCAGTGCTGGGGAGGGGGGCAGAAATAAGTCCTCCCTGGTGCTCACTGCCCACTCCAGGAGTCAGCATGCTACGCTCAGTAAGAGACCCTATCTCAATAAACAAGGTGGTTGGTTATTGAGGAATGACACCCGATGATGATTTCGGGCCTCCACACATGCACCTACCTCAACATGCATACACACTCCTGTATAGCACATACAAACACAGACTTAGAATTGGCTACGTCCCAGGAATGGTTCAACACAGAAAATCCATCAGTGTAATCCACCACATGAACAAACTGAAAGAAAAAAAAACCCCACATACCACATGGTCATCTCACTAGCTGCTGAAAAGGCCTTTGACAAAACCCATCACCCCTTCATGTTTAAAGTTTTGGGGAGATCAGAGATACAAGATGTATACCTAAACACAATAAAGGTAATATACAGCAAGCCAGTAGCCAACATCAAATTAAATAAAGAGAAACCTAAAGCATCTGCACAAAAATAAGGAACATGACAAGGCTGCCTGCTCTTTCCATATCTATTCAATATAGTATTTGAAGTTTTAGCTAAAACAATAAGACAACTAAAGGAGATCAAGGGGATACAAATTGGAAAGGAAGAGGTCAAAGTATCACTATTAGCTGGTAATATGATAATATGCATACCAGAAAACTCTTGCAGTTGATAAACACTTTCAGCAAAGTGGCTGGATACAAAATTAACTCAGTGACCCTCTTGTATGCAAATAATAAATAGGCTGAGAAATAAATTAGGAAAACAACAGCCTTCACAATAGACACAAATAACATAAAATACCTTGGTTTAATTTTATCCAAGCAAGTCAAAGACCTATGTGACAAGAACTTCAAGTCTCTGAAGAAAGAAATTGAAGAAGATATTAGAAGATGGAAAGATTTCCCATGCTCATGGATTGATAGAATTAACAAAGTAAGAGTGGCCATCTTACCAAAAGCAATCTACATATTCAATGCTATTCCCATCAAAATTCCAACACAATTCTTTATATACTTTGAAAGAGTAATCCTCAACTTCATATGGAAAAATAAAAACTCCAAGCTAGCTAAAAATAATTCTGCATAGTAAAAGAACTTCTGGAGGTATCACCATTCTGAGTTTCAAACTGTACTGTAGAGTTATAATAATAAAAAAACCACATGATATTGACATAAAAATACACAAGTTGACCAATGGAACTGAATTGAAGACCCAGAAATAAACCCACACACCTACAGACACTTAATTTTTGACCCCCCTCAAAAAAAAAAGCCAAAGCTATACAATGGAGGAAAAAGAAAGCATCTTCAACAAATGGTACTGGTCTAACTGGATGTCTGCATGGAGAAGAATACAAAGAGTCCCTGTCTATCACCCTGCACAAAAATCAAGTCCAAGTGTATCAAAGACCTCAACATAAAACCAGATACACTAAATCTAGTAGAAGAGAAAGTGGGGAATAAAGAGCCTTGAATGCGTTGGTACAGGAGACAACTTCCTTAACAGGACACCAACAACTCAGCCTCTAAGATCAACAATTAATAAATGGGACCTCATGAAACCAAAAAGCTTCTGTAAGGCAAAGGACACCATCAATAGGACAAAACAGCAGCCCACAGAATGGGAAAAGATCTTCACCAACCCTACACTTGACGGAGGGCTAATATTCAAAATATTTTTTTAAAAATTCAAGAAATTAAACAGCAACAAACTTAACAGCCAATTTTTTAAAAAATGGGGTACAGAGCTAAATAGAGAATTCACAAGTGAGGAAAATCTAATAGACAAGGAGCACTGAAAGAAATGTTCAAGGCCCTTAGTCACCAGGGAACTGCAAATCAAAACGACTAAGAGATTCCATCTTCGACTTGTCAGAATAGCTACGATCAAAAAATTCAAGTGACAGCACATGCTGGCGAGGGTGTGGAGCAAGAGGGAACACTCCTTCATTGCTGGTGGGAGTCAAACTTGTACAACCACTTTGGAAATCAATCTGGCACTTTCTCAGAAAATTGACAATAGCTCTACCTCAGGACCCAACTATACCATTTCTAGGAATACACCCAAAAGATGCTCCACCATACCTCAAGGACACTTGCTCAACTATGATCATAGCAGCTTTATTTGTAAAGGCCACAAACTGGAAACAACCCAGATGTCCCTCAACCCAAAAATGGGTAAAGAAAATATGGTACATTTATACAATGGAGTATAACACCACTATTAAAAACAAGAACATCATGAAATTTGCAGGCAAATAGATGAAACTAGAAAATAAATATCTTGAGTGAGGTAATCCAGACCCAGAAAAACACATATGGTATGTACTCACTTATAAGGGGATATTAGCCATAAAGTACAGGAATACCCTGCTACAATCCACAAACCTAAAGAAGCTAAGTAACAAGGAGAGCCCAAGGGAGATGCTTGAATCTCGCTCAGAAGAGGAGATAAAATAGACATCTGAAGTAGATGGAGGGAGGGAGCTGGGTGGAAGATAGGGTAGAGAGGCTAACTGGGATGGGGATCAGGTGTGGAAAGAGCAGGAGGTCAGGAAAGAGGAATGGAAGAAAGAGCAGAAATCAATGGGGGGGGGACATCTCTGGGACACGGGAGGGCTCCCAGGAGTCTATGGGGGTAGGCCTAGCTGAGACTCCCAGCAGCAGGAAATTTGGGCCTGACATCACCATTTCCTGTAGCCAGGTGGGACTTACAATGGAGGGAGGGGGACACCATCTCACCCATAAAACCTTCTACCCAATTTGTCTTCCCTATGAGAAGTGTAAGGATTAAGACAGAGCAGAGACTGAAGGAAAGAATGGCAAGCCAAAGACTGCCCCAACTTGAGACCCACACCATGGGAGAGAGACACCCCCTGACACTACATAGTGATATTCTGCTAAGACAGAGGCCTAGCACAACTGTCTTCTGAGAGGCTTCATCCAGTAGTGGATGGCAACAGATGCGGAGACACACAGCCAGACAACGGACAGAGCTTGGGGAGTGCTGTGGAAGAGTGGGAGGAAGGACTTAAGGGAGATGGAGGGGTCAAGGACATCACAAGAAGACATACAGAGTAAACTAAGCTGGGCCAATGGGGGCTCACAGAGAAAGAACTACTAACCAAAGAGCCTGCACAGGCTGGACCTAGACCCCCTACACATATGTAGGATATGCTTGGTTCTCATGTGGGCCTCCTAGTAATGGGAGTAGGGGCTGTCTCTGACTCTGTTGCCTGCCTGTGGATCCCTGTCCCCTAGCTGAGTTGCCTTGTCTGGCCTCAGCAGGAAAGGATGCTCTTAGTCCTGCTGCAACTTTAGGTGCCAGGATGGGTTGCCACCCCTTGGAGGCCTCCTTTTTTTCTGAGAAGGGGGAGGGGGAGAGGGAGGAGGCATGAGGGTAGGAGTGGGAGGAGAGGAGAGAGGAGCTGGGATTAAGCTGTAAAGTGATTAAATACGTAAGTAGCTGGGGGGGGGTAGAGAAAAAATAAAAAAGAATGAGCTTTCTAAAATGGACTATGCTCCTGTAGAACTTTCTATACTTCTCCTCCAGGAAAAACAACTGGAAAGACTCCAAGTTGGCCTCACTCAGAGAGAGCTATGAATGGCTAAATTCCAGACCACAAAGTCTGAGGCTCCTCAGTCCTTCCTGGAACACTTCAGATAACTCAGAGCTCAGCGACAGGTCTGAGCCTCGTCTGTAGGGAAGCCAATCCTTTGTTTCCTCAAGGACTGATGCCCTTCATTTTCTGATGGGGGCCACCGTCTCCATAACCTGAAAGCACCACTGTGGCACGGGGTAGTTGAGCACCACTTGTCCCCCTTGTGCTTATGGAACCAATGAGAAACTTCAGCTCACTGCCTCTGGCCAGCTTCACAAGAAATGGTCATATAGAATATTGCTATCCCTGAAAATTCAAGACTTCAAAATCTGACGTATGGTTTCTTCAGATTGCCTATATTTATTTTGTACCACCTAGCACTTTTGAGAAGCACCATCTGCCAGGAACCATGTGCATTAACTGGCACCACCCATTGGGGCAGCATTGGGCTATGGTGTGTGGAAATAGGCAAGGGCCGGGAGCAAATATTCTGTAAGTAAAAAGATAGTACTAAGAACATAGTGAGATGAGAGAGTATAAACATTTCAGGAGAGGCAACGAGGAGAGAAGTTTAGCTAGAACAGTATTTGCTAGGACTGATCAAAAGGCTGGGGCAAAATAAGCCAGAAGGAGGGGCTCTGGATTTCTGTATGCATAACACCACCCACTGTGTGAAAGAATATGGAGAAATGGGAGGCAAGGGGTCAGATCATGACTTGGCTTCTAGGAAGGAGAGGGCTCTTCAAAATTACTAAGGTGTGACTAAGCCAACCAAAATTACTAAGGTGTGACTAAGCCAACCAGCCATGAGCTATACAAAATTGAAGCTCTGAAGATTATATCAATATGATGACAGAAATATGTGTATGTTTTGCAAATCAGTGGTGTGTGGAGCTGAAAGAACACAGCCATATCTGGCCATAACCAAAACTTCAGCCTAAATTGAGGTCACCAATGAAAGAATTCACTATCTCACAAAACAAGAAGCATGGCCTTAGAGCCATTAAAGAGTGACTCATCTCACCATGACACAGACAACCCACTCTTCTTGGGAAGCATTCCCAATATCATGACTAAGTTTGAAAGATGCTAAGGGAAAGGTAGTCCTACAATGGTCCAGGCATCCTGTCTCAGGTCAATAAAAGGAAGTCAGATGCCCCTATGGTCTGTTCTATCAAGAATGAGAAACAAAGATCAGAAAAGCTACACTCAGCCAAGGAAGTTGGAGTCCATGCAGGGATGTTCTCATCTGACTGACTGGCTTGTCTCTACTAGAGTGGTTGCCAAGTCACGTGAGAGGATGGAACAATCTGGAACCTTGACAAGGAAGAATAAGGAAATGGCTATAGGAGAAAACTGCTTCATTTCAGGTGAAAATTCAGAGATAAGAAAAGGAAGGCCCCAGCTTAATAATGGTCTTACAAGTTGAGCCTGCCAGTGTGGCCTGAGTGGACTGAGGTGTGGCCAAGGCACAGGAGGAAAACCAGGACTGAGGGCCAATCAGGCTTCACCTGCTGTTCTCATTTGCACAGAGCTCTACAGAGCGTTCATGCAGAGCCTTCATGCAGAGCATAGAGGCCATCAGTCACCTGAACCATGGGTGTTTCGGTGGCACAGCACCAGCAGAAGCTAGATTACAGCGATGGCAAAGTGACAGTCAAGTGAAAACTGGAGACAAGTGGAGGCAACCCCTGTGGGCAACCCTGCACCTGCAGAGGGAAAGACAGGCCAGGATTGCTGAGTTGGATATTTCTGCTATTGTAATTTTGGAAGAGAGGCTGATCATGTTTCACAAATCACTTCAGGAACCCAGTAGAGCGAGGGTGAGAACTAAGAGTGAAGGAAAAGTGATGGTGGGTGGGACGAGAGGCCTGCAAAGATGAGAAGACAACGGATACAGTGTTTTGGAGAGAGCGGCAGGAGCTGGCTTTAGATAGGGAGAAACAACCTTCTCCATTTACCAGGCAGTGAAGAGGGAAGGGCACGCCCAGCAAAGGTGTGAGGGGTAATACTGTCAGAATCTAGAGGCCCGAGGAGACAAGTGGGGTCACAAACGGCATGAAAGAGAGCCCTTCTCCTTACTGATGGTGGATGCAGTGTGCACAAACCACTTCACACTCCTGCCACTATGCCTTCCTTGCACAATGGACTGTGTCCTCAAACTGTGAACCAAAATAATTCTTTCCTTCCTTAAACTGCCTTTTTTTTTTTCTGGAGGGTGGTGCACAGTGAGGAGAAAAGTACTTAACACAACAGGTGTGCAGAAGTGACGGGTCTTAAGGGTATGAGAAATGCCTGTGTGGTGCCTTCTGTTTTCACTGCAAGGCTGTTGTACCCTCTGACCATGGCTCAGGGAAAAGAGGTCAAGGCTAAAGGTGATCAGTTGACATGGGAAACTCCCAGGTTACTTGCTGGAGTTTCCAACAACTGTCACCCACCCCACTTCCCACAAAGACTCCCAAGCCACCTCACAAAACAAAACAAACAACAAGGAAAAACAAAGGTGGAAGATAGAAGGAAGATACCCGAGGTTGCCCTTTGGGTTCTACACACATGTTTACATATGTGCATGCATAGAATATCAGGAATACATGTATACACACACATTCACTAAAGAAAGAAAGAAGAAAGAAGAAAGAAAGAAAGAAAGAAAGAAAGAAAGAAAGAAAGAAGAAAGAAGTTTGTTGTCTAGAAGCCATCTTGTAGCATTTTGTTACAGCAGTATAAATTACAAACTGGTACAGAACTATGTCTGTGAGAAGGCTACAGCACTCCACACAGTCACCAGCAGACTACCTCACCCTGTCTGGATCCTAGGGATCACGTTGCTTATTCCTTAGGGTCTTAGCCCTCCCGTTCCCTAAATGGGCCAAGGGTTACAGTTCCTAAGCAGCTCTAATCCATAGCTCTTGCTCCTGGAGACAACTAAGTTACAGAAAAACGGTTGGTTTCTGGCTACTTCTCTGTGCTCAGTCCAAGAAACAGAGTAGCACGTCATCAGTGGGCTGTTTGTCAGTTATGTCCCAGAAATAATGGCTGTGGGAGCTGTGGGGCTAAGGCAAGCCAGACCGCAAGCATCAGTTCCTCAGTCAATCAGCTATGGTGCGGCAAGCAGCATCTTGAATTCTCTGAGGTTCCTGTCTCCTGCATATAATGGGAGGATGGTCATTGACCTTACTGAGTGTCTCTGACAACTAAATGAAGCTAATCCAGGCAGGAGGTACCCATGTTGCCTGATAATACAGAATCACAAGGGTCCTCCGCCTACTTTCTCCTCCATGCTCAGATGCGTACCTCCTATGGCTCTGAGCTTTAATTTAGGGAGATGAGGGTGAGAGAGATTACTGTAAAGATGGTGAGTATCAAAGTAGAGCCAGAGCCCAGAGGTGTGGAAGAGACACATGTGTCTGATAACTAAGAATGGTCACAAAAGTCTCTGCCAGGGCCACAACCTTGTAAAAAAAAAAAAAAAAAAGCCACTGCAGTCTACACAGAAAACATGTCTACAAGGATGTCTATCCAAATTTGGAGTCCTGTCACATCTGTCAGTGAATCTTAGGGTCAAGAATATTGTTCCCAATTCATTTCTCGTGTTTCCTTTGAACACTTGTTCTTGTCTCAAATTCCTTGGCTGGCCAATCAGTGGCTTCCCACGAGCTCCATGAGTGTGCGGTCCTTTTTCACAATCCCTTTGTGGTCTGATGGATGCCCTAGTTCCCTTTCTGCTGCTGTGATAAAACATCCTGACCAAAAACAACTTAGGTGAGAGAAAGGGTCATTTGGCTTGTACTTCCATGATACAATCCATTACCGAGGGCAGCCGAGGCAGGAGCTCCAGCAGCTAGCAGCAACATCTCTCCAGTCAAGAGCAGAAAGCTACGAATGTACATCCTTTCCTGCTTCCTTGCTTTTCACCTAGGTGCTTTCATTCACATATGATTCAGGACCTCTTGCCTAGGGAATGGTGCTGCCCAAACTTGGCTGGGCCCTCCTACATCAGTTAACAATCAAGACAATATCCCTACACATGTGCCTGCAGGCCACATGATTCCTTAAATGACACCCTCTTCCTGGGTTAAAAACCCACCAGCACACTCACTGTCTGTAGGCTCAATTTTCTTAACCAATATATTTTATTAACAACGTAGTGACCGAACATATGTCACTTATAACCCGACTAACCAAAACAGTAGGAAATGAGGATTAATGAATGCAATAACAAAACCTTAAGGATATCAGTTCCGAGGAACGATTCTCCGGGCATGAGCCGCAGGGTTTCTTCTGCTGAAACCTGGGGTAACCAGAACCCAGAACCTCAGCAGGAACCTGGAGTCCAGTTCTGGGCTCATTTATACATCTCCTCCCAGAGTCAGTTCACTGGATCTTTTCAGCTGGCAACAATTAAGCTCCTGCATGAGGTGGTTGATCTTCTAGTGAATTAACCTCACCTGTTCTCTCACGAGACCATTCCGATCCCACACTTAGAATCCTAAAAACCAGGTTTATCTCTCCTTCCACTGTCCCTTTTTCAGAATGTCTCTTTTTTAGGTGTCCAGCACCAAGCAAGGTTAGTGTGATGAGAAAGGAAGGCTTCTGAGCTATGCCATTTGGGAGAACTTTCCAGAAAGCTGGTAAGAGGAACATACTTTCTCAAGGTTACTGTGAAGGCCCCAGAGCATTGTGAATATTTGTCTAAGGAGAAACAGGTAGATGGAAGTTTCTAGACTTGACTGGACAGAATGAATGGTGATGGAAGAACAGGACCAAATGGACTGCTGACTCAATCTAAGAGCAAAAGGGAATGGAGCATCTTCCAGAAGCAGGGATGGATGGGTCACATACAGATAAGAGGATCTGTCTGCCTCTGGGAGGACCCCAAAATAGTCATGTAGACAGACAGATGAGTGGTACAAGGTAAATTTGCTGTGCAAACACACTGTGTGCATTAGGGGTCAGTGGGGCTCCCTCTGGGTACAGGCCATGAAGCAGCTGCCATCTGGAACAAGTCAATGCCCTAGGAGAGGTAGAGATGCTGCTGTGTCCTGCCTACTATCTCTGGGGATAGGAGTGGGCAGCCTGAGATTCCTCAGAGGACGTGGTGGGCAAAGGATCTGCCATGAGCTCTCTGAAGGGGTCAGTGAGTGCTGCCTCCCTGAGGTGAAGTACTGGCTTCCACATGCTTTGACAGCTAAGAATCCTATCTCATGCAAATCTAGTTAGGGCGCATGGTATCACAGTCCCAGTAAAATGGAATTTTTCTTAGTGAAACCAGACTCATTCATGGCCTCAGCCATGTGAGCAGGGAAGGTCAACTGCATGGTCAAAACCTCACAACTTCACAGTCTTCTCAGCTGGGCCCAAGCTGGCCACTAGTTTTCCACTAAAACATGGTGCCTAAACCGTTGTTAAATGGAGTCAGGAGCAATTCTGCTAAAAGTTCTCTTGCTTCTACTCCCCACCTCACTGGGTTTGTTGAAAGAAAAGGATTGGAAGAATTTGCCCAGAGCCCTGTTGTTTTGGAAAGACTGTAATTTCTGTCTCCTTTGGACAACACTCTCATTTACATTTTTTAAATGAGGCTTGAACTTGTGGCCTCTGGGTCCTGAGTCAACAAAGCCTTCCCCTGCAAGCACTCTGGAGACTGGAGAGCAGAGTAGGGAGCAGGGAAGAATGCCTGTCCCCAGGTAAACAGCTAGCCAACCCTTCTGGAGCCTCTAGCCATGGCCTGGTGTAGCAGGCTCTCAGCTCTGATGTGTACAGAGGTGTAAGAGTTATACCAGCATCTTCTCTCAAGACTATTCTTCAAGCTGTGAACATAAAAGAAGTAAGCTTGGCATCCTATGATAACTGCTATAGGATAGATAGATAGATAGATAGATAGATAGATAGATAGATAGATGGATGGATAGATAGATAGATGGATGGATAGATAGATGAACAGACGAACAGATGGACAGACAGACAGACAGATGCATGGATGGGTGATAGGTAGGTAGATGGACTGAGGAGATGGCTTAGTCAGTACAGTGCTTTCTGAACAAGCACAAGGACCTAAGTTCAGACCATCAATGCCACCTAAATGCTGAGCATAGCAGTACACATCTATAACACCAATGAGGGCAGATGGGGACAGGAGGATCCCTGAAAATCATTAACCAGCTGATTTAGATACTCTACGAACTTCAACTTTGGTGAGAGACCTTCTCTATGAGAGAGAGAGAGAGAGAGAGAGAGAGAGAGAGAGAGAGAGAGAGAGAGAGAGAGAGAAAGAAAGAAAGAAAGAAAGAAAGAAAGAAAGAAAGAAAGAAA
>OU015746.1:81686208-81704158 GCA_907169655.1 Acomys percivali | reverse complement strand
GAAGAAGAAGAAGAAGAAGAAGAAGAAGAAGAAGAAGAAGAAGAAGAGGTAGAGGAAGAGGAAGAGGAAGAGGAAGAGGAAGAGGAAGAAGAAGAAGAAGAGGAGGAGGAGGAGGAGGAGGAGGAGGAGGAGGAAGAGGAAGAAAGAGGAAAGAGCCAGGAAAGTTGACTATATTCTCTGCACAGAGAATTGACAGGGGGAAAAAAACTCAGAACCAGAGAATCAGACAATGAGTCTCTTTTTCCTCCTTTCTTATAATGTAGGATGTGTCAGTGGTCAAAACACCTATGCATAGCAACTACAGGACTTTTTGGTGTGCTAATAAACCATTAACTATCAGACATTTAGCCCCATTACTGAAAGTCAGCTGACCACGGAGTGGAAGGAACCTCCAGGCCAGCCTCTGTGTCCCCTCATGATCTTATGATTACAATCCAGGACATTTGTTGGCACACACGAGGTGGTGGAAGAATTTGGATCCGTAGATGCTCTTACAAGGAGATAGGCTCCCTCACATGCTACCCTGCCCCAGAAGGCTCCTCTCCTCTCAAGCTGGCATTTCTCCCTGTGTCTGCTGCTCAGAGTGTGAAGAAATTACACCCTGGAAGCCTGCCCTCCTGCAGAGTCACCCAATCTCTCCCCACCCCCGCGATCCCCCACTCCGCGCCATAGGCAGGCACAACCTCCAGACAGAATCTCACAGGATCCAGTAACACCAGCTCATATCACCATCTTCACAAAAATCTGGTTCTGCAGTCCCGTCTCCCCCCCCCCCCCCCCCCCCCCCCCCAAAAACCTCTTTCTCCGCCCCCCCCCCCCCCCCCCCCCCGCCCCAAACTCATTTCTGTTTTTGAAAAGTGGCCACCTGTCAATCAGTGCCTTCCCCATCTCAAACACCAGAGCCCTCAGATCTCTTCTCTAGCAGTCTAGAGGACTGAGTCCATGCACAGAAAACCAGTGGGTAAGCCAAAACTCATACTTCTCTCAGAAGCTCCCTGGGCCTGAGGAATCTGCTCCGTGCTGTCACCAAGTGGTCACCTGTGTATGCCAGTGCTCTATTGGCCAGATAACTTCTACATCAGATGGTTTGCCACAGCTACAGGAGATCAAGAGGTGAGCTGTCCTTGGGATCTGTCTATAGACAGTTTATCTACACCAGGTCTTTGGGACACAGCTTCCCTTGGTTACATGTATGCAGAGATCAAGCTATATTAAGCCCGTGAACCCCTTCCTCACACCACCATCCAGACAAAATTCAGGCTCCCTCTGAACATCTGTCTTAATGTTTCCTGTAGCATAAAAAGACCTATGCATCACTGGGTGGATGCTGAGACACTCCTGAACCACTCAGAGCCCCCAAAACTATGAACAACTTAAAAGAGTTGCTGAAGCATTCAGGGAGAGCTATTCTTGCAATGAACCTCCCTGCGAGCCTAGGAAAACAGCAGAGCAACCCCTACACTTTGTCATCTACTAAGACCCTAGGAGAATAGCCTCATTTTCCCTGTGACAGCAGGGGAGGCCTTGGGAGCTAGGAGGATTTGTCCCCTAGCAGGAGAATATAGGGGAGCTGACACCTGCAGAGAACAGACACTTCAGACATCTGCCAGTCTCTGCCTCTCTCTTGCTCAGGGGATGGAGCTCTGGGCCTGCAAGGTCCTTTCTAGAGGCATTTTTTCCTATTATAATAGCATTTTTTAAAACCTACTTTGTAAGGAAGTTGGCTCTCTGGTGTTTCTAAGCCATATCTCAGGCAGGTATGAAGCTGTCATGTCACATGGAGGTCATGAACTGACTCTCCTTGTGTCTCTGTGTGTTACAGCTGTGCACCTGCATACATGTGGCCATACTGTCACTCTACGCTCTACGGCACACACATAGATCAAATGCAGAAGGGTGGGTGTGTTCTCTGCCCTTCTTCATAGGCTAAAAAAAGCATCCCAAGAGCTTGTAGGACAGGTGTGTATGGTGATAGTCCTGGTACTGGGCATGTGTTTAAGACTATACCATCCCATCCTTCCAAGCCAGCACCCCACAGTACACTTCACGGATGCACCTGGCCTGATCAGGTCTTTCCCAGTTCACTGTCACAGCAGGTATGCCCAGAAGTGGCTCATTGGGTGGTTAAGAAACACCAAGGATATAGACAGAACACGGATGTGCCCATGAGGTCCCTCATTGTAGGGACAAGAAATGGAGCTAGAGTGGAAGATGTCAGACCCGAAGCCAGACTGCAGAGACTCTACTGGCCTTGGTCCATCATGGGTCTAGCAAGGTGCCAAGGCTTCTAAGAAACGTGAATGCAACTTAACTGTCAGACTCGACTGTGCCATTGTATATTTATAGTGTTATCTGACTTCTTGGCTGTACTATTCATAGGTTGAAGCTTTACTATCTATCTATTGCTCACTCCCTCCCTCCCTCCTTTTCTCCCTCTTTCCCTCCCTCCCTCATTCCATCAGTCCCTCCCTCTAACGTGTTAAATGCCTCCTGTGGATTCCACGAAGCCTGGGATATTTGGCTACCACCACCCCTACTCAAGACTAATGGAGTGACCAAGGCAAGAAGACAGCGCGTAGCTCGCCCAGTTATTAGATCTATTACCTTGTTACTTTCAGGTACTCAGTCCCCTCTTGTGCTTTTCTCCTCAGGTCAGGGCTATGGGTGCACGCACTCTTCGCCCCTTGAGCCGCTGGAGAGAAATCCCAATGCATTCGCTTCTCAGAAGTTCTGAGATGTCGGGTGGGGGTCAGGGGCGCTGCTGTGTGCAGTGTAGTCCTGGTATGTAACCCTAGGCAACTAGAGGCTGGCATGGGACCAGACCTCAGCACAGGGAGCTGTGATGGTTGCTGTACCTCCAGAGGAAGTCGAGAAACCAAATTTCTCTCCTTCTCTCAGCAGTGAGTGATGGGAAAATCTGCCCTGTTTCCCAGGAGTCTTCAAGCTTCACCCATGCTTAGCAATGTATGTGGCATGACCACAGCTCCCTAGAAGGCTGGTCTGAGTTGGAGTGGTGCGGCCTTGCAGACACCCAGACTTCAGCCACCTGGCCTGCACAACCAGAAGAGAACAGGAGACTGCACTTCTGTTGCCTTGCAAACTATCCAGTGTGTGGTCCTCAGTTACAGCAACACTGAGGAGTAAGTGCAGAGGCCACCCACAAGTATGTCCATACTGCTATCCTCATGGATTTGCCCTAATCTGGGCTGTGGGTGGCATCAAAATGGCAGCTCTGACCACACCATCAATATTGCCTGGAACTCAGTAGGCAGACCAAGCTCTGGCTCCACCCAAAGCCACTGGGCCCAGCAGTGTGTGTCATCCAGAGCTTCCAAGAGATTCAAATCCTGATCCAGCTTGAGTACCTCTGGAGAAAAGGGACCACAGATGACAAGGGGGCTGACTGACAGAGGCAGCCATTGCTGACAGCTGGTCCCCCCAGACTGCCTTGACAGAAGGCAAAGCTGCAAAGCGATTAAGGCCAACCAGCAGGTAGGAGGATTCTTGTCTGATACATCTTTTATTTATTTCAGGGGTGTGTATGAATGCAGGTGTGGGTGTGTACATGTTTGTAGGTATGTGTGCGCATGCATGTGTGGGGGCCAGAGGTCAACTTTGGTGTGTTATTCCTCAGAAGCCAGCCACTTTATCTTTTGGGGCACGGTCTTTCAGTAGAACATGGGGCTCACCAATTAGGCTTGTCTGGCTGCTCAGTGCATTCTGGGGATTCTGTCTGCGCCTCCCCAACTCTGAGGTCATAGTTGATGCCTGGCTTTTCACATGAGTTCTAAGAATGGGCTTAGGCCCACACTTGCATGACAAGCATGGTACCAGTTGAACGAACTCTCCAGTCACTTCTTTTCTCTTTAATTAGCCTTTCGAGGATAAAGCCAAGCCTGGCTTCATAGGACTGGGAGGCCCAGGCTCCTACCCTAACAGCCCTTGTAACAATGACAGGACTTGACTAAGGTGTACTTGGTACCAAGGGACCCCAAAGCCTGAAAGCATTGAGACGTGCACCTGCATACCCACCTACTGCCAGTTGTTGTGCTGTGGGAGGCCTTGGTTCCTCAGCAGGGAAGGCTGATAGGAAGCTACGGGTGTGTCACACCCAATAACAGTGCTTGCCTTCCATCTATCTCCTATAGCAAATCCCAGAGCTCCTCCCAGCCCCCACAGCACAGCATGATAGCCACTCTCTCAGCCGGCTTCCAGGGCGTGCCACTCCCCATGCATGGCCCTATGCATC
Organism: Acomys percivali; assembly: GCA_907169655.1. NCBI lineage: Eukaryota > Metazoa > Chordata > Mammalia > Rodentia > Muridae > Acomys > Acomys percivali. The sequence continues at coordinate 81,699,909 of OU015746.1, read as the reverse complement.
TGCACAAAGTGTGGCCTCTTTTCTGTCCCTGCAGACTCGCTCTCCAAACCCATGTTCCAAAGCCAGCTCTCTAACCCGTTTGTTCCTCTTCCATCTTTACCCTGCAACAGCATCTGGGACCAGACCCGATGGATCCACCAACACAGTCATCTCTTCCACTAGAATGTGACATACCCTGCTCCCCAGTTTTGTACTGGTTATAGCCTTGACCCCTCCAAATCATAGCACCTGACCAGTTTACCATATAGTCTTTGACTTTGAGGATGACTCTCTCAGGGCAAGTGCACAGCACAAGAGAAGCTGGCTCTCACTCAGGCTCCTGGCTTGCCTTTTGGACCCTTCACTCTCTTTTCTCTACTCTTTCCTGCAAGGTAATCTGATAAGTTGTCAGAACTTTCAGGAAAAGTTCTTTCTGTGCAAACATAAGGACCTGAGTTCTTTCCCCAGAACCCATTTGTGCTTTGGTTTTACTCTTTTGCTGTGACGAAACACATCTGACAAAAAGCAGTTTGTTGGAGGGAAGGGTTTATTTGGCTTATGCTTCCAAGTCATAGTTCATCACTGGGGGAAGTCAGGGCAGGAACTTAAGCAGGAATATGAAGCAGAAACTGTGGGGAAACACTGCTATCTGGCTCTCTCCCTGACTCATACTTAGCTAGCCTTCTTATACAGCCCAGGACCATCTGCCTAGGAATGGTGCTGCCCAGAGTGGACTGAGCCCTCCTGCATAAATTAACAATCAAGATGATCCCTAACAGGCATGACCATAGGCCTATCAGATCTAAGCAGTTCCTTAGTCTTAAGGCTTTCCTCTCAGATGGCTCTAGGCTGTGCCAAGCTGACAGTTACAGCTAAGAAGTAGCTCCCAGTCTCCGCTAGAGCCTAACTCCCTCTAGGTCTCTTTCTGGGTCTACAGGTTTTGTGTCTCATCTGGGCTACAGGTTTTGGAACTTGTGACTCTAAGCCCCTCCTCCCAAAGATGGGCATGGAATAGATGGTACTCCTGATCCTCATCCCTTGGAGGTGTGACAAACCCAACCCAGTCACAAGACTTAACCTAGTGCTTTAAGATCAGCATGAAAGTACTGAAGCATCCTCTACAAAACATACAGCCATGCCCCTGCAGCAGCAAGCCCAGAGGGCTGAGTTTTCCATCCTGAACTGGCATGTGAGGTTGGGGACTGGGCCTCTATAGAGGGACCTCCACCTTGAGGTATCTTGAGAGCAAGTGGAATAAAGACAAATCCAAGTTAGGATGAGTCGAGAAGGGAGCTGAGTTCCCCCAAAGAAAAGGCCACTGTGGGTTCTGCTCTCCAGAGGGAAGTTCCTGCCCCTGACCACTTATGGGGAAGGGTTAGCAGACTGAAGGCATCACCAAATGCAGGAGCCTCTGTGTGAGTCAGTTCTGCCTGCTGTAACAAGGCTAAATGGCTGGAAATTGCTGCAGAGGTGAGCTGGAGGCCTGGTGTCAGGATGTCAGCATGGCTGGTTCCCTCACAGGTGACACCAAGGCCCCCCAGGGATGCTCCTCTGAGAGCCTGTGCATTAATCTCTTCTCTTTCAGGGCAGACTTGTTAGATCTGGCCAGCTCTCCAGACCTCACACTGACCTAAGCACTTCTCAAAAGCCTGAAAGGCATTGTAAGCTCTTAGTGGGTGCACCTTAATCCGTAGTACCACCCCAACATGCCAGCTGAGGGGGGATGTGTCACCCATCAGTGAGGTCACTATGTCTCCCTGGGTGAGAAATACAGGCTCGGAAGCAGGGCATGCTGGATCTGGGCACATGAGGAGGAGGATGTGCTTTGAGCCTAGGCTAGGCCTGCCTTTTACTTCCGAGCCAAGTGATGAGAGCTCTGCCTTGCATACCATGTTCCTGGACGCTGGACTGAGGGGGAGAAAGGACAGAGGGATCAGAGTGGTACCCAGAGGCTCTCTCCAAATGGAGGGAGGGGGCAGCGGGTGGCTTGGACAACAGGAGGACAGGAGGAGTCCCTCCCCTGAGGTGTCGCACCTACTTTCAACTGCTGGGCTTCCTCCCTAAAATTAAATCCAACACCCGTGACCTATCCAACAGGCCATGTTGAAGAGAAAGGAGCGGGATCTCTTCTAAGTAGCCCTGCCCACCGCCCCCCGCCCCCAGAGCATGCACCAGAGCGTGTGTGTGTGTGTGTGTGTGTGTGTGTGTGTGTGTGTGTGTGTGTGTATGTGTGTGTGTGTGTGTGTTTTCGATCAACCTCAGGCTGAAAGTCTGAGAACAGAGACAGGACTCACCCTCCCTCCCATGCCTGTGAGTCTGAAAGCAGTCTTTAAGGGGGAGACGTTGACCTTAAGAGAACAGAAGAGTGGAGGAAGGAAAGAAAGGAGAAAGAGAGAGAAGAGGAAAGGAACAGAGGGATGAAGTAGGTAGCGGGGAGAAGAGAAGAGGAAAGGAAAGGAGAAAAGGATGGAAAATTGACAGAATTAACAGTTGTGGAGATGTTGAGGTCGGGAGGCCGTGGGGCTAAAGTTCAGGTGAGGAGGTAAGGCCTGTCCTGCTTCTCTGGCCTATGTTGAGTGAAGACAGGGTTTGGGCCCAGAGTGGGGAGGGGCAGTCGCTTTTCTAAAAGGCATCCATAGGTTCCCCTCTCTCCCAGCTCACATTCTTGAAGACAAATTTATGTTTTCCTCTGGTTTTTTTTCATCTCTCTTTACCACTAGCTGTTGTGCTTGAATACTTTGAGGTCCCCACATATTCCATGGGAAGCTAGTCCAAAAGCCCTTTGTCTCCTTCTCTGGGCCCAAACAGGGGGGTCGGTCACCTAAATCACACTATCTTATCTCCCAGTCCCATCACGCTCTTAGCAGAACAGAGGCCCATTGGCCCAAATGTCCTAGGCACACTGGTCACTTCCCATCTCTGGGTGAACCGCTGCTCTAGATATTCAGGGCCAGACTGAGACAGTAGAGGCACCTAGTAGATTCACACATTTAGCAGCTGCCTGGTTCTCTGTCTCTCCAGCATATAGGCAGGCAGCTATTGTTGGGCTATTATCTTAGCCTCTACTGTGTAAGTGAACCTACTAATTCTCTTTCAATATATATCTGCTCTGTCAGCTCTGTCCTTCTAAAGAGTTCTGGAGATGGCTCAGCGGTTAAGAGCACTGACTGCTCTTCCAGAGGTCCTGGAGTTCAATTCCCAGCAACCACATGGTGGCTCACAACCATCTATGATGTGATCTGATGACCTCTTCTGGCCTGCAGGCGTACATGCTGGCAGAGCATTGTATACATAATAATAAATAAATAAATCTTTTTAAAAAGTTATTTTAAAAAAAAAGAGTTCTACTACATGCACAGAGCTGGGGGGCGGGGGGTGAGGAGAGAATCAATCACCAAGTCCCCAGGCCTTGTTTGAAGCATCTGCAGACACAGGACTTCCTAGTTAGTCATAGCATATACTTGACATTTAAAAGATGGACACCTTGGGTCTGCAGTGACCCCTCGGTGTCTCTACAAATAGCAGTCAATGACCTGAGAAGCTGGAGATTGCAGGGAAGAAATCAGTTCTAGGGAAATGTGTGACTGCTGCTCAGGGAAGGACTTCCTGGTTGCCGCAGGCACAAACGCCAGCTAGCCTCTCAGATCAGTGTGGGCTTCAACCACAGGCCTGAGTTAGGGGAGGCCATGTTCAGCTCCTCACAGATGCTTGGCAGTCAGAGGCCAGGAAGCAGGGTCACGTGCACACAGACTTGAGGATCAGCACAACCCGGATGTAAAGCAGGACAATGCCCAAGCATGGATGTCTGGCTTCTGGCTTGTTCTTTCATTTAATTATCAACTGTGGGTACCTTGCTTTTGAAACAGGGTCTCCTCACTGTCCTGGAACTCATCGATTTGATTAGGCTGGCTGACTTAGCCAGGCCCAGAATACAACTGTTAGCTTCCCCAGTCAAAGGATTAAAAAAAAAAATGAGCCTCTTGCCAGGCCTTTTTAAAGGTGGGTTCCAGGGCCTCGGGTTCTTATGGTTGTGTCCCTATGTGTGGACAGGCTGGCAGCACCTCTCCCTCATGCATTCTGGAAATAAAATACCATTTGCTAAGTAGAGTGGCTTTCAGAGGGTGCTCCTGTGGGAGACAGCAAATGTTTGTCATACAAGTTGGAGGGGAGGGGCATAGTGGGTAGGCAGGGTCTGCCATACCAGCTGTGTTCTAGAGAAATGGAGGTGACAACCAGCTCTGGGAACTCTAGGGAAGATAAAATAAACCCAAATGACCTGCCAAAGCAAACACTTGGTTCTCTGGAACTACACACTTGGGTCAGCATCCAGCCAGACCTTAGAGTCACTCTCAGGGGCCTGAGAAATCATGTTCCTCATCTTGGGCAGAACCTCTTTCTTTCACCATAGCCACGTCCTCATTCCTGAAGCTTTCATAAGATGAAGGATTATTTGGTCCCCAAAGAAGCCTACCGGCACTCACTAGACTCACCACCTCGGGGCCCTTGGGGGAAAACATTGAGGAAGGAAATACCTCCATTTTAAAGATGAAGATATTGAAGGCATGCAGGCATGGCTGGTGGAGGTGGGGATGGGACCAGGGAACAGGAAGAGATGGGACCCAGGACTCAACCAGTATTACCTGCCCAGTGCCATGCTGTTCTGAGAAACCAGCAGCTATTCCAGAGACACAGCAGCTGGGCTTCCTGTCTAACCACACCACACTCATAGCACAGAGACCCTCTGTGGGCTAACGTGGAAGCCATCTTGTGCACACGTAGTATAGGCCATGCCTTGTACTGCAAAAGACCTGGTGTTTCCCTTGTGCACTCTGAGACCCGTGGGTTCAGCCCCCAGACCCACAGGGAAGACTAAACATGTCTGCCCTCTCTTCTTATGCTCTGAGGTAGCCCCAGTGGTCCATGTGGTCTCAGGCCTTTGGTGTTGAGGGAGACAGGCCAGCCTAGGCCTGGAAGGCAGCCCACTGCTAGGCTTAAAACACCATGAAAAGGTCCTTCCCCTAGGGCATGCTCTGCACAAGTTCTCCCTGCCCTAACCCCCAGCTATACAGATCCTGATGGTATGTGTCCCCTCCAGGGGCTGCATGCCACACAGGGTGTGAAGAAAGTGGTACACAGGGAGGTGCTGAAGTTGAGAACAGTGTCACCTCAGAACTGGCTACTGGCAACATGCCCTGGCCCTCAAGAGTCGACACCAGATACCCGGCCCCGGCTAGGAGGCCTGGGTCCCTTCAGCTCCATGCAGGCTACACCATGGAACGGATGACAGATCACTCAGGCAAAGCGTCCTTTCTAGTTAGCCACTGTGCACTTCAGACTTCAAAAACAAGGTCCTCAAAATAGCCCTGAGGGAGGCTGGAAAGAAAACTATGGGCTTTTCACAGGAAGGCCCAGGTCCGGGGGCGGCAGGGTTCCCATGTGGCCTTCGTGTTAGATAGCAGCCCCTGTTGGCACTTTGAGAGCCCAGCAGCTGGGCAGGATGTTTAGGGATTCTGGGTACCAGCTCTGTGTTTATCAGCTGGAGCGCCCCAGAAGCTCATTGTGTAAAGTCTCGTTAACCCCTGCATGTGGGACACGTGTATTTCCCTGTATCTGAGAACTGGTGTGTGACACACATCACTGTGCAAACTTGTCAGTGCAAACTCTGGCATGTGACAGCTCGTCAAGGTGTCTAGACCCACTCCTCCTCAAAAGAAGCCTTAAACTAGAGTACCAACCAGGACCACCCCCAAGACCCTCAGAGGCAGAATCTGGATACAGGGGTTGGGGGTGGCATGAGAGTCCAGGCCAGGAGCCAGATCAGAGCTCCTATGAGCATCTAGACAGAGATGAGATGCCATTGTTGGCTGGGACCCTTGAGGTTCCTATGACACCCTGAAGCTACTCCTGTACCTTGGTTTCCAAAAACCTAGAGACGTTCCTAGTCAGAGGAGAGCCCCCCTCAACTTCTACAGAGAGCTTTAAAACATACCAGTATTGAACCCCCATAGCAGGTGAGGGATCTCCTTCCTCCAGGGAGACAGATGTGGACAATGGGGTGCAACACAGAAGGCGAAGAACTGAGCTGCACCCCAAGTTACCAGAACCCAAGGCAGCACCAGGCAGGTGAGCCACCATCGGGAGATTCACAGCCACTCATAGCCATTCGTAGGCAGCCTGACGCGAGCCTCCTTCTTCAGAGCTTTTCCTTTTGTTTCTCCAAACTTGCTTTTCCCATGCTTGGAAATAATTCACTTCCCAGAAGCATAACTCTGTCCAGCCCAGACCATCCTCCTGTAGTGCACAGCTCATCATCTCTGCCATTGTGTCAAGGCTCCTGTGTAAATATACCACATTTTCATTGTCCATTCATCACTTGATAAATATAATCTGAGATTCCAATGTATAGTCTTTGTATTCCAAGTATACAGGAAAGTAATTCTCACCCCAATGAAGACAATAGCTAGTGCTCCAAGCTCAGTCTCTGTGGACTTTGAACCTAACAGCTGCCCTTGCACTTGGCAGTGCAAAGGAAAGGGACCAGGCATAGAGCAGGGGTGAGGCTGTCCCTTGACGTTAAGCAAATATTCTCTGTTCCTTACTGTGAGAAATCATCCCTGTCCTTCCCCAACCCTAGCATCTATGTGTAGGGGGGGGGGGTTTCACTACATGGCCATTTCCGAGGAGAACTCCATGGCAGGCATTCGTTACAGTACCCAAGGTGGCGTTCTGTGCACGAAGCTATTCCTCCATCCTCATATGGAAGACTGCTATCGTCTTCTTCCAGGACTCCATCCCCAAGTCTTGATTTCTGGAGACAAGGGAGTTTCTGGGACCAAGTGACCTCCATCTCATTGGACCTAAATAGCACCCCATACGGGCATATTCCTCACAAACCCCTGCGCTGCCTCTCCCAGCCAGCTCACTGCATTCTGTGCCCCATTTGGACCTTGCCTGGACTCATTAGCGAAGGTCTTGAGGGGCGTCCTCTCCCCCCACTTTGCTTTCACTCAGTTTCCATCTGCAGTGGTTTGAATAAGAATGACCCCCATAGACTCATATATTTGAATGCTTAGTCACCAGGGAGGGACACTATTTGAAAGAATTAGAGAGTGTGGCCTTGTTGGAGGAAGTGTGTCACTGGGGATAGGATTTGAGATTTCAAAGAACCCAGGCCAAGCCCAGTGTCTCCCTCTCTGTCTGCAGATCAGGATGTATCTCTTAACTACTTCATCCTGCTTGCCTGCTGCCATGGTAATGGACTAGCATCAGCAACTGTAAGCAAGCCCCCAGTTAAATGCTTTCTTTTGTAAGAGTTGCCTTGGTTGTGGTGTCTCTTCACCACAATGGAACAGGTGCTGAGACACCATCCTCGCTCTTCCCTAAGGATCTCTCAGTCTCTCCATGTCTTCATAGGCCCCAGAGACAGCTGTCCCTTAGCCTCACAAATGACCCCCCAGGCACAGCAAGGCACTGTCAGTGGGAACTGATATTGCACAATTACTACTGTAAGTCAAGGCCTCAAACTCTTCCTGCAGGGACACCTCACTCCCTAGAGGACAGGTGACACCAGGTGACACCACGGGAGGTTGTGACCACAGTGCTTCCTGCAGTACAAGCTCTGCTAGCCAGCTGCCTTGCTCAGCTCCAAGTGGTATCCCTGGGGCTTCATGCGGGGGTGGGGGGGCATGGAGGCATATCCCTCAGGCTAGCAGGAACAGGAAAGGAACAAGGGTCAGCAGCCATACAGAGCCAGGACAGAGGTAGAGAACAGGAATTCACTAAGGATAGGGCTTTTGGCGGCAGCTCCAGGCTAACCCCACAGCCATTCCAACTCTACTGGCCAGAGTCAAGAGGCTAGAGGACTTCCCTCAGGATGCCTGCAAGGCTTTTTCAACTAGACGGTCTTGTTTATGGGGAGCTAGTGTGTGTGAATGAGCTCCCAGGCTGCTATCAAGACATCCCTAAATGCCCACCCCTTGCCTTGCTGATGCTTACAGCAGTCCTGTGTTTCTAAAGCAGTCAGAACCCCATGAAGGGTGGGATCTAGCCCCAGCATCCCTGAATCCAATCTTGATCATTTCCTGCAGGCAGATGATGTCAGGAAGCCTCTGCTATCTCCCCAGAAGCTGCACAGGTCCTTGCCTTGGTGACAATCTCCCAGGGAAGACAGAAGCGAAGCACACAGAAGCCCTGCCAAGGGCCAGAGGTTGCCACAAGCCCTCCACCCCATTTGCTGTGCTATCTAACCTGAAGTCAACCCTCCTGGGGGTGCAGAACCTGGCTTCCTTCCACACTGGAGAATTATTAACTCTGGGGGTCTTAGAGGCAATGGCTTACATTCAACCCTAATTGGCATCAAAGGCAGGAAGTCCTATCCTCCCCCCCCCCCCGCCCGTCTCACCCTGCCCCGAGTACAGACTACTGTGGGGCTTGGTCACGTGAGGGAAAGCTGTCTCAACTCCAAGGATGGAGCTGCTGTGGCCAGATCCATAAAAGTGGGTCATAAAGCAGAAGGAAGTGTCCGGGAGCAGCCAGGTGGCTGCAGTGCTGCTGAACCTGAAGCAGGCTGGGGGTGGGGTGGGAGGTGGGGGTGGGGGAGGGGCGATGTCCAGGAAGTGGGTCATTCTGTTTATGCTGTCAAGTTCCTCAGCTGCGTGGGGGCCAAGTCCGTCCCATATGGCTTCTTGTAAACCTTGAAACTCGCAAGTATAAACAGTCCAGACCCAGGTGTCCTGTTGCCTCAAAAGGTCACAGCTTCTCCTCACTTGACCCCTCCTCCCACCTTTTCCTTAGCACATATATACTCAAAGTAGGATCCTTTGCTGGTAGCGCCACCATCATCACGAGTCGTAAGGGATGTGCGTTCTCGTGGCTGGAGACACAGCTCAGTGAGTACAATTCTTGCCTCATGTGGTGGTTGATATTTTCTAATATATCTGTGGAAGAATTCATAGACTAGGTTAACTGAGGTGGGGAAGAATTACCCTAAACATGGCTGGCACCGTTCGGGGTGGGGGGAGGTGGACCTCCAGCTTGAATGAAGAGAACAGAAGAGATGCTGGGCATCAGCATGCTAGCTCTGTACTTCCTGATTTTAGATGCAATGTGAACACACACACAAGCACACACACAGGTGCACACACACACACACACACACACACACACACACACACACACACACAGGCATGCACACACACCACACCTTCCCACCACACTGCCCTGTGCATTCAAGTCATGAGCCAAAAAAGGCCTTGTCTTCCTGAGGAGCTTTCTTTGAGTATTTTATCACAGCAGTGAGAAAAACAATGCACCACAAAGACGTGAGAACCTGCGTTCAGATTCCCTACATCCACATGAAAAACTGGGCCCAACGAATGCATACCTGTAATCCCGGCACTTGGTGAGGTCCAGCTGGGATTCCTGGGAGCTCACCAGCTAGCCATCCCAGCCTAATTGATGAGCTAAGAGTTGCTATCTCCACCAGCCGTGATGGCGCACATCTTTAATCCCAGCACTCGGGAGGCAGAGCCAGGCAGATTGCTGTATGTTTGAGGCCAGCCTGGTCTACAAAGTGAGTCCAGGACAGCCAAGACTAACACAGAGAGACCCTGTTTTGGAAAAAAAAAAGTGTAGCTGTCTCAAAAAATAAGGTATAGAACAATTATGGAGAGACCCTTGGCATCCACTTCTGGCCCACACACATATGTGCACACACTTCACATGAACACATACATGTCCGTATACACACACCCAAAAGATCTAGAGAGAAGAAATGCAGGTTCTCAGAATCTCACTATACAGCCCTGCCTGGTCTGGAACTCATTGTGTAGACCAGGCTGGCCTTGAACCCCAGAGGTCTACCTGGCTCCGAGGCCTCCTGAGTGCTTAGGTTAAAGGTATACACTACTGCAGTGGCTCAGAGCTTCTTCTGACCCTCACAACGGAAGCCCCTAGGAGACAGAGAGCTCCCAAGATGCATCTCAGGCACCAGAGATATGCTAAGGAGTTTGAAAGCCATGGCCCTAACTCCTGTCTGGTGTCCAATTCTCTAGAGTTTTTTTGTTTTTTGTTTTTTTTTTTTTTTCTTTTTTTTTTTAACCTGTCTGGGTTTTTAGAATTCTGCTCGCTGGTATGGAATACACCAAGTCTAGCTACATCCAGGGACATGAGTTCAGATTCACAGCCAGCATTGACTAGACACACAGGAAGGTTATGCATTCACACCAAATTGTGCACCACACCCCCGCCAACCCGTGGGCACCTCTATTCACTGGGTGGTGGCTCTACAAGTGCCCCACTTCCAGATTCCTAGGCTTTAAGTGCTTCGCTAGACAGTGCACCGCGGAGACTGCTCACCTTCATGTGTGATCACAGGGCTGCCCAGAGCAGGCTCACCGCCTCTGCCCAGCTCTGCCTTGACCTGATCGCTTGAGAGTTCTTCGCCGGCAACACCAGCTCTGGCTACTACCTCACTGCCCCTACCTAAAATTGTCCGGCTGTGAATTGGGACCTCTGAGGTACTTCACAGAACTTGCAGGAAACTGAAGAAAGAAACACCCCTCCTCAGAAGCCTGGTGTGCAGCAGGCATCCAGAAGTGTGCCTGTCCCTTCCTTTCCAGCTGTTCCACCAGTATCCACACTGCTGGGCCAGAGCCCTAGCCCACCCCATTGTCCCCACCACATTGTAAGGGACTAGCCACTGCTCGCTCTCTCAGAAGTCATGGGGATATAAGGCAGGGCCTGTATCATTGTATAACTGTGCACAGAGCTCTTCTCTGTTGCTGTCCAAAACAAAAACAAAAAAACAAACAATAATTATTCAAGGTAGATGCGGAGAACAGAAGCAATTCTAGGCCAGTAACGCTCAGGCCTTTGTCTGCAGAGAAACCCTGCCGGGAGCTTGTTTAGACCCAGATTTCTGACCTGGTGGGTCTGAATGGGGCCAGAGGCTGTCACTGTAGGCTCAGCGCCTCTTCTTGAGAGGCTGTACGCTAGGGATGGTCTATGCCAAGCCCCCAGGGGGATATATCCTGAAAGGGGAGGAAAGGTGGAGAACTTCTCCTAGCTAGATGGGGTGGCACACACTTACAATCTCCAACCCACCCTGGCCCCTATATGTGGATCACCTCCAGTGCCCAAACCTCCCTCAAACCAAGATAGTAGAAATACCAGGTTTTATCACCAGGGCCTCAACATCGAGGAAGCTCCCTGCTTGAATCTCATTATTTTGGTAGGATAAAACACTTTGACTAAAATAGCTTGAGAGAAGAATTTATTTAATTTATCAAAAAATTTGGTCCAGGTCACAAATCATCATTGGTGAAAGTTTAGCCAAGTAACTCAAGGCAGGATCCATGGAAGGACACTGCTTGCCAACTGGCTCGATATTACATGCTTGACTAGGCTTCTTCTACAACTAGGAAATGGTACCATCCACAGTGGCCTTGGCCCTCCTACATCAGTTAATAAGTAATGTGATGCTCCACAGATGTCCTCACAGGTCAGTCTGACCTAGGGATTCTTCCATTGAGGCTAGTTTCTCGGATGACTTAGGTTGTGTCAGGTTGACAATTAAAGGCGACCAGGATACTCCCTAAGCCATAGCCAAGTGTAGCCAATGCCAAGGACCACAGCTCCTCCTCAGAAGCGGCCACCTTACAATGTGTGTGGCAAGAGGCCAGGCCAGGCTAGAGGCGCACGCTCCTCAGTAACACCCAGAGTGACTAAAGGGGAGTAGTTTCGTGGCTCCACAGGAGTGCTCAGGTGTGTCTGTCAGCATAAGACAAGTGCAATACCCCTTTGACAAACAAAACATCAGTGTCTCCCATATCAACACTATTCTCACTGTAATGAGACTTAAATATATAACATGGCAACATCAGGTAAAGATTTTTCACATTTTCACATTTTACAAGGTTTTTGCTTTTTGTTGTTGTTGTTGTGTTTTTTTGTTTTTGTTTTTGTTTTTTTCTGTGTAAGTGCTTTAACTCCAAAAACCCAATAAAATTCAAATCAAACCTACTCCTTTCGGTGGCAGAAAGTGGTGCTTCACAGACACTTGCTAATATCCAATCAGAGCAGCAGGAGGCTGCCCCAGGTGAGCTTTATAGAGGTGTTTTAACCCCAGCAAAGCAACCAGACAGCGGTAGTTCCCTAACTGCCAGTAACTCCTCTTATTCATTTGCTGCTTGAGGAGGACCCACCCCTTCCGAGCCCCCAGGGGGAGTCTCAGTAACAGCTTTCTCTCAGATCTCTAGACAAGGCTTCCTCCTCTGTGACCCTACTCCGCACCCCAAATACCCCCCTCACCGCCCCCACCCCCCCACCCCCCAACCCCCGTGGTCAGCCTCAGGCGATTCCAACCTGCACCCAGTTCAGCCTCTACACCCTGCTCCTCTGTCGCCACACCTCCTCTGGATTCTTCTTGCGTTTTGAACTAAATCAACTTTACCCAGACAACCCTCTTCCCCCCACCATAACCCCACCCCCCACCGCCGGGCTGGACCACTGCCTTCTCTTCTCTAGCGCCAGGGCCTTCTTGTATCCTTTGTGCTCATTGAAGCCTCTAGGATAGAACACTGCCAGCTCCTCCCCAGCTCCAGGTACCACTCTGAACCATCCTTTTCTACTTCTCACCACCGTTAACCCCCCCTCACTGACTAGGTCCATGTCTGTTCTGCTTCAGCTGCTGCTCTTCCAGCTGCTGACTTGCCTGCCCTCTGTGCCTCCCATCAGCTCCCTCTGACTTCCTTCAAGAGGTTTCAGCCACTGGGCAGCACCCCCCACCCCAACCCCCACCTCACCACCCACCCTGGCATCTATGCAGCGGTCAGCTCTGTTGTCTGTTTTGTCTTTATTTGGGTTGGGTTGCAGCATTAGCCTAGGTCACAGACGCCACAGTAACAGATAAGCCCCCTGGTCTTCTAGCTAGCGAGATTTGTTTTTAGTTTACTTTGCCCTTACAAAAATTGATGAGATAGCTCCTAATTGGCGGATGGATCACTTCTGCCCCAGTGGCCCACTGGCTCCTTGGCCCCTGGACCTGCTGTACCTTTGTGTCAGGGTTCCTAGAGGCTGTGGAGGGAGAAGGTGAATACCACAGCAGCCCTTGGTTTCTGAGCTGAGCGAGGGTGTATCCCCAGGGCAGCGTGAGGACTCTACTGCCCATGTCCCCTTCCCTCAGGTTGACCACTTGGCCTTCACTGAGCAGAGAGCTATCACTCATGAGCCACATGGTTAGGATGCCAGCTCATAGTCAGGATGCTGGTATGATGAGGTCCAGGTCATCTCTGATAGGCTGGTGTTAATCGTAGACAGTGGTTATCACAACAGAATCCCATGACGGCAGCAGAGGCAAGTAGAACGTTCAAATATAGTCGAGGTAGGTAAGTCTAACCAAAGGTGAACCATGGGCACGGCGGTCTGGGCGCAGCTGAGGCCACTGGCCAGATGTGTGTTTGCCTTTTTCTGAATATTCCTGTGTTAAAGTGCGTGTCCCACCTGCCCATATCTTCTAGCTACTGTGACAAATCTGACACACTCAGTGACTTCAAACAAGACAAACTTAACATTTATTTTTGGGGTGTGTGTGTGTGTGTGTGTGTGTGTGTGTGGTGTGGTGTGTGTGTATGGTGTGTGTGGTGTGTGTATGTGTGGTGTGGTATGTGTGTGGTGTGTGTGTGTGGTGTGGTGTGTGTGTATGGTATGTATGTGGTGTGTGTA
>OU015746.1:81672482-81686198 GCA_907169655.1 Acomys percivali | reverse complement strand
ATAGTGTGCTGTGGTGTTGGCACATGCATTTGGGCATGTGCACCAGTATGCATGCAGAAGACAGAGGAGAATGTTGGAATGCCAGGTGTCACTTTCTATGTTATTCAGGGAGACAGGCTCTCTCATTGAAACTGGAGCCGGTCTGGTGTCCAAGCAAGCTGGGATGAGCCTCCTGTCTATACCGTCTATGGGGGCTCCAGGTGTACGCAGCCATGCCATGCTTTTTAAACGGGTCCTAAGGTTTGAATTCAGATTCCCATTCCTGAGTGTCAAACGCTCCTCCCTCACGAGCCATCTCCCCAGCCCAATGTGTGTTATCTTAAAGCTCTGGAGCTCAGCAAGTCCTGGTTCCAGGGCCTGACACCTGCATTCCCTCTACAGGCTGCAGGGAAGGCTCCTTCCTGCCCTTCCTTCTTGTAGAGAACGCTCATTCCTTGTATGGCTGGTAGCCTTGTCCTCTGTCTTCAAGGCTCGCCTAGCTTATCCTCTGCTCCCATTGGGGTGTTGTTGTTGTTGTTTTGTTTTGCTTTGTTTTTGTCTCCTGACCTTTACGCTGACTTTCCTGTCAAGATGATATATTGAATTCACCAGACAGTCTGGAGCAGCGCTCCTGTCTCAGGATCCCTTCTGCGTGGGGAAGGGAGGTAAGTGTGGGATCTAGTGCGCATGCCCTGTGGGGCATTGCACTTCTGCACACCTGTGGAGGACAGAGGTCAACTTTGACCACCTTGTTTTCAAGACAGACTCTCACTGAACCTGAAGTTGAGGATTCAGCTGGGCTGGCTAGCCAGGAAGCCCCAGAGATCCAACATCTTGGTCTCCCCTGTGCTGGGATCACTAGCTTGTGCCACCACACTCAGCTTCCTACGTGGGTGCTGGGGACTAAGTGGGGTCCTCATCCTTGCACAGCCCACACTTCCCTTCAGCCCCCATCTCAGGATCCTTAAGTTAATTCCACCTGCCACGGAAGGTTTGTGCATCAAATGGTGTGGTCACCGGGATGAGGGCATGAGCACGGCTTATTTGGCTGACATTGTACTGAATGCCCAACGTGATGGAGATGGTTCAGATCAGTGTGTCTCTCTATTGGAAGTCACTTTTTCCCTGGAGACACTCAAGACTCATGGTGCAGTTAGAAGTGGGTATTTTACCTCCTGGCAACTGAATGCTCTCTGTAGAGAGTGAAAAGCAAGAGAGACCTAGGAAAGGCTCTGAGGCCCAGTGTCCCACACTGGATCCCAGCTGTGCTGGCTGTGCACCGTGGAAATATTTTCTCTTCTCCACAACAGCTAAGGTCACACCTGCTGTGTGGATTAAGCAATGGTTACACTTCCCTGGGCTTGGGAGCTTTGAAAGTCTACCTTAAAAATAGATGTTTCCAGAAGAGTAAAATGGAAAAGAAGTAACTGCCTGTTAATACTTTATAATGGGCTCTAGACAGAAGCCACTGTCTGAGGAGACAGCCTAACAATGACATTATTGGGGGACATTATGTCCCTCCCCTCTATTTGACCTTGTCCCACCCCACATGGATGGCTTCCATCCAAGAATTTAAATACCTCTGAGTTTCCACCTCTCAGAAACTCCAGGGAATCCCCTGTTGCCACAGCTGAAAAGGCTTTGCAGTACCAGTTAATGTCATGGTGACCACAGTCACTTTTCCCAAACACGATGACCTGTGGCCATCAGATATGCCCAGGGGCTCCAGCAAGGTTCCATGCAGGAACCCCGTGCCAGGTCCCTCTTGAATGCTTGCCCATTCCTTCTCCCTCTGCCATATAACTGGCCACCCTTCTGTCCCCATGCAAACCATACCTCCCCCCTGCTCCGTGTTCTTGATTCTCCATCACACCCAGCCAAGCTACACTGACCTCCTTAGACTAAACTGGCTTCCCCATACCCAGCCCCGTCTTTGTCTCCAACCACACCCCTTGAGTGAGTCTCCAGGGCTCCACCAGCTCCTTGAACACCCATCAGCTAACCAGCTCCCCAGCTCCCCAGCTCCCCAGCTCCCCAGCTCCCTTCCCTGTTGGAAGGACCCTGCTGTTTGAGGCTACAGTCCTCCCCTTCCAGTCAGAAGGCACTAGGTGCAGGACTCCCTCTTCCCAGCAGGGCCTTTGCTCTCTGCCTGACGCCATCTGGAGAGTGTCCTTAGACATAGATGCCCCAACCACATTTGATATACATCCCTTGACACGGCTCCCTGCTAGCTCTCCCCACCCTGTGCCTGTAGGATAATTTGGCACTGTGTTCTCATTCATATGGTAGGAGTGTGCTGCCAAATGTAAAACAAGCATCCTAAAAGTGCCTGGTTTCAACCAATTATACATGCCTCTCCTGGAAACCCCATCCCCTACCCTCTCCAAGGACTACATAGCCTTTGTTCTCCCTGAGTGAAGTTGAGCTAGCTCCTCTGAAGTGGTTCCCGGAGTGTTTGATCTCCTTGGTGCTTCCAGCCTTCCATGCCCTGTGTCTCATCTTCTGCTCCTCTTGCCTCTGTGGGCTGGTAGGTGTCAGCCCCCCTAGGGAAGAGGAGAACCACACTTCCCCATCCCATGAGTACCCTTTGTCTATCCAGCCTCCCCTATCTCACCATCACCCCATAAGCATCTTCTATTTCCTCAGCCTCCCCTACCCCACTCCCCACCCCACATACATGGTCCACTTCTCATCTTTCCTCCTGCTTTCTGAGCTGCACCATCATCCTTTTATGACCTGGGCATACTGGTTTCTTTCACACTTAAAAACTCTAGCCAGACTGTTCCCTTCACTCCAATACTTTCCCTTTGCTTTTGATAATGGTGGTTGCTCAAGCTACATCTCCGTTAGTTGTTAGTGTTTCCTAGCACCCTTCTTTACTTCTCCTGGACCACAGGAAGCATATATTCTGCAGCCCGCTACACTGCACTGGGGGCCATTCTGCAGGCTTTTTTTCACACTCCCTGAACTATTAGTGAGCTCGCTGTTCTCACGGACTGACTTCTGTTTCCCTCACTGGGCTATGATAAAGGGACCATTGTCTTCATCACCCTGAATCCCTCCTGGGGCTCCAGAAATCCACTGGAGACTCTGTGGTGCTCTGTCTCTCCTTGCTTACTATCTAGGGAGGGGAGGGACCCTGGAGAAGTAGAGATTCTTAACTGACCACCTGAGGATGCAGGTCCTATGGTCGAGGGTACAGGTCCTATGGTCAGTGCCACTTGCCTCTTTCGTGGATTCCAGGTTGGTCCTATGTGACAGGAAAGGGCTCATGGGCCTTGCTGGACACAGACTCAGGAGCCATATGCCAACCAATGTGTGTCAGGCAGCATCTCTTGTCATTCATGCTGCTGCTGTGTGGTGACCAGTGACCGTCCCATGCAAAGGCTAGAGTTTCAGTGTACACACAAATCATCCTGACACAGTATGTGCACAAATGCCTCCGTCCCCTTGCCTCATGTGACCACACAAGCCACAGAGGGTCCTAAAACATGGTGTCCTCAGGAAAAGGCACTTCCTCAGGGGAACAACTACCACATCCTCTGAGGACTCTGTACTTTCCTCCGTATCTTCTTAGGATCCTCCCAAGGCCAAGCTGAGAACCGGGGCCCATCTTCTCATCTCTTTAGGCATGGTCTGGACATAGTCTGGATATGGTCACACTGGTCCTGGCTTCTCAGAGAAAGGCAGATGGAAGCTTTCTTCTTAATTGCACAATCTCAAAGCCAACCCAGCTCCTGATGAACAGCCACAAACCATCGTGTCATCCAGGGCTAGGAAGTGACCCCTGCTGATGGGAGGGGGGGCTGGAAAAGGTGTCACTTTTCAAATTACTAAGTTTTCCCTCAAAGACTCACACCTGTGTTTTTGTGCCAGATACATCTCCCAGGTCCCCACCCCCATGGCAGTCATTCCCCAGAGCCGCCATGCCCTGGGAACAGACCGGCATCCCCAGGTCAGAATACACAGCGGCAGCATCCCCAAGGCAACATGACCCCCCCCCCCCCCCCCATGAAAGGGGTCACTCCGGCCCCCCCCCCCCCCGGGTGTCTTGCTGTTGTGTCTCTCAAACAAGCTGCTGCTCTAGAATCTTTGCCAGAATAATTCTTCCGTGTTCCTCCCTAGCAGTGGCTTCTGAAGATGCCACATATACCACGTGACATCTGACATCCATCAGCAGTGGCCTCTTCAGCTTTCCACAGATGATGTTACTATCCCTTTAAAATGCTAAAATCACTTTCCCAGGAGTTGTTGACTATTTTCCTCACACATTGAAACGAGTGAACATGATGCTCTTGCAGGGCTGGAGAAAGGCCTGTGGGGAAATGGGAGTGTACTCACGGGACAGGGTGTCTGTGCTCACAGCAGTGATGAGCGTTGACACAGATCTTAGAAGGCAAGCATTTAGAAATGTGAAATTGCCATTGTCTCCTGGTGAATAACAGGGGGGGCAGGGAGGTGGATTATAAGACTGGTCTGTCTCTGCATTTTTAAACAGTAATAGTGGAACACTCCACTCCCTTAAAAAGGGTTCCCAGGAGAGTGTGCGGCCTTAAGCAATACTTCATCAGACAGACACCCCCGCCCCCAGGCCCCACCCCCTGCAACTCTGCTCAGGGAAGTGGGAGAAGGAAAAACATTTCCTCGGAACAGCCCCTCCTGGCAGAGCAGGAACCACAGATCCTGGATAGTCAGAGATGAAGAAAACAGCCTTTAGTTCTCTTAAATTCTGTTTAAATAATTGATGATAAGAAGTACTGCGCCCATGACCTTTACAGGTCTGCAGAGGAGGGGCCACTTCTCCAGCGCTGCTGGGAATCTGTGGGGAGCCATGCCCTGCGAATGTTAGCCATGAGCTGTCACTGCTCGCCTTGCCAGCATTTATGCTGCAGCCCAGCTCTTACACTTGCAGAGAGGCTCGTGGTTTAGTGCCCGTGACCCACAACAGGGTGTCCACACTGATGCCAACAGGACAGACAGCTACCCAGTGTCCCTCAGGGACTAACAGACTCTTCCTGCCTGGCCTTCCACTGCACGCCCTTCCACCCTGTATCCTGCCTCCTGGCATCTCTGAGGAAAAAAAAAAAAAAGACTTCTCTGGCATTCTCATTGTTTCTGCTGCTAGGAGACTCTTTCTCCATAAACCCCGGGACAACCTCAACCATGTGGCAGCCCTCCCCCATGCTCATCAGGTATCAGCACTGCTCTTGAATCCCCAGCCTCCGGATACAGAAGCTCTACTCTTTATAAATTACCTGGTCCCAGGAATTGCGTTACAGTTTCAGAAAACAGACAACAGCAGAGAAAGGAGGTCTGAGTGCTGAGGTGGGCAGCTCATAGGCTAGACCTTAACTAGTCTAACCCTGAGGGAGGGAGACAGAACACTCCCTTTAGCAACTGAAAAAAAAGTCACAGGATAGGTGAGACTCCCAGAGTCATTTGCCTTGTGTCTTGCTTTTCGGAGACAAGTTTTCTCAGGCCTCAGGCTCACCAACAGGGATCTGAATGTCTCTGCCTGCCAGGCACTGGTCTTAGAAACAAGTATCGCCATGCCCGGATCTCACGCTTGCAGGCCAAGCACTCCACTGGCTGAACCATATGTTTAAACCCCATGAGCACATTCTTACCAAGAACATACCAAGTGCTGCCCAGGAATCCGGGCTGGAGGGAAATGGAGATGTGTATTGTGGGGACTCCTGGTTCGGTGCAGCAGATGTCCTGCTGCCTGTCTACAGGGGGATATGTCTTCTTTGGAGTCATTTAAGGGCTGTTGTCTGGCACCTGCCTTCATCTTTCTGCCTCCGCCCCCCTGGAGTCCTCTGACCCTCGGGGAAATCACAATTTGTCCATACAGCCCACTGAGCAGAAAGAACTATGGGATGTCAAAGCCAACCCACCACAACACAAGTCATCAGTGGGACTCAATGGTCACCTCCACCTTTGATTTCAGGATCTAGTCATTGACACAGTTGCCCTTTCTAAAACTCCAGGTGAGTAATCACTAATGGTTACTAGGTCATAACTCCCCTTTTCTTACAAATATGCAGTGTACATACACCAGCTTGCTACCAGCCCCAGCCAACTCCATAGAAACAGACATAGGTGACCACAGGTGACATGTGGTCCAGACAGTAGCGGTACCCTCTGAAGGTTGCGCAGCTTTGACTGTTGGGTGACACCTACTTAGCATAAACATAATAATAATAATAAACATTATTATTAGAATGGAAGAGGTAATGTGGTACTCCAGAGTCGTTCTCCCCTCCACCTCCCTGCAAAATCAAGCCATTCCTAAGCAGAGATAAGAAGGCTGATGCAACATTAGGGCCTCAGTCTCTTTTTGGATGCAAACTGAGCAGTTATAGGTCTCTGTATTAATATTCATCTACTGCAAAAAGAAACTTCTCTGATGGAAGGTTGAGTCAGTTAAACACTATGTCCACTTAGATGAATAATAGTTGTAGGTTTTCCCCAAGGGTCTATGACCCAGGCAGTCATGAGTTCTTGGCCCAGTTAACCTTATCAGGCATGAGGTTTTATCTTGTGGAGTAGTTCTTAAATCTAATCATAAAAATGATTGGTTGCTCCCATAATATTCATGCCACTACCGCACCAGCAGGAATGTCTAACCAGGTCAGTTATTACTGTGGGTCTCAGGGTTCACAGCTGGGTAAAATTGATAATTAATTTTCTCAACCAGTAGTAGGCATGCCACCTTCAAGCACTACGAAGGGTGGCAGTTAGGGGTAAAACTTCCAGGTTGTTACCGGCTTGATTTTCCCATGTCCTAGGATTCATCATGTGATCTTGACACTAAGTAGATTCAGTACATTTTTAAAAGATCAGAGCAAGAACTGGAAAGATGACTTAATAGTTAAAAGCACATGCTCCTCTTCCAGAGAACTCAGGTTAAGTTCCTAGCACCCACATGATGGCTCACAACTATTCTGGCCTCCAAGGGAACCACATGCATGCGGTTCTCATATGCATATGTGTGTGTATGTGTGTGTTGTGTGTGTGTGTGTGCACGCATACAGAACACCCATACACACAAAGTAAAAATAAAATGGCTTTTTTTAAAAAGATTTATTTATTTATTATTATGTTTACAAAGCTCTGCCTACATGTACACCTGCAGGCCAGAGGAGGGTATCAGATCACATTATAGATGGGTGTGAGCTACCATGTGGTTGCTGGGAATTGAACTCATGACATCTGGAAGAGCAGTCAGGGCTCTTAACCGCTGAGCCATCTCTCCAGTCCTAAAATGGCTTTTTAAAAAAGAAAACTGATATGATAGAAGAGAGAAGAAAGGGGAGCTCAGATGCTTTCTGGAGCTGGACACCCAGTGTACCTGCCCCCATAAGTTTTCAGTCTCCCCATGGCTCGGGCCACAGTGGGGAAGAAGCTAGACTACTCTCCCTCCCTACCGACAGCTGAAATCAAACCATGTGGATCTCGGCCTTGGACCTTGAAGAACAGTCAGAGCCACAGAGGGAGACTTCTGCTCAGCTGCTGCAAGAATTCCAGAGGGCCCAGGCATGAAGGGCAGGCAGGGGCGCCTGGTAAGGGGCGGGAAAGGAAAGGAGAAGGCGAGACCTCCCTGAGGTCTATATAATAGTAGTTCATAAGATGACAGAGGGATAAAAGGATCCCAGCATGTGATCTTGAGGGGCTCCTCTGCCTTCTGAGATTTGGAGGAACATAAAATAGGGAGATGTGACATTGCAAAAAAGAGGCTCTGAAGTAGGAACTGAGCCTGGCTGTCTGATCGCATTAGCGACGAGAAGTCCCAGGAAAACACTCACATGGGGGATCTTGGGAAGAAATGTGCGGTGGCGTCATTGCCTAGCTATCCATGTCCACCTGTGCCTGCTGACTCGACACCTCTGCTTATCCGAGACCCTCCTGGCCCTGACTGGTACCAATGTCTCTGAGAGCAGTGCTGGTCTTTTTCCTTCCCAGAAAACAGACCTAGATAAGAGAGGGAAAGATCAGAGAGAGAAAGAGAGACAGACAGATCAGAAAGACAGACAGGGACCTGGGGCAGGATGGGAAGGCGGAAGAGAGACCAGGTGCCTAGGGAGTGGTGAGTGGGCAGCATTCAGGGAAAGCACACAGGAGCACACATGCCACTTGGAAACAGAGCTGTGGCTCGGGGCACAGGACTGCTACCTAACCCTCACAGGCAAGAGAGGTCCTCTCCAGCTTATGTGTTCACATGTCACACAAAGGGAAGTACATTACTCTGAGGATGAAGCAGCTGAGCAAAAAATATGTGGTCCCCACTCCCCACTATCATGGACACCAAGCAAGCCTGTTGTAGACTTGGTAAGAGTCGGGATGGGCAGACTAAAACTGTGGGCATGCTTACATTTTAATAACTTCTTTACAGGGTCAGAGGAGAAAGAGGAAGGGCCAATGTGCCACCGATGAAGCAGAAACTCAAAGAGGAACAAAGTCCATTTTCTTTTGCGCCATGCCACTGGGGGATGGGTAGGTAAAGGAAGATGGCCTGGATGGAGTCAACGGTGGGAACAGAAAGCCAGCAGCCAGCAGGGAGGCACAGGGGCCTCCCCACAGCCATCTGTCCTTAGGAGGCCCTGAGAGGATCCAGCATCCTATCCAGGGATGTGTCAAGCAATATTGTCATCCGCCTGGGGGTTCTGAATAGGAAGAAGGAGGTTTCCCATGAGAAATCAAAGCTTGGAGCTGCGCCGCATGCGTGCAAGGGTTCCAATTTCGCACAGCTAATGTGGTTCAGGGAATCTGGAGCCAAGAACTAAATGTAAAAACTTGCCTTGGATGGGTGAAACCCAGGGCCCCCCAGCTAAAGGCAAACAAAGTCACTCTGTGGGAACGTTTTCGCAACCCGGGACACATGTGGGCTGGCCTCCAGGATGGCTCCAGCTGGGGTTCCCACATGCCACTTCCATTTCCTGTTGTAGCACTGCTGAGCACAGCAGATAGCTGTCTGCTAAGCTTCGGCTGCCACTGGAGGGAAAGGGCTGTGAAAGAAAGGCCAGCTGAGGGTCTGCACAGCAGAAGCATGTGCCAGGCCCAGAGCAGACTGGCATCTGACAGCAAGGAAGCTACTAAAACTTTCAGGGTTGAGGCTGGGGATAGCTCAGTGAGTAAAAGTGCTTGGGGTAGAAGCATGAGTTCGAATCCTCAGCACCCATTAAAAAAAAACTGATGTGACTAACTTGCAATAGATCATCGCAACTTTGATGATGTGACAGATGATTGACAGAGGGCCAATATATACAATTAACTACCCATTCAGACCCAAAAGAAGTCCTTCATCATATTTTACACTCAATACCATAGTCTCTGTTTATAAGACAGAAATCACAAGCTTTGAAGTCAATAACAATAAAAACCACAGTCTTGGACAAGTCACATGGCTTAGCAGGCAGAAGTACTTGCCACCAAACCTGACAACCTGAGTCCCATCACCAGAACCCATGGTAGGAGGATAGAACTGACCCTCAAAAGTTGTCTTCTGCCCTCCACATGTGCACCATGGCACTTGTGTGCCTGTACTTGCACACACACATACATGCACACACACTAATAATAATTTTAACTCAAAATATAAATAGCCATATCCAGGCATGATGGCTCACACCTATAATTCCAGCACTCAGGAGGCTAAAGAAGGGGGCCAGCTTAGGCTATTCTGGGAGACACTGTCTCAAAAGAAGTTTTTGTTTTAAGCCACAAATACCCCCATGGACATCTCTATATACATCTTATCTGCATGGAGCATGTTTCAAAACCCCCCAGCAGAGGCTGGAAATTGCAGGCAGCACCATGAAGGTTCATCGTGGCCACTCACCTAACCAAGAGCTAGGTCACCTAGAGTTAGACACGCCTCTGGACACAGCTCCTAGGGAACTTTAAGAGTTGTCTAAGGATGGAGGGCCACCCTGGATGTGGGCAGCTGCACTCCGCTGGCGTCATGGACAGAATAAAAGGAGAAAGCCAGCTGGGTACCAGACTTCATCTCTGCTTCCTGACTGTGGGTATGATGTGAGCAGCTGCCTCACACTCCTGCTTACAGCCCATCGTCCTGGGAAGCCAAGGCAGGGCCTCTCAAAGCTGCTCCCATCACAGCCACGGGCAAGAGCAGAGAGCACAGTGCATGTAGGCCTGCCTTCCTGCCTGCTCTCAGCTGGCTTTTGCTTTCTCTCACAGATCAGGTCTCACAAACACCCACAACGAGCTGGGACTTCCCTGTTTATTCTATAAGTGTATTGTATAAAAATAAAAGCCAAAATCTCACATCAATTAATAATCGAGGCACTCTCCCACAACAAATCCAATCCAGATGATTCTTTGTCTAGCCCTTCCCAGGCGGCTCTAGGTATGACAGTTAAAAATCAACCAGCACAGTTATCAAAAGAATGTAAAATAAAGTTAAGACTACTTAACACATGACTGAAAGCATAGGTATTTGCAAAAGAGGATTGAGTGAATGTGTGAGCGTGTGTATGTGTGTGTGTGTATGTGTGTACCTGTGTGTGCCTGTGTGTGAACCTATGTGTATGTCTGTGTGCACCTGTGTGTAGGCACCTGTGTGTGTATGTGTGTACACCTGTGTGTATGTGTGTGCTGCTGTTTGTGCACACCTGTTTGTGTGCACCTGTGTGTGAACCTGTATGTGTATGTGTGTGCACTTGTGACTATGCACTTTTGTGTGCAGTGTGCACCTATATGTATACTTGTATGTGCACCTGTATAAACCTGTGTGTGTATGTGTGTGCACCTGTGTGTATGTGTGTACACCTTTGTGTGTACTTGTGTGTGAACCTGTGAGTGTGCACCTGTGAGTGAACCTGTGTGTATGTGTGTGCACTTGTGTGTATGTACCTGCATGTGAATCCGTGTGTGTGCACCTGTGTGTGCAGGTATACTTGAATGTGTGCATGGAGGCCAGAGGTTGACCTCAGGTGTCTTCCTATGTCACTTTTCACTTTAACATTTTGAACAGGATCTCTCACTGACTCTGGGGTTTTTTGTTAGACGGGCTTCCCTCAAGCCCCAGGAACACCCCTATCTTCCCCACCCACCCAGTGTGAAAGTTGTAGGTATATCCTCCCATGCCTGACTTTTTTTTTTAACATGAGTGCAAGGAATCTGAGCTCAAGTTTCCAGCTTACACAGCGATCATGTTATCCACTGAGCCATCTTCCCATCCCCAAACAAATACTTTTGAGCAAACAATAAATATGAGATAAAATCGTGTTCAAATTGATCTGGTACACAGTAAAGGTGAGGAAATGTATTTGTTTAAAATAAAAATAAGATCAGATTAGATTAAGAACAGGCCCGCCTGGGTGCCCGCTGTGGTGGAAACGCAAGCACAGCCAAGGAGACCATGACTGGCCACCACATCTCATGTCTACATCACAAACAGAACCTGCTACTGGATTGGCGTGGACCAGTCTAGAATGCAGTGGTATTGAGGTAAGTGCAGATTGACATGCTAACCTCAAAAGAAACAGAAATCCCTAATGATATAATAACTACAAGGAAAAACCAGACACCCTGACCCCATAACATGCTTTTGACATATATATAGAAAATCATGGCAATTTCTCAAAGGGAACAAATTAATTTCAGCACATGAGCTGTTCTACGACAAAGAAGGAATGTTTTTAGAGTCTCTCTTTGAAGATAGCAGGTTGCTGTGATGAGCCTGTAACGTGAAGCAAGTGCTTTCTATGCCCTCACACCACAAGAGAGCAGTCCCAAAATCTAAATTTCTGTTAGCCCATAGCCTCCCTTAGTGTGTGTGCGGGGAATACACTATGACCAAGCTGAATTCAGTCCAGAAATGCAAACATGGTTTTGTGTTAAGAAATCATATGTGTCACTCACTGTATCGGTCAAAGTTCAGTTACAAACAATAGAGTCCTTGTCACAGCTGAAAGAAAAGAGTCCTGACAGTGTCAAGTGGCTCCCAGAGTGTGGACAGGGCTGGAGAAAAACCATGGTCACACACATCATTGTACAGTGGATATCTATAATCACCGTATGTTATTTCATGCATGCTGCTAAGCCTATCACTGTGCCAAACCTACAATTCCACTTTATCACAGGTGTGCATATATGAGAGAATAATAGTACACTTGGTGCTTGCATTCACTATTTTCCTTTCATCGCTATGACAAAATGCCTGACATATGCAATGTTAAGAAAGAAAGGTTTCATTTGGCACGCAGTTTGGCACCAGAATGAGCTGTGGGGAAGTCCCCAAAGTGGCTTCTCAGAATTGGACTATGGGAGGCCATGGCTCTCCTCCCTACAACCAACAAGCCTCCAGCTCCAACCCTCACTGCCACACTGTGGTACATGGCACCCTATAGGCTACCTCCTCCAGGAGGCCTCTGCCATCGGGGGGTATTCCTCCTGAACCAACTCTAGTGTTAGGGTTAGTTCCATTGCATCATGTGACCAGTGCAGCGGGCGTCCTGAGTATTATAGCTATTTGCTCTCCAGAGACCACACTGTGCAGCTTCTTCCTTTACAAGAAAGTCAGAGCCTCCTTCACCTTGGTCAGGAGAGACACATGGAGTGACGTGAAGCTGCTGCAGTCTTCGCAGCCCTCCAGGCTCCAAGCTTCATGCCAATGATCTGGATGCTCTAATGTCAGTCAGACCCATGTCTCCTGGGAGAGAGTGTGTGTTCATGCTCTGTTTCTGTGGTCCAGGGACTCCATGTGGCTGGGAAGTAGCAACATGTCATGCAGACTCCAGCCACCTCCTCACTTCAGTATGCCCTACTGTGCTGTTGCATGGCAACCACACTCACAAACAATACTGACACCATTCTGGATCAACCTGAACTAAAACTCTGCTGGTACAAAGAGAAATACACCTGGGACTGGTGTCTGGCAAGAAAACAAGGCTATATGATGGTGGTGCCCATCAGCAGCATACTCTAGATTCTAAAAGGGAGAAGGGGAAACTGGTTAATACATAGGACCATAAACTCAACAGTTAGAGAATGTGTCTGACATGGTCTGGATCCCAGAACTGTCACAGGGCCAATGCTACTGCCATTCTACAACATATACAGTATGAGAACTATTTGCCTAGCACTTAATTGTATAGGGCACCAAACATGATTAGAGATCTAAAATATTCAGGCTGATGCGAAGCTCAGTGGAACAGCGCTTACCCTCTACACACACACACACACACACACACACACACACACACGGTCTTTAACCTGGCACCACAAGAGGGAAAAGAATAAAAGAGTAGATGCCAGGATGCGCATAGACCTTCATAGAAGGCCCTTGACACCTGTGGGCTTTGGCAGAGGTGTGTGTCAGTGCAGTGCAGACAGACAGCAAAGTATCACTGTTCTTCTTGCATTTCAGAGTGTCTGACAGTACTTGATCAGCACACACAGCGAAAGCCACACACACACACACACACACACACACACACACACACACACACACACAGAGACAGTCAACATCAGTCAGGCTGAGTCTGGCTACAGGCATGCCCTTGAAAAGGACAGAGAGTCAAACAAAGGGACCAATGTGTTCTGAGAAGAGGAGACAGAACAAACACATGCATGATATGAGGCTTCTGTAAGTCAAGGTTGAATCTCTGGGTAGCCTCTCTCATCAAGTGTAGTCAGCTCTTTAACAGATTCTCTTCATCCAAACAATTTGTGGTGTGTGTGTGTGTGTGTGTGTGTGTGTGTGTGTGTGTG
>OU015746.1:81658676-81670980 GCA_907169655.1 Acomys percivali | reverse complement strand
CACACACACACACACACACACACACACACACACACACACACACACACGAGCATGCACACGCAAACACGCATGTATACACACAAGCTTATGTTTGATCCTTACTGCGTACCACATGCCAAAAGCAACTCAAAATGAACCACAGACCTACATTTAAAACCAAAGGTATTAAATTTCCAGGAAACAAAATATGTCGCCTTATACTGACAGTTTGATAAATGAGACTTCTACAAAATTGAACTGTACTTCAAAGGCTCTGTGTAAAAGAACAAAAACAAGACAACAAGACAGAGAGGGAGAGGGAGAGAGAGAGAGAGAGAGAGAGAGAGAGAGAGAGAGAGAGAGAGAGAGAGAGAGAGAGAGAGAGAGCGCAGTCCATATATCTGGTGAAGGTGTGTGTGTGTCTGTGTGGTAGTGGGTTGTGTGAGTGTGTGTGTGCGCGTGTGTGCATGTGTGTGTGTGTGTGTGTGGTGGGTGGTGGAAATGTGTGTATGTGGGTGTGTCTGTCTGTCTGTCTGTCTATTTGTGAATGCACATGTAGAGACCAGAAGCAGATGCCAGGCGTCTTCCTCTACAGCTCTCTCTCCACCTTGCTTTTTGAGGCAGTCTCTCACTCCCCAGAACTCACCAAGTAGGCTAGGCTGGCTGACCAATGAACCCCTGGAACCACCTGCCACCACCTCCCCAGAGCTGGGATGACAAGAGCACATCACACACTTGACCTTTTACATGGACCCTGGGGACTTGAACTTGGGTCTTCACACTTGTGTGGCAATCACTTGACTTACTGAGGTATTTACCCCAGGGCCTGGTAAAAGATTTTTATTTGACACATATAAAAACCTTCTCAAAACTAACCAAGAAAAAAAACAACACCGCTAACAAAGTGGGCACAAAATTCCTTAAAGTGCAGTGCAAAAGGAAGAAGTGGGGAAAAGTAACCTTCAGCGGGGAAAGCAGCGACCAGCAGACCAAGGTCAAGGCTAAGGGGATGAGCCCCTCCCCCCTGGTGACTGGCTTTGTCTCACAAAGCCATAGCCCCATTAGATGTGAGAGCTGACAGTCCTGCTTCCTGAAAATATGTAGGGCTTTTAACTCACCCCAACACACACACACACACACACACACACACACACACACACACACGAAAGAGAAGGGATTCTGCTCAATGTGGACTCTGTGTTTTCAGGGCCACAGCCTTGTGACTGGTGCTGCTTTTGCTGCTCTGTGCACTAAGACCCGGCCAGTCTTCTGAAAGCGGATGATCCAGGTGGCCTGTGAGGAGGTGCAGGTGCCCAGGCATTCCTGGGCATTTCCAGGAGAGCTGACGGTTTGCAGGTCTCGGAGTTCACTGTAATGCTTGGGGCAAGAGGTATGATCGGAAGAAAGCATGCAGCCATGATGAAGCCAGACAGACTGTGGCAGAAATCCAAATCTCAGCCAGGTGTGCTGATGATGCGCATCTGTAATCCCAGGGCATGGGAGGCAGAGGCAGGTGGGTTGAGAGTTCTAGGCTAGCCTGGGATACATAGAGAAGCGATGCCAAAAAGAAGGCAGGAATAAAAGGGGAGAGATAAAAGGGGAGAGAGAAAAAGACGTGGAAAAGGAAGGGAGGGGGCCGGGCGAGGCTGGGGAAAGGGAGAGAGGAACACACTAGGGTGTGCTGTTTTTCATCAGTGGCTGTCAGCACTCTTTCTCCCCATCCCAAGGCCAGCCTGGTCCAGCTCCTGTTCACTCCCCCCACTCCATCCAGGCTCTTGTCACTCCTCTTGGGCATTCCCTGTGGCATGCCTGTCTTCTCTAAAAGCAGGGCCTTCTCAAACGTCCTGTGTCCTTTGTTTATTCAAAAGCCCCCTCCCCCCATCCCCAGCTTGTCCTGCCCAGGATCCTGCCATCCCCTCCTGCCAGGTCACAGCATCTAGAAGAGCCACAGAAGAATTTTGCAATAAGCCACACGGGGTCTGCCCCTGCTGCCCTGCCCAGATCCCTTCAGTGAGCCCACACCGAGCGTGGGCCATATCTACTTTGAACTGTGCCTCCTCAAGCCCCCTACCTCCCTACCTTGAACTCTGACCTCTAAGAACCACTTGTCCCCATGATGTCTTGGCTGATGGCAGCACTTGCAGTCCCCATAGCACCCACTTGGTACCATGTGACCTCCGCGGCTATGCTGCCTTTTCTACCTCTGGGCCCACTTACAGAACTTTCCAAAAGAGCAAGACCTCAACCTGGGTTTCAGTGGGTAGCTCTTCCTACCGGAGGCCCCCATCATAGATCTGGGTGGCAGGGGCCCTTTGGTGACATCTCACTGCTCTGCTTTCCATAGATGACTGAGCTTGAGTTCCACAAGGGGACCAGGAAGGAAACGTTTTTATTACCTCATTTTACAGGAGAGGAAACTGAGGGTCAAGGTGGTTCACTGACTCACCCAAGGGGAAACTACGAAGTAGCAGATTAAGGATCCAAGCCTTCCTCTCTGAGCTCACAATAAACCAGGATTTCTGCTCAATGTTCCAGGAGGGGCACAGGGAGCCCCAGGGAACAGCACTCTGTCCCACACCACAGCCACATTTACCTGCCTTGCACTTTCATTGACATCAGTATGGTACTCTAAGAATTTTGAGCTTAGAAACCACAGCCAAAGGCCTAAGGGAGAGATTGTGGTGCCTGTCCTAATCACAAAGTGGAAAGGACTTTGTGCAGAGCACAAAATGGGACCCATGAACACGGTACTTATGACTGAGGTTCAGGTAGAGAGTGGCGCCATAGGCAGCTCCCTCTCCCAGGAAGCACTCCGTCCTGGAAAGAGGCTCATTAAGACTCAACAAGGAACCATAGTCTGAGCAGAACCCCTGGGCCCAGATCCACCCATTATAATGTTCTTCTTGTAGGTGTCTAGGACCCTCTGGATCCTTCTATTTCCCCATTCTCCCATAGTTCTCTCACCTAGAGTCCCAATAGGATGTCCTCGCCTCTGTCCCACTTTCCTGGTAAGTGAAAACTTTCATGGGACATGCCCCTTTTGAGCTAGTGTCCAGATATAAGTGAGTATATACCATTTGAGTCACTCATTATGATCATTTCTAGTTCAATCCATTTGTTCACAAATTTCGGGAATTCCTTGTTTTTAATAGCTGAGTAGTATTCCATAGCGTAAATGTACCACAGTTTCTTTATCTATTCTCCTACTGAGGGACACTTAGGCCGTTTCCATGTTCTGACTATAATGAATAAGGCCGCTGTGACAAGACGTCCTCCACAGTTGAGTGGAGAGAGGGGACTGACTTTCACATGAACTCTGGTGCTCCATATTTGACTATGTCCCCTTGATGGGGAGGCCTGGTGGCACTCAGAGGAAGGATAGCAGACTACCAAGAAGAGACTTGATACCCTATGAGCATATACAGAGGGAGGAGGTTCCCCCCCACCCCAGTCCCAGTCATAGGGGAGGGGAACTGAGTGAAAGCGGGACGGAGGGAGGAATGGGAGGATACAAGGGATAAGATAACAATCTAGATGTAATATGAATGAATTAATAATTTTTAAAAAAATTTTTAAAGACTCAACAAGGAAGCCTCCTGGTGGTAGTGGTGCTCGCCTTTAATCCCAGCACTTGAGAGGCAGAGGCAGTCGGATCTCTGTGAGTTCAAGGCCAGCCTGGTTTATAAAGTGAGTCCAGGACAGCCAGGGCTATTACACAGAGAAACCCTGTCTCGAAAAACAAAACAAAAAAGACTCAACAAAGAAACACAAAAACTTGGAATACCAGGAAACTCCTGAAACCCACAGGATTCACAAGGTCCCTCCCCAGATTGTTTAGGCAAAAAGGACAGCTATAGAGAGGAGCCTTTTCTCCAAGATTCAGAGAGCTCCAGGAATGGAGACTTTCTGAGCTGTCACCCACCATTGAGGCAGGCTCTTCAAAGATGCAACTTCTTTTGAGTTATCCATGCTCCTGTAAGTCGCCCCTCCTACTCCCGTAAGTGACTCCAGTGAACTTAGAGATTCACTAAACTAGACTGAAATGGAGTCATTTCTTTGATTTGTCATTGATGCCCCATTTGTGGTGAGCAGACATCTGTTCACCCCATTATTAGAAGATCTGGCTGGTGAAGTCAGCAGGTTCAAGCCTGGCCCTGGTGTTCTGTCTGCTGGTGAGAGAGACAGCACCTGGTCTGTGACTGGTTGACAGATGGACATAAAGGGCCAAATGCCAATCTCTGGGCAGACTGACACCTCAGGAAATGATGGCTGCTACACCCTGTCTTGGGAGATGCGATCTTGGTATCCAGACCCACACCAAAGGAAGCCACATGCACCCCAGCCAGAATCAGGGCAAGACTGATGCATGTGCCAGCTCTGTGGATAAGCAAAGTGTCCCTGAACACGGCTCCTTGGGCACCTGATGGACAGAGAAGACTTATATGGCCCCAAGGCTACACGAGCTGCAGATTCCTGAGGAAAATAATGGGCAAGTGTTTGTGTCCTGTGACAGACTTTCCCTGGGGAGATACAACACGCACGCACACACATGCACGCACATACATACACGCACATGCACACATATACACACATACTCATGCAAGAGAGGGAGCCCCCTGACCAACCAAAGTACAGATGCCATCTAAATCCAACTTGGTGAACTAATGAGCTTTATTGGGGTCACTGACAGGATATAGGTGAATGGTTACTTACAGGAGCAGAAATAACTCAGACAGCTGCATCACCAAAGCCCACCCCAGCATGGGTGACAGTTCACAAAAGCTGGCAACCTGGAGTACACTGTACAGCTTGCTGGCAGCTCAAAGGGTTAGAGAGCATCCCTTGCAAGCAACTCTGGTCTAAACCTCTTCCAGGCCGCTCGGCTGGATTTCTGCTTCTTCCAGGAAGCTGCTCAGGTCTCAGCTCTTCTTTGCAGCTTGATTCATCTGACAGTAAATCTCAGCAGTCTTTACTTTTTTTTTTTACTCTTGAGAGGGAGGGGCCTAGTGAATCTTGTCAGTTTCAGGGACTTCCTGACTCTTTAAAGTTGTTTACTTTCTGTCCAAAGAAGTTTCCCTGAAGGAGGGAATGTTTCAGTCTTAGAGGAAACTGCTATACTAAAGGTGGTCAATAAATTAAATTTGGGCATGGTGTGTTACAAAGCAATGCCCAGAGAAGATACCAGTGTCACAATAGAGAAGCCGAAAGGACCTGGCTGTGTAATTTGACCTTGGCCTGTGGGGATGGATTTCCAGGTGTGGACTGATAAACTGCTGTGGATCACAGCGGTCCTCTGCCTTGCAGATGGTGTGATTCCTCCAGGTGCCTCCCCATGCCCACGTTCTTGGCCTTTCTAAAAAAAAAAAAAAAAAAAAAAAAAAAAAGTGCCCCTCTTGACACCAGGCTGACTGATCACAATTTGCTGTAGGGATCTCTCCTACCTCTAGAAAGGAGTTTATTCCCAAATGAAGTCACACCATGAGTCAGGAAGCCTCTCCTGGGACAGGACACCATCCTGCCAAATGCTTAGGCTGCATGAAATGAGAAGGATCTTTCAGCAAGAGGACATGGGCACGTCCTAGAGAGTAGCCTCCATGCGGGAGTGGGTTTAGGGGCTCTGGTTAACTTGTTCTCTAGCTGCCTCTGAAGGTTAGAGTACGACAGTCACACACGCTGGGTTCCTGAGGGTCAGCACAGGGCCCCAGATTGTGGCCTCCCTTTGTGGGAACCAGTACAGCCCTTTACACTCCAGGTGACACATATCACAAATCGGCGACGGCTTCATGGAGCATACAGCCTGTGCCTGGATCTACACACTTGTCCTCTGATCTCTGAAATCCTAACAGTGGCACGGAACCACAGGGATGCAGCCTGATGCCCATCCCGCCAAAGAATGGACAGAGGCAAAAGGTGCCCAGGGCTGTCAGGGCCAGGCTTCAAGCCCAGCTAGAATAAGGGTCTCCAGAAAAGCAAATCCCACAGTATGCATCTAGATAGTAGAACTGGCTTGTGCCATTACCCAGGCTGTAAATTCCCACCCTCTGCTATGTTTAAGCCAGAGATGCTAAGAAGCTGCTATTCCCACACAGATCCAAGGACAGAGAAGATCTCTTGTGGGTGTGCAGGAGGAGTTAGCTTCCTCTTCCTCCGCCCTTGTGTGTTGCTCAGACCAACAAGTAACTGCATGAGGTCTGCCACGTTGGAGAGGTCCGGATGCTTCTCTGTCTATAGACTGAAGTGTGAGCACTGTCAGGAAACTCTCCCAGACATACACACAACACGTGACCAAATATCTGGGTACCCAGTGACCCAGGCAAGTTGACACCTAGACTTCCTCAACTTATTGAGGATGCAGCTGGTAACAGGATGTCCTCAGCACTACCACCCCCCCCCCACCAAGCAGGTCATTCCATCTGAAGGCTGGCAGAGCATTGAAGGTCTGCATACTCCAACAAGCAGCTTCCTGTGCCAGCTGCAATAAGATCTCATGCAGTGCCCGTGCAGCTGGGCGTTCTATACTCATGAGCAATTAGCCCAGCTCAGTTCAATGAAGCTAATTTCCCATCTTTTCATGAGGGACAAGCCAGGTGCACTTGTAGCCAGGTACAGACCTATATCTAATGTGACTGAGCCTAGAGCCTGCCTGTTTCCTGGAGATCAGAGGTCAGTAGATCACATAGACAGACAAGAGACAGAGACAGGCAGGCAGACAGACACACAAACACACACACACACACACACACACACACACACACACACACACACCATGTGCTATCAAAGGCTAGAGGAATATGCCCACCTTTACAAAATGTATGACATCTGTGGTCTAACTGGGTGCGGTGATGGTCTGCCCCTCTGTATTCCAGCATTACAGAGCTGGTTAAGCCCCTAAGCCTTTCTCTGCATCCTTCCTTGGTATTTGCTTCTGTGGGAACAGCAGAAGTCAGTGCCAGGGCTTCTTGATGCTGCAACATCAAGCCAGCTCAGAGTGGAATGTGCCCTGCGGCAGGACCAACCCTGGTCATGGGGACAAGCCTATGGCTGCCCTCGGCTCTGGCATTTTCATCTCCAAGGGTGGTCGCCTGTGGGTGAGGCAGGAAGGGTTATGAGTGTGCAGAAGGAGTCCTCTGGACCTGGAAGGCAGTTAGACCACCAGGATCAGATGGTTACTGGTATCTGCAGGGAGGCTGGGTAGAGCCCTGTCCTGGATTGCTGGCCAGCCCCCAGGGGACTGCAGACTCTCAGGTCTGAGCACCTCTGAGTGGATGCAGCCAAGGCTGGCACTGGAAGCCGCTGTTCCCCTACAGGCAAGTCACCAGTGGTTTTGTGCTTCCTGTGGGTCTTCAGCTAAGTTCCCAGAGGAACAAGGGAGGATTGTTATAGCGGCCTTGTGCTCACCTGAATGTACTCCCACACCACCCCCCTCTACTTTCCCACCGCATCGTAGCATCGTCTTCCTCCCCCAGCCAGCTGCCTCACTCTCCCCCATTAGCCGCCCTTCCCACCTGATGTTTTCAGCCCACCTACCCCCACACCTCCTCCTGCACCCCCTCCAACTCCCCCTCCCCACTCCCCTCCCAGTCTCCCTCCCATCCAACCCCCACCTTCTCCTGAGCCCCATCTCCCCTTTATCCCTTATTTCCCAAACTTATAGTACAGTGAGCCAACCCTTCTCTTCCCCGCCCCACTGTCCTCCCCTCTCTCCATCCTCCTTTGCCACTTTATCACTTCTTCCTGCTCAGTCTTCCCTCCCTGCTCTCTTTCTCACTATACCCCTCCCATCTTCCCCCTCTGCTCCTCTCCCTCCCACCCCCACTGCCCAGACTCTTCCTCCTCACCTGCGCCTCTCCTCCCACTACCTGGTATGCAATTCCTTATGCCAGTGCTTCCTACCTCAGGACCTCTGGCTGGACCCAGGCTGTCCTTCCCTGTGCTCTGAAATAACTCCTGGGGTTTTCTTTCCATCCAACCACCTGGGACGCCCGCTGTCTGTGGTCAGGGCCATGGTAAGAGGCCACCCAGCTTCTGTGGTGACCACCAAGGATTCCCTCCCAGGTGAAATCCACTTCCTGCCCAGGCTGCCACCCTATCATGGCTTAGAAATATCCCTCTCTGTGCTTATCCTTCAGATCCTTAGACCCACCGCCAGCCTCAGAGTCCCTCCCAGACCAGTACCTCCCTGACCTCTACAGTGGCCACCAGACCCATATGCTGCCACCCGTCTTCACCTTGACACTCCAAAAGATGCTTCTCGTAAGAGGGACCATCAAGATGAGAACTGTTTAAATTGCTTGAGGGTGGTACCCACCTAAAAAGAGCAGGCTTCAACCACCACACAGAAGGAGACCCAGAGCCAGAAAAAAGCCGTGGGGACTCACACGCATACAGGATGCAGTGGGTGGGACTCCCCACCCATCTCCAATATAGCCTAGCAGAGCTGGGTCCTCCAGTGGGGCTCAAACCCATGTCCCAAGCTCTCCAAATAGGGACCCCATTTTTGGCAGGAGGTCACCCAGCTAGGTTCCCCAAGCACATAGGATTTAGCTTCCAGACCCCTACAATCCCCCACTAATGCCTGGCAGCTGATCTGAACAATTTATTAACTTTGAGTCGAATTCCTCAGCATATCTCTGAGTTGAAACTCTATCTAGCCTCCGCATGCCCGGCCTCATCCCCAGCAGCTCCATGGGAGAGGAAATGTAGTCCCTTTGAAGCTGCGAGGCACCCAGGCCCTGCAACTGTACAAAGGTACAGCTGAGCAGGACCGAAAAAGGCTTGGTTGGGGGTTCATGGGTGTAGGGGGCCTCTCTCACGTCTCCAGGAGAATCTGTCCGGAAGCCGCAGGGTGATGTGGCAGATGCTGGCAGCACCGCCTCAGCCTTGGGAAGCAGATGTGCTTCTAGTTTTGATCCTGACGACACAGAAAAGAGATGCTAAGAAAAACGCAGCCTTGAACAGCTGTGGGACTCCTGCATCTGTTTTCTCCCCGAGAGGCTGCCAACTCCACCAATGGCATTGTTGTTGCTGCTGCTATTTTCCACAAAGGTCAGTAAGCCTTCCCAGATGCCCCAGACACGTGCAACAAGTGTCCGTGGACCTAAGAAAGCAGAAAGTGGTGCCAGAGGGCTAAGAAGATGGCTGAGTAAAGTGCCTGTACATGAGCCTCATGCAAAACCATAGCGGCATGTGCTTGTAATGAGAGCTCTGGGGAGGCAGGCACAGGAAGATCCTTGGGGCTCACTTGCCACCTGCCCGCACTAGTCAGTTAGCCCAATAGAAAACAAGAACTCCTGTCTCAAAAAACGCGAAGTAGACGACACTTCAGGAGCAACGTTCTTGATTGACCTCTGACCTACAGACACACTGACATACACACGTGCATATGAAGAAAAATAAAACAAATAAAGAGAATGTGGTGCCCAGGAACCCACTTCCTGCCACCTCGGAGGCCACTTCCTGCTACTTTGGAACCCACTTCCTACCATTTGGAGCTCACTTCCTGCCACTTTGGAGCCTACTTCCTGTCAGTGTTGTGCCTGTGGTGGTGTTCCTATGGCCCACATGTCTCCCTAGAGTTTGGAAGATGGTCTATTCCATGGCTCTGAACATGTCACCCTCTATCAACAACCCCATTCTTATGGATCAGGCTTCTCTCCATTCCACTGCCCTGGGGGCTTATGATGCCCATCTGCCATCCCGCCTCAGAGGCCTTGAAATGTGTACCAGCTATCAGATTTGTATTGGACATGTCACATGTGGCATCTCTCGTGGCTTCTGTTTCCTCCCAGGATGCTTGTTGGGTTTCCACACAAGGCACATACTGCCCCCCTCCCCTAGCAAATCCAGATGGCCTCAAAGGTTCTAGGTGGCTATGGTGATGGAGCAGCCCTCCCCATTTTCAGAGTGACTGTCTCTGGGTCACAGTCTACCACAGTGATGGGCAAGCAGGCCCCAGTGCCCCTCCTGCCGGCACAGCTCAGGGACAGTGCTTGCTGCTCCTCTTCTTGCTTTCGCTCCCATGGTCACCTTTAAGCCAAGATCACATTATTGCGATGGCTCTGTCTCGGGAAGGGTAGCTCCCCTGGGCTATCTCCTACATTTGCTTTTTATGTTTTCTATAAGATTCACACCCAGATTTTTAAAGGGGAGAGAATTCGCCCAGGCCTTCAAGGTGGCCTCCGAATTATTGCTGAACACTCTCTCTGCTAACATAACAGCTGCTGGCAGCAAGTTGGGATTCCTTCTTGGGGCATGCAGTAGGCAATTGCTGGCCTATTGCTTCACTATTCGTAAAGTCTATCCTGTGGAGATGTCCATCAACTGACCAGCTGCCCGCTGTGCAAATCCTTGCCATGTGGCATCCTGCCCTGAGTAACTGCCTCTACTGTCATACCATGTGGCCAAGGCCGCTCCCCTGGACCACACTCAGTCTGGCCAGACACTCCAACAGTCACTGTCCTGGCAGGCTGTGCATCAGGTGCGTGGCCCACCATGATCTCAGCCTGAGCCACCCCTGTGTGAGGGTTCCATGCATAATGAGTGTGGCTCAGCAGTTCCCCAAGCGGCAGGCCCAGGTGACGAGGCTTTTCTGTCTACCCACTAATTGCCATTTTCACTGAGCTCTGTCTGGCCGCAACTCCAAAATTCCATTCTAACAGACTGTGTGTCGTGTCCCCAAGCTGGGAGTCATTCCTCACTGTCTGTCAGTGTTTGAGATCGGATGACACAGACACATAGATCAAGGCTGTTCACGGCCCTCAGTGAATGGTGAGGTCAGAGCCCTGCTGCTTGGTTGCTAGTCCATGGACCTTTGTCTTGTGTGGTGTAGACAGCCCAGGAGGTGAGTGGGTGGTGCACGGGGACAAGACTCTGGGTATGCAAGTGCCCACACAATTTTCCTCTCCTGAGTCTGAAGGAGTCTGCAAGACCCAAGGCTGACAGCCCAGCCCCCCCCCCAAAAAAAAAGATGGATGACTTCTTCCTGGCGGATTCCTACTTGCCTCAGAGACCCCCACGTGGGGCCGCCGGCTGCGGGAACCACACAGCAAGCATTAATCAGCTCCGCAGAACGCCC
This sequence comes from Acomys percivali, assembly GCA_907169655.1. Classification (NCBI taxonomy): domain Eukaryota; kingdom Metazoa; phylum Chordata; class Mammalia; order Rodentia; family Muridae; genus Acomys; species Acomys percivali. Next base: position 81,659,927 of record OU015746.1, on the reverse strand, counting down.
TCCAAGGACACACTGTGCTACAAGGAGAAAGCTTTGAACTTCAGCTGCCACAGCTGGGGGAACTTGATATCGGGAAGCAATAAACAGCCAGGGGAAGGGGGCTCATTGGCTGCAAGTAGGAGTGCTCCTTGGGAGGCGGAAACGGAAGCACTGGCATCTCGCCACTTTACTGCCTGCATCAGCAGCTTCTTGGATGGGCAAGAAAGGAATGCAGGCCCAGACTGTAGGGTAAAGGAAGCGCTCTGTTCCTTAAGAGGATTTTGAGCCATGTGACGGGCGGCTCTCTCAGGAAGTGACACTCCACACTGAGGCAGGTTGTAGAAAAGGGTGTTCTGGGGCTAGAGACCAAGGAGGGAGCTCGTGGAACCCCAAGGCTCACCTGACTCAGCCCACTTGAGAGTCCTCAGAGGGAACAAGTGACTGACGTGAAGCCCGTAAGATCCAGTGGGCTGCTGGGCGCTTGGGCAGCTTTAGGCCAGCTGGCGCCCTGCTTTGTGGGCAAGGCCTTCACAGAGCCATGCCTTCCTTACTGTGATTCTTTTAGAGGATTACAAACAGAAGTAAGCCCGGCCGCCCACTGCTTGCAAGAATTGTCCATAAAGAGGAAAGAAAGCTGTGGTGCCAGAGAAGGGCCGTGTGGAGGCGACTCTGCAGGGAGACTGCCCCGGGTACAGCCAAGTCCATGCTGAACTTGGTGACAAGTAACCGAAGAAGTCCTTGGTCCTAAAACTTGGCTTCACCGGCAACTCACCGAAAACTCTGTGACAATGTCTTTATGTATTTATTGTCAATACGAACTTTTTGAACCTCCATAGACTCAAAGTAACTCTACAATAGGTATTTTAAAGGACACTATGTGACCAATTTCCCCCCCCCCCCCCCACCCCATACAAGGCTGTCTCCTCTTTCAGGATCCCATGTCATCTGGGTCTTGAAGAACATGCAAGGGCCTGGGGAGAGACCGCTCAGTCAGTGAAGTTCCTACCTTGCACACATGAGGGTCTGGGCTTTATGCCCAGAAGTCATGTAGTAAAAAGCAGAGCACAGTGGCACACACTTGCAAACCTACCTGCAAGAAGGCTAAGACACGTGGTTCCCTGGGCCTTCCTTTACAACCAGATTAGCCTAACAGGCAAGCTTCGGGTCAGTCAGAGATTCTGTCTCAAAAGTGGGAGAATGACCTCTAGCCTATGCATGTGCGTGTACACACACACACACACACACACACACACACACACACACACACACACA
>OU015746.1:81648157-81658666 GCA_907169655.1 Acomys percivali | reverse complement strand
ACACACACACACACACACACACACACACACACACACACACACACACACACCCCTCTGTATGTACCTGTGAGTCCACAATAAACACACAAAGTAGTAAAATTTTTAAAAAAGAAAAAAAAGGAGAATACACCATTTCGTCATTGGACATGACCACACAAGACACCAAAGGGACAAAGCCTGACACTGACGTTAGCTACATGGGCTGTCAGCAAAAGGTTCATTCTTTACAAGGCTCCTTCATTTCAGATGACAGAGCTGAACTCAGGTGTCCCCAGGCCACATGCACTGTGACAATCCAGCTGCAAGGTCAAGTCTTCAGTTTCTAGCCTGGCTGTTTGCTGGAATGACACAAAATGCAGGGAGCACCATGCTACTGTCATGTGATATACAGACAGTGAAATCTCAGAAAAGCTCAAATAAGAAGCTTCTGGGTCCCTGGGATTTGTCACCCTCCTCACTCATTAATGTGTGACCAACCCAGGAAGATAACCCAAGTGTCAAGTGTCCAATTTCCCCTGGGATCCCATATGAACCTGTGGTTGATGGTATCAATGGCTGTGCTGAACACAATCTCCATCCAGGCCCCCTCCTTCTGTGCTCCCCAGGGGCAGACTGCTAAGCATAAATGGTCTATCCTTCAACCACATGTTGGTCAGACCGGCATGACTGGCTCTTTGTGTGTGTGTGTGTGTGTGTGTGTGTGTGTGTGTGTGTGTGTGTGTAAGATGCACGTTTGTGTGTGTACATGTTGTGTACATGTGGGTATATGGAAGCCAGAGGTTAAGTGTCATTCCTCAAGAGCCAAGCCATTCATCTTTTTTTAACGGTGTGTATGTGTCTGTAAGGTGTGCACATGCACCTCTGTAGACAAGCATGTGGAAAACAGAGGCTCATACTGGGTGACTTCCTCAATCTCTTACTACTTTATTTTGTAAGGCTGAGTCTCTTAATGATCCCAGAACTCACTGGATCTAGCTAATATCACTACCTACCCACCCACCCACCTACCCACCCATCCCACCCCTCCCCACCCACTAGCTCTGGGGAGCCCTTGCCTCTGCATCTCAGGCAGATACCAAACCTACCTAGATCTTACACAGGTTGTAGAGAACCAAACTTGTCCCCACATTTATAGAACATGTGTTTTATCAACTGAGCCACTTGGTTTTTCACTGAGGTTTTTTTTGGGGGGAGTTGGTTTGGTTTGGTTTCCCACAGAGCTTTTCACTGACCTAAAACTCCCAGAATAGGCTAGGCTGGCCAGTGAGTTCCAGGGATCTACCTGTCTCTGCCTTCCTAATGCTGGGATTTCCAACCACACCCAGCTTTTTCACATGGGTACTAGGATCAAACTCGGGTCCTTGTGCTCATATTGAGCAGGACACGTGTGCAGGGCTTGCACTTCAGAGGGGCTGGCTCAGGTCTTCCCTGCCCCCACTTTCCTAGGTTCTAGCTCCTAATAACCTCATCTCCGCAGCAACTGCTGTGGGTGGATAAGGCTGGTCCCAAGCAGAACAGTTCAAGATGGCGGAGCCTTTGAGAGATGTACGCTCAGACAGTGTGGATGGTTTCTCCTGGGCAGGGTCACTTCTCTCCAGACATGTTGGATGGGATGTCCAGGGACAAATCGGGCAACTTTGAAAGTCTATGCTTACAAAGCAAGCTTGCACTCTCAGCAGCTCTTCAGGGCCTTCCTCCTTCTCCCTCTCTGTGTGCTCTCACCATGTGGTCCAATCATCCATGCGGTCCTCACCAGAAGCTGACTCTGCCACCTTGTTCATAAGCAGAAGCAGAAGCCAACATAACCCTTTTCACTTATAAAGTGCCCAGCTTGGAGCATTCTCTTACAGCACCAGAAAACTGACTAAGTGACGAATAGGAAACCCACAACTGTTCAGTACTGATCACACACACACACACACACACACACACACACACACACACACCATCACTCACAGAGGGTCAAACAGAATTGAGCTGAAGGTGTAGCTCCACTAGGCTAGAACTCTAATCTTTCTAATCATTCATACTGAAATAGAACTTAGGTCAGGGAAATATCTCTGGCCCTCCCTTTCCTTATTCATCAAATATATTTAGGAAGGATCCCTGTGTCACTAGGCAGTTGGTGACATGGAGGTTATGACCTTCAAGATGGGACAGCAACATTCCACTCTCCTCTGGACACAACCTTTTTCTGATGCAAACTGGGCACAAGCTTAAGGGAACATTGACTCAGAAGCCACTGACAGGAACCTTTCCCCAGGGACCTGACCCCTTTGGAGCTTCCCATGCACACCTCATGCCCCCCAAAACATGATGCAACCATGGGAAACTGAGTGGCTTGCCAGTCACACAAAGGGCCGTGCTGCCAGCACAAAGGTTTCTGTACTAGGTCACTGCAGCCGCAGGATCTGGTTTTCCAAGAAGAAGCCAGCCAGGCAGCGAGAGCAAACACTGGGAAGGGAAACAGGCAGAAGCTTGTCAGTGTTTTCACACAGGAGAGACAGGCTGCAAGGCTTGGGCTGCCAAGCTAAACAGACACACAAGCAACCTGCTCCTGCACGCCCCCTCGCCCCCCCCCTTCCCCAGTACTTTAGCACTGCCCAGGGGAGAGAGCAAGGAATGAAATTTCCATCCTCCCCCTAACTTCAGTCCAACTTGAAGCCTCAGCTGCAGAGGCATCTCAGGACAGCTCAGCCTCAGGGCAATGGAGATGTCAGCTGGGGGAGGGGAGGCTCTGGTGGAAGGGCGGGAAAGGGAGAAAGCAAGCATTAATCCGCTAAGAAGCAGGGTAGTCACATCTCTGGCCTTCTTGGATCATCTTTTCCAAAACTGAAAAACAATGCAATACAAACCCTGGGGTTGCTACTGCTGCAGGCGCCTGTGTTTGATTTCCACCACTTTTCTACTGCAACATCAAAGCACTGACACTGACCTTGCTATTCCTCCTGGGGTAGGGTGAGCACCACACACATTCAGGCACACAGCCAGATGCGATGGGAAACAGCATCTTGCTGTCTGCTCTTGCCTGTTCCTCTGAGCTCCGAGAGGAGACTTTGTCCCCAGAAGGGCATCCAGGGCACTCTTCAGTCTCACAAGTGTACCCTCCTGCGGTCCCAGCCCTTTGGAGCAAAGCTGCTTCGTGACAGATTGAAAGCGGCATATGAAACAGCTTCTTCAAAGGGAGAGGGTGTCTCTAACGAGCTTTTGAAAGAAGCACGGCCTCACCCCCGCGGAAAGAAGCATGCAGCGGCCACCCAGGCTCTGCAGACGGGCTCTGCTCTCAGAGCCATGCTCCCTGGGTTGCTGGCCTGTGGCATGGCTTCTCAGAAGGCAAGTCCACCGACCTACCCTCACTCAGGAGTCCACAGAGGGCCAGAGCAGGAGCCGCTGCTGTAGGAACAGAGTGCACCGTGGCTCCAGCTGCGCTGTAACTTCCTTCTTTCAGCTCAGTAGTTCTGGCTACAGGGCTGAGTGCATGTGTGTGTGTGCGTGTATGTGTGTGTGTGTGTGTGTGTGTGTGTGTGTGTGTGTGTGTGTGCAAGTTTGTGGGTAGAGGCGTAGGTGCACTTACATACCCATGCATATGGCAGCTGGAAGTGTCATTTTCGGTCATCATCCACCACACAGTCTTCCTGCTGGTTGTTGTTGCTGTTGTTGTTTGTTTACCTGTTTGTTGGCATGTTGTTTTGTTTGTCAACTTGACACAAACTAGAATCACAAAAGTAAACCCAGGAGGAGGAGACCCCATGTGAAAAATTGTTTCCATTGGACTGGCCTGTGGGCATGTCTGTGGGGCATTTCCTTAATTTGCTGCTTAATGTGGGAAGGCCCAACCCACCGAGGGTGGTGTCATCATTTGGCGGGTGGTTGTAGATTGTATATTTAAAAAAAAAAAAAAAAAAGCAAACTGAACTTTCCTCTGCAGTCACTGCTGCAAGGTCCTGCCTTGAGTTCCTGCTGTGACCTGAAAGCCAGATAAAAATCCCTTGCTCCACCAAATTGCCTTGGTCCTCACTCGACTCACTGAGTAGGCTGTGCTGGTCAACCAGGATCTGCCTGTCTCTGCCTCCCCAGTGGTGGAACACAGCAGTTACTGCCACAGTCAGCTTTCTTAACCTGTGTTCTGGGAGTTGAATTCAGGCCTTCATCTTGCAAGAAAAGCAGTGGCCATATCTCTTCAATCCCCTCACTATTTTTTTTTTTTCTGGTTTTGTTGAAACAGCGTCTTTTGTGTCCCAGGCTGCCTTTAAGCTTGATATGTAACCAGGGATGGCCTTGAACCCCTGATCCTGCTGCCTCTGCCTCCTATAAACAGCCACATGGTCAGCTCTCATTCACTTGGGAAACCCACCCAGCTGAGTGGTCACCTCAAACCACAGGGAGAGGACTTTTTCCAAGTGCTTTGGCAGCAGCAGAGATGAAAGGCCTACGCAAAGATCAACCACAGCGTACAGCCCAGCAGAAAAGCGTGTACCTAATGAAGACTGTCATAGAGCATTGCTTTGTTCAGAAGCCCATAGCAGAGTTGGCAAGGGGGACCTCTCTTTCCATATTTGGCCAGAAATGTGGTTGACAGAACAAATGCTACTATTTTGAAATAAATAGGGTGTTATTTTTGTATGTCTGTCATTGGTCTTATGTTCCATGGATGATATCAAACACTACTAAATGTCCATGTAGAAATATTAGACCAAAATTAGAGTGCTGGAGGTTTAGGAATGCAGTTCTCCATCTGCAGCCATTGGAGGTAGATACGCTCTTCCCATCTAAGACCAAATGGGGGTATTTGTAATCATCTTGGCCAACAGATTACTCACCAGGTTCCCACTGCACAACAAAAGGAGCTCAGAGAATCACAAAGTCACTTCTACATGACATGCATCTGCAAGTGGACTTGGTCCCCTGAAAAATAACTCAGGGGATACTGGACTGAACCTGGAGTTAGAGGTTTGAATTAGAGGAACATATAGTTTTGTACAGTGTCAGGTGCCCTTTTAGACTGTATCTGAATACACAGTATCCTGATTTGTCCTGTATTTCCGAAGGTCATTTTACTTAGATGAGGGTAGGCCCAATTTTCTCAAGGCAACAGTGTGACCTGGTGGGCAGCAGCTAAAGAGAAAAAGCAGGACAACCGTGGAATGCAGGGCAAAACTGAGGTCACATGCACATCAGTGGTGTGACTGTCCTGAGGGTGGACACCACGCCCAAGTGAGCAAGGTGGCTTCTGGACTATGGCCCTGCTCACCATCCTCCAGTACACAGCTAGCACCCTTAGAGGTCACACAGCGTAGACACTGTATGATACTATGAAGAGCTGGCTGTCACCTTAGCTTATGACAAGCTCTAGTAGAGATCCACAGAGTCAGCACAGTCTCCCCTCCAAGCCGACAGGCATACATGGTTCACCTTGAGCTGTTGGGCTGTAACCATCCCATCCTTGTGGCAGCATTGGTCAGTGGGGCAGTGACAATCTTTCATAATTAATATCTAGTGGAGCATCTCTGTGTCTCTAAAGACATATGCGTACGGGATGGATCCCTGCAAGGAGCTTGGAGACCTTGGCTAACTACTAGTCCTCCCCAGGACCTGGATTCCCAGGCTGACTGTAACTCTCCTGGCTGAAGCAGAGTGGAGCCATGACTATTAGCATTGGGGACTGTCTGGGATGACAGGCAGTAGGCAACAGGCAGACATTGATCTACCTTTATTATGACTTAGACTATCAGGACCTAGAGGTGAGCCTCCCAGTCTGGGCTTACAGCAAAGTCCAACGGGGAACTCTCAGTCTTCTGTGTGCGTAGGTCTTTGTTCAGATCCACTGAAGAGACCCTGAGGGGCCCAGCATTCTGGTTACATGGTGCAGCCCAACAATAGATGAACAAGCTGAACTCTCATCAGGTCAAGATAAAGAGGAGGCAAACCACCACATCCGGTGGTTCCTCATCTCCCAGGCACCGTTCCTCTGATGAGTCACCAATAGCTGGGCAAGTGGCACTTCATCCCCTATCCACTTTCCATGTCTCCAGGTGACAGGCACACATGGCCAGGGCTCAGTTCTCCTGTGACGTGTGGGCATAGGGGACAGAGATGCCTCTCCGTCCAGCCAGGGCTGCTGCATATTTGCCTCTGAAGGACTTCCCACATGGACTTGTGTTGCAGGGAACGATTCCATGTTGCACAGAGAAGTTCTAAGCCTCTACACAGCTTGTCCAGTGTCCAGGAAGCACAGACAACAACAGTCACGCCTCCACTTGTTTTACAGAGAGCTCCCACATCCATCGACCCCACAGCAGTGAACTCCTAGGTGACAGCAGCTGCCCTATGTTTGGGGATAGCCTTTGCCAATTTCACTTCGCGGTGTCTGCATTTACACATAGCCTTCAGCAACCTCTGGGACAGGGAGGGATCCTGACAGGCTGTGTTAGTTACCTCTCTTACTGTTGTGATAAAATGTAAGACAAAGTCAACCTAAGAAAGGAAGGGATGGCTTATTGGCTCACAGTCTGAAGGTGCAGCTTATTGGGGTAGGAAGGCACAGAGGCTGAAGTGTGAGACAGCTGAGGAGATTGTATTTGTAGTCAAGAATGCTGGCGCTCAGCTCATGGCCTCCTTTTCATTTAGCCAATGGATGGTGCCACCTACATTTAAATGTCTCTGGTTACACCCTAACAGACATCTCAGAAGTGTGTCTCTGACTCAGTTCCAAATTCAGTCCAGTTGACCATGAAGATGGATAACTCATCACAGCCTCCAATGCAGGTGACCAGAGCACAGAGGAGCAATGCCCTGAGTGCTGGGCATGGATGAGAGTCTGGGTTGCTAACACCTGCACTAGCCTCCCTGCTGCCCTCAGAGCCACTGGGCTATAAAGCCAAGGGGCTCCCCCTCTCCAGAGGGTTGCTGGCCTCCTGCTTCTCTCTTGCCTATGACCGATATGTGAAAGCAACTCAAGGAAGGAAGGAAGGCTTTATTCCAGAGTTCAGAGTTCACAGGGCTACTCCATCATGGTGGGGCAGACACATGGCAGGAGGTGAGGAAGGCCAGCTGGTCCAGTCAGGAAGCAGAGCTCTAGCAGGAAATGGTTCTGGGCTGTAAGATCTAAAGGCAGACCCCTCAGATGGCTCAGGGAGTAAAGGTGGTACTATCAAGCCTGATGACCTAAGTTCAATCCTTAGGACTGACAGGGTGGAAAAAGAGAACCACCCCCCACAAATGGTCCTCAGACCTTCACACTCATGCTATGGCATGTGCACACACACACACACACACACACACACACACACACACACACACGTGCGTGCGCACACACACCTTTTTTTTTTAACCCCAGTGACCCACTTCCGGCAGCATGGCTTCAGCTCCTAAAGGTTCAACAGCCTTCCCAAAGAGCACCACCAACTGAGGACCCAGGGATCATTTCACATTCAAACTACTGTAACTCTTAGGATCTAAATGGGAGTGCATTTGCCATTTAATTAAACTCCAAATGGCACAGAACTGGCCCAGATGTGAAGACTCAGCAATTGGCCTGAAGGATCCCATCTAAGGCCAGGTTCTGCTAAAGCTTCTCAAGTGAGCTTCTACTCTTCAGGCTGGTGTGTCCTGCAGGCTTTGGGGAAGCCACCTCTCATGTACCTGCTCTCTCTCCTAACTGCTCTCCTAGCCACAACACCACATCCTCAGCTCCTCCTGCTGCCCAACCAGGAACCCCAGGTACACCATCTCTTCTTTAAGCTGATCATGGTGGAACATATATGCTGTTCTAGCACTGAGGCAGGAGGATTTCTACCATCTGGAGACCAGCATGGGCTACACAGTGAGTTCAAGACCACCCTAAGACTGCACAGTAAGTTGAAGGTCAGTCTTTAACAAATAGATAGATAGATAGGTGATAGATAGATAGATAGATAGATAGATAGATAGATAGACAGATAGACAGACAGATACCTCATCTGTGCTGTGACCTCATCAGTTCGTTAATCTCCAAGGCCTGTTCTATGTCCCATCCTCAGACAGTAACTTCAAGGCTACTTAATGTACTTAACACTAAGAAGTTAATGGCCACTTCCAGTTGTCAAGAGTTAGGCTCTGGGCCTCTCTGTCACAGCTGTGGTGTGTGTGTGTGTGTGTGTGTGTGTGTGTGTGTGTGTGTGTGTGTGACAGAAAGACAGACTAATTCAGACCCACAGGTCCAGCTCGAGTTATATGAACCCAGTCTAGAATCTTCACCTGGTAGTCACCACCCCAGTGATAACTCAATAATATTCAGTTATATTATTCAGCTGAGTCCCCAGCATGCAAATAGCATGGAAGCCCCACCCTCTTCCGAGTCTCAGTCCCTCTCACATCTCAAGCTGGAGGACAGTAGCATCTTTCCGAGCCCCTCACTTGAGCACAAGGTGGACAGTGAAGGCTTCCGTGGCCCCCTTTCCGCCACAGCCTCCAGGAAAGGGCTGATGCCAGCTGGGATTCCGCATCTGGGTTCCTACCCACAGTCAAGGAAAGACCCTGCAGAGGCACAGGAGGACCGGAGGAGCCCCAGGCTGATACTGCCTTCCTGCCTCTTGCCTCCCCTCCTTCTCCCAGCAGCATGTGGGGCACACATGTCTGCCAGCAGTGTCTGCTGGCTAGCGGCTGCGGCGGCTGCTGCTGCGCAAACACATCTTAAGACTCCTTTTTCTTTTTTTAACCTGGAAACTGTCATTTATAATCTGATTTTTATCTTTATAGAGCTTTGGCGCCCGAAGGTATCAAGCTTCTATATTATCTTGTTTCACTCAAGCTTGCAGCACCAGCCTGACATGCTGTTTTATCTTCACACATCAAAGGCGAGGGCCTGGCTACACTAGTTACTATTGTTACCAGGGCTCAGCCCCATCCCTACTCCCAGGGAACTGCAGCTCCCCCTGGGGAACTCAGCCTCCTCCCACCTCAAGTCTGCAAGACACAGCAAAGCCATTGCCTTGAAAAATAATAATTAAATAGCAGAATTTAAAAAAAAAAAAAAAAGCCAGGGCGGAGGGCAGGGGAGCAAAGAACAGCATTTCTGTTGCTTTCCAAAGCATTTCATTATGTTAACGGAGTCAGGGCCAGGGCACCAGCAGGATGCCCCCTTGTTAATGGTTTTCCCCAGTTTACAACACAATAATAAAAGTAGGGTCTGTCTGTTTATGTTAAAATCTTTAATTCAAGGAGCATAAATAATATTCTAGAGGACTTGAAAGGGCAGAAAGGTAAGCTAGCCACTAGGGCTGGTGCAAAGGGAGACAGTTGCCCCAACCAGCCTTCACCCAGTGTGGAACCATTTTGTGGAAGACTGTCTACCATCACCAAAAACCCAAGCAGATGCCCACAGTGGCAAGGGGGAAAGGCCTGCCCCAGGCTCCCTGGAGGGTCTCAGTGCTCCTGTCACTATCCTCATTTCCTTCATATGTAGCCGAAGGTCCACCTCCAAACCCTGTGGTGTGACCCATGGCCAGCTGGAAGAGTGTGCCTAAACTCCCTGAGTGTTACCCATGGGAGTCACGGCCATCTGCAAGACATCAAAGTGAGAGCTCTAAGTAAGGTGACATAGGTATCTGATAGTTTGTGTCTGATGATGCCCCTCACAAGGGAACTTCATGGGCTGTGAGACAGAAGAGTCTGCAATCCCATAAGGTAGCAGCTGGGACTCTAGAGGCTGGACAGGGAGTCAGTCATAGGAAACAAACACAATGGACACTCATTCACCCAAAGCAGCCTTGTGGCCAGAAGTGCTTGAGGTTTATAATCTTCAAGAGCGGAGAAAAGATCCAGGAGCTGGCTACCTCTTGGCACCCACCCCTCCTAGAGAAGGTTCCAATGGACAATGGAGAGAAGCCTTGCTTCTGTTTCCATGGCAACTTTCTCAGCACAGAAGTCCCCTTCACTTCAGGTGCTATGACCAAGACAGTAATTTGCTCATGGCTAAAGTTCAGTAAGTAAATGTTTGTAGCACAAACAAGTTTATTCTCCTAAGAGCAGAGGCTAGAACATAGGAGATTAGATTCCAAGTGATACATTCCTGGAGATTGTGTTACTTTGGGCTTTGTAAAATTACTATAATAAAGTATCCTAACCAGGCTACTTTATTTGTAAAGTAGGGAAACATGGCTCTCCATTCCAGAGGGTGAAGTGTCCATATCTGTTGATAGTGCTGACAGCATTCTGAGGGCATCACTGAGCAAGACATGGAACATCCTCTGGTTTTTGTTTTCCTTCCTTTCCTTGCAAAGTCACCAGGATCCAATCATGGGGTTCCCTCTTAGTGACCTTCCACAATCCCAGTGACATCCCCTGTAAGCATTATGATTGGGCTGTGGTCCTCTTAGCTCCTTGCTATGGCTTCAACTTCAGCACATGAGATGCTGGGGTACATGCTCACACTGTATCCAATTGGTAGCACCATGGTACACCTGAAAAACACCAGTCCCTCACCAGAGAGAGAGAGAGAGAGAGAGAGAGAGAGAGAGAGAGAGAGAGAGA
>OU015746.1:81631290-81648147 GCA_907169655.1 Acomys percivali | reverse complement strand
AGAGAGAGAGAGAGAGAGAGAGAGAGAGAGAGAGAGAGAGAGAGAGATCTTACCAGCTCCCTTGCTCCCTCCCCCATTCAGACCTTGTGTCCTAAGGCAACAGGCCTGGCAGGAACAGCAGTCACCTTAGCAGCAGGCTCTACCTCTATTACAACCTTGGGCTCAACCTTCACACACACAGACAGACATCACAACTACTTGGGCCTGGGTGAAACACAGTCTATTTCACAGGGACAACCCGAGTCCAGACCTGAGCCAAACGCGTCACAACTCTGTCCTTGATGAAAGTTCCAGAAGGAATCGGGACACGAAGCAAACTCATTTCACACCCTAACTAAAGCTGGAGCTGGACTCCATAAGAAGGTTCAGCCTGCGTCTGTAGCCTGGATCACCATCAGTGTTCCCAGAAGTCAGAGCCACAGCATCTCTGGCCTGCCTCTGTCTTCCTAAGTCCTGGCTGTTATTTCAAAACCACCATCTAAACATTGGCACATGTGTTACCCCAAGGGTGGATCCTACACCACACCTGGAGCAGACCAAGTCTCAGGCCATTATGATCTCCCTGTGAACAAGGATATGATTTCTACTCCACCACAGAGCTGAGAGCTCTCCACATTACTGTCCTTGCTGAGCACAGCAGCTCCCTCACTTACGGTCCCTGTCTGTGACTCAGTTCCCTGCGATCCACCTCAGTTCGAACACACAACCTGTGAGCTGAGGATGTGGCTCCATTGGAAGGGTGCCAAGCATGAAGCTCTGGGTCTGTCTGCAGCATGGCATTAGGCCATGCATGGTGGGACACTCCTATAACCCCAGCCCTGGGAGGTGGAGGCAAGAGGATCAGGAGTTCAACACCATCCTCAGCTGTAAAGCAATGTTGAGGCTAGCTTGGTCTACCTGAGACACTGTCTCAATGATAATAATGGTGATGATGGTGGTGATGGTGGTGGCATCGATGACAGTGATAGTGGTCATGGTGACTGTGATCAGGTAGTGATGGGAATAATAATAATCATGGTGGTGGTGGTGGTGGTAGTGGTGATACATAAGACTTTCTCCAGTGGAAAAACACATTTGCATAACTTTTAATAAGTATTGTTGCAGTCTTTTTATTCCATTACCATTATTTATCACTTTCTATGCCTGATCTATATATTGGGTTTTGTTATATATATATATATATATATATATATATATATATATATATATATATATAGTATACATAGGATTCTGTACATTGCATGGCTTCAAGGCTTGCACCGGTGGGCCTTGGATGGTGTCCCCCCCATGACTGGAATTGACTGTATTATGTTTGTTAAAGCATAATTGTTTGAAGTTTCTGGGTCTATTATTAAACTCCCACAGCAGTTCCCTCGTCCCAGCCCTCAGGCCCTGGTTGGGACACATGTGTTTGTAGACAGTGTTTTGTCCCAGCAGCATTCAGAGTCACTGGTGCTTGGTGATGGTAAACATCAGGCTACTGGGGGCAATTTTTGTTTGGGCACTCTCCAAAGACAGTGAGCCTGCCTGTCATCTATAGTAGGAGGTGGCCATCCCCACCTTGGAGTTTTTCCAAGGGTCCCTAGAGAGGGACAGTGCCAGGACTGACTTCAGAGGTATAGCTGAGCTTTGTGTAGCACAAGAGGACCTGTGATTTCCCCAAGGGCACAACCGTCTACCCTCATACCCCCATCTAGTGTCATAGCCCAAATGTCTTCTTTGTGTCCAAGGCACCAACCCTAGTCTGCTTCTACAGGAACCCAATTAGGACACAAAGGAGAATGGTCCATGGATCCTTGGTCTACAACGATGCTCACAAAGACCAGTAGGAACACTCTTGCTGGTCTTTTCCTGTGATAGTCTTACAAATGATTAAAAATCTATCCTCTTACCTTTGAGCTCTGAATGCCTCTCCTAGATGAACAGTCAAAACACTGGCCTCAGAGACTCTGGAACATAGTTCCACACCTGAACTCATGGCAGAATGGCTTATGGCATCAAGATAAGGAAACAACCGTGTGTCCAACAATGAATGAATAGGATACTGTCCCACCACTCAGAGAAAGGGAGTGCTGACACCAGCTACAACATGGGTAAACTGTGAGAGAATCCATGCTGAGTGACATAAGCCAGTCCCAGCAAACCAGATGCTGTGTGATCCCACCCACTGGACATCCTTGGGCTAGTCAAGTCTAGGGACAATGTAGGATGGAGGTAACAGGGGCTGGGGGCAGTGGAAATGCATGCTTAGGGTTTAATGGGGGTGGAACTTCAGTTCAGGGGGGTTCAAAGATTCTGGGGGCTGAGGGTGAGGGTGGCTGCTCTGCACTGCAGACACACTTAGTATAACCCATCTTCACCTCATAAACAGTAGAGATGGTCAATTTTATATTATACGTATTTTAACATAATTTTATGGGTTAAAAAATCACTGGGTCAAAGGAAGCAGATCATGTTTGGGTTCCCTAACAGAAGAATATATAAATATGAGAGTTTTACTGGTTTTCAGGTTAGAGACTGGGTAGTCTCTGCTGGGAAGGCTGAGAACCTGGCATTTGCTTTAGTCTACAGGGCTGGTTGCATCAGCTGTCCCCACCTGACAGTTGAGGGCTGGAGGATTCCCAAAGAACCACTGGGAAATCAGGCCAGACACACTCATCTGCAAGGACTGGTCACCCCGGGTTCTGCCCCTGCATTAGCATTTGAACACAGAGGTCAGAACCAGAGAGTGTGATTCACAGTCACAGTGGAAACAGCAGAGGTGACAGGTCAGTGGCCTGTCAATGCCTGTGCCAAACAGTACTCTTGGCCAGTGGTGTGAGTGAACCCTCCAGGTTCATGGCCATGCAGGACAGGCATCATCATAGTCCTGCCCGGCCAGCTCAGGAGAGTGGCAGAGCACAATGGCCCCATGATGGTCACGCTGCCTGGGCCACCAAGATGACTCTGGAGCCAGTCGGTACTATTGTTTTGACTTTACCCAGTCTTTTTTCTTTTTCTTTTTTTTCTTTTTCTTTTTTTTCTTTTTCTTTTTCTTTTTTCTTTTTTTTAAAGACAGGGTTTCTCTGTGTAGCCTTGGCTGTCCTGGAGTCACTTTGTAGACCAGGCTGGCCTTGAACTCAGAGAGATCTGCCTACCTCTGCCTCCCGAGTGCTGGGATTAAAGGCACATGCCACCACACCAGGCTGTCTTTACCCAATCTTAAGGTTTGAAAATCTGCCTGTTATTCATTTGAGGACATGTTTCCTTTTGTAACTGAGTTGCACACCATAAGCACAACCTGGACATCATATCCGCTGCTGCTACTATGGGCCTGAGTCTTAGTCTGGATTCCATGGAAACCCTTAGAGATGTGAGTCTGAGTGTGGGACGCCTCCAGGCAGGAAAACAACCTGGCCACCAGCCTTTGGCTGAGGAAGGTCTTCCAGTGAAAGGTTCCTGGATGGAAGCATTGACAGGCCAACCTGCAGTCCTCTACAGAGCTTCCCTGTGAGGAGAAAGTGGGCAGGGATTCGGGCCACTGTTTGATTCCCTCCCTGGCGGTCTGCGTATTGGCGCCTGTGTTGGGATTTTTTATAAAGCGATGGTTCTCAAATGTGAATGGGCTTGTCAATGGCCAGAATGGTTGATTGGACACAGTTGCTGAACCCCAAAACCTGGAGTTTCAGATGGATTTGGTGGTCAGGACACCTGAGAATTCTTCTTCCTGGCCCTACTGTGGAGGGGTACCAGAGCTCCATCCATAATTGACTTTGGGGACCTGGGGCCAAGTGAACTGAAAACCTCAACTAAGAGATTGACTCCTGGGCTGGACACTAGTCTGCTGGCTGGCACAATTTGTGGGAGTTGGTTTTCTTTTTCTTTTTCCTTCTTTTTTAGGCAGCAGTAAAATCTGAGTTCAATCCTAAATCCTACATGAAAAGAAAAACACAAAAGTCAGGCGTGGTGGCACACCCTTGGAGAGGTAGAGGCAGGGAGATATCTGGGGCTAACCGGCCAGTCAAAAGAGCTGAATCAGAGTTCCAGGCCAATGAGAGAGCATGTCTCACTATGTCTCAATAAAAGTGGATTGTGCCTGAGGAACTAGAGTAAAGGATATGCACCCCCACAAGCATGCATACACACAGACACACAGACACACAGACACACACACACACACACACACACACACCTGTGCGTATACACAAAGTCCATACTCCCTACATCAGTTGTTTTCTCATGCCTGTGATGAAACACCTGACCAGAAACAACCTGAGGGAGAAAGGGTTCATTTTGGCTCATGGTTTCCGAGCTCTCATTCCATCATGGAAGAGCAGGAATGTGAACAGAAAGACTCCATCCTCAGCACTGGGAATGTGAACCAGCTGTTGGTACCATGATGGGCCCAGAAGCAGAGGCCAGTGCCACCTTCAAAAGCTGCCCCTAGTGAGTGACCCATTTCCTCAGTGCTCCACAGCCTCCACAACAGCCAACTCATCAGCTGAGGGCCAAGAATTCAAATTGCGAGCCTGTGAGGGACACTTGAGGTCCAAGCTCTGACATGCCTTTGCTTTGAAATAGCGTTAGGAAAGGTTGAAGGGACAAGGTCATTACCAGAGCCCCTACCAGAGCCAGTCCCACAAGCCTGGATGAGACCAAACTGGCTTTCTTCCTTCCCTTCAGTCCATCCATTCAAACTTTCCATCCAATGAGCCCACCTTCCTCTAGCCTTCTCCATCTTCTACTTCTACAGAATCTTCTCATCATCCTCCCTCCTTTTCCATCTTGAGGTGTCTGCTGAGATCAGCCCTGGGCACTACTCTGATTCTTGGTCATCTCTGAAACAAGCCCGTTTTCAGCTGGGAACAGTTTCTTCCCTTGGCTTCATGCTATTTACCTTTCACCCTATGACAAAATGCCTGAGGAGAAGCAACATAAAGATGGAAGGGTTTCTGTTGGCTTACAGTTTGAGGAGCTACAATCCATGGTGGGAAGAGAGTGGGGAGGCAAGAGCGGAAGACCAGTGACATTACATTTGCAGTCAGAATGCAAAAGACAAAAGGAAGTAAGGCCGGGCTATAAAACCTCAAAGCCTACCCTCAGTGAGCTGCTTCCTGCAACAAGACGCCGCTTTCTGAATGTCCTAGAACCTTCCCAGATAGCACCACCAACTAGGAACTAAGTATTCAAACACATGAGTTTGTGAAAATGTATATTCAAACTACAATGGGTGAACATGTCACCTGTCCTGAAACCTTTCCAGGAGAGAGAAGAGGGGGAGAAAGGAAGCCAGTTCCTCCTAGCCATATCTCTACCTACTACTACCTACTACTAGCCATACTAGCCAGGCCGTGTTCACCTTCAGGATCCCTCAGTGGGCCTGAAGCCACAAAGGGGACACAGTGCTGATCCCACCATATGCTGGCTGCCTCCTCTGTCCGCCCCTGCCGTCTCAGGTGCAGGTGGGCAGAAGCGCCAGCGGCGTGGGAATGGCCCCCTTTTCCCTTAGAAGCCCAACCTTGAAGCCATCCTGGAACGAAATCAAGGTTTCTGGTATCTGCCTGTTAGCCCCCAGCTGGTGGGTTTGAAAGCAGCTTTGAGGATCAAAGGTATTCTGCAAGGTTATAGGACTTGAAGATCAAGGAGATTCACCTGTTCATCAAAGCAGATGAGCGGGCTTTTCCTGGGAGGTTTCGGCTGGTTCGGTGTTAACCACAGGGAGCTCCACTTTAGGATGAAGACCCTACACATGGCCAGGGAGCTAGAGAGGCTGGAGGGCCTGGCCCCCACACACACATTCACTGTGTGCCCTAGAAGCAGCCCGGGGGAGCCCAAGAGGAGGAAGGACCTGGGCCTGAGGCTGTAAGGTATTACCACAACCTTGTGTGACTGTGGAGAAGCAAAAAGACACCAAGGTAAAGGGAAGGAAGGCAGGACAGAGGCAGCAGCCAGCCACATCCTTAGAGGCAGGCAGCAGTGCTTCACAGATCGTGTGTGTGGACAGGTTGTCCTGTGCTCTGTGCAGAGAAGGTTCGCCCAGTTCTGATAAACTGCTGACACCATGCTATCAAACCACCACAACCCCCTGTGCTGCATGTATGCGTCTTTTTACATGGAGGTGGAGAGGGACAGGGGACACGAGTCTCCTTCCCATGGAACACGGGGCTCATGAGAGCAAACCACTTCCAAACACTGTCCACCTCTTCCCATGATGCCCAGCCTTCCCCAGGGCCAGAATTCCCTCCAGTGGACAAGCTTGGCATGTGGGTGTCTGGGAATTCAATTCATACGACCCCTCGCCTCTGATTCAGGCCAGGAGCATTTATTTCATGGTGATCTGGACATACCTGAATCATATGGCATCTGGGTGTGACTTGGCTCCACAACAGCCATGCTTGTTTTTCAGAATCTCAGAGGTGCCTTCAGCCCTCTCCTCAGAGGCTCGGACAGTAGATGCAAGCTAATCAGGAGCCTTACCTTACACTTTCTGGTGCAGTTTGCTAAGTGCTTGGGTACCCACTCTCACCTGGTGGTCTAAAGGGGCTCCTGCAGCACCAGGCTGCAGAAATATCATGCATCTGGAAGTGAGAAAGAAAAAAAGCAGTATGTGTCCCCTAGAGCCATCTTTCTTGTACACCCCAGGTAGCAGCAGGATTGGCTGAGAAATGCCCTCCTAAGGGAGGTGCAGCCACATGAGCTGGCAGTGAGTGTGTCTGAAACCAGCTCGTTCTCCTTCCCCGACCCTTCATAAAAAGGATTGAGGGGATTTCCCAGCCAACTATAGAATTGGAGGATAGGAAGCACTCACTCTGTATAGACAGAGGGCACGAGTGTTGGTTCAGTCAACATGCTTGCCATGAAATTTTGAAGACCGGACAGCCACATTTAAAAAAATTATATATATATATATATATATGTATATATATATATATATATATACACATATATATATATATACACACATATATACATATATATATGGCAGTACCTAGTTGCAACCCCAGCTCTGGGGAGGCAGAGACAGACAGGTACCTGGGGTTTTTCTGGCTAGCCAAGCTAGCCTTCTTGGAGACCTCCAGTCCCATGAGAGATTACAAAGAAAAACAAAAAACAAAAAACAAAAGGTGAGCTGGCAAGATGACTCGGCAGGTAAAGGTGTTTGCTGCCAAGCCTGATGACGTGAGTTCAATCCCCGGGACCCACATACTGGAAGGAAAGAACAGTCTCTCATAGGTGTTGCCCTCTGACATCCACTTGCAATTCTGGCTATGACATCTCACATCTCACACACACACACACACACACACACACACATACAGAGAGAGGGGGGGGAGGGGGGAGAGATTTGTTTGAAACACCAACATGGACATACACACATAAATATTCAAATTTTTAATACACGCCAGCATGCACGTGTGTGCACAAAGAAAAAGCCAAACAAGTCACCAAGCCACTGACATGAAAGAAATATTTTATCTTTTCTAAAGCATGTCAGATCTGGCTCCAAGCTCCCACCCGCTTGCCACAGGGAGAGAAAAAAAAAAAACTGGTTTCAGTTGTATCTTGCGGTTCCTTCTTAAACTCTTGCGATGTTTGATGCTCACACTGTCCGAGAAAATGAGGTACCAAGCCACACTTGGTTCCCCTTCAAAGCAGCACAGCCCCTCCCCGTCCCCACCAGCAAGCCTGCAATCAGAGCTGGCAGGCCTCCTGGAACTCCCAAAACCTCCTGAGTTCTTTCCTAGAGCCTGACAGCATCCCCTCGCTTTCAGTACAGCATTATAACGAGATGCTCACGGCTCTCTGACTGAGGAATCCAGAGTATGTGCACAGACCCTTCACTGGCCTTCGTTCTGTACCCAGTTCTGTCACAGACACCCCCTCCTCCATCCTCGGCGCTTCTAAATATACATGCTGGCAACCTACAACTCACTCCTTTTAGGCAAAATAAAATTACCCTTAGGTTTCCCAAAAAACTGTGCTATGTAAGTGATCTCTTCAAATAACCAGTTGCTCCTTCCCTCCCTGATTCACTGCGTGAACGTGTCAAGCTGGCCAAGCCTGTTCCTCATGTTTATGAGTCACAGATGTGGACCAGAAAGATCTGGGGGTGGGGGGGTTGGAAGGGCCATCTCCTAAGATTCTTTGATGGTTAGGGAAAGTGGCTTCCAGAAGATGGTAGTTCAAACATTTGGAGATAAAAAGCACACGTGGACCTCCTCCAAGCCAAATGCCTTGCTCAGTTTCCCTGATTCCTTATAGCCAGCTTGTAAGAGGATGCCAGGAATAGTGTAGAAAACCTCTGCAGAGAGTTAGAGGAAAATGATAGACTGTTAGCTCTTCCTGGCTATGAAAAGAACACTCAAAAAATCCAATGGAGTAGGAAAAGGTTGTTTTGACATCTAGTTTTGGAGGCTTCACTTTGTAATGGGCTGGCCTTGCTGTGCCAGGACCCGTGGGGGAGCGGCACATCATACACAGGAGTTCATACGAGAGCAACGCTGCTAGCCAAGGTCAAGAAGGCACCAGGGTCACAGCCCCGGTGATGTAATGTCCTCCTACCAGGTCCTGCTTCCTGAACACTCCTCCAATCTTTCAAAGGTACCGTCAGGCCCTCTATGTGTGGTCCTTGGTGGGGCATTCAAGATCCAGCCATTACTGAGGCAATGCTGGATCTCAGGGGTGAGACTGGAAGCTGAGACCTCCCTTCATTAGGCTTAAGTCTGACGCCTTTGTGTAATGAGGTTTTCCATGCACATCCTCATCTCCTCCCTGCTGCGCATGCCACAGAGACCCAGCTGAGCCTGTGTCTAACGGTGTGGTTGGTTAGGTGGAGCACTCCTGGTGGGTAGGTGGAGCATGCCTGCTCACATAACCATTCCAGATAACTGTGACTAAAATGTGCTTCCAGGGTTAGAAAGGTGGCTTGCTCATGTTAAAAAGCCAAGTACATGTGATACTGTCCACAAGTAACCCCAGTGCCTGAGAGGTGGAGAGCACACACTCTAAAGTTCATGGGGCTACCCAGCCTACCCCAGTCAAGTGCCAGCCTCTTGAGAAACCCTGTCTCAAAACAAACAAACAAACAAACAACCAAGGTGAACAGTATCCTGAGGAATTAATTACACCCAAGATTGACCTCTGGCCTCCACTCATGTATGCACACTCACCCACACAGAGGCTATACCACTATACCTACACCCTGAAAGAGTCAGAGTGTTTGTGCAAAGGCACAGACCCTCGAGCACTTGCCATAGCCATCCATGTATGTTGGATGTGTGTCTGTGTCCCACAGTTTGACATTTCACAGGTCCCGGAGAGCAGACACTCTAAGTCACAGACACAGCTTAAGAGAGTCCCCCAATAGACATGTCCCTCACTGATTGGTGCCTTGAGGACATCCATGCATTTGTCATTGATATCACAGACCTTTCCTAGATAGAATGGGAGTAGGTTTGTGTTCAGCTGCACAGTGTGGAAGTCAGCCATGTGCACTGGGAAGTCAGGCTGGCCCACATGCTGCTCTGTTCCCCCGTACTAATGATGTTCACTTTAAAACATTTGGGGGTCATAAGTTCAAACACAATTGAGCTCATAAAGCCATGACATGTGCTTTTTCAAACACACAACTGAAGTCTAATTCATTGTTTTTCCGCTAAGCTTTTCTTCCTACTAAAGAAAAGCATGCCTGTCTATTTCTCTCCTAAATGGAAAACAAAATCAAACATCCCTTTGTAAGTGTTGACTCTAGAGGAATCAGGAGGGATCCCGCCAGTTCATCGGCACACAGACTGTTCCTTCAGGTAGGCCCTTCAGGTAGGCCACGCACCCACCTGTGAGCCCCCCAAATCCCCCCATTCCCTCCCTTTTCTCCAGATGTCCCTCATCCAAGTCTTTATTGACAGCAATGTAGAGAGAAAACCCTAGAAGGTCAGAGTGACCTTTTTTTCTATTCCTCAGGGGTTGTGTTGTTCTGCCTGGACCTAAAGAAGGGAAGCAAAAAGCTGACAGCCGGGGAGGGACTGTTTGCAGCCACTCCTGAATGTCCCTGTGAGTCCTCAGGGACCACACCAGAGGCAGCAGCATGCTCCTAGTAAATTCACGGTGGTGGAAATATGGTTTGTGCTCACTCACCAGGCTATTCCTTGCATTCCCAGACGAACAGTCCTGTTATCTTAATGGCTTCCTAGGTTTCACACAGAGTGAGCTTATTCTGGTCAGAGTTCATTATGGGGGTATTTCTGGCTGTGACTGGGGCCCAAGCTGCCAGAGAATGAAGTGGGTGTGCACACATGCAGTATATTCTCCCCCCCCCTCTCTCTCACACACACACACACATCTATGTGCATGCATGCATGCCTACATATACATATGCATGAGAGTTAATGTGATTCACCTCCCTAGGGAACCCAGGAACCCTGGTAAGCCCCAGATTTTCTAGGTGACTCTCAATTGTAGGCCACCTCAGGATTCTGCTAGGGGCTCTCACTGTAAACTTGTAAACTCACAGTGATACATATGGACTTGGTCAGTAAGGTCTGTAGACAGGCTGCTAATGACATCAGTCCAGGGCCTTGACAGCATCCCTGACCTCACTCAAAGACCTAGCAAGGTGCTGGAGACAGAATGGGCCACAGACACACTACAGTCTCAAAGCCAAACAGACCAAGAACCACTGAGTTTTAACTCAGATGCTAATGCCAGGGGCAGGGTGATAGACTCAGGCAGGCTGTCCAGAGCCTTCCTCTTGCTGTATGAGGTGATCTCAGTTCCCTCAATCTCCCCGAGGCCCCTGGGTCCCCCTGGCTGGCATTCCTGGAAACTTACCCAGGAAAGAGACTCTTTCTTGTGACCACTGGTAATGCTGCTTTCTCCCTGTTCCATGGGAAACAGGGCAGCCCTGGATGCTTGGCCTCCCAGAATGCCCCAATTCCACCTGGCTCAGAATCCTAGGAGTGACCCCTGAATGCCAAAGTTCCTCCTACAAGCCTTCTCGAGTCAAGACATCTGCTCAGTAACGTCTATGCTAAGGCCATAGCATCAGGAAGCTCTGGGGAATGGGGAAGGGCTAGAGGGCAAGAGCCAACATGGGTTCTGAATAGACCCAGAGCACAAAACAGGCAGACATTGGGGGGCAAGCAAAGGGCAGGATAAAGAAAGCCCAATGAAGAGACCAAATCACACCCCCAGGGCCATCTCTGGAAAGTGGACATTAAGAAGGTGGTGAGGTCTCTGAAGTCCATGAGACCCTGGGCTAATAGGAAACCGTCAGCAAATGAACAGCTGGTGTGGAGTCCTGAACAGAACTCGAGACAGGGCTTGATTAAGAGAGCATTGAGAACTAAGTGGTGGGCAGAGGAGGGGAAAGACAGAAGGTGCGTGACAGGTGTACCTGACAGCTAGAGCCAGGGGTGTGTATTCCAGAGGACCAGCAGAAATGGCTGGGTCCAAAGCACTTGGCTACTACGAATGCCTTGATGGGCTTCATTCACTTACAAGAGTATCTACCAGTCACTGGTTGACGTCAGCACACACACCAGAGCAGCCTGGCTACTTCCTGGAGTCCTCCTGTCACTCCTCCTCTGTGCATTCGTCCTCCTTCAGAGCACTAATCTTCTTTTCCATTCGTCACGTTCCTACTTCTCTAGCCTGTCAATCCCCCATGTTAATATGTTTTTACTGTTTCATTCTTTTTAAGAGAGAAGATGCAGTGCTTAAGTTTCTCTCTACACATCTTCCCACCCACCCCCCAACTCTTTGCCCCAAAGGCCATGAATCAAAGAAATGGCTTCTTGCTCGCCACCCCTGTGTAACTCCTGCCTCTGTTGCTGAAATCCATAACACTTTCTTCCTCCATCCCACTCTTTCACCCTTACTGTGGAAAACTGAAAGGTTGACTCAAGGGTTCTATGAGGTAGAAAGATACCAACTTCTGGGCCTTCTAATGGGAGGAGCTATTACACATCCCACTTACTAAAAAACCGCAAGGGTTTGCTGAGCCCCTCAAGCCTGGAGTCTGTCAGCAGGAGGGACATTTGCCTGCAGAATCTCATCTTAGGCCTTCATTCAAGTTATGAACTTCCCAGAGTCACACCCTGCACAGGGCCACTGTCATTTTTTTCCCCTGTAATCTCTATGTGTCACTCACTTTCTGTGTGTTTGCTGTGTGCATGTGGAGGCCACAGATCAAACCTCACTGTCATTCCTCGATCACTCCGCACTTTATCTTTCAAGGCAGGGTGCCTGACTGAACCTGGAGCTCACCAACAAAGCTAGGCTGGAGCCCCGAGATCCTTAGCCTCTGCCTCAGCCTCCTTAGCATTGGGGTTACAAGCATGCCAACATGTCCAGCTTTTTGTACACCATCAAGGGTATAAACCCAGGCCCTCCTGCTTGCAAGGCAAGTACTTAACACACTAGGCTATCACTATGTCCTGCATCATTCACTTCCAGGCAGCCCAGAGAGTAAGCAAAGCTTGGGACTCTGGGCTTCACTTTTGCTCACAAGTGTCCATGGAAGCCACGTGCTGGTGCCATGTCAGGTCTGAGCTGTCTGTCTTTCATCCCTTTGGTGTCTGTAGTGTCTACAGAGGGGCTCCCCATCAATCAGGACTCAGCAAGTGATATTTTTTGTCCTGGGGTCAGCCACCTTGACTCTTCATAGAGCCTCAGGACTCTCAGCAGGCTGATGGGAGCCCCTTGGGCTTTATGTCTCTCAGATGGACCAGTCTGCTTCTACTTCTGCTTCTGTTCTGGAGGCTTCAGAGAGCCATTTGTTCACACTGATGCTTGGAAGTGACTTCCTCCTTCTATGGCTCTTCTGCCTCACCCTCGGTGTGGCACATTCCTTGCATGCACCACACCACACACACCCTCAGTGCTGTACACACACACACACACACACACACACCACACTGAACCCACACACCCTCAGGGCTGCACAAACACATACACTTCACACACCATACCACACCATACCACACACACAGCACATACCACACACTTACACCACACCAAACCACACACACCACAAACACATGCATTGCTCTACACATACACACAGAGAGACCACATCACGCTTGTGCACACACAGAGGCATGCTGTATAATTCTATTAACACAACATATGTGTAACAGCCAAACTAAGACAAAAGGTGGGATGGAAAGGTCCAGGTTGGGAAGAAGCAGCAGCTTAAAGGGTTCAGAGCTTCAGTCTTAGAAGATGAAAGAAATGGTTCTATAGCCCCACAGTGAAGGCTGGAGAGTCTCCTAGGAGGCAGGCGTTGGGGATGTCTATGAAGGATTCTCCTGCCGGGCGTGGTGGCTCACGCCTTTAATCCCAGCACTTGGGAGGCAGAGGCAGGCGGGTCACTGTGAGTTTGAGGCCAGCCTGGTCTACAAAGTGAGTCCAGGACAGTCAAGACTACACAGAGAAACACTGTCTTGGAAAAAAGGAAAGAAAGAAAGAAAGAAAGAAAGAAAGAAAGAAAGAAAGAAAGAAAGAAAGAAAGAAAGATTCTCCTTAGTAGTTAACTGAGCTTGGGAAGACCCGCCTACAGTGGGTGGTACCATTCCCTGGACTGGATAAAAGTTAGGGGACAGTGAGCTGAGCGCTACTATGGATTCACATGTGGGTTTCCTGATTGCAGATGCAAGGTGACTGTGTCCCTCAGGGCCCTGCCCTTGTGACTCCCCCACCACGATGGCCTGGAACTTTGAATTGTGGGCCAAAATAAATCCTTTCACCCTCAAGTTACTTTTGTCGGGGAATTTTATCACAGCAACAGGAAAAGCATCTAAGACACAGAGGACTGATTGGTGCCAGGACCCTCAAGGATACAAACCCACACTCGTGTTCCTCTTATAAGATGCTCTGGGATCTACTAAGAGCAGCCTCCACACACCCTTCATAGGTGTTAAACTACCTCTGCATCCCTCGTAGTGTGGATGCTGCAAAAACAACTGTTAACTCTACTGCTTAGGGCACAAGGACAGAAGCAATGGTTTCCTGATTGTTTTGACCCATGGCCAGGGATACAGGGAAGCATATTTGCAGGGATGTGATGAGATATACATGGACGGATGCAGACTCAACGTCATGCTGTCTCCGGGTTAGAACATAGCCACTCTGCACCAATGCTGTCTCCTCTGTTTCCTGCCTGCTTTCTGAGCAGCCAGCACTTCGGGCTCTGTCCCAAGAAGTCAGCCACAAATGCTGTGATCCAATCTAAGGCAAACGCCACCAGAGATAGCTGCTGTCTGAAAGAGGCAGTCAGCGAGGCAGGTTCACAGTCCATTCTGTATTACTATGGCTTGGGACATAGTCCCTAGAAGACCAGTCTGTTAACAGCTTGATTGAGGCCACTGACAAGCAATGCTGTCTTCAGGAGATGGGACTTAGTGATTCGCCTTGGAATCCTTAGGGAAACACTTTTGGAGAGGATGGTGAGACTGTGGGCTCTTCCTGGTTTTGCTTTCTGGCCAAGAGATGAGTCACTTTGCCCCACCCTACACTTCCACCATGATGCCATGTCTTGCCACTGGCCCAAAGTAACAGTGCCAGTCAATCACAGACCAGCCTTGAAACCATGAGCCAAAACCAACCTTTCTTCTCTATAAGGTCTTGGATATTTGTGATAGTGATGGGAAGCTGGCTGGCACAGCTGTGTTCTCTAAACAGTGCCATGAAGTTAGGCTTGGTTTTCAGAAAGCCGTGGCTGTGCCTCAATTACTGATAGCTACAAACCATTGCCAGGCATCAGTGACATGAACAGTGTCACAGTGGGGACACCTGGGGATGGTGACTCCCTAAAAGCATCTGCCTCCACACCCCAACTAAAGGGAGAAACCCTTCTTGCTGACAGAATTCAGAACTCGAGAAAGGTGTGGAAGTCACTCTACTGGGAAAATCTTTTGGAAAAGCATTAGGGAAGGCTAGCATGATGGCACCCACCTATAGCCCCAGCACCCAGGAAGGGGGAAGACAAGAGAATCATAAACTCAAAGGCAGCCTTGGCTACATAGTGAGACCCTATCTCAGACAACTAGAAAGAAAGTAGACAGGACTGGCCAGAAGAAAACATTTTGACCTATTCACTGAGGTACTGGCCATAGTTAGACTTGCTTCTCAACCCTACGCCTGCCCTCCTACCCTAATCCACTTGCATTCCTTTATCTCATTGTATGACTTTTCCTGGAGACATATAAACAAATGTCCACTCACTTCAGATAGGGCACCAACAACAGCCCAAAGGACCAAGTCCACCAAACTCTAACCTGATGATCCAGGGAGTTTCTCAGGGTTACTTACAGGAGCTTGAGTGATTCGGAGGCAGCTGCATCACTGAGCAGTCTGCCCCAGCATGGGTAATGACTCAGGAAAGCACATCCCTGGGATGGTCTACATACTTGCAGGCAATTTGTCCAGCTGGGGAGTCTCTTCCCCCAGAACTTATTACTGCCTATGTGATCTTGGCAGGGGCTTTCTGAATCTTATAACTTTCAGGAACATCCTGTGCCTTCTATGTTTCCTTTAGTTCCTAAGTCTTTAGGAGCCTCCTTCTTCCTCCTAGGACAGAAATTGGGTACGTAACAGGTTCTTACTGACACCAAGACTTTCCCACCCCAGAATACTCTTTGTGCTTAGAGAGATCCTTCCACGGCATGCCATCTGAGCAGCCTTTGCTCAGACTAGCCCTGCAGATCCATGCCGCTCGGCCCGGCCCCACCCTTCTTGTCCTTGTGAGGGTCTGACTCTTTGTACCCTTTCCATCTCAGGACTTACTAAGTCACCCTTTTTTCCTGGTGTTATATTTTCTATGCACATTCTTTCCAGAGACTCCCAGGCCCACATGGCACCCACCTGCTTATGAAGTGACCACGCCCCTCCCCGCTCCCCCCAGTGTTTGTGCCCGTGCATTCAGTAGCAGCTCAGAATTCACCGGATGAATGAAGTCTGAGATCTTACAGATGGATGTTGATGATAAATAAAGACAGGAAACTAGTCCTTCTAGTTACAATATATATATTTGTATACACACACACACACACACACACACACACACACACACACACACACACACCAGGTAAGAGTCTGATCCTTAACCCTCCCTGCTAAGAAGAGTTATCAAGACTAAGGAGTTGG
Organism: Acomys percivali; assembly: GCA_907169655.1. NCBI lineage: Eukaryota > Metazoa > Chordata > Mammalia > Rodentia > Muridae > Acomys > Acomys percivali. The sequence goes on along the minus strand of OU015746.1, from coordinate 81,632,025 downwards.
TAATCTGAGCTTCAGGGAGGAAAATGGCCCTCACAGGTAGGTTCTCAGTTCCCGAGTGCTGTGGAATGCTGTCCTCTGCCCATAGCAGGGCTGTTACCACCTGAATCAGAACAGCTGTTAGCACACACAGGTGACCCTCATGACATCAGACCTGTTGCTAGTCCCTAACATCAGGGGGAAGGGAGAGGGTGGTTAGACTTCAACCTGGAGTTCCAGCCACTCACCCCAGCTATGTGTAATTCTGACCCAACCGCACAAGGTTTGGGGAGATGCAAGAGCAAGTAGAGGGTAAAAGCTTCACTGAAGGAGGGCTCCAGCCAAACAGCTATGAGGAAGTCATCATCCGTGCTGGGGTGGGACTTTTGGATGAAGAAATGTTCAGTGTCTCTGCACTTTTGTACTTAGCCCCTCCCCCCTGCTCCTATAAGTAACCTGAATAAGCCCAGTCACCATGCTGGGCATGGATGCAGTCCTTCCTTCAGTCTGCCCTACTGCCCTATCTGGGGTGAATAAACATTTGTTCAAGTGTCCTAGAAATAGTCACCACAGTACACATCTGGAACGTCAAGGCAAGGGGCAGGGACAGTGTCAGGAAGCACAGCACCTGCGTCTTGCATTGTCAAAATTCACAGATCTCACAAAAGGTTGATCCCCAAACCCAAGCATATACCTTAGTCATTGTAGTTGACAAGAGTCCACACACCAAAGCCCCAGCCTTTAAAAAAAAAAAAAAAA
>OU015746.1:81580619-81616165 GCA_907169655.1 Acomys percivali | reverse complement strand
CACACACACACACACACACACACACACACACACACACACACACACACACTGCACCCATGCACCTATGCAAGTTGGGACAATGCCTACCAGAGGACAGCACCCACCTGGACTGGCTATGCATATAACACCCACCCTGGGAGCCTCAGTGAGGAGCTCCCAGTGGGTCTGGAGAGGCTTAACTGTGGCAGATGCTAGAATGGCATCGGGTTAACATGAACAGACTCCCGAATCAACAAAGCAGGGGTGGGGACCCTATGGAAGTGAACAGCAAGTATAAGGAAGGGCTCAGAGGCAGGAAGGGGACACAGAACATTTAGGGTGGCAAAAAGCAGGACGATAAGAATCCTAAAAAGAGAGAGACCAGCTCAGCTGGTGGCAAAAACCGGAACTAGGTACATGGCTCTGACTGGCCACCCAGTGGTGTTTGGATTTCATCCAGGTGGGTCTGCACTTGTCTTGAATAAGTAGGAAGAGCTACACAAACTGGTCCTGGAGGTCAGTGTGAGGAGCCAGCAGCCGCAGGTCAGCCGGGGAGAACTGCAATGCAGGCAGGCTACAGGGAAATCCACCTACTGTCTGGGCTTAAAACATGGAGGTCAGCCTTCTGACACACAGAACCACCCCAGGAAGGAGACCAAGGAGTACACCATGCAGAGATGTGAAGAGGCGACCCCAGGCTTGCCCTTGCTGCTCACAAACCCGTCGTCACCCTGCTATGTGCTGGACATGCCTGGAGGAATAGTCACACCGCTCCTGGAGGAGGCCTGGCTGGGAAAGGCAGAACCTGCTCAGCAACAAGTGATAAACACAGAACTGGCGATGTGGTGTCAGTAAAATGCTCCTGTGGAAGGGTAAGGACCAGAATTTGACACACAATGCAAGTGAAAATGCTGGGAGTGGTGGCAGGCACTTGTAACTATGGCTCTAGGGAGTTGGAGACAGTCAAATCCCTGGTGGGGCCGGATAGCCCAACCTATTTAGTAAGTCCCAGGTCCCAGTGAGAAAGCTTGTCTCAAAACCCACTTTGGAAGCCTGGCGTGGTGGCACATGCTTTTAATCCCAGCACTTGGGAGGCAGGGGCAGGCAGATCGCTGTGAGTTCAAGGCCAGCCTGATCTACAAAGTGAGTCCAGGACAGCCTAGGCTACACAGAGAAACCTTCTCTCAAAAAACCACTTTGGGTGGCACGTGAAGACCAACATCAGAGACTGCCCTCTGGCCTCCACATTCACTCACAGTCACATGTGCACACCCAGACCCACACATGCAAGTGTGTGTGTGTTTGTGCACCAACACATAGATCCGGACATAGAAGGCAACATGAGTAGATTAAAGTCTGAACATGGCCAGGCCCTCCTCCCTCCCACTTCACACACTCAGCTTGACTCTGCACCCAGGTATTTAGAACTCACCTGCAGACATAAAAGATGTGTGTATGTTAATGTCCTGTCCCTTTAAGTCCAAAGCAACATTGGGAAAAATACATGGTGGAGTTTTGTTCTTTTTTTTTTTTTTTTTTTTTTTCTTTCCTCCTGTAAAGTTCCAAGTTGAGAAAGACCTTTTGGGATGGAACAGTTGCATAAGTGCAGGATTAGCTGTCCTTGATTATAAATAAATGAATGACTGTGGGTAAGGAAAACCTGGATTATGTCAGGGACTCACCCCACCCCCATCTTTAAGACTTAGCTGGAACCAGCTGGTTGCTTTATTTTCAGGCTTCACGAGTCTCTGTCACTTGCTCCACAAACCTGCATCTCCTGCTAACCACCCAAGCGCCTGAGTCCAAACACTCTGGTATCACACCATATCAAGGGCGTCTCTTCAGCTCTCTGGCTTCTCCACACCTAAAGAGCACTCTGGTCATTAGCCCCTGCCTCTCAGGGTCTAGCCTGGGGCAAGCAGCCTGGGACAAATAGGAGTTTACTAATGGAACCACTGCAGAGCAGCCCTTGCCAGGGCTTTTTGACGCGGCACTTGCAGTCAGCCTGGACTCTATGTTCATAAAGAAGTAAGCAGGGAGGAGGTCAGGGATGGAGCCCTGTGGGTGAGATGCTTTCCTAACACGCAAGACGCTGAGCTCCAGACCCAAGCACCACGTAAGGCGGATGTGGCAGAGCAAGTGTGTGCCTGGCACTTCGGGTTCGAGGCAGGAGGATGAGAAGTGTGAGGACATGAGAAGCGCAAGTGGAGGCCAGCCTGAGCTACACGAAACTGTCTCCACAAACATACAAGGGAGACATGGAGCTGTGGCCGGAGATACAGGGGCCGCACATCCCGATGGTGACTAACCGAAATGGCCTTTAAGGCCAGGCCTGGCCAAGCCCGGCTTTGCTTCAGACCGTCTCCTGCGTCTGTGACTTCATCCTATCATGAAGACCAGGTGGGAGGGATGGTGTTTGGTGGACAAACATCAGGGTTTGACTTCAGCTCCTCATTGCCCTTGTAAAAGCCGGGTGCAGAGGCACATGCCTGTCATTCCAGCACTGGGAGGGGCCATGCAGACCCTCCCCCCGCCAGGCTCATTCACCAAACCGTGTAGCTAAAGCAAGGAGCTACAGGCTCAGTGAGAAAGTTCATGTCAAATACTGAGAGGGAACGTGATTGAAGAAGATGGCTTACATTTACCTCTGGCCACAACACACACACACACATACACACACATGCATATGTACCTATACACATATGTGCATACACACATGAACGTGCACACAACACACAAAAAGAGAGACAGACAGGAAAAACAGATTCGGGAGGAGTTTAGGTTCCAGTATCTCTCACCATTAGCCAATAGCACAGACTATCCTCTTTAGGGGGAAGCAAGAGTAACAAGGGGGGATGGACTTGTTTCAACTCATGAATATGCTTTTTTCTTCATTTAGTCATTCGATAACCATCTACCAGGTGCCTATGATGGAGCAGGTGATAAATGCGTGCTGGGGCCATAAGCCTCCAGCGGCTAGACAATTGGGAGGCAGCAGGCAAACCGCTTGCAATTATGATCAAGTTGGTACAGAATTCAGTCCACCCGAAGTGCCAGGGGACACAGGAGATGGGATGCAAGTAAGCAGAGGTCAGGAGCTAGGCCAAAGGGAAGCTTTGCCAGGATCTGGGCTCCTCAGCTCTGTTTACTGAGGCACGGCGAGGTCCTGGTGGTCCAGAAGGGTTAGGGTTGCAGATGGAAGCCTAGGGGTAACCCCTCTCAGAGTCTTTCATGTTTCCCCGGGGAGAGGTGCCATTCTTGGTGACCATCAAGCGGGGGGGAGGTTGAAGCCAGTCCATGTGTATCAAACTCTTGCTTGGCTACCCATCCCTCCATGTCCCTCGGCATGCTTCAACTTCTCCACGCATAAAATGGAATAGCAGAAGCGTGCTCCCCCAGCTCAGGCAACATGATAAATGGATAAGTCCTGGAACAGAGAAGACGCCACAGCGGCTGGATACGGATGCCTACATCCTGGCCTTTGGCCACAGGGCGCTGGCACTGTACATCCAGCATGATGCTCTCCAAGGCAGATCAGTTGGAGTAATAGAGAACGAAGGGAACAAGAGAGCTTGGCCAGTAGTTAAAGCTGGTGGGAGCGCCTAGGCAAGAAGACTGAAGTGGGGCTAGAGAGATGGCTCAGCGGCTGGGAGCACTGACTGTTCTTCCAGAGGACCCGGGTTCAATTCCCAGCACCCACATGGCAGCTCACAACTGTCTGTAACTCCAAAATCTGACACCCACACACACATACAATGCACATAAAATAAAAAGAAAGAAAGAAAGAAAGAAAGAAAGAAAGAAAGAAAGAAAGAAAGAAAGAAAGAAGACTGAAGTGCCCAAAGTCTCCATAGGTCAGCCAGCCCAACAGGACAGGAAAGCAGCCCTATTAGGACTCTCAGAAGGCAGGCAGGAGCCTACAGCCAGCTCCCAGTTTCTCCATCTTTGGTGGTACCAGTGACCCATGAAAGAGCTGGTGAGCTTTACACCAAACTTTCACAAGCCAGTGTCCTGGGAAGTTGTGGAAGCTGACAGTTAGCTGGCTGGTGGTAGATATCTGGCCCTATGCCAGCCTCAGGAGCACATCAGCCTTGAATAAACTTCTCTTGAGAACAACTTAACCTGGTACCTCTGGGGATGGGTGATAGACAAGATAGAGGGTCTTCAACAAGCCTCACCTCCTGGGATCCATACCATGTGACCTCTTTCCCTAAGTCCACTGAACCTGGAGCTTGCTTCTAGCAGACAGGAGATGGTACCACAATAGGTTGTTCTCAGTTGTCCTTTATCTATTTTTATTATTTAGTGGTGGTGGTGGGGATTGAACCAGGGTCTCACACACAATAGGCAAATCCTCTGCCCCAAAGCTATGTTCCAAATCAGCTGACAGGGTTATCAAAAACAAACAAAAACAAAAAAGCGTGATGCGACGAACAGCCTCAGGAGAGAAGATCCTGTGACACGCTTCTTGAAGACAGAGCTGCCATGAGGCGGGAAGGCCAGGGAGGGGCCTCAGGCTAAGCAGCAGAAAGCACCCACAGCTGGAGCCAAGCACAGCCTACCGCAGCAGTCAGATACTCATGGGGTCTTTACCCCACAGCCGTAGAAGATGTACTCCATCAATGGCTTGAGAGAGCCTCGAGAGCGGCTCTTCATCTCATCAACAGGGAGAGGCCTGGTCCCTCTGGTAGAGTGCTTGTGGAGCGCTTGTGAGGTCTGGTTTCATCCTCAGAATGACACACAAGAAAACAAGGCCCCAACAAGAGGCAGGACAGGGACACTGGGCTTGCCCATGACCTTCCAAGGCAGACAGATTTCCAAGTTGAGAAGTGTCACCCTGTGCCAGGGCAGACCCACCTGGTTCTCACCAGGCCCCCAGAGGAACACTGACAAAGACCTCACTGTTACCTGGTATCCTCTCTCTAGTCCACTGCTACTCAGGGTCAGCTCAGTGTCCCCAGCTGGAGCCTCAGTGGAGGCCACCTCCCAGCATCCACATAAGTTTGGGTGGTGCCAAACCCAGTGAAGGTAGACAGAATGTGGCCCACAGCCCAGGGAAGGAGCCTTTGAAACCCTCTAAATCATCCCCTTTGTTCCAAATACCCCAAGGACAGTAAAATGATCTGGAAAACAAATTCCCACAAAAATGATTCACCGGGAAAGACAAATGTTCATGAGTCTGACTTCTACCTAAGCCATCTGAGCAGGTCCACATAAGCCACAGGACCTGCCCTTTGTTTCTAGCAGAGAGGGTCAATCGGCCTCCTGTGGGCCACATCTGCCCATGAACAAACCAAGCTGCTGGTGAATGAGGGCAGAATAGCCTGTCCCTGAAAGCCAAGTGTCTGCAGAGAGCACGCAGAGAGGATGCGGCCTCCCAGTCTGCAGAGCAGGGACTGACACACAAATGCTCCCAAGAGCAGCGCTCAGACTTTTGTTCCTCCCTCAAAGAAAACCCACCCACTGTCCCCAGATGAAACCGCCTTTACAGTGCTTCCAGGACCAAAGTGGGATTTGTACAGCTCTGATTGTTCGGGTGGGCTGGCCCCCAGGCCCTCTGAGTCACACCGGAAGAGGCATTCTTCATAATTCTCTGCAGGCCCTGCAGGCTTTGTCTGTGCACTTGCCTGTTTCCTGTGCCGCCCCCCAGTCCTTCCTCCACCGGCACACGCTGGCGCTGCAGAAAGAGCCATCACTGTGTGTGCTCACCTTAAAAATTAAGCCAAAAAAAAAAAAAGAATTTAGTTTCTCCTCATCTGCTTTCACTGAGCACAGAGGAGGGAAGAGAAGGCCTGGAAGACGTTGCATCTTGGAGAAACTTTTCTCCTTTTGCTGAATCTTAGCCCAACATGGCTTCCTGACCCCTCACCGAGAGAAGGAACCCTTAAGCCCTACATTGTTAGGCACAAAGTTTGCACACTCCACAATCTGCTGCCTCAAAGGCCTAGAAGTTCCTCACCAGGAAGTTCCTCACCGCTCAGAGCCTGCTAAGGAGGAAGAGAAGGCTTGGAGACCCAGCAAGCCAAGCACTAAATTCTAGTGGGACTGGACACAGTCCAGACCTCACTGCACTCAGGTCAGCACCTTTGGCTAACTTCCTAGGCCAGGAACTTCCTACACAGGCCTAGAAGAGAAAGGGACTCTACTCTGGGGGGCTCCCAAGGGGGTACGCCGTCCTCCCTATGGTTCTGTGCGGCTGCAGTTAGTCACAAAGCTGGGGGCCATTACACTGAGTGGCTGCCCTGCTTGACTGGCCTGCTGGAGGTACACCTGTGAGATCAGCATCAAAAAACGAAGAGGTCATTTCAGACAGGGACGGCCCTGAAGAGACTTGTGGCGACACAAACGAAGAATGTTTCGGAGAGGTGGCCGTGGAAGACATGACACTTGGCCAAACTAGAGGAGCAAACTTTATGCGGGATCTGCAAGTGGTCAGGCACCTGGAAAGCCAGAGCCATTCACGAGGAGAGGCCAGATGAAAAGGAATGAGGAAGCCAGAGCTCTGGCAGCTGTGGGCACTAATACCCCAAGTGAGAAGCTACCGAGAACCTTGCCCTGCCCCCACCCCACCCCACCCCCTCATCCCCGCCTGCACCATGGAGACACCAGCAGAGAAGGGCACGTTCAATCCAGGTTGCTAACAACATATATGACCGTATGTATCTAGTCTGTGTGCGGTAATCTCTCACACAAATCCTTGAGCCAGAGCACACACTGCACCCACGGGAGTGGGGAGGAAACAACGCATAGGGATCCTCAGCTACCATGCCTGGAGTTCCAGAGACCCAAGTGTTCAAAGCCCCAAACTGAAACTTTCTTAGACTAAGACAGTTTGCAGCCATCCAACACCTCAGCAGCTTGAGGGAGCCTAAGGGGCATGGATGTGTCTGTCAGTTACTACGAGGGAGAGACGCTAATCAACCAGAAAAGTTACTGATTTCACCAGGCAGAAGCGCGGCCTCGGGCAGCTGCTGAGCCAGGAGAGGCAGAGTGTGCAGGCAGGCCCACCCAGCTGCCCCTGCCAGGGCACCGCAAAACACAAATGTTCCATGTTGACTGAAAAGCTAACGGAGGGCAAGCCTGCTGACACCCACGAGGCCCATGACCTAAAGGGGTGTCACCACCACCCTGCTGTGGGACCAAACGGCAACTGCATGCCCTGCTCACAGGGTAAACACACTCCAGCTGCCAGGGCCACCCTGGACTCTCCTAGGACCACAGGAAGCAGGCCTCTGAAGTTTCCTAAATCTAACAGCCTACTCTCCCGTGGGACTGAAGTTTTTAGAACACCGTGTAAACAAACCTCAGGCCTGCTGCCCTGCCCTGGGCTGAGGGGCAGGAGGAGCTCCACAGTGAGCCGGATCCTGCCTCCTCCATGCACCCCACAAACCATAACACACAATATACACTACACACAGAGACCACGTATCCCACATCACATAGACACACTCTATGCAAACACACAGAACACACACTCATTCCACACAAGACAAATACACTCTATGCAGACACTCACAACACACACTCACATACTAAACACACACACAACACACAGACACACTCTATGCAAACACACACTCACATACTACACACACACAACACACACACTCTATTCAAACACACACAACACATACATACTACACACACGCAACACATAGACACACTCTATGCAAACACACACAACACACACTCACATACTACACACAAAACACCAATCCCACACTACCCAGACACACTATGCAGACACACACGATTCATACTCCCATTATACACACACACACACACTCCACACTACATAGAAACATACTCTCAACAGACATACACACACATTCATATACTACACACACACACACACACACACACACACACACACTATGCATACACACTACAGAGGCACATACAACATAGACTATGTCACACCACATCCCATATGCCCTAAACTGGAGCTGTTGGGAGACAGAACAGGATTGTGTCTCAACACTGAAGCTTGAGAAGCTGTTGATTTTAAAGCAGCCAGACCTCAGCCTTTCATACCCCTTGATTCAAGTCAGGGTCCTTTAGACAATGGCAGCTGTTTGTAGCTGTGTGCAGTGCCCCAGGTCAGACAGCCTTGTGAGATGGTGATCTGGAGACCCTCCCACAGAGTCTGGGGACATTGAGATCTTCCATTTGGGCCACACCTGCAGTCCCCAGTGAGAAGCTCAGGAGAGACAGAGTACTAATCTTGACATTTCAGGGGTAAGAAAAATGTCCCCGAGCCAAGGAGGTCAGGCCTTGTGCCTGAGTGAAGTCTCTATCCTGAGCCCAGAAGGCTCTCCCAGTGTCATCAGAGCCTCAAAATTGCTCTAGCAGCCCATCTGGCTGTGTGACCTCTGTCCCTTCAGACTGGAAACAGAAAACCCCAGAGTCCAGGCAAAAATCTGATAATGTGGTGATGCCATCAGAATACTCCCAAGCAAGGTCCCTCCATGGACTGTTCAAAAGGCCTGCTTATTAGTCTCTCAGACAGAAGGGCATGTTGCTCCCATCAGACAGACAGCTGCAGGCAGTGGGAGCAGAGGCCAGGGCCCTACATGGGTCAGAAGGGCTTAGTACCTTCTCTTTCTCTTAGAGGGAGCTCAGCAGACTGTGCCTGGGGTGACCCTAGTCAGCACTTTGGACAGTTTATTTCTATTTACTTACTTTTTGGTGCTAGGGACGGAAGGCAAGCCTTGTACATCCCAGGCTAGCACCCCTGGGCTGAAGCCCAGTGAGAGGGCACTGGCAATTGCAGCCACAACCCTGAGCAGCCATGAAGACAGTGACTTTCCTTAGACAGCATCTCTTTATTCACCCTGATTTTGGAGTTTTCAAGGCTCCACTCCTTTCTTAATCAGTCTATTCTTGTCTAATCTTCTGCCGGTGGCATAAATACAGTGTTGTTCTGTTTCAAATTAACTTGTGTGTCTGGGAGGGGTGCACACATGTAGCCTGTGTGAAGTGCCCTTTATGTACAGACGTGAGACCAGAAGAGATGTCAGGCACCCTGTTCTACCACGCCAAGTCTTCTTCTTTCCTAGAGACGGTCAGTCTCTCACTGAGCCTGGACCTCACCAATATTTTGGCTGGGCTGGCAGCCAGCAGGACCTAGTGATCCTCCTGTCTCCACGCCCACCCCAACAGCATTGGCTTTACAGATGTGCACAGACAAGCCTGGCTTTCATGTGCAAGGCTAGAGATCTATACTTAGATCTTCGCGCTCTTACAGCAACCCGCTGAGCCATACCTTCCACCCCTCCCTGACCCTGGCCTCCACACTCTTTCTAAGAAGTTTACCAAGGAGCCTGTGGGTGGAATTTACCAAGGAGTCTGTGGGTGGAATTTTGGGGGTGTCTGAATTTGAATAGATCTGAAATTGCATCCTGTTTTCATGAACCTCTAAGTAGAACTTTTGGCTTCACTATAAATGCAAATCACTTCATTGGAGGATTTGGAGTACCCATGCTTTATGCTTTGAATGGAAATCTCTCTCTCTCTCTCTCTCTCTCTCTCTCTCTCTCTCTCTCTCTCTCTCTCTCTCTCTCTCTCACACACACACACACACACACACACACTTCATGCATTGAACACTTCATCACAGCTAATAGAGCTACGTGAACACAGAGCTTAGGGATGAAGGCAGAAGGGTTTGCCTGCTCTATTTCTGGCCCAAGATCTCTGTTTCATAGCCATTGACCTCTGAGATGTGAGCAAGCTATCTCAGGCCACTGAGGACCAGGCACCTCACCATCAAGAATACTACCAAGCCAAGCTGCTTAGCCAGGTGTCACTAAACATCAAATAGTCTAGCAGTCCTTTATGTCTTTCTGTACACAGCTTTAAAAAAACAGAGATAATGGAGGCCGAGAAGATGAAGACTCATCTAGTAAACTACTTGCCTTGTAAGCATGAGGACCTGAGTTCTAGTCCCCCAGAGCCCACATATAAAATGCCTAGCATGAGTTTCAATTCTAGCTCTGGAGAGAGATGGAAATAGGCGGGTGTCTGGAGCTCACTGACCAAACAGACTACTCACTTGGGGAGCTCCAGGCCAATGGAAATCCCTGTCATTAAAAATAAGATGGAGTGCTCGCTTCGGCAGCACATATACTAAAATTGGAATGATACAGAAAAGATTAGCATGGCCCCTGTGCATAGATGATATGCAAATTCGTGAAGCGTTCCATATTTTTTCAGTCTGTAGGCAGTACTCTGTAAATAGATTGTTAAAATTCAGTTGGATTTTAATTTCTAATTGTTTGTTTTGTTTTGTTTAGGCAGAATCTAGTTATGTAGCCCAGGCTGGCCTGGAACACATGCACATGCACATGCACACACACTACACCTACACACATAGTGAACAAACATTACATACAGCTAGACGTAGAGACACTACATCTGGTCTCTCCCCTAAAAATATGAGTGGAAATACTGTCTGTGTATACAGCATAAGCAACATGACGGCCAGGCTTTGTCTGATTCTACGAAGCACTCGCTGTGTTTCTGGCACCCAGTCTCGCGTGTTGAACTTGATAACTATTGAGCAAACACTCTTTATTGAACTAAAAACACTGGAGAAGCAAGTGCTTAGGAGTCCCCATGTTTAATAGAGTTTTTAAGTTATGAAAGCAATGCTTGCTTATAGGGAAAAAAAAAGCTAACAGGTTCAAAGAGTAAAACTTGAACTCCTTTTGGCTGGGTATGCAGCTTAGTGGTAGAATATGTGCTTCACATGTGCAAGGCCCTGAGTCTAGTCCCAACACACACAAAACACACACACACACACACACACACACACACACACACACACACACACACACAAACACACCAAAAAGGAGATCCATCTTGCCTCCCTGCTCTGACTTTCCCTCTTTCCTCCCTGGGGTCTCCCTCTATGAGCTTTCTGGCACAAACCCTTTCCAAACTTTGTAGACATTGTAGACATTGGCAAAGAGCTTTTTGCTTTGGATCTTTGGGGGCTTTGTTGTTATTTGTTTCTACTTTGGGTTTGGTATTCGGGGTTTTTGTTTGTTTGTTTGTTTGTTTGTTTTGTTTAGGCAGAATCTAGTTATGTAGCCCAGGCTGGCCTGGAACTCACCATCCTCCTGCCCCAACCTTGATAGTACAGGCATGCACCCGGTTCCCTTTTTGCTTTGAGATGCATATTGGAGCGCCTGAGTTCATCCAGAGAACAACCAGGACAAAAGTGACTCAGGGTGGAGACTGAGACATAAAACACGTGAGGACACTAAGGCCCCAGCATTCCATCCTTACAGTCTCCTAAAGGAAAATAAACGGCCAGTCTAAAAAATCAATGTCTAAATGAGCCCTGTCGTCCTGAGAGATGGAATCCAGGAGAAGCCAAGGTCATGCCATAGCCAAGGAGAGAAACGAAAGTCTGGCTCCTCAGCTAGAGGTGGAGGGAGAGCCCCAGGCTCTGTGCTTGGCTGGAGATCAAAGGCCGGAGAACAAGACCCACGCTGACCCCAAAACTCTGGGGTTTGATAGTCAAACAGCAGCAAAGGCCCTGCTGGCCCTGGCTGGAAGATGAGATTTTTTTTTTTTAAGATTTATTTATTTATTTAATGTATGTGAGTACTCTATCTGCGTGTACACCTGCATGGCAGAAGAGAACACCAGACCATGCTATAGATGGTTGTGAGCCACCATGTGGTTGCTGGGAATTGAACTCAGGACCTCTGGAAGAGCAGTCAGTACTCTTAACCTCTGAGCCATCTCTCCAGCTGGAGGAAGATGAGATTTTTAAGGAGGATACAGGCTTTGTGCTGAAGCTGTGTGGGAAATAGCAGAGCAAGAGGCCAGGCAAGCATAGCACAGAGATAGCTCAGTGGGTGAGGCACTTGGTGAGCAAGTGTAAGGACCAAAATTCAAAACCTCGGAACCTATGTAAAGGCAGACACAGCAGCACGTGCCTGTAATTTCAGGGATCCTGTGACAAGATCTGAGAAGGACAAGATAACCCCAGAAGTCCACAGGCCAGCTAGTGTGGCATCCACAAGGACAAGCTGGTGACTGTAAGACCAATGCCTATAGGTTGTCTTACACACACACACACACACACACACACACACTCGCATGCACTTGTGCGCAAACACAGAAATACACACAAATACAACATGCACACATACCAATATATACGCGGCTTTTTACATTCAAAAAATAAGCCAGTCAAGGAAATATCATTGCAGCATCAATCCTCTACCCCATTGTCCACACCCAACCCGAACAGAACAGATTCAAATAGAAGCCATAATCCACCCCCCAAAAGGCAACACCCTGTGTCAATGTTTCTGTTAGAATGTCCTGATCCCTGAGAGGGAGTTTGGGTGATAAAGACTGGGCAGCCACCATCTTAAGAGGGACGTGGGACCACCTGTCCACCTGAAAGCCTAGGACAGCATCTATATGCCTGGCTAGCCCCTTTAGATTATTGAAAATCTTAAGCTGTGTCATGTTCCCAAGCCATGACACACACGGGCGTCTTGTAACTTTAAGCAATGACTTGGATTCTGGACCACACATAAGTCCTGGTTTATCTCTTCATCTCTCACAGACACTTGCATACATCTCTCTTTCCCTCAATTCCTTTCCCAGCACAGACCATGTTTCTGGAAAATCTCTTGACTGACAGATGCTTTCCCAAGGGCAGTATCCTAACTGTAGAAGTGCTAGACAAAGAGCTGGCAAAGCTTCCTCTGAGTGGGAGCCTCTCCTCCACAGACGCGATGTGAAGGCGGCCACTTCCCTACTGTAGTGATTTTATATACTGAATTAGGGACAGTTCTGTCCTAACAATTTTGATCTTTTACCTGAGATGACAGCACATCACACACCACACCACAAACACACACACACACACACACACACACACACACACACACACACACCAGTCTTTTTTTTTTTTTTTTTACCCTTTATCTGTGTATTGAGGGAGGATCGCACGTATTTGTAAGTGTGAGCACACCTGTGGTGATCAGAGGACTGCTCAGCTATCATTCCTTGCCTTCCACTTTGTTTGAGACAAGGTCTACTGTTTGCTGCTGTCTGCCTACACCAGGCCATGTGGCTGGCAAACTCCGGAAGTTTCTCTTGGCTCCACCTCCGGTCTTCCTGTAAAAACACTGGGTCGGGGCAGAAGAGGTGGCTCAGTAAGAGCCCTGGGCACTCTACTAAAGGAGCACAATTCAGTTTCTAGCACCCACACAGCCTCTCAGAGCCGTCCGTAACTCCAGTGCCAGGAGCCTCTGGCCTCCTAGAGCACCAGGCACACATGTGGTGCACAGACAAACACGCAGACAAAGCACACAGAAAATAATATATGTTTTTAATTTTGTAAAAGTACTGGATTGGCTGAGACGGGCGTCTGGATTTAGGTGGGCTGGGGGACCTGAACGAGGCAAGGGTAGCCCATCACCTACTAGAGCCATTGTTCAGACCTCTCAGTGAATGGGTTTTAGCGCTGAGCTTGCCAGGGTGCTTTGAGAAAGCAAAGCAAACGCTTACACCACAGGAATCCATCGTCTCACCATCCGGAAGTCCAGATCCCAGCCTCCAGGTGTGGGCAGGGTTGAGTCCCTTCAAAGCCAGAAGGAAGAGTCTACAGGCCTGTGACAGTCTCTTAGGGGGTTTACCATCATCCCTATTGGGCTTGGCTTAAAGAAGCATTGTCCAATCCCTGCCTCTGTCTTCCCCGTCTGGTGACTGTGCCCAAATCCCCCCCTTTTATGAGGTTACCAGCCTTGCTAGCTTACAGCCCCACCCACTCCAACGGGGCCTCACATTAACTAATTCTGAGGTGCTGGCGGGCACATCTTACTGGGGGCACAAGTGCCACAATGTCTTTTAATAGTACTGTAAGACAGTACAAGCTCTCAGTGATGCAGTGAATAAGGCATTCCTTGCTGCCAGCAGTTTTTTTTTTTTTCCTTGTTTTGTCTCTTGTGATGCAGGCAAGCCCCAGATAGTCAAGGATGGCCTTCATCTTCTGGTCCTCCTGGTCCCTTCCCCCAGGGCCAACTCTCCTGCCCTCTCTCCAACATGCATCTGCCTTCGTAAAATTAGGTACAAAGCCCTTTTCTTTCAGTCTTCCAGAAAAATAGCCCAAGAATGCAGAGATCAGCTCCTCCTCTGAAGCTGTGTCCCACATGGGCTGTAATCTATTTCACCTCATCCTTGTAGTTTGGGTTTTGTTTTGTTTTTGTTTTATGAGCAAAAATAAACAAACAAACAAAAACCCAATTCTATCTGTATTTCCAAATGTATGGGTGGTAAATTGATGCATCCCCTAACTGAAGCTTGTAACTTGGCCCCTCTTTTCCTCTGGCAAGTTCTAAGTGTGCATGAGGACCACTGTACGTGGGTCCAGGAAAGGGAGGTCCTGGACCTGGATATGGTCCCTAGTTTATGGGCTATCCTCTGCTACTTAATGTTTCACAAACTTGTGTTTCTCCTCTCCCTCCTCTTCTTTACCTTTTATTCTAGGTTTTTCTTCTCCCTGGGTTCAGGGATGAATCACTTGGCTTGTATCTTTTCAGTCCTATGTGTTTTCTGTTCATAATTTTTAAGCTTGCCCTTTCTTTATCAACACATACAAGGGTCTCTTAAGAGTCACTCCAGATTCTGTGGTTGACTCGAATACGCAGCTCTGCCCTTCACCACTCCTTCAGACACATTGACTTTGCCTTTTATTTATTTCCTCTGTTGCCAAAAAGTCCATTTGAATATTGTATACATCAAATCTTTGCAGGGGTGGCTATGCCGGGACGGCAGCTCCTCTGGGCTTCCAGCTTCTACGCAATCCGTCTAAATGGAAACCAGTTCTCACAGAAGAGGCTGTCAGGAGCCCGAGAGGAAAGGCTGCCAGCATCCACCAGGGTGGCCTGCTCTGCTATAGCTTTGGATGCCCAACTCAAAGGCCTAGCCGGGGCTAAATCGGAGACCAAAACCAAATTGGAGCAGCTTGTAGCCACTCAGGTAGAAAAGCCTTGAGGTTGGCGCAGGTACACAACAGACCGAAAGCAGAAAGGTTGTCACTATAGGAGTAGAGGTTGGGTAGCCAAGGGAGCACCCCACATACATGGGCTTCATCTCATCCAGATGGCTGAGTGGCAACGTGAGAGGCCCCTTCCACGCCTGCATTCCCATCTGATCCAGACAATATCAACACTGTCTCCAGGTGGTTTAGTTGGAGCCAAAGCCCTTCCCAGACCACTGTCAAAGCCGTGCTATTCAAAGTGTGCTACAAACACAGTCTGCCGGCTGGCTTAAAAGCTAAAAGGACACTTTATAGGTGGTGCCATCAACCCTTCTCCCTTCCCACCAGCCTTGGCACCCTCGAACCTCCTAAAACACAGTGTTTATGGCTTGCTCCCCACGATCTCACTTCATTATCATGGTGACCGCTGTAGTCAGCTTGTCTCTGAGTCTCCTCTGGGAAGGGTTCCTGGGTGGCTATCATGTGTCTAATTCCCAGATCGCAGGACAAGTCTGAGAGCCACTCAGGTCATGACCTTTGGGGCCCATTCCCTCACCTTCCCCAGTTCACCCTGCCCAGGCCATCTGTCTTACGAGCCCCATCAGCCCATCAAATTTTATGACCTCTTCTTCCCTCACCAGGCTAGGCACCCAGCCAGCTCAGGAGTCTCCGGAGCTGCCTATCTGTCTGCAGTAAAGATGGTTCCATTAAGTGTTCTTTTACATTCTCTCTGTAGGATTTCCACCATTAGCTGGGTCCATGGCTGCAGATTTAGCAGATAAGCTAGGCCTAGCAGAGGCCTAGGACACTAGGCTCCACATCACCCTTAGACTAGAGCTCACCAAGGAAACTTGAGACTCCTTTGTGGGCAGCAGGTTGGCCCACAACTATGGCTGTCAGGAAGCGAGTTTAGGAGTAAATCACCAACCATGTCTGGGGCCTCTTTCATGTGGGGAAAATCTGACAGCTGCCCAAGCCAGTTTCTACCCAGACTGTTCTGCACATCTCTCCAGAGAGGCCAGAGGCCTCAGGCCTCACTATCCTGTCAGGCTACCAATAGCATGTCCGCCTTAGTAATTAGGCACTAACAGTGTAGAATCCAGCAACCCTAATGTCCTCAGCTGCTGGTGTAGAGTGTCTGTTGATGGTTTTCAGCTGACTGACCTGAGAGACCTGGCCAGAGCTGAACTGGTCTCTGCCCTTTCACAAGCTGTGGGTACATCAGCCAGGGTTGTTAGTAGAGATGGAAGGGGCTACAATCAGGACCCCTGGCACCTCCTTCTGCTCCTTCGTGAGCAAGAATACTCATAAGACATTGGAAAGAGTTGATGAGTGACAGCCAGAATTCATTTTAACAGCCTGTAGCCTGTCTAGGAGCCTATCAGTTACCTCTTATGCCAGCATGAGCCCTATCTCTGTCTTCCAGACATCGCCAGTGACCAGGGCCACAGCAGTGACTGAGATAGAATAAGGGGGTATGATCAACCACCCCCACTTTCTTTCTTTTTTGATGGGTAGCCCTGGCAAAGGAACCAGTATGAAGTTCTCTGACACCCATGCTTTGCAACTTACCCTATCATGTTAGTAACTTGCTCACCAGCCAAAGGCCCAGTGGCTACAGAACGGAAGAGGGCCAGGTAGTGGGACACTGTCTTCAACCCAAAGGAAAAAAAAAATGAAGTTTCCATAGCAGCGGCCTGTGACAGACTCCTGCCAGGCTTAGCCATCCACATCTGCCTCCATTTTGGTCTCATGAGCCACCCGCACCATGACAGTGGGAGATATTTTCTGGGCTCAGTTCAGCAGAGTTTCACCTCCTTCAGATCTATGTACCCCCCCCCCCTTCCAGTAGTGAGGCCAGAGTGGGTATGCTCAGCAGTGTTGACAAAAGTCAGCCAGAAGCTTTGTGCAAGATTTGGGGGAGGTGGCGGCCTCAGGGACGGTCTCAGGGCTCCTCCCTCCATGGAACATGCGACCCAGCACCTCTGGATGTAAAGAAGGTGAAGGCCATTCTGATAACACCCTGAACATCATTCTCATATCCTGGGGCCCCCAAAGACAGCCGTGTATGGCACTGCACTGAAGGCCACTAGGAGGCCGGTAAGTCTCTGAAGTGGGGCGACTGGAACAGCTATCATCAGGTTCTCTTTGTTCCAGACGTGAAAATGACTCTTCCCTGGGTTCAGAAATCTACAGAACTTCAGGTAAATGTGCATGTGTGCGTGCGTGCGTGCGTGCGTGGGTGCGTGGGTGCGTGGGTGTCTGTGTGTATGCACACGCGTGTGTGTGAGTGTGTGCATGTGTGTGTGCGTGCATGTGTTTGTGTGTGTGTCGTGCATGCATGCATGTGTGTGTGTGTTTATAAATGTCTGTGTGTGTAAAGTGAAGCCTATACAGCCTACGAAGCCCCTGGGATGATGACCAAAGCATCTAATTAGCTCTGTAGAGCACAGATGTCCTTGAGAGATTGAGCAGGCTCCTCCCAATTCCTCAAAGCTCAGTTGTCACCGATGAGTCTTTAGGAAGCTCTTCGGTATTGACTGTCCCACAGTTGTCACTGCAAAAGCCCAAGGTAGAGAAAAGTGTATCTCGGAGAGATCTGTGGTTAGTGCATTTTTCTGATGGAGTAGGTCTTCAGAGCTTCACAGAAAACCCGCAAAGCGTTTAAGGAAACTGTATCAGCAAAAATCCCTCAACTTAACCTCAAAGCCACAAAGTCAGAGTCCCCACTTAGGCCATAATTGCTTCTCTGTTGGGTCCTGAGCAAGTCAAAGGGAGGAAGTTTGGTCTTTCTCTCTCCTTCTCCCCATCTGTCCCTATCTCTCTCCCTCCCTCCCTCCCTCCCTCCCTCCCTTCCTCCCTCCCTCTCTCCCTCCCTCTCTCCCTCTCCTTCTCCTGCCCTCTCCATGGTAAAGTCTCATGAATGTCAGACCTTCCAATTCACTATGTTGAGTGGGCATGACCTCGAATTTCTGAGCTTCCTGCCTCCACCTCTAAATCCTGGGGTTATAGGACTATTCCATCACGCCAGTTTGTGTATGGAACCCAGGGCTTCCTGTGCACTAGGCAGGCACTCTACCACTTGAGTCACGCCCCATCCAGGAGCTTGTCTTTCCAAGTGTGCAATACTGAGAGCAGCTGGATGTAAGCACTTCTTGTCAACCCAAGAAGACACCGAGTTGGTGAGAGGACTTAGCAGGTCATCTCTTGTGCAGTCGTGTGACCTGAGTTCAATCTCTGGATCCCATGGGGTGACAGGAGAGAAATGCCCTCTAGACTTGTCCTCTGACCTCCATACTAACACCATTGCACAACAGTGCCTACACACACACACACTTACACACACACACACACACACACACACACACACACACACGCGTGCGAGGGAGCGTGTTTTTAAGGGGAGACCACGACCTCAACAGCCTGGGAAGGACTGCATCTGCCATCCACCATGAGGGGTCAGATAAAGACACCCTGGCCTCTGTGTGAGGGTTCCCAGAGGCAGAGACTTGGAGACCACTCACATCACAAAGGAGGTGATATTTTCACGGAAGAGTCCTCAGAGGGTCTCTCATCCTCACTGCCACAAGAGGCTCTGTGAGCCAAGAGAGGGTCTTGTGCAGACACCGGATCTGCTCTTGGTAGTCTAGTCTCCTGTTAGGACTGTTAGGAATGCTTGCCTGTTGCTTGAGCAGCCTGCACTGAGACATGGGTCCTGCAGTGTTTGCTTGGCTTCCCTGTTTGATTGGATTAAGGAATGCCAATGGAGTTGGAGATCAGTGAGGCTCACCTCTGTCTGGCCGTGATGATCAGGCCACGAGGGCTCTGGCCCCACTCATGACTTAACACCTTGATGGAATCATAATATCCTGGCGTTATCGGGAGACTGTGAAAAGCCTGGTTGGAGGAAGTTAGTGGGACATGTCCCTGGGAACTGTGTCCTGTGCGGGCTTCCTTTATTATACCCCTTGTCACTACTTCCTGCCTTCTGCGAGGTGAAGAGTGGCTTTCCACGCACTTCTTTTCTCAGGATTTTCTGCTGCGGTGGACGCAGCCAAACGACTGTGGGCCGAACCCTCTAAAACTGTGAAATGAGCCAAACCCTTCCTCCCTTACTTGTATTTTGGTCACAGAAATGCTAAAAGTAAATCCTGCCAAGCCTTTAAAGGACCATGACCCCACCCAAGACCTCCAAGGACCCTAGGCAGAGGCCCCACTGACCTACACACACATGCCATGTGCCCAGATTCCTGACCACAGAGACTTTAGGGGTACTTAGTGTTTCTATGTTTAGGCCTCTAGGATTAGGGTGGTTAAGCAGCCACAGAAAATGAAAAAAAAAATCCCCTCCGAGAGTCAGGAATGCTCCCGGCACAGGGTCACCTGTGGCACTCAGGAGGCAGTGTCACAGAGCAGAACTGTTTGCAATGAGGCTTTAGAGCAGGCATGTTGGGGCACGCCTGCTGTCCCAGCACGTGCGATGTAGATGCAGGAGGATCAGAGGATCAGAATCATTCTTAGCCACATAATAAGTTCTACGCCAGTCTGGGATAGATGAAAGCCTGTCTTGAATAACAACAAAATGAGGTAAAGTAAATAACATAAAATAAAACAGCTCAAAGGCTGAGTCAGCACTTCCCAGTCAGAACTTAGAAATGAGGTCAAAAGGTGACAAATGGTAACCTCCAACTCCTTACAGGATTCCATGGTATATGACATCTTAGATCCACAGATGCCTTTAATCCTGTGGCCTCTAGACTAATAATTCTGTCTGTCTGGTCTCTAATACATACATGTGTCTACTGACAGAGAGAACCATCCTGCCTATATATTCACCCCTCGGCTTATGTGAACCTTGAGGGCTGAGGTTCCTGAAGCAGGAATGTACAAGTGTCTGCTCACCAACTCATCTGGAATGCCAGGGAGGGGACAAGCAAACATGCTATGGAAAATACATGTATGGTTTTCTTAGAACCTGGAGTGACAGGACAGTGGCCAACTCAGACACCGAACTTCACCTGGCAAAGCTGCTTCTGGCAATGTGTCCTAACTGCAGAGGTGCACGGACACCTCCAGAAGCAATTCCAAGTGCTTAAAGAGTCCAGCAAAGAGCAGGCAGCTGTGGGTGAGGGACACAGATAGAAAAGGTCCCCAAACAGGGCCACCCAGGGATGCATGGCCCTGTGCCCAGGGTGGACCATTTGCTTTCCATGAGTTCTAGATACCAGAGCTAAGTATAGTGGTTTCTGCTATACATGTATTCCTACTGTGCTGACAGGAGAGGGAGCGGCCCCCAGGGGCTTGTGACACTACGTGTAAGGCTGTGAGCGTTCTTAAATAATTAGCTCTGCCTCAAGCCAGAGTAGCTTGAGTGTTGTGAAAGGCCATGTGTGTGTGTGTGTGAGTGAGAGAGAGAGAGCTTGTATGCCTGCTTAAGTATGCATATGTATTCATATGCATGTACATATGCGTTGAGTGTGCAAGCATTATACACATGTGCATGTGGCTTACATATATATTTGTGTGGGGTATGTGTATATAGCATGTACATGTAGTTTGGGTATATTGCACACATGTGTGCACATGGGTATACATATGCAGACAGGTGTATATTTGGGAGTTCACCAAAGTGGGTGTGATTCAGGTGTGTGCACAGGTGTGTACAGGTACATAGATATGTACATATGTGGGAGTGTGGATTTGGGTGTGCTCGGGCATGCAAAGGTGTAAATGTAAGTGTGCATGTGAGTGTGTACTAGTAACACTTCTCACACTGTGGCAATATACCCTGACAAAGGCAGTTTAAGGGTCAAAGGATTTACTTCTGTTTACAGGTCTGAGGGTGACACTCCATCATGGCAGGCAGGCATGGCCACGGGAGCATGAGTCCTGCCTAGCAAAAAACAAAAAAACAAAACAAAACAAACAAACAAACAAAAAAAACAAAGAAAACAAAACCCCAGAGAGATCACTTTTCATCTGCACACAGGAAGAAGAGATCAAGGGCACAGGAAGTAGAGTCAGAATATAAAACTACAAGACTTGATCCCAGGGATGTGCTTCCTGCAGCAAGGCTCCACCTCCTAAAGGTTCTGTAAGATTCCAAAGAACGTCAGCAACTGGGAGCTACGTGCTAATGCACACAAGCCTGTGGGGGCTTGTTCAAACTATGGCAGGACAGTTCATGTGTGCGTTCATGTGTGTGTGCATGGGTTGCATGTAGTTTGAATGAGCATGTGTGTTACATGGATGTTCACATATGTGTATGGGTGTGGGGTATATGTTGGTGTCGGTGTGCATGTGGATGCCTTTTGGGTGTGCATATGTGTGGAGGGGTGTGTACACACACAAGTTTCTTGTACTCTCCTCCTTAGGCGCTGGTGATCAGCAGCTGCAGGAAACCACTGGCTGATGGTGTGCTCAAACAATGCCTCTTCCCAGTGCTCACCATTCAAGGAAGAGCACCCTTCTGCACAGAGTGGGTAATCTCGGGCCATGGGGACAACTGTGCAAGCGTTGGTGTGACACACCCCTGGATTGTCTGGAATCCCTGGATTGACTGCTTCCCTGCTCCTGTCCCTTTCTGTGACCTAGAATTAACCTGCTGCAAATGGAGAGGGAATTTGCAAACTCTGGAGGTAGGGGGTGGAGGTGGGGTGGCCAGCAGAGCCTGCATGACATCTGGCAGACTTCAAAGTGTCCCCAGAAAGGTGGATTTCTTTCCTCCTGGTCCACTCAGGCATGTCCCCCAAACCTGCTTCATGCCTTCCCTGTGCTAGTGCCAATGAGGCACGCTCCAGGAGGCAGAGCAGCAATGGATTCTGGCTACTGCTAAAGAGCAGCCTGCTACTCCAAGGCAGCCCTTCTGGGGGAAGCAAGAAGGAGACACTGTTGGAAATCAAGTCCAGACAAGGCTCTGGCCTCAGCCATCCGCTGCATTTGCAGTGCCCTGAGGTGTCCCTTGAGGAAGACACAGCCCTCAGAGTCTATGCCCTGACCAGCGTGCACTCTTTTGCCCTGCTCTCAGGGACAGTCAGCACAGCAGAAGATAAACAGCTGCAGAGTTTTTCCGCCATGATGTTTTACCTGAGGCTTACTAGGACCATCCCTGCCTTCCACCACTAGCAAAGGAGCATGAGGAGACTCTGAGTGGAGCTCAAGCGGGGCCCAGCACGCTGTCTCCTGGGAGTCCTATCAGGGCGTAAGGATGCTGCTTCCAGGCCAGGAGGACTTGTTTACAGGTGACAGGAGAAGAGGCAGCACATTGAGTTCCAGGGTGGGTCAGTGGGACAAAGAGCTGCTGATCACCTCCTGCTGCAAGAGTGGGAAGGTGTTGCCTGCTGTGGACGGGCACCTTTGTCACAGCAGTTTCGCCCACACCCTGACTCATCTAAGCAGGGAGTTAGTTAGCAGGACATGGGGGATGTAAAGAAGCAGACTAGAGAGAAGACTTTCAAAATCTCCTGCTAGGATCTCCCTGACTTCTCCCTCAGATGGGGAAATAGAATAGATGGTGGAAGAGGAAGTAGAGAGGGAACTGGAAAGAAGGGGGTGTGGGGAGGGAAACGAGGTGGGGAATCAGATGTGGAGAGAGTGGGGAGGGGAGATTTGAGGGCCTGGAGAGAAAAGGGAAACCAAAGGTGGGGTGGGCACAGGGTAGGCTACAGGGATTATTTGGGGATGGCTCTAGCTGAGCCTTCTAGCAGGGGTGGGACATGAGACTGGGGAGGGCCACCTTCTAGCCAGGCAGGACCTGTAGAGGTGGGAGGGGAGCATCAATCCACATACTAAACCTTCAGACCAAAATTTACCCTGCCTACAAGATGTGCAGAGACTGGGGGGACTAACCAACTAATGTCTGGCCCAACCTGAGACCCTCCCCATGGGAGAGACCCAACCCCTGACACCATTAATGATACTCTGCTAATGATACTACAGACAGGAGCCTAACCTAACCATTTTCTGATAGCACCCACTCCCCACCCCACCCCCCATAGCTGATGCTAAGACTCACAGCCAGGCTTTAGGGGAGTCCTGTGGAAGAGTGGGAGGGAAGGATAGAAGGACCTGGAGGAGACATGAACACTACAAGAAAGCCAACAGAGTCAACTAACCTAGACCCATGGGAGTTCACAGAGACAGAAGCACCAACCAAAGAGCAGGCATAGACTGGACCTAGGCCCCCTACATATATGTAACCGATGGGCAGTTTGATCTTCATGTAGATCCCCTAGTACGTTGAGTGGGTGCTGTCTATGACATGGACTCTGCTGCCTGCTTTCGATCACTTTGCCCTAATGGGGCTGCCTTGCCTGGCCTCAGTGGATGAGGAGGAGCTTGGTCGACTTGATGTGCTGGGGTGGGTTGGTGTGGAGTTCCCCTTTTCTGAGGACAAGAGGAGAGCGGAAGAGAGGAAGAGGGTGAGAGGGAGGGACTGGGAGGAAAGGAGGGAGGGAGCTCAGGTGGGGATGTAAAATGAATATATAAATTAAAAACAAATTTTTAAAAAATCTCCCCTGTTTAAGACTGAATTGCTTCCCTACAAAAGAACATTGAGATCAGACCTGAACCTGTGGCTGAGACCTTCTTTGGAAGTAGGGTCTTTGCACACGGTCTGCTTAAAATAAGGACTTTGGAGCCAGCTGCTAACCTGTTATGACAATTGCCCTTATTCAAAACAAATCCCCTGGTCTCGGGAGAAAGCTCATCAGTAAAGTGTTTGTCATGTAAACATGAGGACCTGAGTTCAAGGCCCAAAACCCCCATTAAAAACGCCAGGTATAGCAGCATATGCTAGTAAACCCGTTGTTGGGGAGGTAGACTCTCTGGGGCTTGTTGGTCAGTCACTGCCTAATTGGGAAGTCCCAGACCAGAGAGAGGCCCTGTCTCCAAAAGTGACCACACCTAGGCTTGTTCTCTGCACTCCTAACACACTTGTATTTTCTCACACATGTGCACTCGTGCACACAAGACCTGAACACACAGCCGATCTGTGCCAGCACCTGAGTACAGAGGGAAACTACCACCAACCACCTTTGCCTCCATCTTGCAGGCCCATCTCTCCAGAAATGAGTGTGAGGAAGTGCCCACTTCAACATCCAGACACCCCATTTTCCAAAGTTTCCATCCTGCACTTTCAGTCCTGACTCTTCAGGCTGGAGCATGTTGTAGGAAGTGAAGTCCACGCACCACGCCGCTGAGTAGCTGGCCAGAACCAGCAAGAAGCTATTTTGTAAGAAATGCTTTGTGTCTACCAGGGGCCTCTTTTCTTAGAAACAGGAAGTGATTGTTAGCCAAGACTAAATAAACTTGGCACTGTCCATGTTAGCTTTTCACACCAATATCTCATCAGCCTTTGCTGGCTTCTTAGTCACCGGCCAGAGTTTATTTTCACAGTTTTCTCTTGACTGACTGACTGACTATTCATGATGGCTCCACCTGGCCACAGCACCTCCAACCGACTAGACTCTGTGGCTTGACTTCTTCCTTCCTTTCAGTCCCATCTGGCATGAGTCCATATCAGGAGCAGCAGTGAGAGCAAGGACTGTTAGGTCCAGTGCCCCTGACGGTCACAGGCCAAGGAGTGACCATTCCTTGGTGGCAGTACACTAGGGTGTAGAATACATGAGCTATGAAGAACTGGTGTGGTGCTCAGTCCATACTCCAATCTTGTGTGGAGTTAAGGAGCTAGGCTGGGAAGATACTCAGAAAAGTACTTGTCTTAAAAGTCTGAGGGGCTGAGCACAATACCCGTAATCTATGCAAAAAAAATTCCAGCCTTGGAGGTGGACAGATGGCTTGGCAGTTAAGAGTATGCACTGCTCTTGTAGAGGAACTGGGTTTAGTTCCTAGCACCCACATCTCATGGCAAGCAAACACCTGTAACTCCAGCTCCAGAGGACCTGACTCTGTCTTCTGGCCTTCAAGGGCAACTCCACTCTCACACTCACACACACACACACACACACACACACACACACACACACACACGAAGGATTTAATCAACAAAGGTCCACACAGAGCTGGTATAACATGACATTGAGAGTATGTCCAATCAAGGATAAATGTCATTTCTTCCAAAGGCCACATGGAAATTCTCCAACAAAAGGCACTGAGGGTAGCACAAGTTTTTGTGAAATCCTAGAATCTAGAGCTGTTTCTCCAAGAATGTAATTTAATACTCATTAGATAAAGAAAGTAAACGGGGATGAAGAGGCAGCATGGCTCTGTGTACTTAACAGTAACCTTGACTACTTGGAGTTCCCTCCCTCTCTGTCTCTCTGTCTCTCTCTCTGTCGCTCTGTCTCTCTCTCTCTGTCTCTCTCTCTCTCTGTGTCTCTCTGTCTGTCTCTCTGTGTCTCTGTCTCTCTCTGTCTCTGTCTCTCTGTCTCTGTCTCTCTGTCTCTGTCTGTCTGTCTGTCTGCCTGTCTCTCTCTCTCTCTCTCTCTCTCTCTCTCTCTCTGCTAAAATGTTATTAGTGGGGCTGGAGAGGTGGTTAAGAGCACTGGCTGCTCTTCCAGAGGACCTGGGCTCTATTCCTAGCACTCCCACGGTGACTAACCCCCACCTGTGATTGACTCCCGGTCCAGAGAGTCTGATACCCTTTTCTGACCTCAGAAGGCACCGGATACACATGTGGTATAAAGACATACATACCTACAGGCAAAACACCTACACATAAAATAAAATTATTTTGAAGCTTTGCTGCTTTGCTAACAATCTAATAGAATTGTATCTTGTGTCAAATGCATCAGAGATGGCTCATTTGCTTTTTCCACTTTAGTATGGGGGTTCCAGGTACAGGGTCTTGGCTGTGTGTACATCAGATGAAGCCTCTGCTGGCCTGGGCGTGCTGCTACAGTGATGAGGGAGGGAAAGCAGAGGCACGGGGAAGCTGCAGTGGTTAGCCACAGCTGTGCATCCACACCTCCTGCAGTTGGGACGGCCTCAGTGATCTGCCCAGGAGCTGGAATCTCTGGCTTTGGCATGGCTGGGTAATAAGAGGCTTCTCATCTCCCTCTGAGCTCTGCGGATGGGCCCTCTTGGGACCAGCTGCAGTGCTATGAGCTATCAAACCAGAAAAGGCATGTGAGGAGCCCGCACCCTTGAGCCTGGAGACTGATGAAAACTGAAACAGCCACTGCCCGATGCACGCAGGGTGTACTTTCCAAGCCTTCAGATGATTCCAATTTGAGGAGCATCCAGGGACCTCAAGTGTGGACCAGCAGGCAAACAATTGCATCCAACACATGGGAGAAATTTTATGTAGTGTGTGTGTGTGTGTGTGTGTGTGTGTGTGCATGTACATACATGTGAAAGCCCAAGCAGAACACTGGCTGTCCTTCTCTTGCTGTCTGTTGATTTTACACTGAAACCAAGTCTCTCACTGGACTGGAAACTTGCTGTTGGGCAAGGCTGATGATTGGCCAGAAAGCTCTCAGGATCGACCTGTCTCCGCCCCTTAATGCGGGGATGCAGGCATACATAACCACGCCTGGTTTCTTATGTAAATGTCGGGAATTTGAACTCAGGTCCTCGTGCTTGTAGAACAAGAACTCTCACCCACTGAGATATCGCAGCCCAGTGCTTTGTTGCTTTAGACTGCCAAGCCTTGAAGTCCTGCTGTATGCCATGATGACCAATCAGACCAGTCAAGAAGGCACCAGTGGGAAACAGGACTGTGGGTGTGGTGGGTGAAGGGCCTGCATCTCTGTAGGATGACAAGTAGATCAAGAGGCAGCAACTGAGAAGCCAGACACCCAGAGTCTGGGACAGGATACTGTAGCAAGGAGCACGTGGGGCATGGCCAGGGCAGGAGGTCCAGTCAGGGAGGGTAGATGAGGGTAATCTGAGAGGACAAGAGAGAAGAGGTCACGGAGTGCTGACCACACAAATGGGAGCAGGCGTTCTAAGCACAATGATGAGTCTGCCAAAAGTTTCAAAGAGGAAATGGCATGGCCTGACATCTTGTCCTCTCAGGGGCCTTTAAAAGGGTCCCTGGCATGAGGACCAGAAGAGGTAGAGTGGGGTAGGGAGGCCACACGGGTGCAATGGAGGGATCTCCAAGGTCCTTCTTCTCAGACACAATAGTCCCTGAATCAGCTGCTCAGGAGTTCAAGTCTCTTGGGGACAGCAAAAACATTAGGGGGAGCAGCAAGGAGAAACCCACATGGTTTGTAGGGGGCATCTTACTCCAAAGGGCTGAGCTTACCACTCCTTCCACTAGTGTCTGTGGCAGGCCCTTCCCTAGGAGGAGAAACACAAGTGGCCTCCCACCAAGGCCATGATGCTCTGGCTTCAAATCAAAGCCCCCACTAGAGACACTTTTTCTTTCGCAGAGAGATGCAGATGGTGTGGCAACGCTCCATACAGGCCCGACCACTAAGCATCACTGATGTTGCCTTCTGCTTCCTGGGTCCTTGAGGAGGTGGCTTGCATGTCTAATCTCATAGTTTGCCTTCTTAAAAGAAGTGCCTGGAAGAGCTTCTCACTCCTCCCTGATTTCAGGAAGAAGTATACTTGTCATGAGCACCCGAGCAGATCATCCTGCCAGGACTCAGACATTGCACAATGTGGCGCTTACTACAGGCAGGACACATATTTCTCGGGCCTCTTCCTTTTGCACTCAACACAATACACAACATACAGAAGCCAAAACCAGGCCCTGCCTATCCTCAACCAGAAGTCTGCAGGCCCTGTTGTGGACTGTGACGGGGAGTCTGCACTTCAGACCTGCCTGCCTGTTGACTTGCTTCACCACTAGGGGAACAAGAATATACTTTTTCTTCCACACTGGAGAGAGCTAAGGAGATGGAGATGTCTGCTTTGGGGTTCAGGAACTAGTGTAATCCAAAAGAAGAAGAAGAAGAAGAAGAAGAAGAAGAAGAAGAAGAAGAAGAAAGAAAGAAAGAAAACTAAAGGGAATACTGAAATCAACTCCACCTCCTGAGCTACTTTGTCTCCAAACTAGTCACAGCCCACCCAACAATGCTTATCTTTGTTTGTTGGTGTGGTGTAGTGTGTCTGTGTGTAGTATACGCACTTGTGAGTGGTGTTTGTGCATGTGTGTGCATGCATAGAGAGGCCAGAGGTTGGTATCAGGTGCCTCTCAGAATCATTTCCCACTTGCATTTTTAATTCATTTTTTCAGCTCTTATTATATGTGGATGTGTATGTGTATGTATGTGCACACATGTGCCACAACTCCTGTGTAGAGGTCAGAGGATGACCTTTAAGGAGTCGGTTTTCTCTCTCCACCTTTATGTGGGTTCCAGGTATAAGGCTCAGACCCTCAGGCTTGCTCAGCAAACACTTTTCCTCACCAGCCCCTCCATCCATGCTTTTGAGACAGTATCACTCCCTCAACATGAAAGTCATTGATTTAGCTAGGGTTGGCTGGCCAATGGGCTTCAGAAACTGCTGTCTCCATCCTCTGTTATACCTCAGTGTTGGAGTTACAGGCATGTTTCACCATGCTAGATTGGTATACAGGCTTTTGGGGATGCAAACTCAGGTCCTCGTGCTTGTGAGTCAGACCCTTCAGACACTGACCCAGCCTCAGTCCCCCACCACTGCACTTCTTGATTCAGTCCTCCCCTAGCAGAAACCTTGACATATGAAGAATAAGCATTTCACCCAACATCACACAGATGGAAATTATGGGATGCAGAAGACCCCTTCCCAATGTGGAAACTCTGGCCAAAAATGTCAACACTACCAATTGTACCAACGTTAAAGGCAGGGCCTTTCGAGAGATCTGCCTTGGGGAGTAAGCAGCAAATGTGAGTCAGCTGAGTGCTTTCCAGACACTCTTCTGCAAGAATCAATGCCAGAGACTCTCCAGATTGTGTTAAATAATAATTAACAGCAACGGCAATGCAAGGGCTGCAACCAAAACATCTTCAAGAACATTGTCTGAAAGAGTAACTTCTCTCTCTCTCTCTCTCTCTCTCTCTCTCTCTCTCTCTCTCTCTCTCTCTCTCTCTCTCTCTCTCTCTCTCTCACACACACACACACACACACACACACACACACTAAATATTTTAAACACTTCTTTACCAATTGCTCAGCTTACACGTTTCCACTTAGAAAACTGACCTCTGAGGAACTGGGTCAATAGATTAGCCAGTCAAGAGCTGGCCACAAGGACTTAAATTTTTCTCTAGCATCCACGTAAAAAGTTGGGTGTGGGACCATTCTTATAATCCTAGCACTGGGGGAGAGGGGGAGGCTGGAGACAGGTGGATCCCTGGGCTCACAGGCCAGACAGCCTAAGCATGTTGGTGAGTTCCAGGTCCTGGTGAGAGACCCTGAGGAGCAACATCTGTGTATGTGCGTGCATGTGCGTGCACGCACACACACATACATAAGTACACACAAAAAAGGTAAACTAACCTGGTTTCATAATCGTTAATGTGGATGTTTTCTCAACTCACTAAAGAGTATAGCTTTACATTTTAGTAAAGTCTTAGTATAATTTAAAGAGATGGACCACTGAGTCAAGACATTTGAGATGATATGAAACCCAAGAAGATGAGACAAAGACAGAAATAGTGAGAGGAGGAGGGGAAACAGACAAGGAAGAAAAATGGGAGACAGAGAAGAAAGGGAGTGAGGAAGAAAGGGAGGGAGGAAAGGAGAGAGAAAGGGAAAGGAGGAAGGGAGTCATAGATACTGAGCTCCACCAGGTCCTTCTCCCACAGAGAAGCAAAGTCAACAATGGCAGAGGCCTGCTGTGGTGGCACACACCTGCAATCGCAGAGCTGGGGAGGAAGAGGCAGCAAGAACAAGAGTCAAGGCCCCTTCAACCATTTAGGAAGTCCAAGACCAGATTGTGCACTAGAGCCCCTGTTCCAAAACAAAGGACTGAGGGATCGGTCCTTCACTTCCATGGAGCAGGAGCAACATGAGCAAATGGTGCAAGATGCAGGTGGAGAGACAGGGAGAGGGGAGGAAAGATGAGGGATGTAGGTTCATGTACCATCCTTGCAGAGGTTCCCTGGACCACTGCAGGATTACCCTCTGGCAATACAACCTCTGCTCAGAGAAGAGCTGAAGCTCATGCGAACCATCAAGTGACCACACTGTCCCCAAGCCTTTGGAAGGAGGGACCCAATTGTCCCCGACCATAACTATTTTGTCACATTCTACCAGCACTGGCTCTACAAGCTGGGACTTATACTCTGAGTTCTCATGTATGCCTTGGGTCCAAAGGTTCTCCTGGATAGTCTGTCCCAGTGCCTGGGAGCATGTCAAGATCTGCACCAACCTCATCTGCCCAGTGGCTGCTTTGCTTCCTCTCAACCTTCCTATTCTGAAAGCAGAGCTCTGGAAAGCCATCTGAGCCTGCTAAATCACTGTGTACAAGCTCATCCTGCTTGAGGCCTTAGCAACCAAGAAGGCCCAGATGAGAGCCAAGGGTGACCAGTGCAAGCCCAGAAGCAGAGCCTGCTTGGACTGAAGATTTAGGTCTCTCTAAAATTCATAGATTGAAATTCTCTCTCTCTCTCTCTCACACACACACACACACACAAGATGATGGAGAGAAAAATCGAGGCTTTTTGCGAGGTAGCTAGGTCTTGAGGATAGAGCCTTGTGAGTGGGATGAGTGGCCTTATGGTCCCCGTGGGCTGGGTTTGCTCTGCTAGGTAAGGACTCATGGCGATGGCAGCTGTCTACAGTCTGCATGAGGGCCTTCACCAAAACTCACAGCAGCCCCTTGACCTCAGACTCTCAGTCTTCAGAGCCAGGAGACAATAGTGCAATTGCTTATCAGCCCCTAGGTTATGGAGATTTGCTCTAACAGCCTGAAGGGACAGGGATGGCCTGGGATCCATTACGACAGTCTCCAGAAATGAACACAAGAGAGATATGACTCCAAAAGGTGAAGGTTATCTAGCTGTACTAGGTTAATGACAGCACATCAGCTTAATGACACAGTTACAACTATAAGATAGGCCTGCATGCATGATGGCCTGACTTCGAAACACAGAACCCATGGGGAAGAAAAAAAAGCCAGGCATGGCAGTGCACATTTTAATCCCAGCACTGGGAGGCAGAGGCAGGAAGATCCCTGGAGCTGCTCAGCCAGTCTAACTGAATTGGTAAGGTCCGGTTCAGTGAAAGACTATCTCAAAAATTATAATGCAAGTGATTAGGAAAGCACTCAATGATGTCAACCTTTTACACCCACAATCTGGAACAAATGCACGCATGTGCACACATTCACATGAGCACAGATACACATATATACCACACATGTATACACACACACACATACACAGCCCTAAGATGTCATAATTTGAAGAAAGCAGGGAGATAAGACCTTGGCAAAGCCAGGCATGGTGGTGCATGCCTTTAATCCCAGCATTTGGGAGGCAGAGGCAGGCGGATCACTGTGAGTTCAAGGCCAGCCTGGCCTACAAGGTGAGTCTAGGACAGCCAAGGCTACACCGAGAAACCCTGTCTTGGAAAAAAAAAAAAAAAAAAAAGACCTTGGCAAAAACACATAGAACATTGCAAGTTGAAAAGTAATACAGAATCATACCAATTTATAATGATAACTTGTGGTTTTTTGTGGGTGTTTGTTTGCTTGCTTTTGGGAGTTTTGGGGGGAGGGCATTGGTTTTTCAAGACAGGGTTTCTCTGTGTAGCCTTGGCTGTTCTGGACTTGCTTTGTAGACCAGGCTGGCCTCGAACTCACAGCGATCCACCTGCCTCTGCCTCCCGGGTGCTGGGATTAAAAGCGAGCGAGCGCCACCACGGTCCGGCAACTTGTGGTTTTTATTCGTATATTTCTACAGGTGATACACTCTTATGATCCACACAAAAATACATGAGGGCATGTGGACTATGGCAGAATTTTGCCTGTTGCCATGGAGAGCACCTGTACCCACAGATCATGGGCATCTTTATTGACTTATTTGTCAGTGTGCTCACTCATCACAGATAGTGCCAAACACAGCCAGCCAGCCAGCCGGCAGCGGACACTGACACCTCCGAAGCCATGCTTTATGCATGGGTGACCTCATCTTACTCACTTCTCTACACAGTAAGCAGAGATGGGACTGCAGTTGTTTTGATAGAAAATGCCAACCTGCCCTCCTCAGACCTTAGACTGTTTTGTGCTTTGGCTTATTTACCACACAGTGAGCTCAAAGTCAAGGGTTCTTGCAAGCTGGGCAGGTGCTCTCTACAGAACCATATCCCAGCTCACAGCTCACAACTTTAAACTCCCTTGTTGTTTAGTTTTTCAGGACATTTGCTGAACTTTTTATTACACTATTTTCTGTGTGCCGAGGCTTGCATGCAGTAAACCTATTGGATAGCCTTCTTGCTTTCCGGCCCCCCTCCATTACAGCCTGCCACAGACACACCCAAAAAGCCCTCAAGGACCAGTTGGCACCTGTGCAGACCCCAAGCACCAGTGGAGAGCTTAGCTGCTCCCGGCTCTTCTAGTATTGGCTCCTGTTAGCCCTGCCTCACATACATCATGGCATGAAGGACTACAGCACTCTGTGGTCTCCTGTGTGCTAGAGGACATGAGTCCTTTTCTGGGAAGTCCCTATTTCCCTGGGACAGTTTTTCCTTTTCCTGCTGGTGTGTGATATAGGAGCTCCTTGTGTTTTCCCAGAAGAGTCCTTCTGACAGAGTCTCCTCTTGCAAATAAATGCCTCCTGCTCCGAGGCTGTGCTTTCACATTCCTAATGTCATCTGAGGAACAGGAACGCCTTTCTCAGCAGAGTCCTCCTTTCCCCTGTAGACACCTTCTATGTCCTAGTTAGGAAATGTGTGCGCTCTCCAGGGTGATGTAGACCTGTTCTCTCTTGTTTCATTAGTTTTGTCTTTTGAAGTTTGAGCCACTATTCTTCAGCACTTCATTCTCAATTTAAAGGAAGGTAGACATCAAGATACATTATTTCCCCTTACCAATATCTAATTAAATAATGCCATTTTAGCCGGGGGTGGTGGCGCACGCCTTTAATCCCAGCACTTGGGAGGCAGAGGCAGGTGGATCGCTGTAAGTTCGAGGCCAGCCTGGTCTACAGAGTGAGTCCTGGACAGTCAAGGCTACACAGAGAAACCCTGACTCAAAAAACCAAAAAAAAGAAAAAAAAAATTAAATAATGCCATTTAGTAGAGAAAATATTTTCTCTCCATGGTATAACAGTATATGTGTACATGCATATCAGTGCGAGCAAGCATGCGTGCATGGGGGGGGGGTGTTGTGTGTGTATGTTGTATAGGTGTGTGTGGTACTCAAGTATGTTTGCCCAGACATGAATGGATGAGCTTGCCCGTATGTGCACATGTGGAGGACAGAGGTCAATCTCTGTGAATCATCCTCTATCACTCTCCATCCTGTTTTTGAGACAGGATCACAATTTTGTCACTGAACCTAGAGCTCTGATTTCTGCTAGACTGCTGGACAGAGTCCCCTGGATCTGCTTGTCTCTGTCCCTAGATACCAGGCAGGGGTACAGACACATCTGGCTTTTTTTTTTTTTTCAGATTTGTTTAATTTCTTGCCACATGTATGTGTGTTTGTGTCTGTGTGGAGGTATGGACACATGAATGCAGGTGCCTGCAGAGGCCAAAAGCATCTTTAGATCCCACCCCCCCAGCCAGAGATGGAGTCACAGGCAGTTATTAACCACCTGCACCTGGCCCAGTGCTAAGAATGAAATCTCAGGCATTGGTAGGAGCAGCAAGCAGTCTTAACCACTGCACCAGCCCTCCAGCCCCACACCTGGATTTTATGTTGGTGGTAGAGATCTGAAGGCAGGTTCTCATGCTTGCACGGCAAGCACTTTAGCAACTGAGTCACCCACCCACCCCAGATGTCATCTTATAATAAATGCCATGGCCTAAGTGGGCTACCAATGCTTCTGAAACACTTCAGGGCCAAGTTACAAGTGACAGGGGGAACTTCCTGACAGGAATCACACTTAAACCTCAAGGTCTCTTCCCCACACAGCCTACCTCACTACTGAGAGAGTTCTCCACCAACAATTATCACCATCATCTTTGATGGTGTACTCACCATCGGATGTACTCACTTACCAAAGAGTGGTTGGAACTGCCTGGGTTAACACTGTGGGTGGCTCCGATCCCACTTCCCCTCCCACCAGGTGCCACAGGCAGTCATTTCTGTAATGTTGTGCCCTTCTTATCATGAGGCCCCCAGTACCAGGTCCAAGAAGCCTGGGCATACCCACTTGGTCTTCCAGGAAGTACCACACAGCATCAACTACCTATGACATGCTCACATAGGCCAACCACGTGTCACTGCTTCTCAGGCATGCCCTCCCCACCTGGGGTCAAGTGGGAATCACCCTGCAGCAGGCAGCAGAACACAGTCAGGAAAGCGAGCCAGAAAGGAGACCAATTCAGGCTCACACTGACGTATTCAAGACTGACACCCTCTGAGCCTTCCCTGATGGTAGACCAGATGGACCTCCATGGGGGCTATTCCAGATGGGTGGCCTCTGCCACCAGGGCATTGCTACCAGGGCTAGACCCACATCAGGCACCTGGGCAGCTGCCATCAAGTGAGGACAGTAGGGCCCAGTTTTCCTCAGGCCTAACAGCTCCACACAGCCCCTCCCCCTGGACTCTCCCCAGGTCTTCAAAGCTCTGGCAAACTGAATTTTTCTAAGAAAAACTCAGCTAACCTTGCCTGGGGGAAATTACAGTGCTGTCCCCGGCACCACCTTTAAATGTCTTTGTGTTCCTGCCACACCCCCATGGTGCTCTGCAGGATGCTCCCCACATCCTGTCTTCTTAGCATCACACAGACATCCACCCCCACTTCAGCTCTGGCTCCACCAACCTCAGAAAGAAAGCCAGGCAGCAACAAGCAGCTGTTTGGGTGTTTGGAATGGGCCTTCCCCCCTCATCCCCTGCAAGCTTCTCAGTATGAGGCAGACAATCGTGAAGAGATAGGGTCTGGAGCACCCTGGGGACTCTACTGAAGGTTAGTGAAGGGCCCCAGGCCAACTGGCTGTGGAATATTCAGCCCTGAAACTTTCAGTGTCATTAATGAGACCTCCAAGTTCCATGTGGTCTGTTTTGGAAGCTTGGCTCCCACAGGGCAGTTGTGTTAGGAAGTAGAGGGGACCTTTAAGCAGCAGGGCCCTGGGGAATGACTCTTAGATCATGGAAGATCAAGATAAGGAATATTGGTCTCCTAGAGTGAATGGTGGAGAGAGAAAGAGGTTGTCGAAAGCTCCTGAAACTGGCCCTGGCTTCCTGTCTTAGGATGTGATCTCTGGCTGGCCATGGTGGTGCATACCTTTAGTCTCAGAACTCAGGAGGCAGAACTCTGTGAGTTTGAGGCCAGCCTGGAATAAACAGAGAAACCCTGTCTTGAAACGGCACTCCTCTAAGAAGATGTGGTCCCTCTCTTTCAAACACTTTCCTCTTCTGATGTCTTACCAGAGACTGAACCAATGGGACCATCCCATTTTAGACTTTGAGCTTTCAAAACTGTGGTTCAAATAAACCTCCTTTCTTTCTTTCTTTCTTTCTTTCTTTCTTTCTTTCTTTCTTTCTT
>OU015746.1:81554576-81571762 GCA_907169655.1 Acomys percivali | reverse complement strand
GTGTGTGTGTGTGTGTGTGTGTGTGTGTGTGTGTGTGTGTGTGTGTGTTTTGCTTAAAACAAAAACAAAACAAAACAAAGAACTTTCTTTGTTTTTAAAGAAAGATGTCAAGGAAGCCCCAACGGCTCCCAGCAATGGAGGCACCCTTCCACTAAAGAAGGCCAAGGATGGCCAGTGAGACTCACAAAAACACCCTGAATGAGTCTCCTCTAGAACATCAAAGCTGAGTGTGATGGTTTTAATTGTCCACTCAGCACAATCTTGCATCATGTGGGAAGAGAGTCTCAAGAAGTAACTGTGTAGGGGGTTGACTGTGGCCATGGCTGAGATGGATTTTCTTAGTTGACTAGAACTGAGATAGAAAGACCCACCCTAAATTCAGGAGGTTCCATTCCATGGGCTGGGCCCTGGAGTGAAGGGGGGTGGGGGGGGGGGGTAAGGCAAGCAGTGGCAAGCATGTGAGCATCCACTCTGTGCTTGTGTCTCTGGATGCGACTAGCCGCTTCAAATCTCTGCCACCTTGACAATGACAGACTCTAACTAGGAATTATGTGCTAGGAAGCCAACCCTTCCTCCCCTGAATTGCTTTATCAAGGTATTTTATCACAGCGATAGAAAAGAAACTAAGCTCTGAGTGTTTGAAGACACTCAGAAGAGTTGAAGCGGTCTTGTTAGAAACAGCAGAGACTGGTCGGCCATGGTGGCATAGAGGCAGGTAGATCTTTATGGGTTCAAAGCCAGCCTGGCCTCTGTAGTGGGTGCCAGGACAGCCAAGGCTTTGTAGAGAGACTTTCTGCATGTCCCTTCTCCCTGCAGTACCTACGCACAGAGTTTCTCACAGGCACGCCTCCATCACACTCAGGTACACAGAAACAAACTTCCAGTTGCTGCCACACCAGAGACAGGCTGGTCCCCCTAGCAGAGGCAGAGCTAGTATGACAGCGGTGATTTGCTACAAAGCAGTGACTTGTGGCTCACTCTGGTTGCCCTGGTACCCCTCCACTTTGCACAGAGCCAGGCTTGGGCACTAGAACCACTAAAAGGACCAGAGTCATCACCAGGCCAGCTCTACCCACACTCTATTCTGAAAGCTATCCTCCTGCATTTGACCTTGGGGAAACCCATACAGCAGGTGGTAGGTTTTATGAGGCCCAAGACAACCTGCACAGCAAGCAGATGGCACGCACATCCCTCTAAAAATCCCAGGAAAAGGGGAAAGTTGCAATGTGACAGTCCAAGAGGATGTCCTCCATCACGAAGCTGGTGGCCAGACAATGCAGCACTGTTGTGGTTTTTTTGGCTGCTGCACAGCACCAGTCCTGGGACCCTGGAAACTGAAGATGGTTGGGAGCCTGGTCTGTGTCATCACAATCCTTGATGTAAAAAGACGCAGGCTTATGACCTGTGACACCTGATGCCCATGTGTTTGCACACTCACACTCTTGGATACAGACTGCAGAGTTTGCATGCATTCCCCTGCCTCTACCAGCTACAACCCTTGGACCTTAAAATAATCCCAGCCTTCTGACCTCAGGGTGGCTATAAGATGTCCTAAAGCCAGACTTAGGAGTCCAGAATTACACCTGACTTTGGTCCTCAGGGACACCTGGTCCCAAGGAGCTTAGCAGGTGCCCAAGCTCACATCCCTCTTAAAAACATAAAGAGGAGCTGGGTGTGGTGGCTCACGCCTTTAATCTCAGCACTTGGGAGGCAGAGGCAGATGGATCTCTATGAGTTCGAGGCCAGTCTGGTCTACAAAGTGAGTCGAGGATAGCTAGGGCTCTGTTATACAGAGAAACCCTGTCTCAAAAACAACCAATCAATCAATAAAAATTAAAAGGTCCCTGAGTACAAATTCCCAGGTAACCCTTCCCCGTCCCAACTGTACATTCAGACTCCTAAAGACTTTGTAGACAGTGGTAATGTCCAGGGCCCGCCTGGACCCTCATCACCAGGGATTCAGATATAGGTGTTTTGGTGGGCCCTGTGCATACCTGAAACCTAAGTGACAAAATGACATACAGGTAGAATGAAAGCCTGAGACCTATGGGGAAGGATGGCTGCTTACTGCAGTCATATAAGATTGACACAGAGGGGCTGGGCCGATGGCTCATTCGGCAGAGTGTTTAGTGTACACGCACAAGGACCTGAGTTTGACCCAGAACTCATACCAAACGGACATGCCTTTTGTGATTCCAGCACCGGGCGGCAGACAGGTGAATGATTGGGGCTCACGGGCCAAGCAGCCTATCCTATTTGGCAGGCCAGGAAGATACATTATCTCAAAAACCAGGGTGGCACTCCTAAGGAATGGCACTGGAGGTGGCCTCCACGTGCATGTGTGCCATGTACACACACACGCACACACACACACACATACACACACACACACACACACACACACCACTCTGGCTGTTGTCAGAAACGGCATCCAACATACGACCATACCAAGAGAGCAAAGAGCATCCCTAAGACAGGGACCCACCCTCCTGACAGCTATCAGTCTCAGGCACTTCTTCCTACCAGCTATGGACTTTAGTCCCCTTGAGTTGTGGAAGCAGAGTGACACTTGGAGACCTCTGTGAAGACAGCTTTGGGAGGACATAAATCTGGGTGCCTCCCCAAAACATCTCTGCTTCCCCTCCACATATTCCTTTTTAGGGACACAGCGGGTCCCGTTCCTCATGAAGATGAACTAGGAACTGGCCAGACCTCAGACCCCATCTACCTGGGGTCTGCAGGATTTGTGACATCACTCTACTTGGAGGGTCCAGAGTGGCCCTTCACATACTGTGCACTTTGATGGCCCTTTTTCATTTTATCACGTGTGTTTTAACACAGTTTCGGTCTTAGAAAAATACTGCAAGAATAGCACAAATAATTATTCTCTGCCCTTCACCTAGATTTCCCAAATGTTAACATCTCACCCCTTTGGCCTTCTCTCTCTTCCTCTTCATCAATCTCAAATTGAAAATATAGGGGAGAGGAGGGGCTGGAAGGATGGCTCAGCAGTTAAAAGCACTTGCTACTCTTGCGGAGGACCCAGGTTCATTTTCCAGCATCCACATCTGGTGGCTCGCAGTCACCTACAACTCTGGCTCCAGGGGATCTAATGCTGCCTTCAAGCCTCCAGAGGCACCCGTACATACATGCACAAACACACACAGACAGACACATATAATTAAATGAAACAAAATCATCTTTAAAACAAAATATGGGGTGGGGTGGCACTGTACTGAACACGTACAATCTTGGTTTAGCATTATGCCTAAACAATACTGTAGAATAATTTCCATAGCGTTTGCACTCTGTTGGGTAGTGCCCATTTACCTAGAAATGCTTTAAAGCCTGTGAGAAAGGCTAGGGGGTATCAGTAAGCAGTAGAGCTCTTGCCTAATGCACACAAGGCCTTGAGTTCTGACCCCATCAGTACACAAAACTAATTAATTAATTAACTAATTATGAAGATGTGCACAAGGACATGCAGCTATCATCTTATAAAGATGTGGATGTGGGTATGTGAGGGGATCCTGGAATGATCTCCCACAGATACTGAGAAAGGTGGCCACATAGTGAGATACGTCTTTTTTCCCCTGAGCTAGAGGAGAGGCAGTCAGTTGCACACACAGTGTTCCCTTTCTCCTAGGTCCTTGCAAGTATTTCCTGAGACCTCAGGAGCCTTCTTTTCTACTAAGACACCCACAGTCATAGAGACCTGGATGTTGACGTGGTGCCATCTCGCCTCCAACCTACGGGTGCTGCTCAGGCTGTACCCGTTGTTTCTATGATGCCTGTCACAGGAGCGGAATACAGTGAGCAGAGCTGCCTCTGTCTAGCACATGCCCAGTCCCTCTGTCTTCCAGGATCCTGGCATCTTGGGAAGCACAGGCTGAGTGAGTTTGGCATCCATGTCCTGAAAGTCAGTGTTGCTCGTGCCTTTGGGCAGGGATACTCTCACAAGAGAGGCCCGGGGCACACATGCAAACCCAAGTTTCCACCACATCCTGCCAGGCACTTCTGCTTAGATGTGGGGTTGTGACTCTGAGAAAGAGCCTCCCCTTCCCCCGGCACACTCAGTGGGGAAAGACCTTTTACCTCACATGCCAATGAAGTATAGCCAGGGATGCCTCTCCAACAGGTTAATCCAAGCTCTCTGTAGTGGCTCAGGGGGAAAAGCCTGACACGCTAGGCCATTCAGACAGACCTCTCTGTCCAGGTGAGACTGTGCTCCAGGGATGGCTACCTCCTCCTGCCAGGCACCTGGTCTCTTCCCGGCTAGGAAGCATATTTGCTTTAGCCCAGGGCATCAGTTAATATCCACAAGGGGGGCCATGCTAGAACTGCCCTCTTGGAAGTCAGGGGCAACCAGGACTACCCGAGTGTTGCAAGGACGCTTGGCTCCTGCACCCCGGCGTGGCCATGATTGTTATGTAAACACAGAGCCCAGCTCAGGGGTGGCTAGCCCATCTGCTCCTCCACACACTCTTTCTGCCCTAATCATTTTCCACTCTCATAGGTGAAAACTTGGAAAACGGACAGGGCTCTCAACCTCCTTTTCATTTCTAAAAGGGGCCATTTCAGCTAAGCCTGTTTCCCCATTCTTCTCCAGGGTTTGTGTTTGTGAAAAGACCCGTCTCAAATTTCTGGAGCAGGAGCAGCTGCTCCAGGCCTCTTTACACTGGGCCTGTCTCCCCCACCCCCCAACCTCGCCCCTCCCGCTCCTCCTTTTGTCTCTGTCAAAGCCAGCCCCCCATCCCCATCCTGACCCCTAGCCAACTCAGAGCCTTCTCCTTTGTCAGCCTCCCAGACGAGTTTCACCCTAAATCAAGCATTGTTTGGGCTCCTGGGGCCAGCACGTGCCCACACCCCCTAATCTTTTAATTTCACCCCAGGAGAAGGCAGCTGTTACTGATATACGCAGTGCACAGCTGTTGGCCGGGCCTGCTGCCGGCTCCAGAAACAATGAAAAAGAAAGGAGTTCAGGCTGTGAGGACATGGGTCTCCTCCTCCCCTCTTTCTCCTCTTCCTCCTCCTTTT
Organism: Acomys percivali; assembly: GCA_907169655.1. Taxonomy (NCBI): domain Eukaryota; kingdom Metazoa; phylum Chordata; class Mammalia; order Rodentia; family Muridae; genus Acomys; species Acomys percivali. Next base: position 81,566,725 of record OU015746.1, on the reverse strand, counting down.
TCTCCTCCTCCTCCTCCTCCTCCTCTTCCTCTTCCTCTTCCTATTCTTATTCTTATTCTTATTCTTATTCTTATTCTTATTCTTATTCTTCTCCTCCTTTATCAACAGCTGGCAGCACATGTTATGAAATGTTCTCCTAGAGGAACCACCACACCCCTCCCAAAAGTCGGGTTTTGTATGCACCCGCTCACACCACTGAACCCTTCTTGGTTTACATTAGGGCTTATTTCAGAAGCAGTCTCTCCATTCCAGAGATCCCTGGCATGTGGCAGGATCCCTTTGCTACTACGACAGTGTTCATTTGATAAGTTACAGGGTGAGTCCCAGACGAGCTAAAGAGGCCCCACATTCCTTCTAGGCACCAACGTGTGCCCGCTGGTGGCCCGCTGGAGCCTGTGACACTGGGGTGTCAGGGCTATGGGAACTGAAGTGCTTCCTAGGAGTCTGCAGAAAGTCTGAAGCAGCCCAGGAGTTTAGCAGGGCATGAATAACCAGAGCTCAAGAGGATGGGCTAGAAATACACATCAGCCAGGCCACTGTTAAGGTTAGCCTAGCCTGGAGAGAAAGGAGTCTGAGGCACTGTGGGGCTAAGTGTACCTGCCAGATAGGAGTAACTTTAGTGTACTTTTTCCCCTTGGGTCCTCTCCCCTGCACCTCACCAATCCTGGGGCAAAAAGATTTAGGAGGCCAGTGCTACCATGAGTAGCAAGAGCATCCCCTAGAGAAGCAAGTCACCTTCTTGTTGCCAAGACACCTTCAACTTGGAAATCCGTGGCCCTCACTCTGATCTGGGTAGCCTTGCAGAAGTGGTAGATGGTTCCCATCTGCAGGGGATTGGCACAGCCAGTGAGCTTGGGGGAAACGGAGCTAGAGTGACTTGGGGAAATATAGATTTTTACTGCAATGAATTTGCATGGCCCAGGGTGGCTAGGGGCTACCGGATCAGATTTAATTATTGATGTGACTGTTCCTGGAACAGGCAGCACATGTAGACTCTTAAGGCTCCCAGCGTGGCTCTGATGAGCAGCCAAGTTAGGGTTCCCTGCTGAGACCTCCCATCCTACATCTGGGCTCCATTCTGTGTTTAGAAGGTTCTGGGTGATTCGCTTTGGCTTCTTCAATCTAGAAGACATTGTTTGTGACCGTATTTCATGTAGCCCAGGTTGCCCCCCACCCCACCCAAACTCATTATGTAGCCTAGGATAACCTTGAACTTCTCATCCTTCTGCTTCCACTATTTATCTTGGGATTGAGGTGTGCACCCTGCCGCCCCCCAGGCCCCCACCCCACCCCAGCGTATGGGGTGCTGGAAACAGAAACCAGGGCTTTGGGAATCAGAGGCAAGCACTCTGCCTGTTGAGCCACGTCCTCAGTCTCAGAAGACTTTTCAAAACAATTCCCCAGCTTGAGGATTCCTGAGAGCCAGGCTGCACTCGGGCAATGAGGCCCCGCCTTGACATCTGTGCCTCTCTTCTGCCTGTCACTGCTGGGGCTCAAGGCTGTCACTGCCCAGAGGTGTTTCATGCAACCACAGGTTGGTTCGGGCTTCCTTCTGCCCACTTTATCTCACCTGGCGAGCAATTGAAAGAGTCTGGCAGAAACCCGATGCTCACCAGAGCATATGGTGAGGCGTACACCTGCCCAGTGGAGCACCTGCTGAGCCTCCAGAGGGTGTGGGGCTGGTGCCCCAGGCCACAGGCAAAGCGTCCGATTAATTTGCATGCTGGACGCCTGCCACGTGCCTGGACTTTGGGCAGATCTGACACGGCATGTCATTGCTTTGAAGATCTGCAAATCTGGAGAAAGCTGTAACCCAGACAACAAAGCCACAGTCAGTCTGGGACACATGCTGGGGGCCCCCCAAAAGGGAGCAGGCAGACGCAAACCCTGGAAACCCACTGCCAGTGGATTGTACTCCAGGAGTCAGGACCTTGGCGAGGCCAGGGCTCAGCTGTCTAGCTACCTAAACAAGCCAGAGGGACCCAGAGAAGCTGGGGTCAGGGACAGCTTTATATGAATCCAGGCCCCAACATTTTTCCCCCTTGGGCACCTTTTCAATAAATAATCACTGTGTGCTTCTTCGTTTCTTTAGTGAGCAAAAAAAAGGCAACCTCCTTGCGATCCGATTTCTCTTCCTAATGCTGGTGATTGTGCTTCATGGCTGAGCCCTGGAACTCAACCCGGAAGAAGTAGATTCTCGTCTTGCCAGCTGTACGTTTTGTTTTTTGCAACAGGAGATGATGTGGGGAGGTGGAGGCAGGGCGGCGTGCATGAATTCCTGCCCTGCTAGATCCGGTCCTCAAGCCTGGAAAGGGTGAAAAGTCAGTATGGCCTGTTTGGCACTGTCTTCTCTGCTGCCCTGGGGGATGTTAATAGTATAATCACAGTGAATGATCAGCCCTGTGTGATGGCACTTAGCCAACCAGCAGCCTTCAACCCACCTCTGGCACCTCGGCCATCTGTCCAGGCGTGGGGAGAGCTACGCACTGCTGCATGGAGCTAGGTCTACAGAAAGGGACATATGAGAAGCCACGTGGCACGCACAGCTAGGACACTGAACGAGGGGCACCCCATACAATATTGTGACACTTGAGGCCTGGCTAATGGTCACTACAATTGAAGGCAGGTGGCCCCGGGGGGCATCCTGAGGCCTGTGTTCCTGTTCGCCTCTGCCCATCCCCACCCTAACCCTGTGCCCACCCTCACCCTTCGAGTTTGAGGAGCTAAGGCACTCCTCTGGGCAGAGGTGGCAGCAGCGGCGGCGGCAGCGGCAGCAGCAGCAGCAGGCTGGGGAAGGTAACAGGCAGGCACATTTTAAGGCCATCAGCAAAGAACAATGGAGGCTGAAAGGGTAATCCCAAGAACTGAAGAACAAGACTCAGCCTGTGCCAGCAACTGGGCTGCTTCATTACTCAGACGGCAGATGGAGGGTGGCCCGGTTGCCAGGCAGAATTCTTCAAGCTACCCAGCACCTCCAGTAGGGGAGGCAGGAGGAGCCTAAAGCCTCTCAGCCCTGTCCCTTAAAGGCTCTCAGGCAGGGCTTTAAAAGGCCCTACTTGTGTCCTCAGCAGCACCCACGTGACCTGCAAACCCTCCCCAACTGAGCACTGAGGCTCTAGGGGCAGGAGGTGGGACCACAGAGGGGCTGGGTTCTGTTCTTGCTTCTATCCAGGTAGCCCTGTACACTGCAGAACAACTCTGAAAGGACAAAGTAGATAAACTTGCACCAATACCTTTGGAAAGGCCAGCAAGGGGGTTGCACACAGGAGTGGGCTGCACTGTGCCTGGGCATGTGAACACTAAGGGTTTTCACTCAAGCTAATGCACCCACTCAGGGGAGTCCAAAGGCTGGGGAAGGGTATAGGCACACCTGCGTGTGGACCCCCAGGGAGCAAACTAGCAGGGCATGCTTACCATCCCCAATACTTCACATCCCTTGATGCCTACAGATCGCTGTCATCAGGTTTGGTCACCCTCCATGAAAAAGCACCCCTCCCTCCTACACTGGGAAAAGGCAGCCCTAGTTTTTGGGTGATAAAATAACCAAAGCAAGACAATGAACAAGTCCTATCTTGCTCTCCCCGCTGCCTGGAGATCTCTGTTGTGTTTTCAGAGCCTCCTGCTGCCAGATGGTCCCGGCAGAATCTGGTACTTTTCTGAACTGGAATGCTTCATCGGGCACCGCAGAGTGTCCAAGTCTGCAGGATGCACATCAGTCAAGTCTGTGCCTGATGGACCCCAATCCACAGAGAGATTGTCCCCGCCCCTCCCCTGCCCTCCCCGCCCCTCCCCTGCCCTCCTCTCCCTTCCTGTGCATGGCTGCCTCACTGTCTCCCACCTTCTCTGGGCTTGAAAAATCAGTATTTGTAGAAAAACGCTTCTGCAAATGTCCAGATTTAATTTAGCCAATTGTGCAACCATCGGTGCTGCAGGATGGGCACACGTGCTCCATATTGCTGCTCCAGTTAGCGTGAATTATCAATTTGACACAGCCTAGAGTCATAGAAAGCCTCAGTTGAGGAATTGCCTAGATCAGACTGGCCTGCGGGCATATCTGTGGGGGATTGTCTTAACTGCTAATTGACATAGGAGAGCCCATTCCATCATGGGCAGCCCCGTTCCTAGGCAAGTGATCCTGGGTTGTATACAAAATCTAGACAAGTAGGAGCCTGTGAGCAAGCCAGAGAGTGGACCAACAAGGAGATCCAGTGTAGAGCCCGCCTCCTCCATGGTTTCTGCTTCCGGTTCCTGTCTTGGATGTCTGCCCTGACTTTCCTCAGTGATAAACTATGAACTGGAAGTGTTATGCCAGATAAATCCTTTCTCCCCCTGAGTTGCTTTTAGTCAGGGTGTGTTAGCACGCAACAGAAAGGAAACTAGAGCACACTACATAAGGAGGCTCCTCTAAAGGATGCCATGGCATCAACATCACCTTTCCAGATCAATTAAATAGCCACAGTTTTATCCAGGAGGCTCTTTGAACCTGTCACTCTAGTCAAGCTTGCCACCTGTGTTTGCAGCAATGCATACCTAAGTATTGGAGGCAAAACACTGGAATCAGCTATCTTAGTCTGTCTGTTTCTTAGACCTCCCCCCACCCCCCGACTGGTGTCAGAACCACCACTAATACCAGTATCACTACCACTGCTATTGACACTGGCATCACCAACATTACCACCATCACTATGATGCTCATCCTCATCACTAAAACCCATCACCATCAATATCATCATCACCACCATCATCATCACCACAATATTATCTACCACACACTATCACCATCGTTACCATCACCATTATCAAAGCCACCACCATCAATAATCATTCATGATCACTACCATCACCATGTCATCAATGTCATTACCACTATCATCTCCATTTCTACCTCTATCACCATCACTATGATCATCATCACCAACATCAAAGCCATCACGATCATCATCACCATCACCCCCATCATCAGCACCACCAGCATCATCATCAAAACATTGCCATCATCACCTTCACTGACACTATCATCATATAACATAGCCATTATGGTAACCATCACCACCATCTTGGTCACCATCCCCATTGTCACCTTTCAAGACATTTACCTTTACCTGAACTCACCTACCGGGTCCTCCCCACAGTAACATAGCCATTATGGTAACCATCACCACCATCTTGGTCACCATCCCCATTGTCACCTTTCAAGACATTTACCTTTACCTGAACTCACCTACTGGGTCCTCCCCACAGCCCTCTGATGCACACATTATGATTATCTATATTTTACAAATGATAGACCTGAAGCCCAAAAGGTCCCTCAGGTAGGGCCTAAAAGAAGGATTTAAACTGCAGCATCAGGCTTTGGGACCAGTGTTTTAAAGGGATATTCAGATGGGCATTGTCTACTTGCAGTAGCAAAAACCTAGATATGACAGATATTTCCTGTGGGATAGCAGTGGAAAATGATTGGTCAGTTGCAATATGTCTCACCAAGCATATCTCAAAAGCAGGTAAAAAGGGAAGCCACAGAATTTATGCAGTGTGAATTTATTTATAAAGGTTCAAAAACACAGGGCTAGGCTTGTGGCTCAGCAGTAAAACACTTGTGCCAACACACAACACAACAATACAAAAAACCAGAAAAATGTATCCATTACTTTAGTGACTAATCCACCGTAAGACTACAGGCAATGTGATGAAGAAGACAGAATTCAGGCCTTGGCAACCGACATGCCAGCAGGAGGATGTACACAGTGGAACCATCCAGGTTACTGGGTAGTGTTTGCAGCTGTTAACCTGGTGTCTTCATTCATCAAGGCTGTGCCACATGGGCATATTAATCATAGGCACCATGGCTAGGGAGATGGCTCAGTGTGGAAAGCACTTGCCACGGAAGAGTGAGGGCCCGAGTTCCTATGCCCAGAACACCCCTGAAGGCTTATGCCTTGGCACATGTCTACAACCTTGGTTTTCCTAGACAAAACAGGAGGCAAGGACAGAAGAGTCCCTGGAAGCTCACAGGAGTAGTAACTTTGAGACTGCCTCAAACAAGGACAGAAGGCAAGGATCAACACCTGAAGGTGTCATCTGGCCTCCACATGCATGCTGTGGCAGGTGTGAACCAGAGAAAGAGAGCGACAGAGACAGAGATGTGAAACTATAGGTCCTCTTCTGAGTACCCTGCATTTTAGATTTGCATGCTCTTTTTACCCTCTACAGAGCATCTCTGGCTATGGCCACAGTCCCACCTAAGAGAAGTTATATATAAGACCATGGTCATCTCCAAGCTGACACAGACCCCAGCACTGCTGCAGCCTGGTCCACATGGGTAAGGTGAGTCCCACACTAAGCATAAATCCTGACTCGTACAAAACACTACTTTTTTTTTTTTAATTGTTTCAATTCGTGTAAAGCAAGCCCTTGGCTCTGCCTATCCTCTGGGCAGACTGGACACCCAACCTCAGACATATCAGAGCCAGTAGCAGCTCAAATCTGCTAGCCCTTCCAGTGTGCACTATGGACTTCCCACAGCTCCGCACACACCCAGAAGGCAGGATCAGGACTCTCCCTTAGGCTCTTTGTCCCCCTGAGCCCTGTCCTGAAGATCCACCTTCCCTCTCACTTCCCCCAGGAGTGGCTCCCTGCTGGGGCTCCAGATTATGCACACTCCACTGAGATCTCCAGTGGTAACCCACCTCTACCTCTCTTCCTTATCTGAGGCCCCGCCCAGCTCCCAAGCCCTTACCAGTCCACTTCTCTCTTGCCATCCTTGTGTTAGTTCCTGAGCAATTAAAGCCAGGAGGAAGTGCTTGCAAACTAGTCCCTAGTCCAGGACACAGAGCCCATGTGCTTAAAACCCAAGTGGAGAGCAGCAGGCAGCCTTCCCAGGACCAGATAGTGGCTGGCTCAGTTTTTTTGGCCTGACTTGGATCCTATGGTCTAGAGACTCAATCCACCTTCTCTTTCTGTCTTGGGCTCACACAAGTGTGCATAGTGAACATACTCACACACATCCTCATCCATGCATATATATGCCCAAACTCACATATACACTCATATCCAACTGCATGCATAGTCACATGCACACACTTGTTACACACTCACCTATACACACATGCACATACATGTACTTGTCACACACCCTTCCATATAAGCTCACTCACATGCACAACACGAACAGTGCACACATAGAAATGGCATGCCAGAAAAGCCCTAAGCCTAATTTTCCAGTCTAATATGTCAAATGGGGTTGTTTATCTTTCAGTTTGGTGGTTTCTAACCAATCATTCCAAATCCAGAAAGCCCTGGGAACAAGACACGGTTTCACAACAGGTTTGGAGGCAGAGTTCACCCTGAATGCATGTGAGGCATTCACCACCTGATTTAGTTTTACTATAAAACATTAATACCGTTGCATGCCGGCTGCTACCCACACATGGTGGGGTTGGGCGGAGCGTGTGCTACACATGCTGTCCAAAGTACCCGCAGGCTCAAGTCGTAGCTGGCTCAGGGATTACAGACAAAAGGGGTTCACCCACAGCACACAGGCACATACATGGTCCCAGGCCATTCCCAAGGAAGCCTGTTACCCAGACTCCATCACCAGGTGAACTCTTCACTGGAGGTGGGGGGGAGGGGTTGGGAGAGGCTGGGAGGTGAGGCACAACACAGAGCACTGCAGAGAGAAACCAAGTCACATTCAAGCAGCTCAGGCAGGACTTGAACTCAAGGAGCTTCTAGACAATAAACTGGAAACTCTTCCTCCTGGGCCCAAATCCTATAACTCCCTCAGACTGCCTGCCTGCAGCTGCAAAAACTTCTAGGGGCTAAGTCTGTCTTCTTCCTGTCTTTGATGAGAAGTGCACATGTATGCAACTCAAGTCCATAGGTACACACATGCTCATGCACACACAAATGCCCCTCTCTTAGAGGCTTCCTCTGGGAAACTGTCCACAGAACTCCATAGCAGACAGCTGCCATTAGCCTCCCGTTGGCCCAATACAGAACCGGAGCACAGGGTGACCGAAACTCTGGTACCCTCCACCACTGGTCTGCAATCCCACCAGAACTATCCAGCCTGCACTCAGCTCCAGGATTCTATCCCAGATGGCTCTGGGTCTCCTTTTCCAGAATTGTTCACAAAGGTGGTTTCAGAGTCAACAAAGAAATCCGCTCAGCACACACCTGTGGTGGGTGAGGAAACTGAAGCAGCTGATGAAGTTAAAAGATTCCTTAAGAGCAGCCGCACATCAAAGCCCTCACCCCTCAAAGAGGGATTCCCAAACCCCAAGGCCACCTCATGGAAAGCTGACAGCTACAGGGCAGGGGTGCGGCTCCTCTGTGAGACGGGAACTGGGTGGAGGAGGGCAACTCAAGGAAGTGTAAAAGTTCTTTGAACTTGGAAACGGGTGACTTGGAAGTTTGCCCTTCTGATACTCAAGTTCACAGCTCAGGGCTGACACCTGCTCAGTACATGGAGTTTTCCTGCCATCACATCACGTGGGACTCTGGGGACTCTCCCTGTTCCCCACCCCCTCATTGCAATGAGATCAGCCGAGGACCCAAGAACCTCAAGACCACAGATCTTCCACCCTGCTCAACAGAGTCCAGCTGTCTTATCACCTATGTCAACATGCATTTCCCAACAATACTAAAGAGTCCCGAAAGCAAATATTCTACTACCTCCGGGAACTTGCTAGGTACAAGGCTCTGATGGGAGCTGGTACATCAGCCAAGACCCCATCACCTCTGTTGATGCAGTAATAAACCTTATGTGCACACCCCAGATGGTGAGCCACAAGGCCAGAGCGCTCTCACCTGGGTTCAGGTGAAGTGCCTGCAGACAGGACAAAGTGAGGCATATGTGAGTGCCCTGATGCAAGGTCCTATTGGCTCAGTGGCAGAAGACTAAGCTGTAGGCCCTCTGCCACCGGCAATCTGTATGTGAATGTTAGACTGATAATCAATAATTTTAACACTCATTTTATCTTTAAATGCAATTTTTGAATAATATTATGTACATATAAATAGTATAAGAGATAGATGAATGATGGATGGACTGATGATGATGATGATGAATGAATGGACAGGTGCTGATGATGTTAGGTGGATGTACAGGTGATTATAAGGATGGTTGGATGATGATGGATGTCTGCATAGATGATAATGCATGGATGGATGATGGCAATAGGATGGTTGGATGATGATGAGTGGATGTGTGGGTGGGTGGATGGACAGAGGATGATGAACTGGTAAATGTGTGGGTGGACGGATGTGTTTACCATTTTGAATGACATCTATTTGAATAGCAAATGTTTAGGTACAATTATCTCGTAGGACATATCAAATCCTTAATGCTGCCATTATGTACAACTTCTGAGGATACATCTGACATTGAGCATTGCTTTGGTAGTTCAGGGGCTCTGGGTAGTATTTACCAGTGGTGTGTGTGTGTGTGTGTGTGTGTGTGTGTGTATGTGTGTGTGTGTGTGTGTGTATTGGGTGCGAAAGGGTGTGAAAGCTAAAAACAATACAAAGTCTAGAGCACTCCTTGAGGGACACCATAAGCTTCCTGCCTAGGAAATGTACTGTCCACTGTAACACCATGAGAAATGCACAATGTTGCTAGGTCAGAGTTGGGAACAGAGATGTCTTTCAATAAGGACCCTTCATCCAAATGATTCGCTGATGGATGATGCTAGAGGTCCGTAGTGCCATGTGATTGTGTGATGCTCTCCATAGGAAAATCCCATGCACCCTTAGCCCTGCAGCCCCTTGGCCATTATTTCCATTTTTCAAAACCTCCCTGAAAAAATTCCCAGCAGGCCCTTGTGAGGCCACTCCCTCTCCAAGAGCCACCACTGGGGGCAAAATCCAATCCCTCAATGGGTTGAAGCAAGGTCATCATAGCCCTGAGACATCACATGAGAGAAGACTGAGCCACTGAGATGAGCCGCCTACAGACCCTCCGAGTCCCCTTTGCCAACCTCTGGACAGGTATGCTTCCCCTACACTCTGGCATCAACACCAAGCATGTCCAAATTCAATTAAGATTGGGATTAAAGTTAGGGTTGGGGAGGAGGGGGTGAATGAATGGGAAGGTAGATGGATGGATGAGTGGATAGATGGGCAGGAAGGTGAATGGGTGGGTAGATGTGTGGATGTGTTCATGGATGGATGTGTGGACAGATGACTGAATGGTGAGAGGATGCAGGTGTAGTCTCACTTTCGGTGCTGGGGTCTCCTTGGCAACCCTCTATACAGTGGGAAGCTCCTTACACTTGTTGGTAGCCCTTCAGCCACTGTTAGATGACCATGTTTGTTAGACTAGATCCTAAGAGAACACATACTTGATGTCAGGGCTGGACCAGGAAACTCACTCCCTCCCCTCCTATTCCCGAGTCTATTCTCTGACCTTAACATCCACCATGACTCACCCATCTCTTTCTGTCTGAGTCCAGAACCAGGGACCAAGCAGACAGCATACAGGGTGGATGGGACTCTGCCTGTAACATGGATAGGCCTGACTTTGTGTCTCCCTTCTGCATTGCCTAACTTTAAACATAACTTACAAGAGCCCATTGTGGCCGACCACTTTCTGGCACATGGCCCCAGCACACCGGCACAGACAAGAATAGAGTCCTCCAGCCCAGTATCTCAACCTCAAGTCTGGAAGGAGTCACTTTAAAAAAAAAATTTTTTTTTTTGAGACATAGTTTCTCTGTTTAGCCTTGGCTGTCCTGGACTCACTGTGTAGACCAGCCTGGCCTCGAACTCACAGAGATCTGCCTGCCTTTGCCTCCCAAGTGCTGGGATTAAAGGCATGCACCACCATGCCCAGCCTCACTTTAAAATTTTAAAAATGATTCACTGTAATCAGGGGCAAGGATGGGATGGGGGACCTGGTTTGGCTGGGGAAGGAGGACAAGAAAGTCCACTTTCATCCCACAGGAGAGTGAGGTTATGGCCACCAATTCATTTTTGTTCCATGCCTCTTCTTTCTCCATCCTTTTCTATCTAGAAAATCAACTTTCTCACCTTAGCCAATTGGAACACCGCCATCTGGTAGAATTTGGTTTGCCCAGTTCTAAGATCTTGAAATTCACTGTAGTTTTGTCTCTTAACAGCAGTGATGGGGCTTGAGGAATTTGCTTGCCTCTGCAAGGCTTACTGTCTGTCTCTACTTGGAAAGTGGAAAGGTGACACTAGCCAGTTCATAGGCAGGCTGTGAAAGGCAGAGCAAACCAACTGGAGAGCACGCAGCTTCCCATGAACATGGGGCAAATGGGAGCTGATGTCAGTTCCTGTCCCAAGTGAGAGCATTGGATAAGTCAGATGACCAAGCCCACAAGAGAGGCTTTCAGTGGTCCAGAATCAGAGCAAAGCCAGGCAGCCCGCTCGCCCATCACATCTGCCTGCACTGTGATTTGCAAAGCTCACCCATGTGCCATAGCCAATATCCATCTTAAGTCTTTCCTGCTACCATCACAAAATATCCAAGGATCTAAGTGATCCACTTAGAATAGAGGTCTGCTTGCCCCATAGTTCTGACATCTCGTGAGGCCTCCTGCAGAGGAGATTGCTCAGTGAAGCTGAACTAGGGCCAAGTTCAAGTCTCTCCTCTTCTGAAAAGACCCATGACCCCATCTGACCCTAGTCACCCCCCCAAAGTCCCACCTTCAAGCACCAGGAACATATGAATGTGATGACCATAGCTTCAACATGTGAACCATTAGGGTACCTAACCAGACCACCTCAGCCCTCCTTGGGTGGAGAGGAGAGGAGTCAATCTTGTGACATACAGGTGAGATGAGAGTCTGGACCTCCCCCTGACCTCCTTTCCTTGACCTTTTTGGTTTGATAGCTGCCCTAATCATCCTGAGGGTCAAACTCCAAACACACAGGGCCCCTTTTCCCAGGGAACTGCCAGCCAGCTCTGCAGGATCTTCTCTTCTTTCTTCCTTTATTAGTGTTCGAATGCATGTGTGTTCATGTGCAATGGTGCCTGTGTGTGAGTGCTCATGCAGGTGTGTATATGGGCACATAGAGGTCAAAGGTCAACGTCAGATCAGGCATCATCTACCTAGTTTTCTTATTTTAGTTATATTTAGTGTGTGTGTGTGTGTGTGTGTGTGTGTGTGTGTGTGTGTGTGTGTGTG
>OU015746.1:81543759-81554566 GCA_907169655.1 Acomys percivali | reverse complement strand
GTGTGTGTGTGTGTGTGTGTGTGTGTGTGTGTGTGTGTGTGTGTGTGCGCGCGCATGCTATAGCATGGGCATGACAGAGGACAATTTATAGGAGTTGCTTCTCTCCTTTCGCCAGATGGATCTCCTCAGGTTTGGTGGCAAGTGCCTTTACCCTCTGAGCTATCACACTAGCATCCGCCTTGTGTTTGGAGACAGGGTAGCTCAGTGACCTGAAGCCTCAAGGATCTCCAGATCTTTCCATCCCCAGTGTTAGAGTCACAAACCCTACCACAGCCAGATTCTTCCTTTTTATATGAATTCTGGGGGTTGAACTCAGATCTTCCTTCTTGTTGCTGACTCCCAACCCCAAGTCTCCTTGCCTTTGTGGTCCAGTGTGGAGCATCTTGGTTCTGGTGACCCTCAAGTAGGAGACTCTGTCATAAACAGGTCTTCTGCCCTGTGGGGAATAAATCACCCTACAATGGCCTCATCCTCCCAGACCCACAGCCAATTCCTCTGTCTACAAATCCCACTGAAAAAGACAGCAGTCCTTTAGGAACACAGAGCAACGCCCAAGGCCAGACTCCTTGTGACTGTGGACAGGGGTGATCAGCGCCATCTTTGAAAGCACAGTTTCCAAGTGTGAATTCCTTCCCTATTCAGGTCAGCTTTACCAAAGGTATAAAGGCTGGTCACACCAGAGGGACTGCTACATGGGACTTGCTCTTGAATGTCGTATTCAAAGTATTAGCCTTTTGCAGGATCTGCCCATGCACCCCGACAATTCTTTCCGACTAGAGGAAAGAACTGCTTGTAGAAGTTACTTTGGAGTTATTTCCTGGTCTGGGGTTGGGAGCTGGCCAGAGCTTGCCAGCTCCTCAGCCTGAATGGTGTCTGCTGATCAGGAACTCCATCAGCAAGCAAACTTATTTCCCTGACGCTCCTTGAGATTGGTGGGACTAAAAGCAGTACAAATATATTCACCGGAAGGAGCTGCTGAGAGCAGCTGCGAGGTTTGAGGAGTCCCCATGGGTTAGATGCTGCAGGCCAGCTAAGCTCAGGGAAACCAGGATGAGACCGCAGGGAGGGGAGTGAGGGAGACTCCCTAGGCCAGCAGCCTTCTGAGCTCAGCTGGCTCCTGTCCTCAGGGCTCAAGAGTGACCCAACAGGTTCTCCAGGTAGCAGGACCAGTGCGTGCAGAGCTGGGAACACCCTGTTCCGAGCTCTGTCCCAAAGAGCTGGCTGTGAGTGCACAATCTAGGTCTAATGTGTGGGTGCCACATCCTTCATGCGTCCCCAACTGTGACCTGAAGCATGCCAGGAGAAGAAAGTCACCCTCCATAGGGGTAAAACTGGGCTAAGTTATTTAAGCCAGAAGAAAAAAAAGCTAGAAGTAGGGGAGGATCCTTCTGGGCCTCCCTCTTGGGACAGGGTGTCTCCCATAGAAAGCTCAGACTCCTCATCTTGGGAGAGTCTGAACAGAGCAGATGTGGACTGCACCCCTAGTGGGCACCCCAATCACTCACTGCCTTGCCTCATTCTTTGCTCAATTAAGGCAATTTAGGGGAAATGGGGGGGTGTCAGTGCAGATTCACAGGCCCAAACCTACCTGACTCTTTACTAGGGAGTCCCCTAAAGCCACCTCTAAGAGTTGTAAGCTGTACCCCAGGAGCCCAGGGCACTCTTCCCAGGGCTGAGAAAACGAAGCCTAAATCACTGAAAGTTGGGGGTCTTGACCACTCAGAGCCTGAGACCTGGAGGATGTTCAGATATGGGGCACAGAGCCTGGTTTGGTTGTTTGCTTTCTTTCCAGCAGCCTCAGCTCCCAAGGCTGTTCTCCCCCACTGCCACCCCCCCCCCCCCCCACACACACACACACACACACACACATCATCATCATCATCATCATCATCATCACATTCTGGATTTCCAAGCCTAGCTAGTGGTTCACCCACCCACCAGCCCCCACCCCAGCCCCCGGCAGCAAGTCACTCGTTCCAGTAAACATGGTATACAGCTCAAGGCTGATTCTGTATTTCGAAATCAACCATCAGCCAAATGTCACTCCACACCTGGTGGCCAGCTCTGGTGCAAGCACTCTGCTCCTCATACCTGCAGCCTAGCCTTGCACCCAAGGGTGCCAGGAAGCAAGGAGCAGGTGCAGAAAGGAGAGCTCGCGGGTTTTCCTATTGCAGTTGTTCAGTCCCATGTCAAGGACTGCAGGAGGCCCCGGGCCACTGCTCATGTCCTCCCAACAGCTGCTTGCTTCATCTGCCTTTCTGTCCTATGAGGAATGAGGAGTAGTTGAAATCGACCGTGCCCCCAAGTTCTCAGGGCCCCCAAGTTCTCGGGGCCCAGGCTCGCTCAAAGCATAGTTCTCGTAGCTTCCATTCACAGTTCTCAGAAACAGCCTGCGACAATAGCAGTTTCATCCCAGTGAAAGGGCAAGGCCCAGAGAGGTTAACTGCTTTGCCCAAGGTCTCACAGCAAGCAGCAGAGATGCCTGCCGAGCAACTCCTCAACTCTGAGGTCCTTGAAGTCCAGGTGAAACGCTCCTGGTTTGGAAACTTGACTACTTTATAGGAGGGCCATGAGCCACCAGGAGGAGATCCTCCCTGTATTCACTTGTCTCCCCTCCCCCTCTGACACACACACACACACACACACACACACACACACACACACACAGCCCAGACGGATGGACAGCCACACAGGAGGCACACTACACACTTTGTATCTTTGGCAACATCTTGGCAGACACCCACTGCCCTTGCCCTTTCGTCCAGCTCTGCCCTGGTAGGTCAGTGACAACTCCAAGAAGGGAGACAGGAAGTAGTGTTGAAGGCCTGTCCCCTAGAGGCCTCTTGAAGTATCCATACGACCCAGGGACACACTGGAAGGGGAACTTCAGAGGCTGCTGAGGGAGGAAATTGGGTGTCCATAGTAGGCCCAGTGATCCTAAGGCCTGTTTCTGGGTGCAGTGTTGGAGGGACTCAGTCTTAGGTCTTTGGTCTTGACATCCCAGCTAGTCTTGGACCATCTCAAGAAGTTGCTCTGAGTCCTGTGCAGGGCTTGAGGGGCTGGCATGGGGCTCCTTGGTAGAGTGCTCACCTGACATGCACTAAGTCCTGACCTAAATCCCCCAGCAACACATAATTCTGGCCATGGTGGTCCATGTCTGTAATTTCAGCACTTAAGAGTTGAAGCAAGAAGATTTGAAGTTGAAAGTCATCCTTCATAGCAAATTCAACCCACCCTAGGCTCCACATGACCCTGTCTCAAAAAACAAAAAACAAAACAAAAAACCCACAGAGTTCTGTACAGGTTCTGTGGCTCTTCCCTACTCCTGTACCCCCAGTGCCCTGGGGTATAAATCTGTGGTGTTCCAAGGACAAGGGACATGCATGGTTGGACATGTGTGCTGTCTTAGGGCTGAGTGATGAAGGCCCCAGGAGCCTGGGCCACACAGATGGCAGTGCTCACCCCTGCTGCCTGGAGACAGGTTCCCCAGGTCTCTGCTAGTGACAATTGAAGAACCAGGCAGGAACAAAGGGTAGGCTGCAATTCCATTGACTTCTCAAAACGTCTGCAAGCAGGGGCAAGGCACGAGAGAGGGGCCTGTGTGTGCCCAGTCATTGCTGGGCATGGGGGAGACACGACACCTATGGGACACTTTGCTCTGAAGGCCTCTAGGGACCGCTCAGGGCTACTGTGCATCTGGTTTCAGCTACTGGTCACAGCATCAGGAGGGGACTGAGGTCAGCAGCCACCCTGCTAAATTACATGGCAGAGCAGAACTCCTTAAATTGGGGTGGGACATCACTACCCGAATGCCTGCACCCCCATGCAGCCCCGGAAGATTGGAAAACTGAGGGCAGTGGTAAAAGGGACATCTCGGTTATCAGTGCACAGGAGCCCAGACAGCGCCTCTGACAGCCGCTGGACCCCCAAGGGGGTGACTTCCAGATGGCCAGTGTCAGCTGCCTCCATTTTCCCCTAAGGGCCTTGAGCAAAGCGACAGATGACAGGACTGTGTTGTGTAATGTGCAGGCTTGTGGCCTCTCGGGGGCTGCAGTGTGCTTGGCCCAAACAACATGTGCAGGTCTGCGCATAGTCAAGAGCCCAGAGGCGGCGAGAGGCACTGATTGCCCTGGGCCGTGTTTCACAACTATCTCCTTTTGTTTTCAATTAGCAGAAGAGGTGGCTGCCTCTAGCAGGGCTGGCGGCTAGAGGGACTGTTTCCCCTCTTTTCCTCTGTAGTGTTTGTGCTCTGCTTGCTCCGGGAAGAGGCCACTCCACAGTTTGCACACTCCTTCCTGGCTGCCGTCCTGAATCTCGGTCACTCACTCGGCTCTGGCTCAGCTGACCCTTGGCAGAAGCCCAGTGACACTCAAGGTTTGTCCTGGAGCCAGGCAGGAACCTCAGCATTTGCTGACCTTCAGATACGTATGTGCCATTCCGAGAGCCCTTTACTGGTGACAAATGCCAGGTTTAACGTAACAGAATGAGAAATGAGGATCCTAGTGGCAAGAGGCTCTGCAGGCTCTGCGCGATCACACTGTGGTCTGCCTCAGAGAGTGGGGAGTAGGGTGGAGCCCGTAGCAGACCTGCAGAAACCAAGGGGAGCTCACTGTGTCCCTCTACAAAGTCATGGCTGGGGGGGCAGGGGGGAACAGAAATCTGCAGAAGAAAGATCTTTGTGGGAACATCCCTCCAGGGGGCTTCGTCTTTTTACGCCCCTTCTCTGCCATCACTTGGGTGTGTCCCAAGTCCCTGTGTATCAGGCTCTATCTGTGGCACAGACACTGAACACAAAGCTCTCTGGCATGCAAGGGAGAGCATATGGTGTCCACACCGCAGCAGCTGCTGGCAGATGACAAAAAGCACGTAAGATCTTTTCTCTGCAGTCCTGATGTCCAAGATGGAGCCATCAGGCAGGGCTCTGTTGCCTCCAGGGCGCCTTGTCTTTGTCCCTGGGTACTGCGGTAGACACAGCAAAGGGGACTCCCCACCTCTGAGAGGCTTTTTCATAGGAAAAATTCAAGCTATGTGCTTTAGTCACAGATATCACCACTAACTGCCAAAGGAACCCTTGGAAAAATAATCGGTCTAATGAGGCTGAGCCTTGCTTGGCCCCACTGCAGCTGGGTGAGCGCCTGGTTCCCACCCCTCTTCTCCTCCTCCAGCCAGGTAACACAGAAGGGACCGACTCTGATGAACCCTTGAGCTGCTTCTAAGTTGGACAAGGTTGTGTAGACACTTAAGACATTCTGACCCAATGCAACATGTGGTTTCATTAAATTGTTAATCAGAAGAATCATCCTAAAGCCCATCAAATGCATGAACCTAGCACAGAAAGCTCACACATATCTTGGAGCAATGAAGCATGCTGCAGTTTCCAGATCTGCTGTGGCATGTGTGTGTGTGTATGTGTGTGTGTGTTTCTGTATATGAATGTGAATGTGTGTGTATCTTTGTGCATATGCTTGTGTGTTTGTATGTATCTGTTCATGTGCATATGTATGTTTGTATGTACATGTTTATGTGTATGTGTGTTTATGTGCGTGTGTATGTGTGTGTTTCTTCTGTGTGTATGTATGTGTGTTTGTGTGCATGTGTGTGTGTTTGTATGTATGTGTATATGTGTGTGTTTTATGTATGTGTTTGTGTGCATATCTGTTTGTGTGTATGGTTTATATGCATGTGTTTATGTGTGTGTGTTTGTGTGCACATCTGTTTTTATGTATGTGTGCATTTGTGTATGTTTGTGTGCATGTGTGTGTATTTGTAAGTATGTGTTTGTGGGCATATGTGTATGTATGTTTGTGTGTATGTTTATGTGTGTGTTTGTGTGTATGTGTTTGTGTGCATGTGTGTGTTTGTGTGTATATGTGGTTTTGTGTGTATGTGTTTGTGTGTGTTTGTGTGTGTGTGTGTGTGTGTGTGTGTGTGTGTGTGAACATGCATGTGGGCTAGTGCATGTGAAGCCTAGAAGTCAACCTCAGGTGTCACCATTCTTCAAGCACCATCTACCTATATTTGTTTTGTCTTGAGATAGGATCCTTCACTGTTCTGGAGCTCACTAAATAAGCTTGTTGGCCAGCAGGCCCCAGCAGCCTCCCCTGCCACAGGACCTTAGCATGCAGCACCATACCTGGTGTTTTATGTAGATGATAAGAGTTGAACTCGGGTCCCTACATCTCCAGACAAGCACTGCACTGACTGACATCGCTCAGCCTCCTTCTATCACTTTTAATCATTTCCAGCTAGCCACAGGGAAGAAAAGCAGAGACGAGCACAATCCAATAAAGTCTGTCTTTTTTGTTTTATTTTGTTTTTCGAGACAGGGTTTCTCTGTGTAGTCCTGGCTGTCCTATAGACCAGACTGGCCTCAAACTCAGAGATCCACCTGCCTCTGCCTCTTGAATGTTGGAATTAAAGGACTACGTCATGGCTGCCTAGATCCAATAAAGTTGGTTTTTTGTTGTTGTTGTTGTTGGTGGTGGTGGTGGTTTGGTTGGTTTGGTTTTGGTTTTGGTTTTTAAAGACAGGGTTTCTCTGTGTAGCCTTGGCTGTCCTGGAGCTCTCTTTGTCAACCAGGCTGGCCTCAAACTCACAGAGATTCGCCTGCCTCTGACTCCACAAGTGCTGGAATTACAGGTATGCACCACCACACCTGGCTCCCAATAAAGACCACATCCACATATACTTATTACACCATAGTATTACACTGTTCTGATCTATGTGATTATTATCTAATTCTCACAACATGTGCCTAGTGTGTTAACCTGTGCCATGGTTCTGTTTCGTCTGTAGTTTCAAGCATTCTGTAGGCTTTTGGAACACATTTCCCTAGACAAAGGGTGATGCCTGTAATGCACATTTTTTTTCCCAGTGGCACCAAAGGCTCTCAACCTTGAGACATCTCACCTCACCTTCCGTACATCCACCTGGAGAACAGCTTGTACTTCTCTCTCTGCCTGGCTCAAGAGAGTGTGGAGGATCTATCTGGGCAGAGGCAAAGTAAAGAGAGGGGCTGCAGCCCTACACGCCAGCTCACTGTACTCAAGGTCCAGAGGGTTTGAAAGAGGGGCAAAGGCTCAGAAAGATGATTTAGCTTACTGAGGCAGCTGCCATGCAAGCGCACAGACCTAAATTCAGATCACCAGAACCCATGTTAAAAAGTAGGGTGTGGTGGTGGATGGCTGTAACCCCAGGGTTGAGGTGGGGGGCCAAGACACATGATCTCTACGCTCACTAGCCATCAGGCCTAGCCTTGCCTAGGTAATGAGCTTCAGGTGCAGTGAGAGAGCCTATCTCAAAAACAAAAAACAAAGCTGAAGAGAATCAAAGAAGACACCCACCGTGGAACTCTGACCTCCACACACATGCCTGTGCCCACGCACCCACACTAACAAAGAGTATGTACCACCGTGCACGCACGCGCGTGTGTGCACACACACACACACAATATACCCACTCCCCTTCAAAAAATGAGAGGAGGACAGATGGTAGGGATAAGGGCCTTATGCCAAAAGGACCTAGAACTCAGCCAAGACACCTGCAGGGACTTCCTGGGGGCCTGACATCTCAGCATGAAAATCAAGCAAGCCAAACAGGGGCATGCAGGAGGCATGTCCGCAGGAAGTGACCATGCATAGCTGAGCCTCCCAGGGTCTCGAGTGCCCTCTATGGCCTCTGATGTCTCTCCATCAGCATTAGGGGAGCAATACAAGAGAAAACCACCAGCCTTCTGTAGTATGTTCACTCTGCAGAGCCACCTGGGAGCTTCACACCACCACGGAAAGGGAAACCCAGGATGACAGGCAGCGGGGCCTCACTTGCCAGGCATCTGGAAAGCTTGAGGCCACTAAACAGGATACAAGTCTTTTTGCCTCGGAGCTGAACTCTGATTGCACAGCACCAGGAAAAGGGAAGCTTCCTCTTGGCCCACCAGAAACAGGGCCTGGAGACCAGCTGGGAGAGGACGAAGGGCCGGGGTGACCCCGCCTGCAGCAAACAGAGAGCCTAAGCAGGTCAGTGTGTTGCTTTTGGAGCCGCCAGCCCTAGGCGATGCTACACACTCAGGGTAAAAAAAAAAAGTCAGAGCATCCTTCTGAGGGAGACAGACACACTACTCTGCTCTCACTCCAGGGGCCTCGGGAACCCATCGGATGTGGGTGTCCTTGTGTTCATTCATGCCAGACCTTTCTAGAGACCCTGTCCTGTCACCCTCACCACAACTTGCCCTGCCCTCTGAGCAATTGTTGGGTAGCTGTATACAGCAGGGCAGGCGGGGAAGCCAGAATTTATTTTTTCCCCCTCAGAACTCCATGGGGCTTTGGAATTTGAAGAATAAAATGTGTTCTTTTACGAGGAAGCTGTGAAGAGGCCAGGCAGGGCTTCCAGCCTGGAGCTCAATTAAGTGTAGCTCTTGAACTGACTGATAAGGGCCATGGGCAGCTTAACCTCTCCCTCTAGGCCTGCCTGAGGCCACTGGCCACTCATCCTTCCAAATTCCCACCTGGCCTGGGCCTGGGCCTGGACCAAGATGCGTCTCTCCCTGCCTTCCTGAAATTGCTTCATAGCTAGATTCTCATCAAGGCCTTGGTACTCAAGCTTCTGGGTGAGGGAAGAAGCACTAGGAGCCAGCCCCAGAAGTTCAAGGTTCCCCTACATCAACCTGCAGGAAAACAGCAGGCTACAGCCTGGGGAGGGCTGTGCAAATGGAGTTGCATGTGAGCCAGCAGAGTAAGATTCCAGACTGGAGCAGCTTGGGACACTGTGAAGGGACACAAGGCAAGCAGGCTGCTAAGGAAAAGGGGCCATTAGCCAGTTAAGGAAATCTGCAAACAGTATGAGGTAGTGAGGAGTCAGGCAGGGGAAGCATGGGTGGGTTAGGTTAGGTCAAGTGTCCCCTGGGGACATGTCAGAAAGTTCAGTTGTCACTAGGCAAGGTCTGGGCTTCAGGAGATGGTAGAGATAGAAACGAGGGAGCTGGGTGTGTCCCATGGTGGGGGCTATAGCAAGGGGTCAGAGCATGCAGACTCAGAGGGATAGCAGGCTGGAGTCACCAGCACCAAGGACATCTGTAGAGGGCTCCTAGAGCCAGGTGGGAGAGAAGGGAATTAGCTACAAAGCCTGCGGCTGGCTGTCTACAAAAGCTGGAACTGAAAAGGAGGCAGGCAGGAGTCTTCATGGATCAGGCCAGGAAGTAGGTGGCAGTCAGAGTCTGGCTCAGGAAGGAGCTTGTGAGTAGCCATAGGTGGCAAAAGAAGGTACATACAAAATGTGCCCCCAGAATCTGGTCACCTGGACACCAGCAGCAGCAGGTTTAGCAGAAAAGTAAAAAGCCATTACAGAAATGTCACATCCCCAAAGGCATACATAAAAACAAACACCAGGATTGAATTTCTAAAGGTGCAATTGAAGCTGTAGGCAGGTGTCAGAGAGGTGTCCGTGACCCTGAAAAACATAACCTTGTTAAGCAGAGATCAGAACACAGGAGAAGACGGGGACCCAGAAGCTAGTCACACTGAAAGCACACGTAGGCTCTGACAGGCTAGAGCTATAAAATAAAGGCAGAAAAGCATGGGAAAATATTTAAACCTTCCACAGCAAGACTAAGGGCTAATGACTGTTCTAAATCAAAAGCCTTGTGCAATTCATAAGAAAGAGACATCTCTGTAAAATGTAGGCAAAGCAAACGCTTGCCAGATGTTGCCTAACTTTGCAGCCACTGGGAAGCCAAGGCTTTACAACAAAGACCAACTCCAGTGGCAGAGAGAGCATCCAGCCTCCCTGGCAGGTGACACAGAGACTCACCAGCTTTCTCACCCGACAGCTCATCAGCTGACACAACTCGGAGATCTGGGTCAGCCCTTACCATTTGTCCCCAGACTTCTGCCTTCTCTGCTGCTGCCACCCCAAAGGCCACGGGGTCCACAGTGCAGCCGCAGGATGGAGACTCAGAGCATGAAAGCAACAACACTTGCTCTTGTTAGCTCCTTCGATTTTGAGTCTTATTTTTTTTTCTTTTTTGATGTTGCATTTTTACTTTATTTTTTTTAATTTAATTAATTTATTCTTGTTACATCTCAATGGTTATCCCATCCCTTGTATCCTCCCATTCGTCCCTCCCTCCCATTTTCCCCTTATTCCCCTCCCCTATGACTGTTCCTGAGGGGGATTATCTCCCCCTGTATATGCTCATAGGGTATCAAGTCTCTTCTCGGTGACCTGCTGTCCTTCCTCTAAGTGCCACCAGGTCTCCCCCTCCAGGGGACATGGTCAAATGTGAGGCACCAGAGTACGTGAGAAAGTCATATCCCACTCTTCACTCAAGTGTGGAGACTGTTCTGACCATTGGCTAGATCTGGGTAGGGGTTTAAAGTTTACCTGAGTCTTTTCGTTGAAGCAATTAGCATTAATGTAAGTAATTAGTTAACATAAGCAAAGGAAGGGCTAGAGTTACAGCTTAGTTGCTAGAGTGCTGTCTACCATCCACAATGCCCTAGATTTGATGCCTTATAATGAATGAGCATAATGTGATAGCATTCGCCTGTAGTCCTAGCACAGGCAGTGGAAACAGGACAGCGTTGGCGATGTAGTGAGTTCAAAGCTACTCAAGAATGTATGTGCCCTGTGGTGCATCGTTTCTTCTGCTTTGCTGAGTCGTATGATAGAGTTTGCCTTAACATGCTATAAGTTTTACTAAGAAGTAAATTCAAATGTGCTGTGTAGGGAAAACACTTGGACTACATAAAACCGCTGTCTCAACACACACACACACACACACACACACACACACACACACACACACACACAC
>OU015746.1:81532020-81543749 GCA_907169655.1 Acomys percivali | reverse complement strand
CACACACACACACACACACACACACACACACACACACACACACACACCTTTGCAAGGAACCAGCAACTCCCAACAAAAAAATTAATTGCCCCAAAAGATACAACTTCACCCTACTTATATGAAGATTAAAGTGACTGTGAGATACTATTTCTATTCTGCCTTTAATATTATTTAAATATTATAAGCACATTATAAACACGTAGGGAAGCCGGCATCCCTATGTTCCATGGTGGGAACATCAATTCATAAACACTTCTGAAAAAAACTTGATATATATATATATATAATTTTTAAATGAAATATGCATACATTTGAGTTAGCAGTTCTATTTCTAAGAATCTATTCTAGGGGCTGGAAAGATGGGTCAGTGGTTAAAGTCCTTGCACACAATCCTGAGGACCAGGGTTCAAATCTCCAGAGCCCATGTGAAAAGAAAAGCATCAGCTCAGGATCCCCAAGACTATGTTCTCAGCAAAAAGGAGATTTATTTGCCCCAGAGGGACAGAGAGCAGGGATAAGGGACAAAGACAGGAGACAGAGGGAGAATGGTAAGGCAATGAGGGAGAGAGGGCATTTGTCCCAGAAACAGGACAAAGGGCTGCCTCTGGATAGAGAGGAGACAGACAGGGCCTATAGGGAAATGAGAGTTTGCAAAGCTGAAGTTGGGAACCAGGCCCGACTGGGCTGCCTGCCTGTCTTGCTGTTGCATGTCCTGTTTTTAGCAGCTTCCGTGTCTGTGCTTATGTTGGTTAGCTAGTCATGGTTACCGCTCTGAGAACGCACCCCTCCCTTCCATGGGACTTTCCCACGTGTGCGCAATCACCTCTTGAGAGATTTCACCTGTGAGTGACATTCCTGCTTTGCTGCCTATAAAAAGGCTCTTTGGATGCTGAATAAAAGCTGCTGCTGCTCTCTTAACAAGAAGGACCTGCTGTTTTATTGTGTGTTAAATCCGCAGTCCCTTGCCCTTGACTCGGTACTGTGGTGGCGCAGGCATCACACGAAAGGAGGTAACCCCAAGTTAGAATGAGGTGTTTGATTTTGATAGGGCATGTTAATTAGGTGAGCCAAAGGGGACTTTTGATTGCTGGACTTGAATACTTTACTAGCTGGACCTTTGAGGTCTCAGGAGGAGAAAGTAGTCAAATAAGGGAATAGACCTTGGAGGTTAGCTTTTGGAATGTAATCTAAAGGGTTTGTTTGGGTTTTTGTTGTTTTTTTTTTTTCTAAGACAGAGGTAATCAGGGAGAAGGGCAAGGCCTGCCAGAGCCTTGCCCACCATGCCCAAGCTGACCAGAGTCCCTTCACCATGTAAATCACAGGTGGGTATGAAAACCTGACTGTAATTCAAGCCTCAAAAGGGAGAAACAGGGAATCCTCAGAAAGAGTGAGATTAGGTATATCAGTGAGCTCTGGGTTTGATTGATCTAAGACTCCTCATTCTGACCTCCATGGATGCTTGCACTGATGTGCACATACCTACACACAGACACATGCAAACACATATAATTAAAAGTAAAATATATATTAAAAATAAAATAAAATATAGGTTATAAGAATGGGTTTTCTTAAACATACTACATGGATATGAGATTGCTCAGGTGCATCGGTACAAACCCTCCCACACTACACCCATTGATACAAGTGCATAATTATAGACATATTAAAAATACCTGGAAGAATCTATACTAACTGTAAGTCAAAACAACCAAGGTAGAGTGTTTCAAGAGGGAGGTGGGTGAATTGGGACTTTCTCCTCATATATATATATTATTCTTTCTCCTCATATATATTATTATTATTGTGCTAAATATGTAGGAGAAAAGGGAGACATCATCCCAAGGCAGTTGGGAAACTTGAGTCTAACAACATATATGTGTATGTGAAGAGTGAGATAGAGGAAGAGAAGAAATGGGGTGAGTGTCTCCAGGTCCCCATGAAACCCCAAGACACTCATCAAAATCCCACTTGTTGGATATTTTTTTTTCTGGAAGAGGTGGCTCTTTTCAATCCTGAAGTAACCCCTGGACCCAAATAAGCACTAATGTAAGAAAGCTTGTCCTAAAATCTGGTCACAGAGAAAAGCAGGCACAGGACCCTAAAGCAGAACAGGTAGGAAGATAGGTATAAACTTGAGGTTAATGATATAGCCAATGGGCTGCAATTCCTTCCTGAAGATTCCATGTTCATCTAAACCAAGAAGTTAGGTATTTTTTGCATGAAGTCAACCAAGATTTCTACCAGCAAATTTATTTTTGCTGATCATATCAGATAAATAGTTTGGCTGGGTATAAAATTCTGAGACATAGCTTGCTGTGCAAGACACCAGTCAGTCTTTACACAATTTCTAGAGTCCCCACTGTGCTAAGCACTTGGTGGCTCTTTTAATCTGGAGATCCCTCTTCTTAGTCTTTGATAAACGCCTATGACTATTCTTTCTTTTCTGGGAGTCCTCTTTTGTCATGTGTACCCCCTTTGGTTTCTTCTCTCATTTTCCTCTTGTATATCTATGTCTTTCTGTTCTATGTTTTTCTCGATGATTTCCCCCACATTATTTTGTAAACTATTGTACTTCTTCCTCCAGTTACATAGTTTTGATTCTAAGAGCACTTTCTTGTACTCTGAATGTCTTTTGGGGCGAGGGTGAGGGCGGGGTTGAGACAGGGTTTCTCTATGTAGCCTTGACTGTCCTGGACTTGATTTGTAGACCAGGCTGGCCTCAAACTCACAGTGATCCACCTGCCTCTGCCTCTGCCTCCCGAGTGCTGGGATTAAAGGTGTGCGCCACCACACCCAGCTCTGAATGTCCTTTTTTGATCATCGCAATATTATCTCCAGTATTTGGTTTTAAGTTGCATCTGAACTGTCTTGATTTTTTCTGCTCTGTTCTTCTTTCCTTGAGTCCTTTTTCTGTTTGTTCTTATTTCGCACAGAACCCCTCCTCCACTGCTCAAAGCTGACTGCCATTCCCCTCCTAGCAAGTCCCCAGGGGCTGGTAGTAAGCTCTCTACGGGTGACTGCTTATCCTGCTGTGGCTTCCCTTCAGGATGTAGAGGTGCACACTTGGTGAGTCTCTTGGGTGACCCAGATATTCATTCCATGAGTCTTTTGCCAAAGAAGAGCCCTTCAGCTTTCTCCTTGAACAGCATGGAACAGGTACAGTGTTCTAAGGGCCAGTGTGGCAAGAGGGTGGGTGAAGGCGTGGCTCCTTCTACAAAGATGTATATTCAACACACCTGCTCACAAGCTGGAGCCCAGTCCTCACCACTGACTGGTCTTCCCATTCAGGGTCAGAGCCTCTTCCTCTCAGGGCCTTCAGAATCCATGTCCTGGAGGATCTGTGTGACCACAGCTGTAAGTGTGTCTACCGTGACTCTGAGGTCTCCCTGTGAGTTCGAGGCCAGCCTGGTCTACAAAGTGAGTCCAGAATAGTCAAGGCTACACAGAGAAACCCTGTCTCAAAAAAACAAAACAAAACAACAACAAAAAAGAAAAAAGAAAGAAAGAAAGAAAGAAAGAAAGAAAGAAAGAAAGAAAGAAAGAAAGAAAGAAAAAAGGTTGCTAGTCTCTCTCCTTAGCCCAACAGGTCTAAGGGGGAAAACCGGAAGTAATAGCAAAAGCAAGCCAATGCAAACATGCTGAAGAATATATGAAGAAAGGTCAGACAGGCTCACAGAAGATACCTGGAGGTGTGGCTACTGCCTTAGAGCACTCTCTACCACACTGGGGGGGGGGGAGCCACAGCCACGTGAAGAGGCCACCGTTGAGCCTGGGATCCATGGTTCCTACTGAACTAGCCCTTCACTTCCTCTCTGAGTCTCCCCACTCAGCCCTGTAGTGACCTGGATCACAGAGCAGGAAGCGTCACAAATGGTACTTTCATGCCTCTTGTTTGGTTTGCCTTGCGCCAACAGGAAGTGCAGCAAACATGAACTCCCTTTTTGTTATATCTTTAGCCACATCAAATATTCATCCATGTACCTATGTTGTATTCCACATATACCACACCAATGGGCAAAGACCATGTGTTCCATATGCACATCTACCACATACCACATAGCACACAGCACCACACAATATACACATAGACAATAGATACCATATACCATACACATGTGTACATACATACATGCATACATATATACATACATCACACACCACACACATGTGTATGTACATACATACATCACACACCACACACATATGTATGTACATACATACATACATATATACATACATCACACACCACAGATTATACACATACCACCTATCATATTTACACATTATGTACATACCACACATATACCATGTATGCCACACTTAAACCACATGCCATAACACATCATATATATAATACACACCACATGCCTAATGTAATTATACCATATACATCACATATCCATTCACCATGCCATACACATCACACATCCCACCCACACACTTACAATTCCCACACATGTGCATGCATTTCCCAATGCAGAGACCTCCACCAGCACACAGCTCCGTGTGGACCCACACTTTCCCTCTTACAGTTTTACTGGCCTGTCTGCTATGATCATACCTTTTGTCAGCCATGTACTATGTAGTAACTCAGGCACATAAGACAATATACACAGCCAATATGCAGATCTTAACCGGAAAGTACAGTGAGGCCTTGTATGTGTTTTTGAACTTGTGAACCTTGAGCCCCAGGAAATCTGAGGCAGAAATTTGGGACATGAGTAGTCTCAATGCTACCCCTGAGCCTCATCAAGAACAGCGGGGTCTTTTTGCCTGGGCTGGGCATCACCTCTGGCTGCGTCTGTGCATATGAGGTTGGGAACAGTGTTTTCGTGCACAGTGCTTACAGCTCACCCCTGCTCCCCAATGGAAGCCTGGTCCACCCTGTGACAAGACAGCTTCAACGGAAAGCTGCTTCTCCATGGGCAGCAGAGGGCTTCCAGGAAGCTACAGGGTCTGGCTAGGAGGTGGGAGGATAGCTATGACCTTTCAAAGCTAGAAATTAGCAGTGGCGAAGTCTCTCTCTCTCTCTCTGCCACACAGTAGTGCCCACAGTCACCCAAGGACTTGTCACTGGCTGACTGACCGCCATAGTGAGTTCAAGCTAGGAAGTGGTGAACGCTCGGGTTTTATGACTTAGATTGGAATGTTTAGGTTGAAAACAGTATTGCAAATTCTCAGACCACATCGTTAACCTGGAGTCCTTCAGTTTCTGCTCAGCTTGGGGTGACTCAGCAAAGTTCATCATGACTCCGGGACAAAACAACCCCATCTCGTTCCTCTTGACAGTATCCTGGCTGGGAGAGAAAGCACCCCATGTGATACTCAGTACTTTAAGAGGTATGGAGAAGTGTTGCTACAAGGCCCCTGCTAGACTGGCTCACATGCTCCACAGCCTCAAGAGGAGCAGGAGAATAAAGAGAAAGCCAAGGTGGAGACTTGGGTTCTAAGGGCTCCAGGCTAATGTGGCCACTCTTCCATCTGTTTTTTTTTTCCCCCCTGGCCTCCTGTTACCCTAGGTGGTAGTGTCCTAGGCAGCTCCGTCTTGGTTTCCCCCAGTGAGCAAGGGCTGCTCTCTGCATTTCTAAAGCACAAGAACAGGCGAAGAACCACATAGCAAGCCTGCTGGATGCCACCGGCCCCATTTGGCTGTTCAGTTACCCCAAGATACGTGTAGAGTTTATTTCCAAAACCAGAATCTGAGGATTCCCAAGCGTTCTGCACAGTGAGCTGGAGTTTCATGTAACCAACACACATCTGTCCTCCACATGGTTTAAGTCGGTCTTTATTGATCATAATACCTTGTTATAGTGGTTAATATTATCGACTTGATAGTCTATGAAATCACCTAAGAGACAAGCCTCCAAACATGTGGGAGAGGGCTCAACTGCTAGCTAGCTGGGGTGGGAAAACCAATCTTCTGTGGTCAGCACCTTCCTTTCCCTGGGCTGGGATCCTAGACAGCTGTAAAGTGTGGAGAAGCCAAAAGGCTGCACAGCAAAGGGAACAGAGAACAGCTCCTTCCCTGGCTGTAGGGAAGCGAGGCAGAAGCATCCTTCAAAAGGTACACCAGATGGCCCTGAAGAGAGACCGATGGCTTTCCACTCAGGACAAGGTCCGATTACAGGTTCTGGTGAAATGGGAACTCCACCCACCAGCGGCCTGATGGGTCAGGGATGGAAAGGATGTTTGCCTTATCTCAGAGGGCGTGGCCACCACCCTCTTGAGAAAGTGCCTATTGTTTAAGACTGGGGAACCCACGGAGACCTGAGAACAAGGAGCAATCCCAAGAGCTAGGAATTTAAAAAAAAAAAAAAAGCAGAGAATCAATGAAACATGGAGCTGGTTCTTCGAGAAAATAAACAAGATCAACAAACCGTGGGCCAAATGAACCCAAAATGTGGGTGGCCATCCAAATCAGCAAAACCAGAGGTGGAAAAAAAAAGGACATTTCACTGAACACCAGTGAACCTCAGAGAATTGTTAGGGGACCATTTCAAAAGAGCTGGACCATCTAGGGGGATGACCAAGGCTCTGGATGCATGTGACCTACCAAACTTAAACCAACAGCACAGCAGCGACATCAACAGCCCCATAAAAGCAACACAATGGAAGCAGTAATAAAAAAAAAAAGCCTCCCCACAAACAAACACACAAAACCAGGACAGATTCACTGCCAAATTCCATCAGACGTTCAGTCATTCTAGGCAACCAGCATTAGACCAAGACCCAAAGCAGATGAGAACACATACATACATGCATTCATACATGTACACACATACCCACATATGCATGTACACATACAGGTACATATATGTACACACCACACACATATACATGAACAGAGCCATAATGAGCATAGATACAATAATTGTCAATAAATGCCAGCAAACCAAATTCAACAACACATCAAAAAGGTAATAACCCCATGGCCAAGAATTTTTTTTTTTCCCCAAAGATACAAGGATGGTTCAAAATACACAAATCAATAAATGAAACACAGCACCTAAGTAGACATAAGGACCGAAATCACATGACTATCTCAGTAGATGAAAAAAAGGCCTTTGGCAGTGCTTAATGTTCTTTGAAGAAACTAGGAAAAGAAGGAGCCTACTTCAACATGGGAAAGGCCACATACTGCACACTTACAGGCAGTATTCTAGTAGGTGGAGAAAACAGTATTCTCCTCTAAAATAAGAAGTAAGACAAGGTATCCACTCTCCTGACTCTTAGGTAACAGTGCCCAAAGTCTTAACTACAGCGAGGGACAGAGAAAGAGCACAGCAGAGGGATGGTAGAGCATCACAAGCTTTAAACTACACAGTCATTTTCCAAGTGGCAAGTTCTAGAACAGGAAGCCAGGCTGTTGACTATCGTAAGAGAACCGGTAAAGAGCCTGGCTTGAGCCAAATGCCAGCCCTGGCTGTTCTGGAGGTCTGTAGCAGCAATGGTGGGAGTGGCCCAGCCTGGGGAGAGGGAAGGGGAAAATGTTGAGGAGAGCTCTTTTCCTGAACAGCAGCTGGGAACCTTGCACTGGGTCCTGAGCTGCACCACCAGCCCCTAACACGGAGACACCCTGGCTCTGTGCTGTTCCCAGGCAGAGCTAGTGTTTCTGCTGCCGCAACCAAGTACAGCTGTAAGAAGTACAGAGAGGAGACTTGATACCCTATGAGCACATACAGGGGGAGGTAATTCCCCTCAGGAACAGTCATAGGGGAGGGGAATAAGGGGAAAATGGGAGGGAGGGAAGAATGGGAGGATACAAGGGATGGGATAACCATTGAGATGTAACAAGAATAAATTAATAAAAAAAATTAAAAAAAAAAAAGAAGTATGTCAGGGGATGAAGACCAGAGAGCCCTTGCCACAGGAAGTTCCCTCTTCACAACTACAGATCCAAGTGAACACCCCCCCCCCGACACACACACACATACACACCTCAGGATGCGGCTCAGAAGCCATGCATCTTCTATGACTCAGGTTGAACTATGCTGGCCAGGACTGCTTACTGCACGAGTTACCCACATATCGTGCAAGCCCCCTACCTGCTAGAACCACAGAGATCACCCTACAAAGTCTTTTTCTCCTTTCCTCCAAAGCCTGTGCTGTCTAGGCAGGTACTGTCTCTCCACCTTGATTTTGAAGAGGCATCTGGTTACATTGGTCCCCGTGGGATAGCCACTGTGGTTGTCTGGGCACACGAGAGTCTTGGTTTGCCAAGGAACCCATGGCCGCTGATATTGCTGGGGGCCAATTGCTAGGAACCAGCAATGGATGGGAAGGAAAACAGGTACAGCAGCTGCCCTCTGGTGATGTCCCAGCCTTAGGGGACAAAGCTGAGATCTTCCCTGCTTTTCATCCCTCCCCTTCCATGTTCCCTTCTTGACTTGGACTTCCCTGGGGACCTCACCTATGACATACCTGCTGGGCAGCAGCCCAGAGAAGCAGTTCTCACATGCAATGGGTGGCTATCTTAAGCCCATGTCCCTCCCTCATCACAGCCAGGCTTTAGAAATCACAAAGAGAGGCAGAGAGCCAATGAGTCTTGGACAGCATGATTATGTGCCCCAGGTCAGTGTTTCCCTGTAGGGATTAAAATAAGACAGTACGGCCTGACCACACCCTTGGCTCACAGGCAGGTTCTAACCTAGTTTCACTAGGTCCTGAGTGGTCCTCAACTAGGGACCACTGCAGACTCAGACTCAAACTCTCACAGCCAGCCTCTCAGAACCCTCCCCTGAGGTCTCCTGGTTCCTTCACATCTGGGCACATACTCAGCCTTGATTGACATACAATCTGATCTTATAAAGGTGGAGCCGAGATGATGGGTGACACAGAGCCCAGAATCCAACACCTTCCCAAAGCCTGTCCAGTCCATCCTTTGACTCTTCCTGCATCAGACAGGGGTGCTGGGTTTCTACACAGAGAGGATGCTGCAGACACTTCCCAGCCGAGCCCAAGGCTGAGCATCTAGCTCTGAGGCCACCTGGAACAGGAGATTACTGTGGGGTTCACAGCCCTGCCTGGCCATGGTCTTCCACAGTAATCCATAAGACTGGGCTTGGATGGGTATGGAAATGATACTCGCTAGGGTTCAAAGGCATGCCCAAAATCACGTGTTGGGAATTCAGGACAGGGAGTGAAGGCTTTGAAAGGCGGGCCCTTCTGCCTTCCGCCATAGGGTGCACCGCATGAAGGCCCTCCTCATTGGGTTAGTATCATGAGCATTCCAGATTCTAGAACAGTAAAATTAATTCTCTATTCTTTTTAAAATTTATTTATTTATTTATTTTATTCAGATTACATCTCAATTGTTATCCCCTCGCTTGTATCTTCCCATTTAACTCTCTATTCTTTATAAACCGTGCTCCCTTGGATACTCTGTTACAGTATCACACATGAGCTAAGGCTAAGGATGCCTTGCTGAGTCTGGAGAAAGTGGTCTCTTTCCTCTACATCTACTTCCTTGTTGAGACCACCCCATATCTCTTTCTTCTGTCATATAAGGGCTCCAGTCTAGACCTCTGTACCCTACAGATGCCTCAGCAGGCCCATTGGGGCAGGGTTTAATAAAATAAACTCTAACATATTTGAGCCACAGAGAGCTGTTTAACAACCAGAGGCTAATGTATGTCTTGAGCTTGTGGAAGAAGACCCACACACACACACACACACCTCACAACTGAAGAGGGTCATAGCATTGGAAGTGTGTCTACAGTGTGCCTAGGTGGCCCAGCCATGCATTCGCCTGCCTTGTGTGTTCTCAGGCCCTCTGCTCCGAGTCACCGAGCCTCAGCTAAACAGTCTGTTTTCCCCTTTGTTTACCTTGGTTTTATGATTCCCAGGTCTAAGAAGGGGAAGGAGAGGAGGAGCCATGTGGCAATACAACCTCCTCACCACACAGGCACCACCACTGCCCCCACTGTCCAAGGCCTGAGCAAAACAAGTCTCCCCCACCAAACCCAGCAGAGCCATGCTCCACAGCCAAACACTCTGATGTCTGGGAAAGGAATCCGTCTTTCGCAGAAGACATTAGCAAACACAGCCATAAACTTGGAATCCGCAGTCTGACATGCCGGGAGCTCAGAAGAAAGCCTTAACTCCTGTGGGCCACTCTCTAAAAACGTCATCTTTTGAACATCCAGAATTGAAATGTGGCCGGGGATGGCTGGGTGCCCATCCCATTATGTGCAGACTCAAGCATCCATGGCATGAGGTTTTCGCAATAAGACCTTTAAATCAAACCCAGTACACCGGATAGAAAGGCATCCAAGATATCTCTTGGGGCTGAAAATAAATACACAGCACACTTTTGAATTCCATCTATAAAGGACAGTGGATAATTTCTCAAGAGCCTGCTATCTGTGGATCACATCTGGGTACCTGTAGCGGCTAACTCTAGAAATGGCCATCCACATGGAGATTCAGTAGACTGACCAGCAACCATGGTCAGGGCCAAAATTTAATTGTGTCTCAATTTTTTTCTGTGTATTTACTTACAAATGCTGAGCCCCTAGTACTGTTTAATCTCAGCCCTTTCTTCTTTATCTCACAAAGAAAATATTCACAGCTTCTTGTTGCCCTGTGATGGTGTATTTATATCTCATTCATTCACTCCCATAAAGGCCCAGCTGGTGATGCATCTGTCACCAGCTAGACTCTGCAAAGACCAGAAAAACTAGGCAGTGTACCTCTCCCCAAGGTGTCCGTAAACATACAAACCAAAGGGAACTCACTGCCTGTGGAAACAACACTGGACTCTCAGTGACTCAGCGTGGTAACAGCGTGTCCTTCTTCCAGTCCCTTATGGGCTTGGGTAAGAGAAACCTACCCCACACAGATGCTCAGAGCCTCTGGGGCTGGCAGACATTTTGTTTTGCTTTGCTTTGTTTTGTTTTGAGATAATATTCCCAACTCATGATCCTCCTGCCTCAGCTTCCTCTGTGTGGGATTACAGGTGGGCTTCACAGCTGGCTTTCAGACTCTTTTTGTTGGACCCACAGATAACGGGAGGAGAGAACATAGAGGGAGATAGATATCCACAGGCCAGATCTCAGCCCAGCGCCACATCAACAGTGGCAGCTATAAGGAATGCACTGTGCAGATCGGCAAAGAAAGAACATGAACTCACACCAGGTGCGAACACACTCCCACCAGGTGTGAACACACCACTCACACTACATATGAACTCAGCACTCGTACCATGTGTGAGCACACACTCCTTCTACATGTCAGCATACTCTCACCATACATGAACTCACACCACACATGAACTGGTCACTCATATACATCATCTCTGAACATGCCACTCATGGCATATGTGAATACACAGACTCCCGCTACATGTAATCTAGACATAGGTACCACATATGAGCATACACTCACCATGTATAAACATTTACCACATGTGACCAAACACTCCCAGTACTTGGGAGCCCACACTTATAGCACATAAGGACACACCATTCACAGTGGCCTAGCAACCCCAGTCCATACACGGAAAGCCACTGTCCCCTACGCTGTTTCAACTACCACCCAGCTCTTCCCAGAAAAGCCTTCTTACTTCTCAGAATTGTGAGCAAATTTAGCAGGCACAATTTTTTTTTTTTTTAATCTTTCACCAAAACAGCACAAATTGCAGAGCAGACAGATAATTTCTCCACAGACAGTATGAGGTAGGGGTGTGTGTGTGTGTGTGTGTGTGTGTGTGTGTGTGTGTGTGTGTGTGT
>OU015746.1:81495570-81530798 GCA_907169655.1 Acomys percivali | reverse complement strand
CACACACACACACACACACACACACACACACACACACACACACACACCATGTCCAGCTTCTTTTGTATTCTGACATGAGGTTCAGGTTTGAATAGAGAGAAGAGATATGTGTAGCCAAGCTATCCTTCCTGGCCAAGGCGTGGTCCTGCCCATCATCACATCTAAGCTCCAGTGGGACAGGTCATCAGAACCATCTCTTTCTGGTGAGATCTCTTTCTGGAACTCAAAAATCCCACCTCTGGCTGACACCAGGCTTCAGCTTTTTGTTCCCTCAGCAGGAGACTCCTGGGGAAATTCTAGTTTCTATGGGCAGCGTTGTGCCGAAAGTCTGAGAGCTGAAGGGGGAGGAAGCACCAGTGTCTCTGTGCACCGGCTTCCGCCTTCCAGGGTGGTTACAGTCCCCCTACTGTAGGGTTGCAGAGCTGTCCCCCTACTGAGTTCAGAGCTTGGAAGCAGCCAAGATCTGTTCTACCCATCTGACCAGAAGTAAGACAAAAATCAAACAATTCAGCGCAGTAAAAATGCCTGTGTTGTCAGTAGCAACACAGTAATAGACAGGTAAACAAATCCAGAGCTGACCACCTGCCCTCAGACTGACCTCCAGCCAAGGTCAAAGGTCTGATGCACAAAGCCAGGTGCCTTAAGAGCAAGAGGGAAAAATACACCTGGAGACTTTTATGAAGTTGGTTTTTTTTTTACAGGGCAGACATTGCCGGATAGCATCATGCCATAGTTGCGAGAGCAACTATGGTATTGGTGACGATATTGAACAATATACGGTCTAAGCTTGAGCCTTTGGCCCTTTCTTCTTCTCTCAAACCCTAAAGAGAGGACTGGACATTGCTAAAAGGCCCGTGACTAGAGTCACATAGCCTCCACATGCACTGGCCTGCCGCCACAGGCACCGGCCAATCTCAGTTAGAGTCCAGTAGCCACAGATAGGATTCCCCTAGCAGCCTGTAAAAGAGCCTGGGAGCTCCTCCTTGGGGTTGTTGCTATTTTTTATGGATGATTGGCCCCTGTACGAAGGCTGTTTCTGCAGAATAAATAACACTCTTGACTGTGGAAAAAAATGGTAGAGAAATGGTCTCAAAAAGAAAACCTTTAGCCTTTAAGCCTCCTGGGACCCTAGAACCATAAGATTCAGAATCTGTAGTAACTAGTGTTGGGTGTCACCTTGACAGAATGAAAGTCACCTGGTCTCCCGGGAGACAGGCCTCTGAGTATTTCAGCTACGTTAATGAGGGTGACAGTGGGGAGTAGGGGGCACAGGGAATACTATGGTGGTCCAGCTGCCCTGGGCGGCATCCTGGACTGTCTTAAACGGATGACATGAGCAGCCCATTAGGGTGCATTTGCTGCTCTCTGCTTCCAGATTACTGCTGCACTGTGACCAGTGCCCTGGACTGCCCTGCCATTAGGGACTGTACTCTGGACCTGTGAGCCAAGTAAATCCTTTCTCCTTTAAATGATAGGCTTTTGTCGGGGCGTTTTATCACAGCAGCAGGAAAGGAAACCGAGACAGGATCCAAGGAACAGTCTCAGTAACCTTCCCCCATTGGGCTACAAGAAAAGGAGCGAGCCACCTGTTGAGAACTCTTCTTTCCTCCCCCACTGCTTTGATGGTCTTTTGAAAACTATCGCAGACTTGGGAAATGGCTTTAAATATTCACACTCAGTCTGCAAAAGACTTTGTGCTTGCCTTGAGTCCCCAGTGAGTGACATGAGGACTGTCTCCTTTCTACTCACATGTCCGTCATAGCACATGGGCAGGAAAGGACCTAAGAGCCTTCCAGAACAACAGCAATGGCATCCAAAGCTGGACATTAACATACCATCTGAACTCCAGCAAGGCAACAGACTCTTGCCTTCCAGGAAGCCAGTGGGGACTGACTATCAATTCAGAGGCCTCCGATGAGCCTCCAGTGCCTGCCAAGAGCCTCGAGTAGTACAAGGTAGCATGTAGCTGGTCAGCCTTGGGAACTTGGACTCTTTGCCATCACCTATGCCAGAAAGGCTAATGCGCTCGTGACAGCCAGTTACCTCACTTTGAAGGCACCTAGAGGGGCAAAGATGAGCAGAGGGGCCACAGGATC
Source organism: Acomys percivali (assembly GCA_907169655.1). Taxonomy (NCBI): domain Eukaryota; kingdom Metazoa; phylum Chordata; class Mammalia; order Rodentia; family Muridae; genus Acomys; species Acomys percivali. The sequence continues at coordinate 81,528,702 of OU015746.1, read as the reverse complement.
TATGGCCTGAGACTGGAATCTGCCTCTATGTGAGGATGCCATTACCCCAGAGTGTTCTAGGAACCTCACCTATACATCATCTTAGTGGTAAAGCCCAGACTCACACCTATTGCATCCTCCCAGACTTGCTCTCAGGACCTACCATCTAAGCCTTTCTAGGCTGAGAGTGGATCTCTACCCTCCTGTAAAGGGATGGGCCTGGGTCTCAAGGGTGCTATAGGCCAATCCTCACTCCCCTAGAGCCAAGACATATGGAGAGAGCCAAGGTGGTAAGGATATCAGAAGAGGAAGAAAGACAGACAGACAGGTGAGACAGCAACTGCTTTGAAGATGAAGTCTGAAGAGAAAGTATTTCAGGCGGCCAAAGGGAATGTCACAAACCTCCAGCCTCAAAGCCGTTCACTTCCCTTCCCCGCCACAGCTCGGACCAAGCTGGTGAGGAAAAGATACTCGGTATAGATACTGAGCTGCCAGCATGACCCTAAAAAAAGATGCCAGCTGTTGATAACAGTGCTACTTAGAAAGCAAGGCTGGCCTGAGACAAAAAAGGAGCCCTGTGCCATAGAGACGCAAACTGGTTGGAGGCAAAATCAGCTTTGGTGTGGCTAGGGTTATGAGACAATGGCCAATGCAACTACAGACAGCAAGCCACTAGAGGTAAGGCATGCCCTGGATTCAGAGAGCGCTGTAGAATGCTACAGAAGGCAGAGATGCAGACAGCTGCCCTTCCTGCAGCCACTCCCTCAGAGTTCGTGCTGAAAGCCACGCTCTCCTTTTCCTGCATTTTGACCTTGCCTAGTCCCAACAAGAGGCCCTGGGCTACAGAGGTAGGTTAGCATCAGGGATTCCCTTCCCCCTTCTTCCAGCCAGAGGCTCCAGCTGCCATACCAAAGAGACCAGTCCTTCTGTAGGCTGACACAGAAGGTGTCACATGGGGTGAGAGAGGAAGAGATCGTGAGTGGGAGGGAGATACTAAAGAGGAAGGAATTCCTCAGCAGCTAAAAACGGCCACGGAGTGGAGGAGAGTCGGCTGAGAGTAAGCCGTGCAGTGTGGGTGCACACCTACTCACTGGCATGCAAAAGAGGTTGTTTGAGAGGGAAGAAAACACAGTAACTGAGCTGTCTGTGTCCCAGTCATGTCCCCCAGGATGTTGTAGGACTGTCCTAGGATGAATGCCTGCAGACGCCACTGTCTGTCAAGTAAAGTAACAGGGTTCCCCAGTGCTCTGGCAATAGCTAAGGCCCTCCGTAAGAGTTCCTGATGTCACCTTCAGTCTTGCTCGGGGTGGGTGGCAGCTGGTTAATTAGACACTTCCACACTCACATGCTTGCCCATTCATTCAATTAAGGTCTCGGCCAGGTCTGAAGGTGAACACTTCAAGAAGGATGTTGGAGCCAGGAGGGCCGAGCTGCCTGGCCTTTGATAGATAGCCCAAGGCCAAACTCTCAGAGCATTGTCATGGAAACCCTTCCTCTCCCTGGTGTGGACCACCATGGAAGTCCCAAGATAACACCTCTGCTGGGTGCTCCAAGGTACACTGACGCTCCAAGAGGAGGAAGGGCAAAGCGGACAGAGAAACTTCCTTCAAGTGTTAAAAACTCAAGCTGGGCTCCAGTCTTTCCTACACGCCGGGGGAAAGTCGTAGACCTCCTTTAGAATTTATTGGGTTTCTGATGTAAAAGTCTGTCCACACAAGACTGGGGAAATGGTTCGGTTGGTAAGTCTGTGAAGGAACCCCAAAGGGGGCAGTGAAGCATGTTGGACCCCCTCTGGATGAATGGAATCAGGTGGAAGAGAAGCTAAGTGACCTCCAGTCTCACTTCAGAGGGTGACAACGCACCCCTGGGAAGCTCTGTGCGCTGGACCTCATTAGCCACAAGGGTCTTCCTCGAAGCACAGGGGATGTAGGCTCTGTGCGCCATCAAGGAGGTCCTGAGATAAAGGTGGGCACCGGGATGCAGCTTGAGTCCTTGCTCAGCACTATCATTTGGCCACATCCTTAAGCTGCTGTCCATGGGTACCCTGAGAAGTTCTGTGGGTTCATGGTGGCTTGGTGGCTAATGCTGACGGCAGCTGTCAGTTCACAGGAGGACATCAGCTACTCCATGTGTAAGCCAGGAGGATCCCCCTCCCCCCTACCCCCACCCCCACCCTCATCCCCTGGGCCAGTGACTGTTCCTTGCAGATGTGGGTCTGTATGGCAAGGACTCTGATGTACCCCCCCATTCCCCACCCCACTCCTGCGTGCACAGACTTCTCTTTCTATATAGTCAGCCTGCTGTTTTTTGCAGGCCCACATCTATAGCTTCAGCTGACCGTGGGTTGAGATCAGTGAGGGAAAAGAAGGGTGTACCTTCATTTACCATACGCAGACCTTTCCCCCTTATTCCGCCCTGGGCTGTATGACAGGATGAGTCTCTGCTCATTATACCTCATCCAGAGATATGCTCAGTAGGTCTGAACCCTCATGGCCCAATTACACCTCGAAAGCGCATCAGCTAGCAGTCAGCCTATAGCACAGGAGCCTTTGCAGGAATAGTGGGTCTGTCCAGTGATGGACTCGTGACTCAAAGGCATCACCGGAAGGTGGCAGAAACTTTAGGAAGTGGGCCTCCTTGGAGGAAGCAGGTCAGTGAGGGCATGCCTTTAAAGGAAGTATCTTGCTCCTAACCCTTTCTTGGTATTTCTGTTTCCCAGCTGACACGAGGTGAGTGACTGTATTCCAACATGGTCTGCCCACCATGATGCACAGCCTCACCTCAGCAACAGAGTCAGCCAATCACCGCACAGGACCTCAGAATCAGCCTGCCTTCCCAAACTCTCTCTCTCTCTCCGGGACTGGTCTGAGCGAAGGACCACAACACAATCAGCCTCCAGCTTATAAAAGCCAGACCATCCAAGGTCCCTTGGGTTGGCCTTCTCTGGTCAGCCAGCAACAGCTGCATTCCTCCTGCCCCTGCAGGGGGCTCTGGGTGGCCCCTGCACTACTTTATCCCACTGAGCTGTGGCTCTTGGGTTGTTTTCTATTGTCAGTGAGGTGTCACCTGAAAACTGACCACAGCAACTTTCCCACACTCCTCCTCCCCACAACAAACACTAACAAAAGGGGAAATGGGGCAGGGAGGGGGATCCCACGCCAGGCTATGGAAAGGAAGCTCTGGCCCCCTGAGCTCAATCACACTGCTTTCTCCTATTCAGAGGGAGCCAAATGAATAATGGAAAGAGTGCCGGGTGGAGCCTTGTGGGGCGTTAAGGTGGAGCCCAGGGTTTCTTGTGGATAATGGTGGGATTTGGGTTGTGCAGCTTTTACAGAACACCATGATGCTGGAAAGTCGGTTGCTATTTTGGGACATGGCTTTGTGGCCTGGCCTTCACTGTGGAGAACTATTTATATGTCTTGTAACTATAATTCCAATGCTTTGCCCAAGAACATTCTGGGCTTTGTTTCCCATTTGTTAGCATTTGATCAAAGGCTACTTCACCCTTGAGTTTGAAAACCCAGGGTGAAGATCCCACTTTAGGTCCTGTCTGGGCAAGTTTTGCCCATAGATACAGACCTATTTATCTTTTTGTTTTGGTCCTGATAGACTCTGAATTACGTATGATTCCACCTCTCTTTCCCTTCTGGAAATGGAGGCAAAAGACAAACAGAAAAGGCTTGGCAGTTTTCATTTGTCTTGGCCTGCAGGACATAGAAATTAAGAGGTTACATACTATACTATTTTATTTTGGTTTAAAGATGTGGAGTACGGGGAGGGCCCAGTGTGTAGGATATGTGTATGAGTGCCTAGGCAAGTGAGACCAGAAGCAACTTCCAAGCATCAGGTACTGTCTACCAACATGCCATATAGGGTAGACTGGCTGGCCAGAGAGCCCCCAGGCATCCACCAGGCTCAAGCTGGGGTTACAAGCATAAGCCACCATGCCTGTCTTCTTCACGTGGGTTCTGTAGATGGAAGTTGGGTGCTTGCGCTTGTATGGTAAGCACTTTAACAACCGAGTTGGCTCTCCAGCCCTTAACCATGTTTTCTAACATTCCAAGTAGTTGGCAGTTAAAAGCAAAGAGAACATAAGAATAAATAAAATAGACTAGAATAGGCAGTTCACACAGCTAAGAAAGACTTGACCACTTCCTGGGATGCATGCCAGGGTTGAAGGAGTCAGAGACAGTGTCCTGTGCTCACCACAGTGCCAAGCATGACCTTGTCCATGAGCACCACGGACCAGAATTAATTATGAAGGAAATGGAACAGTAGCAGTGGTCTGTGCCTACAAAAATCACCATCCTAGGGCTGAAGAGATGGTTCAGCTGTTAAAAACAAAACATACAAAAAAAAAAAAAAAAAAAAAAAAAAAAACCTTGCCACTTTTTTCAGAAAACCTGAATTCAGCTCCCAAGAACCACACTGAGTAGATTACAACTACCCTGCCAGCTCCAGTGTGTATGATGCCCTCTTCCAGGCCCCAGAGGTGCCTGGACTCATGTGCACATACTCAAACACAAACACATATTCATATACTGTTTTTAAAATAACAATAATAATAAGCAAAGCCACTGTCCTAACAATAAACTGCCTTCTGAAGCTCAGGCAAACACTTTTTGCTCACAGGAAATTGCTTGGAGCATGGGCCTCTCAATTCCAGGAACTGGATGACCAGTACCTCAGGCCCCTTTTCCAGTCACAAGTGGCATTTGCCATCAATGTCAGTTAGCTGAGAGAGAGATATGGGGAGACCACACATACAGGTACCCGGAAGCCATGGGAGCCCACAAATACCTCTGCCCTTCTGATGCTGAAAGGGCTGGGACAAGCTGCCAACAGCCCACATCCCAACAGCTAATCTATCAAAGGACCTCCAGAAAGCCATTTGTTGTATGTCTGTGGGCATGAATCCCAAGGCAGCAGAAAGACAGAAGATTCTCTCCCTGACTTCTCACCAGGGACCCAACCATCAGGGCCACTTGGCACTGATGTCAACTTGACGGATTCCATGTTCTGGGAATTCCAGAAAAAGACGTAATTGAAAAAACAGAGCAGACAACACACTGAGAGATCACCAAGTCCAAACAAATGCCAGGGCCTTCGGCAAGATACCAGGAATGTGTGCTTGCTGACATCGTCCCTACTGGTGTCACTCCCTCCCTGAGCAAACACATGTTTGGATGTAACTATCCACCACAGAACAGCCTCAGAGCACAGCACCACAGAAGCCACGCAGCCATGATGGCTGGGGTGGCTGTCTGTGCCCACAGCTCATAATCTCCCCCATTTTATAATCATAGGGGACAGAATTGAATCCATGGCATAAGCTGCTTGCCCAGGTCACAGTTGACCAGGAACTTCTTAACACTAGAAGGCTGTGTGGGCCACTTAGCTTTGTCTGCTCTGAATATGTGGCATGGGTTACCTGCTCATTAAAGAGCGCTTTGCTTAGCTCTCAGTTCAAAGTCAAATCCAGGATTTTCTTGACTCACGGTTCAAGGGTATGGTCCATCAGGGAGGGAGAGAGCCATGCGGCTGCAGCCTGAGGCACCCCAGTCAGGAAGCAAGGAGAAGAATGTCGCTGCTCGCTCACTTTCTCCCTCTTATTCTGTCTGAGACCCCAGGCCATGAGATGATACGGCCAAGATTTGGGGTGGATCCCGCACCTCAGATCTAGAAACTTCCTCACGGACCCAGGTGTGTGTCCATGGTATGTCTAGATCCTGCCATGCTGGCAATATTAACCATCACAGTGTCATTCCAAAGGGCCTCTCAATCTTCCCCCATCCACTCTACGCTGAAGGGAGGCCCTTCCAAGGCACCTTCGCTTGGTGTCAGGTGTCGGCCCTGGCTTGCTCAAAGGCCTCCCAGAGAACAGGTGAACCCTGAAGACACAAAGGGGCCTCTTCTCATGATTGTGACCTCAACTTCATTTTTAGCTCAGATGGTGTCTCTGAGGAACTCGTTGAGGGTTAAAAAAAAAAAAAAAAAAAAAAAAATAGAGACTAGGACATGGACAAGGCTGCCTTCTGAGAAGGAGGCTGTGGAGGATGAGAGGTTTCCACTGTGGCATTGGTCTCCCCTCAGGCCCCAGGGCCCCACTTCATCAGACAGGAACTCTATTGGAAGGCTTGGGAACAAAGACTCTATGTGAGTGTTGACCAGGCCTTCCTGAACCATTGGTACATCTGAACATGCACAACCAGGCTGGAAGCAGGGGCCTCCCTTCTCCTCACTCTCCATGCCCATCCAGGGTAAGGTGCTCAGTCCTCACTATCAATGTGGCTGGACATAGAATCACCATGGAGACCAACCTCTAGGCATGTCCCCGAGGGATTTTTTTTTCCTCTCTATTGAGATGGGAGGACCCGTCTCCCTCCTTTTGAAGCCATGAAATACTCCACAGAAACATGCCTGCTATTTTTCTGTATCCTCTCCTGCCCAGAGAGTCCAGTGGCCTGGCCTAGCACCATCTGTGTACAAAGCTTCAGTGGACACCTTGTGCACACCTGAGACAGGAGGCACGTGTGTTCTAATGAACACCCCAGGGCCCGTGTCGGCTGTTGCTGCTGTTCTGGCCCCAGTAGTGCTGTAGGAAAGTGACAACTTCCATAAATGGACCCCCTGAGATGGTCAGTCTTCAAACCTGTACCCTTCTGGAAACCCGCCCCCCTCTCCCCCAGTGCCTTCCATCTTCATGTGCCTAAGTCCATTAGCCTGAGCTGCGTCTGATGAGACCTTGGCCTCTGCCTCTGCTTCTTTCTCTTTTGCATTCATTTATTGTGAACGAGTATATTGCTGTCCTAATCATTTGTGTGTCCCCCAACTGTTCTTTGGCCACTTGACTTTGTGGCCTGATGCTTAAGTCTTAAGTGGGGTATTTGATCTTTGCCTGGGTCATTTGTCAGTCCCTCCAGATGTTCCTTCCTACTTTTTGGTCTTGGTTAAAGGTCAGGTCTTTACCTCAAGTCACAGAGCCAAAGTCAAAGGTTGCACCCGCAGAAGTGAGAGGTCCACGAATGCTTTGTTTGCTTGTGTGTCTGTACTCCTGTGGGTCAAGTACAGCTTCCCTTCCATGTAAGGCACATGCTCTCTACCAGGTAGATCCCCAGCCACCCAAGGCCTCCTGCCTATCTAAAAACAGCTGCCTCCTGCCAAGGCTGCAACCTCCATGGCACCTGCCTGCAGACCTGGCCTCTTCCTCCTTCCTGTTCTGGATCCCCAGCTCCAGGAAGACTTCCATCTGAGCCCAAACGTTCTTGGGAACATCTCTCTTATTTTTGGCAGGTTGTTGAGTTTTCTGAAAAGAAATGGGCTGTGTTGGCCTGAGGTTGCACTGGTGGCCGCAGATGCCTGTGCACCCTGCCGAGCAGAGTGTTCTCCAATGTTGGCAGGAAATGCTAGGGAGTCTCCTGGTGGTCCTGAGATGCCCTCCAGAGGTGTGCAGGAATATGGGTGAGTACTGTCCAGTTGGCCAGGCTGCAGGGTCAGTCACACAGACTGATGCTCCTGGCCAGAGCAGATGGCCCGGGCTGGCAGATCAAGGAAGTGTGTCTGCGTAGGAGTGGGTAGAGCCTGCTAGCACTGACCTCCTTGAATGATGGCTTCCAAGGCTCCTGGGAACCTCCACTCAAGACTGCACTGGGAGCCAGCTGCCTGAGGCCAATGGACAAAGCAGAATTTCAGCCAATACTTGCTGAATGCCAAGTGGGGCAGAGGACACCTAGGCAGGTCCAGGGGGAAGAGACCTTGGTCTTACCCTGGGGGAAGCTACATAACAAGGAAAGTACTGACAGGGAGACAGGACCAACCAGAGGCTGCACTGATGGTGGGATTTCCTGGGGCCTCATTGGACCCGGTCCAGCGTCTGCCAGACCTAGAGAGCCCTACAGGATGCCAGGCCCAGCCCTCCTGGAAGACTGCCCAGAAACATCAAGAGAAAGGTATAGCATACAAGTATCCCCACACTAGGCACTCAGGGCAGGATGGCATCACAAAGGTCATCCCCTCTCTATGAACAGCAACAGCGTGCATGAGGCTGACACACAGCCTATGTGACTGTGGGGGTGCTCATGTTGGAGTCTCCCAGAATGTGCAATGCTATCAGCTGCATGAGAAACCCCATGTGGGGAGCTGGGGATCCTCATGCATGTGGCTGACCCACATGGATATCCAGGCTGGTCTTTCCAAGGACACAGAAACAAAAGTCTCCTCTGACGCATTGTTTACATGGCTTTAGGCCTCCCTAAAGTCGGCCATGGACAAAAAGGAGTATATAAGGAAAGCCAAAGTGTGTTCAGAGGACACTGGGCAGTGGGACCATACCAAACCTTCACCCTACCCAATGCCCCTGTATCTCCCTAAGTCCTTCCTAACCTACTCCTGGGATTCTTTGCTCTAGACAGTCTGGTGCATTAACCTTTCCCCCAGAGTTAAGCCATGTGCCACTGAGCTGCTAGAGAGGTCAGCATCCCCATCTCTAGGGCACTGGGCAGTTCTTCACTGTGACGTCATCTGGGCACATAATCACAACATCATGAATGGCTTCACTGAAAGTTAGCTTGGGCTGCAGCCAAATATGCCAGAGTGCATTCTGGCAAACAAGCCCAGTGACCCGGTGGAAAGGGTTACACATAAGAGCTTAGGTTCTGCTTGAAGCTAGAACAGCGTGCATCACTGACAACTTGAAACAAGGACAATTTATTACCCTGTTTCTCTGAGCCCCAGAGAAAGGACTCACCATTGCTAGGGGGTCTACCCACCATGTGGGGGTGTGAAAATCATGGTGTCCAAAGTGGGGGGCACCTACTATGCTTCCATACCTTCTCATGTGTCTCAAGGTGATTATCGATCCTCTCAGCTAAAATGAATATGAATTAAAGGCCTCGTGGGAGTGTCTACCTCAATTCTTACTCTACACTCCCAAATCTAGAAGAATATGGGCACTAGACATGGTTATTGGGTTGTCTTTCCCCAATAACATCCATAGCCAACCACAGAGGAGCCCACACACTATCCCTTAAGCACTCCTATCCCCCTCCACTCCTAGACTTGCAGCTTTCCCAAGGGCATCTTCCAACCCATCCCAATTCCTGCACTGTTCCCAGCTGTACAGAAATCTTCCAAGTGCCTGAGACAGAGTTAGCCCTTGGGTCTGTAAGCGCTCACTGAGAACAAATGGAATGCCTTCTCTGACCATTACAGAACTCTCCACTGACCTCCAGGGCCCCCAAATGTCATAAGGGGAAAGCCCTTCAACAATCCTGAAAGAGCATAGCCCACTGGCTCCTCGTGCTAAAGTCCTCAATAGGTCCATAGGCTCGAGGTCTATGTCTAAGCCTCTGCTCCCTTACCTGCCCTCCTTGAGTGCTAAGTCCTCTACTAGGTGCACTGGGGAGGGGGCAGGTAGATTCATACTTTTCAGGCTGGAAATACTGTCCAGTGTCTGGAAGAAATGAACGGGATTTCTGCACTGCCCATTTGAGGGTTCTTGCCTCTCTTGTAATTATCGGGGCACTGTCTTGTTCCTGCTCAGTCCAGGATGTCTCTGGGGGAGAACATGTCCTAGGCCCTGTCCACAGGGGTTCACGGCCCCTTTGGAAAAATGTCAGTGGAACAGGTAACAACCAATGCACAGAGCACACTCTGGAAGCACCTATCTGAAAACATTTCAGGAACTCAGGAGAACAAGAGGGGTGTGTGGAGGTGAGGCGGAAGAGCTTCCTGATAGATTAGGGAGGGGCCAGATAAGCTCTGAATGTCAAATGCCATACCATAAGGTGCCTGACTCTGCACCCTGAGCAGAGAATCCTGGGGGCAAACCCAGAGCTGTGATCTCCCGGCACTCAATGTTTTTTCATCTCTACCCTTCTAGGTCAGGCCCAAAGGACCAAGAGTCCTGCATGGCAAAGTCAATTCCCCCAGCAGAGGTCCAAAACAAGCCACCTACAGTCCTACACCTAAGGCTACTAGCAAGTACCTTCTATTTTGTATTTTGGATGGCCTGTATTTGGGCAGGCCTTCTGAGGCAGGGAAGTGAGTGGTAGGCAGGTGCCTGCAATGCACTTCAGACTAACAGTATCTGGGTACATAATGAATCCTAGGAGAAAAGGCATCCCTCTGAGAAACACACTCCAAGGGTTTCTGGTGCCAGAAAAGCTGCCCTGGGGTGGGGAGGGAAGAGGAAGCCTCATCATGTGACCAGCAGCCACCTCATCCATGGTGGAGGCGCCTGGGCCCATTCCTCTCTCAGGTGCTTGTGCTGTCTGAGCAGAGCCTAGCCATTCAAGAGATGAATGTGAAAGGGCTCAGAGGGCAAAGGGCTTCCCTTGGCCTCTTTTACACCTTGTCAAACATCTCAATCCACAGCTGCAAAGACCCCCCCCCCTTCACGCCCTCATCCCTGGGCTGCCTGGAAAGAGCAGAAAGGCCGACAGGTGTCTGTCCTGTGTGCCAAGAAAGCAAGCAGGAAAAAGAGCTACAAGCTGTGTTTACGGGGAAGCGGGAGAGTAAGAGTAAACTACAGGCACCAAGATAAAAATAACGGCGGTACAGGAGGTCCTGCCAAAAGGAGGCTGTGCTCACAAGTTCTAATCGCTTGGGAGCCTGGGGCTGAGACCTATGCTGAGGACACAGCTGGGCCCAGAGCCCTAGGCAGCCGAGGGAAGCTGGCTCCCTCCTGGCTGAGTCTTTCTCTGCCTCTGATCAGGCTCCTTGGCTCCTTCAAAAGTTCATCTGGGACACAGGACTCCTGCACCCAGCAGCCAGCCTTGTAAACAGCTCCCAGACCAGCTCTGAAGGACCACAAAGCAACATCTGGGGATGTTCCACGCTGAGAGCCACCCCCAGCTGTGTGACCTTGAGTCAGTCACCTTGCTCTGGGAGCCTCCTCCCACAACACTTCTCAGGCTAAGCATTGGCTCCCTGTGCTTCCAGGAAGATTGTTTACAGGGGAGCTAGGGTGTGCAGTCCCTCCCATTACTCTCCAGCTGCAGTGGTCCAGAAGATCCCCACCCAGGCCTGGTAACCAGAGCAGGCAGGGTGTCTGGGTCCGATGACAACAACACCAGCCCAGGCCAAGCACAGCTTGGCTCCAAGGTGGGAAACTGAGCCAAAGGTTGTGCCTTCTTGTCCAGGTGACAGATCCTTTATGTCTGACAATTTAGCTGAGGCTCCTTGCTCTGCAGTTTGTATTCCAGACCCCTTGTAAGCCCACCTGTAACTAACCAAAACAGGATGCTCACCCATGAGTCTGTGCAGCATCCACTTTTAGCCAGAAAGGTAATGAGGCCCTACAGCTATCTCAGTTCTCTAGCGCTCTCCCCCTCCCACTACCGCCCCACCTTCCTGTTCCCCTTCCTCCTTGTATTTTTATTTTTAAAAGTTGCCACGCCAGTACATATCAAAAAGCATTCATTCCATAGGCACTTCAGTTTTGGCTGCCTGAAGCTGACAGACCTGGGCCTTCATCCCACTAACTTGTTTTGAATGCATTTTTTATTATTCATGGGAGAGAGTGTATGAGAGGGGTGGGGACACACTCGCACAAGTGTAGAAATCAGAGGGCAAGCTGCAGGAGCCAGTTCTCTCCCTTCATCTTGTGGGGTCCTGGGCTTGAACTCAGGTTGTCAGGCTTCGTAGCAGGCACCTTTACCTACCGAGCCATCTCATCAGTTTCCCTCTGCCCTCTCTAGACAGCCTTATGTCTTGAGTTCACTTGCTCGGGGTCCCAGCAACCCCATCTGACCTACCTCCCACGAATATTTCAGGGCAGCTATAAAATTTTATTTTAAAGTATTTTATATGTTATGTTTAAAAATGCTAAAACACTTTTAAATGTCCCTTGTGACAAGTGATGAGATATAGACACAGGACCTTGGAAGCTTCTGGATACTCATTTCTCCTAATTGGTGCTGGTGTGGTCCAATGCGAACAGATCCACCTGAGGTTTCCTTGGGAGCCTGTCTGCATCCAGGGACTGTAGGGAACCAAATATGAACCCATTCCATTCCCCAAAGGATGGGTCAATCTTTGGATAAAGTTACAGCTACAGATTCACATAGATGATAGAAACTTGAAGCATTTTCAGGCCAACTAGAGAGATGTGCCCTTCTGCTTTCCATTGCAAGAACTGAAGGCCACAGACTGGGTGAGTTATAAAAGAAATTCAGGATTCGGTGTAGCTGCTTTGGTAGAATGTTTGCGTTGCACGCATCAGGCAGGAAGTTTGAACCCAGCACTGCATAGACTTGGTGTTGCAGGCCCACCTGTGCTCCCCAGCACTTGGAAGGTAAAGGCAGGCTATTCAGAAGCTCAAGGTAAGTCTTGGCTACATAGTGAGTTCAAGGCCAGCCTGGCATACATGTGACCTGTCTCAAAAGCTAAAAAATTAATTAAAAAAAAATATAAAGAGGCTACTTTGGTCTTGTGGTTTGGGGATGCAGGAGCCTCATTAACTCCTGGTCTTGTTGGCAGAATCCCAAGGCAGCCATTGCATCTCAGGGTGAAAGGAGCCCAGCAGTATTCCAACACGGGGTTTCACTCTAATTACCTTATTTAATATTAGTCACCCCCTGAAGGCCCAACTCCAAGCTCCACAGACAGTCTGGGCCTTCTTACTAGTTCTCGCAACACGGACGAAATACTGGCATGAGTTTCAGGGGAACAGCCTACACTCACACACAGAGGGACAGAACCCTGAGCTTTGCTAAGCAAGCAGACTGGGGAAGCCCTTGGCATTGCACTTCAGGGTTTCTCTATGCAGCACCTTTGCAGCAACCTGCATGGGCTCAGGGACAGGGGAGGAGCGTGGGATGATGGGCCAGGACCCACAAAGTGTCAGGGTAGGGAGTGAAAGACAGCTTTCCAGGAGATATGGCCAAAAACTCTCTCTCTCTCTCTCTCTCTCTCTCTCTCTCTCTCTCTCTCTCTCTGAGCCAGCTGCTGGCAGATTTCTTGCTGAGGGCTGACAGTTGCTCTCTGCTGCCAGATCCAGGCCCCGCAGCAAACAACACTGGCTCCAGGAGAACCTGAGAGCTAAAATGCTCCCCCACTAATTGCTGACATATGCAAGACTGAGCAAAAGACGGAGCCACCAGGTTCCTGCTCAGAACAGAACATGCTGTATGCAGGCTGCATGCCCTTCACCTTGCCCGGGAACTCCTCAAGGCGCAATGTTCCCACAGCAGAGCCATTTAGCAGCCACCCGAGCACTAGCCATTCTTTTGCCTTGTTTATTTGAAGTCATTTTCAGCCGAGGACAAAAAGAGCGATAAATATCACAAGTGCCAGGGACAGAAGGCTGTAGGAGGAATGCTTGGTTCGTGCTTCTCCTGCTGGGAAATGCAAAGGCTCTGTCTCCTTCCACTTTGAAGGAGGCCCCTCATCACAGTGGACAGAGCTCTGGCTGTCACCAGATGCTTGCATAACTCCAGGGGACCCCAAAGCAAAGCCTGGGTGCACAGAACAGGTAGAAAAAGCTACTGACAACACCCTGACAGGCAAGCCCAGGAAGCTGCTGCTGTACTTGGCCACCAGAAGCTCCTCATAGCACCTTTGCTGGTCTCCAGAGGGTCACAGCAGCAGCACCTTTCTTGCCCTCTCATCCTTGAGCACCATTACTGATCTTGGTCCCCCCCCCACAACCCCCGCTCCCTTCTTTGGTACTTAACAGCACATGTTTAATTGACAGTGTTTGCGTGTGCTCCTGGGATGTGCAACTCATAGCGATCAGTCTGGGATCCTTGGCATTTCCATCCTTAAAGATCATTCTTTCACCCTTTACAGCCTTTGAACTCCTGACCTCTAGTTCTTTGCACACTATTCTAGAAGTTGTGTTGGGCCATGGCTCTCCACTTGTTTTTCAGAGCACCTGTTCCTCTGGTGTAACCGTACTTTCGTATCTGTTCTCAAGGCTCTGTCCCCACTTCCTTATCCCTCCCAGTCTCCGGGGACTACTGTTCCACATTCTCCTTGACTGAGAACCTCTTGGGCTTCTGCATACATACACACATGCATCCATTCATCCATGCATTTATACATACATACATACATACATACATACATACATACATACATTATTAATGGATTTTTAAAAAATCCTCTTTGTAGATTGCACATTTTTCTAGCCACTCATTGCTCCATGGACACCTTGGTTGATTCCACACCTCAGCTCTTGTGGGAAGCGTTGTGGTCAACATGACACACCTCTTTTTAATCAGCCATTTCATCTCCAATGGTGACATATCCAGGAATGATCATGCTTGGGTCATATGGTGCTTTGGCTTTTTGATGTTTTAATAACTTCTATGCCGGTCTCTATAATGACTGCAGTACTTTCCACTGTGTTCTCTACTGCTTATTTCGTTACCTACCTTTTCTGACAGCAACCATTCTGACTTTGGAGAGGTTCTCCTTGTAGTTTTCACTTTAAGTTTTTTGTTGGTTTTATTTTCTCTCTTTCTCTCTCTTTCTTTCTCTCTCTCTCTTTCTCTCTCTCTCTTTCTCTGTGTGTGTGTGTGTGTGAGTGTGTGTGTGAGAGTGTGTGTGTGTGTATGTGTGCGAGAGTGTGTGTGTACACGTGCTTGCATGCACGTGCAGGTGCCCATGGAGGCCAGAGGACAGCATTGGATTCCCTGGAGCAAGATTACAGGTATTTATGAGCCACCCAGTGTGGGTGTTGGGAATAGAATTTGGATCTTCCAATCCTCCAGGGCAGCGGCAAGTGCTCTCCAGCTGTTTCTGCAGTTTTGCATTACTCTGATGATCACTGGTATTCAATATATTTTCATATACTCAGTAGGCCCTTGGTATTTCTTCTTTGGAGAGGCATCTATTCATTTCATTTGTCCATTGTTTACCTACTTATTTTAGTTAGCTTACAAAGCAATGTAAACTTACGGTTTTCAGTATGGCCATTCATGCTTGTACATCTCTGCCATTTTTCCATTCCTTAGTCAAGTCACTTTGGGTGGTGACTGTGTTTGGGTCCCATATGTGTTCTGCGTATTAATCTTTAGTCAGCTGGATAGTTATCAAATCTCACCTACATCCTATACATCTCTTCACCCTGCTGACTATTTTTTTTTGCTATACAGAAGCTTGTTAATCAGACATAAACTGGCTTGCCTCTTTTTCATCTGTTTGTGCATTCGCCATCAAGAGCACTGAGAGCAAGGTGTGGCCAGCTGGGGGAAGAGAACAAGATGGTCACTATGGTGCTTAATCTGAACTGTCAAGTTGATGGATTTAGAATCACCATGGAAACAAACCTCTGGAGATGCCTCTGAGGATTTTTCTAGATTGGGTTAACAGGAGGGAAGACCTCTCCCTTAACCATCCCATGTGCTGGTTCCATACAGAATAAAAGGGGGGAAGCAAGCCGAGTACCAACACTCGCCACTCTCTGCTTTCTGACTATGGATGTCATATGACTAGCTACCACGCCTGCTCCTGTGCCTTCCCACCATGATAGATTGCCTCCTTGAACTGTGAGCCAAAACTAACCTTTCTTTATTTACATTCCTTTTGTTGATGTTTTCCTAAAAAGAGGAGAAACATCACCAAGACAGTAGCTGAGTAAAGATCCTCCAGCCTCAGTTCCCCAAAGCAGACACACCAATTAGAATACTATTTACATAGCAAAAATGCTTTTGGAGAAGCTAAGGGAGCCAGGGGACAGACTACAATGCCAAGAGCAGCCAATCCGAGCCAAAGAGAACCAAATAAACATAGCTTTCAGGAAGAAGGGCCCACTCTCCCAGGGCCTGGAGAAAGCCCGGGGAGAATGCCAGGCCTTTCCTTTGCCCAGGTGTCACTCTCTGAGGAAAGGGTCTGTGCAACAGCAGAAGGCACCTGCAACGGCTGCTACAGTCACTTCCATTGCTCTGGCTGGCAAGGGAAGATGCATGGGCTGCAGGGCCCCAGGCCTAGCGATCTCATGCTTGCATCTGGCCTCGGGGAATCTTTTCATTTAGTCCCCATTTCTTCCCAAATGATAAGGGGTACATGGAAGAGGCTCCTAGACACCCCAGTTCTAATCTTGTGTACATGGGCGCCTCCCACCTCAAAAATCCCTTGACAGCAACCGCAGAAACTGGAGCAGGCTTCACCAACATTCAGCCTCAGCTGGCGTTGTCCTGGCACTTGGTGTGCCTTCCAGTCAGAGCTACACAGCTAATGACCAATGCACCGAAAACTCCACCTCTTTCCTGAGAAGCACCAGCACCAGACACCACCTCCCCTGCCCGGTGTAGTCCCTACATAGTAGCTGCAGGTGTCATTCTGGTCAGTCGGTTACTATGATTTCATACAGCAGTATCCTGCTCCCCCACCACAAAAGGCACCCAGGAGTCTGACTTTAACCAGAACCTGTTGGACTTGTGCTATTGAATCCCATTGAATGTGCTGTGATCACAAAATACTCTAAGGTGAGCAACTTACAAATAGCATTTGTACCTTCCCAACTCTGGGCACTGCAAATTCAATATCAAGACGCCATCAGGTCTGGGTCTGGTGAGGGTCTCTCTCTCTCTCTTTCCCTTTCTCTCTCTCTCTCTCTCTCTCTCTCTCTCTCTCTCTCTCTCTGTCTCTCTGCTCCCTGCCCTCTCTGCTTCCATATGGCGCCTTGCTCTTGGAATGTACAGAAGAGAAATATCATGTCTTCATAGAGTGAAAGGGACAGGTATTCATAATTTTAAATGTCAAACAAGACCTTTAAGGGAGGAATGGTTTATTCTGACATTTAATTTGAAGAGCATGCATTCCATCATGGTGTCAGCAAGTAAGACATGGCAGCAGGGAGGGGAGGCATTGCATTTGCAGTCAGGAAATGGCCCACCCCCACTACCTACTCCCTCCAGCGAGATTCCACCTCTTAAAGGTTCCACAGCCTTTCCAAACAGCACCACTAGCTGGGAGTGGGAGCGGACACTTTTCACATTCAAACCATAACAGAACAGAAAGGCAGAAAGTGCATCAAATTCACTCCACCATGCTCTTCTCTGATAGCCATTAATCCTCATAAAAAGCTACCAGGAAGTCTCCACCTCCCAACATAGCCTACGGCTTATGTCTTCAATATGTAACTTTAAGACGGTGGTTCTCAACCTGTGGGTCGTGACCCCTTTGGAGACTTGAACGGCCCCTTTTCAGAGGTTACCTAAGAGTATCCTGCATATCAAATATTTACATTACGGTTCATAACAGTAGCAAAATTACAGTTATGAAGTAGCAATGAAAACATGGCTGGCGTTCACCACAATGTGAGGAACTGTACTAAAGGGTCGCAGCAGAAGGAAGGTGGGCAATCGCTGCCTTAAGGTGCACGTTCAAACCACACCGGGCAGCCTGTTCTAGTAGCAGCTGACCTTTGAACTTGCTATGACAGCTGATGAGTCCCTGAGGGGAGAGGCTCTTAGGGTGACATCTTGTGATTCTCACTGAGCCCCTGGCACCCTTCCATCCTGCTGTTGTCCAACCTCACTCACACATATACTGCAGGTCGAACTCAACCAAAGAATGAGGAAGGGCTGACCCAGGCCCCCCCCCCCCCCCCCCCCCCCCGCCAGCTGCCAGAGCCTTCCCGTTGGGGGAAGGGCTCTGAGATGAAGTGGGCTCCTCACCTTAGTTACCTTCTTCTCCAATGATGTCATCAGGGTTAGCTACATCCTGGGGCCTCAGTTTTATAGGCAGCTACTGGTTCTCTTAGCAGAGGCTGCTGTTTCTCCTCCTCCCCCCCACCTTGCACTCCTGCGTCTGCAGCATTGCACCCATGGTTGGTGGCTTCTGCTCAGTGCCTCTGGAGAAACAGCATGCCCCCTGAGAACTGAGGACCAGCTAAAAGGAAAGTGGCTGCTGCATCTCCTGCCTCCTGTTAAACCAAGTTCAGCCCCCTTGCCTTGTCTGCCTTGCCCAGAAATCTTGGCTTTCTGCACTGCCTGACACTCCGCTGTGTTAGTCAGCTGTCTGTTGCTAAAAGAAAATATCTGAGGAAGCCAATTTGTAAGAAAAAAAAAATGTCCATTTTGGCTTCCAGCTTTGGTTCCTGTCTATGGTAAATTGGCCCCATTGCCTTGGGCCTGCCTGTGGTGGTGGGTACGCCACCATCAGCAAGTGTGCCTCAGAGAAAAGCTGATCATGTTGATGTCAGAAAAGCCAAAAACAAAAAACAAAAAACAAAACAAAAGCGCTGGGGAGATGGCTCAGTGGCTAACACCAATGTCACACACACCAATGTCACACAAGCATGAGAAGTTGAGTTTGTATCCCCACCCACCCATGTAAAAAAGCCAAGTCTACCAGTGGTGAGTAAGCAGAGGCAGGAAGATCCCTGGGGATTGTAGGCCAGCCAATTAGGCTGAATCAGCAGGCTCTGGTGAGAAATCCTGTCTCAAAAAGTAAGGTGGAGAGCCCGGCAGAGCAGGAGAAGTCATGCCAGCGATGTTTAATCCCGTGAGTCAGGAGGCAGATGCAGGCAGAGCTCTGTGATTCAAGACTAATCTAGTCTCCACTTCGGGTATTAGGCCAGCCAGGATTACATGGTGAGATCCTACTTCAATAAAAAACAGCTGGAGAGAAACTGAGGCTGACACGCCACGGCAACTTCCAGCCTCTGCATGCACACACACTCCATACATACACACAAGAAGAAGAAAGGAACAAGAGACAAGAGTCTCGTATGTATTTGGAGGGCATGACCCCAGTGACCTGAAAGCCTCCCACGAAACACACACACACACAAAGGATCCACTGCCTCCAATAAGCGCCAGTCTCGGGTCTCGGGACTGAGTCAGCTTTCTCACCAAATTCCCAGGCAGGCCAAGATGGCTTCTGTTGACCTGGAGCCAACACAGTCTCCTGGGCTTGGTCTGCTTCACTGTTTTGGCCTCAACAACAATTTGTGGAAATCCAGCGACAGAAAGTGAGTGCTGATGGCTTTAAATGGATCTCTGACAGATGAGCACAAAGCTAACGCCGTGCTTCCTAGAATCTTTGCATCAGACTCCTGCTCCGAGAAAGCAGTTCCCTGAATGGCTCTGCTACCTTGAGTCACCCTGGAGCACTCTCATCTTGCCTTGGAGATCAGCCCTTCCTTCTCCAGGGTGCCTCTCACGGCTGCACTTCTGTTGGACCTTACCATCCTGCTCATTTGCATTTGGTGGCAGTAGCATTCCAGGCAATTTTGAATCATCTACTTCTCCCCCTTCAAGGAAGAGCATACTGATGCCACGAAGACAGCTCAGTGTAAAAAGTACTTGATGCTCTCCCAAAGGACCAGAGTTCTGCTCCTAGCACCCACACTGAGCAGCCAACAGGTGCCTATAACTCCAGCCCCAAAGGATCTGTCTCTCTCTTTTCTGACCTACATACAGAGAAAGTCACATATACACATAAATAAAAATAAATCTTAAAAAGAAGAAAAAGTGCAAATTATTCTTGCAGAGGACCCAAGCTCAGTTCCCAACACTCACAGGAAGTGGTTCACAAGCATGGTAACTGCAGTGCTGGGAATCTTTTTCTGGCCTTTGATGGTACTGCACTCAAACACATACCCTTGTATACACACACACACACACACACACACACACACACACACACACACACACTAAAAATATTAGTAAATCACCAGGAATGGTGGTGCACCCCTGTAATCCCAGCACTTGGGAGGCAGAGGCAGCAGATCTCTGTGAGTTCAAGGCCAACCTGGTCTACAGAGCAAGTCCAGGACAGTACAAGTTTCTCAGCGTACAGAGAAACCCTGACTTGAAAAACAAAAACAAATAAAAATAATAAATCTCCTAGAAAGAGACAAGACAAGGGAATAGCCCCCAGGCCACCATGATCTCATGGGGACAGACACAGACTCAATGTCAGAAACTAAAACCAAGGGACAGAACAAACAGCCCAGTGGTAAAAGCGCTAACCAGACGACCTGAGTTCAGTCTCTGGAATCTAGGTTTAAAAAACCGAAACAAACCCTGATGGAATGGGTGATACACATCTGTAAGGCCACACTTGGGTGGTGAGATGAGAAGTGGAGACAGGAGAATCCCCTAGAAGCTCATGAGGGCGTCAGTGACAGAATGCTCAGTTCAAACAAAACAAGAACAACTCTGCCTCCCAAAATTTGTCCTCTGTCCTCCATGTGTACACTGTAGCATGTGCACACACACAAATTAATAATAATAATAACAACAATAATAATAATAACAACAACAACAATAATAACGCATGTGTTAAAATGGGATCAATTCAAACTACTACACAATAAGTTCATAAACCTCAACCCACAACCAGCTCTGAAACTGAACTATAAAAACAGGCAGCGAGTCCCATCTCCCTTCAAGTGACAGAGTAAAGCCACATCAGTCGCTTGATACGTGATCAGTTGGGTCTGTGGTTACAGGATCAGAGACGCACTTGGAGGAGGAAGAGAAAGCATTGAATGCTTTCTGTGAGTATTCCCATAACTGCCTGTGTTCTGCTGCCTGCACTTCCAGACAGCGAGGCCTGGGCTCTTCCTGGATCTCATTCATCTACTTTCCCCACATCCAGGGGCTAGAGAGCCAGGCAAATGCGTCTTTGCCTCGTCACAGGAAGCCATGAGCAACAACTCTAACCCGATTATATTACAAGAAAATTAGGCCACGATGCACACATCCCAGGAAAGAGGACCCGCTGTGTTCCTCTTTCCTGCCAGCCCTTCTTCCTCGGGAGAATTCCAAGCTCTGCGAGCACCCTGGGGTGGCCCTGGCAGGGTGCAAATGAGGGTTCAATGGGCATGAGGGAGCCCAGGTTGCAGAGGAGACCAGGACTTGCCCCTACCATATAGCTGCAGCAAGTGACCTCACCTGCAAAATGAGGACACTGTAACATTTCTCACACCAACGATCTGCACGTTACAGACTCAGAAATGAGCTAAGGGGAAGGCTTATTCAGGAAGAGAGGGGAGAAAGGGAGAGAGGAAAGAGACTGCCAACGCAGGCAATCCCCAAGGCACATGGTTTCAGTTTCCGTACTTCCAGAGTGCTTGGTCAGACAGAATCCAAAAACATCACATGAAAAATTCCAAAAACAATATGCAAGTTTTTAAATGACTTGTATGATACAATATCGTTGAAGTTGTTGGACATTCTTGTTCTATTCTTTTTGTGTCTAATTTCAAATTTAAACTTTATCACAGGGATACACTCAGAGGAAACTCACCATCTATAAAGTCAGGTACTATCTGTGGTTTCAAGCAACCCATTTCTTGGAATGCCACCCCCTATACACTCCTAGAATAGGGGATTTTGCTGTTTCTTGTAGGGGTGATTGGGCTCCCAGCAACCTCTCAGTAATGTTGAAATATCTCACACACACACACACACACACATACACACTGAGGGGGAGGGGGGGCATGCCCTTGACTGCTGTCCTAGCTAGCTTTTTCATGGTTGGTTGGTTGGTTGTTGGTTTTTCAAGACAGGGTTTCTCTATGTAGCTTTGGCTGTACTGGACTCACTTTGTAGACCAGGCTGGCCTCAAACTCACAGAGATCTGCCTGCCTCTGCCTCCCGAGTGCTGGGATTAAAGAGTGAGCCACCAAGCCCAGCACCCAGTTAGCCTTAACTGTTCATGTGACACAACCTAGAGTGGTCTTATAGAGGGTTCAGAATTGAGGCTTGGCCTAGATCAGTGGTTCTCAACCTGTGGGTCGTGACACTGCCTTAGGGTTGCATAATCAGATATCCTGCATATCAGATATTTACATTATGGTTCATAACAGTAGCAAAATTACAGTTTTAAGGTAGAAAAGCAAAATAATTTTATGGCTGGGAGTCACCACAACTTGAGGACCTGTATTAAAAGGGTGGCATAGCCGGGCGTGGTGGCTCACGCCTTTAATCCTAGCACTCGGGAGGCAGAGGCAGGCGGACTACAAAGTGAGTCCAGGACAGTCAAGGCTACACAGAGAAACCCTGTCTCGAAAAAAAAACAAAACAAAAAACAAAAAATAAATAAAATAAAATAAAAGGGTGGCAGCAGCATTAAAGAGGGTCATGTCAGGGAGTGCCGTTCCTTGGGCAGAAGGTCCTGTAAAAGGACCTAGTTGATAATGAGCCAGCATGAGCCAGCAACAGCATCTCCCATGGTTTTTGCTTGCACTTCCTTGCCTGTGAGTGAGTTCCCTGATTAGAGGTTATACTACCTGGACTAGCAAGCCAGCCCGCTGTCCAGTTTTGACTTCCTCCCCTGATTTCCCTTCATTATGGACTGCGATCTGCAAGTATAGGCCAAACAAACCCTTTCCTTCCCCCCCAGTTTTTCAGCACAGCGGCAGAATAAAACTAAAACAGCTGCTAAGAGGGAGCTAGCCCTGATGCTGGCCTAGGGCTGCCATGCTGCCTTCCCTGTCACCTCTGTGGCTGGCCCTGGATGTCTCTTTTCCAAGCCAGCGCCCAAGCAGTCAGTCCATGGTATATACAGAAGAGGTTCCCAGTCATTTCGTGAACTTGGCTGAACTTTTATGCTGATTTTTTTTTTTTTCATTTGCAGATCCTCCAAGGATGCATGCATAGGGAGGGACCCAAGGCCCCAGGGTGGGCAAAGAAAGATGCCTGGAAGGATGGGGGAGGGGTGTAGGAGCAGGTCGGGGAGCACCATAGACTTATGGCACAGTACAAGTGGAATCTATAGACGAGACATGGGGGCAGCTAAGATGATGTTGGTGGAGCTGGAGAGATGGCTTAGCCCTTAAGAGTGCTTGCTGCTCTTACAGAGAACCTGAGTTTGGTTCCTAACACCCACATTGGGCCATTCACAACTGCTGTGACTCCAGCTCCAAGGAATACATTACTCTTCTGGCCTACACAGGCACTGTACTCAAAAACACACACACACACACACACACACACACACACACACACACACAAAAAAAAAAACAAAACAAAACAAAACAAAACACTGGTGCCTCTGGCCATACTGGGCCAAACAAACTGCTGCAAGCTCAGTTTGAAACAGTACTTGTACCATTTCTTATAGAGCCGTGGGTCAGACTCCAGACTCAGAAGGCTTACCCATTCAGGGTTCTAGGAAAGACCAAGCTGTGCACTGGGCCCTGGGGAATCTGAGTTAGAACTCAGGGCTATTTTTACAGGTACCAGTTCCCTGTGTGGGTGGGAATTAGGTCCTTTTCACATTGCGGCCTGTCAGCCAGAGTCCATCCATCCTGCCTCTAAGGACCACCCCATTCCTTGCTTCCAGACCAGCAGTGATGGATATATCCTGCAGCATCCTGACTCCCATGCCTTCTCCCACTACTAGTTGAGTGCTGGCTGTTCTTTAGGGTGCATGTGACTGCAAGCATGTCCCAGCAAAGCATCTTCCTCTTTTCAGATCCACTGGCCAGTAACCTTAGTCACATGTGCAAAGCCCTTTAGTCTTCTGGGGAAGAACGCTCAGAACAGGTTCTCGTCACAGGGACATGACAGAGCCTCTGGCCACTGAGGTGATGACAGTGTCATCTGTTCCACGGGGCTCTCAGGTGAGTTGTCCAGCAGACAGCAGCGGATGCACAAGGGCCAGCTGCCCTTTCATTCCTGCTCAGAGATTGTTACCCGTCCTGATAATGTCAGGGCTGGAAAAACAGGCTCCTGGACTTCAAGGACCCCTCTCGTGACATTTGTACAGAATCCTGCTCATCTCTGGACCAGATTTTGTTGAGTCTTTGTGCTCCTTGGTAGAGAGAGCCTTGCGTGTGGCCCGTCCCAGCCTGGCACTGTTAGCCAGTAACAACGATCTTGCTGGAAGACCCACTGTCTGCCTGAGACACACAGACCCATGTCCAGAAGTGCCTGTTCCTTGCAAGGAAGGGCCAACAAGGCAAGGCGGCCCACTCTGTTCTCCCAGCAACGCTGTGTTCTGTTCCTCTGAAGTTCTGAGGCTCACTTGGCAAATGCAATATTGATTTTTTTTTTTTTTAACCTGGCGCTGCTTCAGATCAGCGCGGTCCTCTGTGTGCTTGTTGCCTCCTAACTCTTGCAAGGGCTGACTGAGGGGCAGGGGCTGAGAGACTCCATCACCTCCCTGGCACAGACCTCCACTGCCTTCCCTTCCCTGGCACAGCCCTCTAACTGCTGCTCCTTCCCTTGGCCCAGCCCAGCATCTGCTGTCCTTCCCCAGCCTTCTACCTGCCTCAGGCAGCTGTACTGTGTGGAAACCGCCAGCCTCCACCGTGGGTGCTGAAATGTGCTCCCATCACTGCTTCTAGGCCTCCAGCCCATCTCCTCTGAACACGTGCTCCTGTGGCTGCTCTCGCCTGAAGACTTCCTGTTGCCTAGTAACCTAAGCAGCCCTAAAAGTAGGGAGGGATTTGCAATCCTGGCAATTGAGGAAGGGGTAGGAAGGGCGGGGAACGTGCGGGGCACAAGAGGCAAGGAAGAGGACCTAGTGCACAGAATCCTGATGGAAAGACCTCCTCCGTACCATCTCACCTTGTCATTGTCACCACGGCTCCACTGCCCTGCTCAAAGCCAGAGCCCACTTCATAGGTCAGGATTCCAATCCTCAGAGAAGATGGTGGAGCAAGGGGAGAGCCAAGGAGAAAGGATAAGTGTCAATCTCCACAGGAGGCCTTTGGCCAGGCTGGTCTGGGACTGAGTCACTGCGTCCCAGCACATGCTGGACCTCTCTCTATGGGCAGAGCTCGAAGCACAGAGAGAGCCCTGGTGAGTCAGAGGAGGTGGCTCAGGAACACCAAGTGAAAGGAGTAGCCATGAGCAAGGGGGCCGTGAGGGCTCTAGGCAGGGGCACGCTGTCAGCCTCTGCCACAGATTCACCCAGAGCCAGAACTAGCTCAGAGAGCAGCAGCAGCTGAGAGAAGCCACTTCAAGGCACCTGGTACCCAGCAGGAGAGGAAGGGGGTGGGGGTGCGCCGAGCTACAGGCAAGAGAAGGAGGGAGGGAGGTTGGGAGGAAGGTTGGGAGGGAGGGGAGTATCAGCTCCTGGGAAAGCACACGGCCACATTCTGGGAAGGGCTGGACTGCAGAGAAATCAGAAAGCCAAAAGAAATGGGAGCTGGCCTCACAGCACTAAAATGACAGGAATGTGGTGACATAGTTTTCGGTGACCTGCAGGAATCTCACAATTTGCAACCGTATGAAGGAAAAGTCTCCCTGATGCTCTCACACTTCTCACTGCTTTCAAGGTGGGGCCTCCAAGACGAGATCAGTGAGGGAGACGGGTGGGCCCGAGGACACTGAAGCCTGCCCCCCCCCCACGCCCTGTGTACAAGGTCCAGCCTGGCTAGGGCTGAAGGGTATGCCATGCCTAACATTGTGCTAAAGAAAGACCAGCCGGCATTCATCAAAGCCCAGATGCTGCCAACAGAAAAAAAAAAAAAAAAAAATTTAAACTCTGCTGCCTTCATTGGGGTTGGCTGGATGCCAGGTGGCCTAAGGGTGGCCAACCTCCTCCTAGAATTCACACTCCTCCAGGTAGCCTTCATCCTTTCCTGGAGAGCTTTTTTTTTTTTTTTTTTTTTTTAACAGAGAGAGGTGAAATCATTTGGCAAGTCTTAGAAGATAAAGAAAGGCTTGAATTCAACTTAAAAGCAAGGCAAGTTCCAAAGGCCAAATGTAAATTTGCTCTAGGTCAGAAACCAAAGCCCTGGTACAGTTGCCAGCACCCCACCGTCCCATTGCCCTGTTGTCTTTGCGGCCAGCTAGGCAACTCTTCCAACTTCATATACCTGACGCTTGCCATTTGAAATCACTGCCTACCACCCCCCCACCCCACCCCTGCCCGTCAAGTCATAAAGCTCCCATGGGTCCATAGGACCATTCAAAGGGACCTATTCCTGGAGCTATTAGAGTCAGAACCTGCCCTCCTACTCCACCCTCAGACACCCCACCCCCACCCACCCTCAGTAGCCCCAACAGGCTAGGTTCAGCCACCTAAGCTTTGGATCAGTAATTAAATCAACAAGTGGTCGTGAGAAGCAGAGAAAGGAGATTTTATTCAGCGTGGCCACATCAGAGAGAGGAACAAATAGAGAGGTCCAGTGACCCCCATTGTCTTTCTCTGAGGTCTTGACATGAGCTTTAGCTTCCATAGCAGCAGGAAGTATGCATAGCTAAGCAGCCCTGACCTGGGTGAGGTCCTGCCTACCACTGACCCGCCTCGAGGCTCTAGTCTGCTCTGCAAGGTGGCCTGATAAGGTATCAGAGCCGCTGTGAGCTCTTTTCCAGGGAGGCAGGTTCCTTCTCTGGCTTCTGTCTCGCCTTCCCCAAACATGGAATTCTTGGGGGAATTCTAATTTGTTGGGGTCAGATGCTTCAGTAGTCTGACATCATAAGAATCTCTCTTTAAAATAGCTTCTGTCCTGTCAGGATAGCCACATCCCCAAGCGAAAAGTTCAGGGGACTGATATCCTGGAAAACACCAAAAATAATAATAATAATAATAATAATAATAATAATAATAATAATAATAATAATATAATAATATAATAACAACAACTAGTTTTTTAAAAATCTATTGTCTGAGTTGCCCACCCAGCCTTGCTTGGTTTGTCAATGGGCGTGCTCTTCATCTGGAAGTGCACTTCCACTGTGCCACTGGGGTAAATGTGTTAAGAAAGTGCACAGTGCCAGGACTGAAGCCTTTATAATTACATAAATGGCTGAGGTCCTTCTGTGCTGTCATCTTCCTGGGGAAGGAGACACTGGCTCCCTGAGTAGACACTGCTCTGTGTAGACAAGGCTGCATGGTCCTCCCAGAAACTCCTAGTTGTATTTTATTTTCAATTGTCTTAATCTTTTTTTTTAAGTGTGTGTGTGTGTGTGTGTGTGTGTGTGTGTGTGTGTGTGTGTGTGTCCCTGTGGGCAGGGGGGATACTTACTACAGAAGTCTCCTTCTGCCATGTGAGTTCTGGGGATCCCAGAGGCCATCAGGTCATCAGGCTTGGTAGCAAGCACACTGTCTGCTATGCTATCTCAAAGGCCCAGTCACCGGTTCTGTATCCACTGCACTTTGGGAAGTGTGCCAGGGCAAATTTTCCAGCAATTATCTAATGCTAAAACATGTTTTGTAATAAAAGACCAGCATAGCTGACTTTTACTGCACCTGGGTGGAACCACAGGTTTGTTTCAGACACTGGAAGCTGCCTGAGTGGGCACAGTTAGCCTCTAAGCCATCTATCTGGTCCCCACCACCTTTTCTTTTTAAGACAGGGTCTCTCTCTAGCTTGGATGTCATCAGAGGCTAGTGGACTAGCCAGCCAGACTCAGGGACCCTCCTGCCTCTGCCTATCCATTGCTGGGAGTATACGCCCATAGCACCTTGCCCAGACATTTTAACATGGGTTGTAGGCCTTGAACTTTTTGTCTGCAACATGCTTTGTCTGCAACTGGGTCAAATCACCAGCTCCAGCTGTCTGTCTTGTTTGGCCAAGACTACATATACAGAGTGAAAGAAAGACTCACAGCTGCATCATAAACTTGACCACGCATCTCCACCCCTGTGTTCACTAGAGTCTTCAAAGTCACTCAGTACAAGGGAGCTGCAGGAGATTGCCCACTGCAAAAGCAGACACAGAGTGTGCATGTGTGTCTGCAAGATGCATACCCTGAAGGAAAGCCTTGAGTGTGTCCCCGCTGGGCCACAAGGTCTTTCAGTTTTTACACCGTGCATGTTTTCTCCAAATGGATTTGCAACATCTGTAAATGCAAACACTTCCCTCACGAAAGCGGGTGTCTTTCCAAAATCAGCCTGCAGCTTGCAAGTTGCAGGCGCCTCAAGCATCCGGAAGTGCCGTGCAGCAGCTCGATGGTAGCCCAGGAATCAGACTCTGCCAGGCGTTTACTCTGTGGCTCACCTGTTGTTGTTTTCTTCTTCTTTTTTAATCCTTTGCTTTTATCATCAACATTCATTCGGTGCTTTCCAGAGGCCGAGCACTGGGCTCAACGCTCATGTTCCTTGCCTGGACATGTATGTTGTGCTTAGCGTGTACCTACGGTTCACCCATGCATCTTCAGCAATGGTCACTGCAAGTATGGAATGCAATGAGTTTACCAACACCATACTCTTGAGGGGTGGATGGGGATGTGGTTTAGTTGGTAGAGTGATTGCCTGGGTCATCCCCAGTACTGCACAAAATGGCATATGGTGGCCCACACTTGTAATAATTCCAGCACTTGGGAGCTGAAAGCAGCAGGATCAAAGATTCAAGGTTATCCTTAGCTACAAGGTAAGTTTGAGGCCATGCCCCAGCCTAAGGGGGGAAAAAAAACTATGCACCATACAACTTATTTCCTGCCCTCTTGGTCAGTCCATTATAATAATATTAGCATATATATTAAGAAAAAGAAAAGAATCCAGCACATATTTTGGCCACCCTCACTCCCTCCCACCCACTAGCCATTCAAACCTGCATTCCTACTCCTCCCACCCCTCTACTGAAAATTCTTGTCTCCTAAAACTCTAACAGGTGGCCACAAAGGGCGGGCCAATCAGAGAAAGCCAAGTTTCCTACCGGTTGCCAACTCAAATGTTCTACAAGGGTCTGCCAGCTTGCAGTGTTCTGCTGAGTTCATGCATTTCAGGCCACTTCGTCCTGGGGGTAATTATGCCCTCTTTGTTTTTACTACAGCACACTATGGCAAGAGGTCATTTTGCCAGCATGCAGGTCTACTCCCCCACTGCAAGACTCCCCCACCTGAGAAAAATTAGATAAAGCGCCTAAGTGAGACAGAGGTGATATTTAGGCACGAACGTAGCTGAATTCTTTCTCTGGAGTTGGTTTGGAGCAGAACAGGCATGCTTTCCTTACAGGAACTGTCGTTGCGTGCGCGCCCGCTCCCGCAGCTTTCCTGTTGCCTTGTACAGGCTTCCAGAATGTGGAGTTTTAAAAATGGCACTCAACCGGCAAACCAGCCTCCCTAAGCACTGCTGGTAAATCAGCCCAATAGCCTTCTTAGAAAAACAGCACCCCACCCCTCCCTTCCCCGAAGGCTCCTTGCTGCCCGGCAGCAGAGCTGACAGCAAGAAAGCCCCATGTGGGCTTCCCCCACCAGCCAGCTTGGAACTCACGGTGGGAGCCAGAGGCATTACGCTAACAGAAAAAGTCTTCTCACTGGGACGTTTCCCCCAGATCCTTCTCAAAAGATAATCTTGGCTCCCAAGCATTTGTCCTCCAACTTTAAAAGGAATTGTGCATAGCAGCAGCCCTCACCGATGTGGGCAGAAGCACTCAGAATAGGAACTAGCAGATGCCCACCCCACTCAGACTGGCTCACGCCTATTTATACAGACAGTGCCTTCCAACGTCTGCTAAGATACTGTAACTTCCATCACGGCTGTGACAAACGATGATTCATACTTAAAACGCAGTCACTGGTGTCATGTTTGATATTAATACTTTAGTAGCATGGCTTTGTCAGAGTGATTAAAAGGAGAAAGTTCCTGAAAGCAAGAGCAACCCACCCCCATCCAGACACCACCAAGGGCAGAGTTGCAGAAGGCAAGCTCATTGTATTGGAAGGCACAGGGCCTCCCTCAAGCTGTTCAGATAAGCAGCTGTCGGAGGCAGGGGTGGGGGAGGGGCACAGAGGGAGGGGAGGGGAGGTACTGGAAGCAGAAGTCACTGTTATCGGATTGGATTGCAAACCCTGAGCTCCTGCACAGGGATGCCTTATCTCAAGTATGCTCCAGTCTTGCAAGTTTAAAATCTTCCTGAACGGGAGAAAACTGTACTCAGGCCCAAGTTCTCCCCCACTTACTGCTCGCCAGCATCCCCTCCCCCAGCCCCAGGACTGCAATATCTTGCCCAACAGAGAGGTGGTCACAGGTGCCATAAGCTCCATCAACCACCAGAAACACCCTTTACCCCCTCTCCCTGAGATAAGAGTCCCCGACCCTCAATAAGAGGCGTACGTTTGTTTCAATAAGTTTATTGTGAAATTCAAAGCTTCCACGATAGCGTCCTTTAGAAAATGAAAGCATTGCCCGGGATCTGCTTTTGAAAGAGCAGTGCAGCCTGCTTAGTCCGGCTCGCTCCTGCAGCTGGCCACTCCTGCAGCTGTACCAAGTCCAGGCCGCCTGAGTTGCCTTTCCCCTCCTTTCACTGGAAGGCTGCTGAGTCACACCTGCCTCGCCAGTCGGTTCTTCCCGGCCCTGTGGCCAACGGCCCTGCCTAGGCCTTCCTGTCCTAGCAGCCTCTCCGGACACTGGCAGAGTCCTGGACTCGGAACAAGGTGTCCCCGCCGCCGCCAGGCCCCCTTCTTGGGAGGCCGTGCTCCTCGTTCTCCAGGCAACACCGCCTGCCAGTCTCCATGCGCACTCGAGCGCCCTCGGAGGGCTACTCCAGAGCCAGCAGAGCGCTAGAGCGTCACCAAGTCGATCAGACCAAGGTCCCTGTCGGGCTGTCACTCGGGAAGGGTGATGCTGGGTACCCAGTCATTGAAGCTGCGGCTCTCCTCGCAGAACAAGCTGAGTTTTTCCAAAGCAGGGTCCTTCCACGTGTCCTCATTAGGATTCTGGATTTATTTTTTAAAAAAATACAGGGATTAGCCATGCTTCTCGTTGGCCAGGATGGGTTGGGGGAGATTGGCGTTGGGAGGCAGTGGCAGCACTCACCGAAATGAGGATGCAGTGCAGGTCTCCCGGCGCGCCCGCCTCATCGTCGGTGCCTACGATCGCCGCCAGCCGCTGCACGTCACCCACGCGCACGATGTCAATGTCGTTCTCACAGCAGAACGCCTGGATCAGCGTGAAATGGATCTGCAACGCTATGTCTCCCTCATCTTCTTCATCGGCAGCCAGCACGCAAAAGGTCACATTGTCAGGGTCCCTACAGAGCAGATGGGAAAGGACAAGGTCAGAATCGATGCCACCTCCGGGTCTCCCCGCCACGCCAATCCCAAACCGTGCACACCGTGCCTTCCTATACTCACACATTCAGGACTTTGGCGGACTCGTAGACGCCAGCGGTCAGACAGCCCTGGCGCTGCGCCGACAGCAGAAGTTCGTGCAGTGCTTTCCCGGCGCCCTGCATCCTGTGAAAGAACAAGCGCCGTGAGTGGAGACTGCCACGGGGACGCGGCAGAGATCCCAGTCCTGACCTCCAAGTCCCAGCTGGCTCCTTAGCCTAGACCTGCCTGGCGCCAGCATTCCTGCTTCCCAACTCCAACCTGGCGCCCACACACCCGGATCCCCAGTCCCGACCTGCGCCCACACCTCTGGCACCCTAGTCATGATCTGGCGCCCTCATTCCCCATCACCCAGTCCCGACCTGGCGCCTGTACCCCCCCCATCCCACCCCGGTTCCCTACTTCTGATCTGTTTCCTGTATCCTGTAGCCCAGGCTCCCCGATCCCGACCAGGTGCCGGCACACAGACTCTAGTCGAATGTAGTAATTCTGGCCCCATCGCCTCGACACCTCACTGCCAGACAGTACATGGCTCCCACCCAGCAAACTTCCACCTGAAAGAACATTACCCGACATGCCCAACTTTC
Organism: Acomys percivali; assembly: GCA_907169655.1. NCBI lineage: Eukaryota > Metazoa > Chordata > Mammalia > Rodentia > Muridae > Acomys > Acomys percivali. Next base: position 81,497,222 of record OU015746.1, on the reverse strand, counting down.
GCCACCCCGAAACCCACCTGGCTGTGCTTTCTGGAACTGTATCCTGGCCACGGACTTCTTCCAGAGTCATTGTGCGATCCACGAGCAGCAAGTTATCCAAAAGTAAAGAGTACGGAAGGGGACCCGAGCGCAGATTAGAGATCCGCAGCAAGCGATCCTCGCTCCCACCACTAGCGAGTGCGCCCCGCACGGCTGCGAGAGTCCTTTTATAGACAGACTCCTCGCGCCGCCGCCAGCTGGCGGGAAGCTGCGCTCTCATTGGCCAGCGCCGGCTTTCAGATGCAAATGAAGCGGCAGGCCTGCGGCTCGTGCCAGAAGGCCACGTGGGGAGGGGTGCGGGGGATGACACAGCCTCAAATCTGCCGCTTTTGTCAGGGTGTTACCAGGCAGACTGGAGCCTGCAGATTTCATCTCGCCTTTTTTTTTTAAATCCTTAAAAGGAAAAAGGTTAAAAAAAAAAAAAAACGTTGTTTGCTAATATGATACTGGAATTTGTAAAATGCACACATTGGGGAATGTGAAAGCCTTTTTTTGCATTTATTATTTTTTTGGCAAGCTTTCTAATTTTTTTCTTATTTTCAAATTTGAAGTTTATGGGGCTGTTGCATTGAAACCGAAACTTAAAAGTCAAAGGTTTGCAACTGCAGCTGACACCAGGCCAAGTCGGCCACTAGCACTCAGGACTCAGCCAGCACCTTTCAGGGTCCCGGCTGCAGGGTCTGAGACACCCACCCGACCCTCACCCATCCCCCCACCCCTGCCCCTGGCAGATCGCTGCGGGGCTCCGGCAGCAGGGACCAGCAGATTGCTGCCGGCACACGCGGCTCGTTTGCATTTCTATACGGGGCACACAAAAGAGGAGGTCTGGCGTGTGGCAGTTCGCGGTGGGGACAATCGACGCTTTCTCTTTCATAGCAACACTGTCCACCTGCCGCCGGTGGGGTGGGCAGAGCCCCGCCGCGCGCGGGGGTCACAAGGTTACCCGGCGCGTGGGGGTTGGAGCCGCGTGCCGCTCCCCCGCCCCTGGGTGCACACCTCTTAGACTTATCCTGGCTGCTGGGATTGTGATGCGCGCGTGCCAAGCCCGGGAGAGAGTTGTGAAGTACGCAGGGCTATTGCACCCGAAACCCTGAGGTTCTGGGGTTCAGATTCCAGGAGCTCGGCACACGCCGTTCCACAATGCTTTTCTCAGGGCGCCGCCTACAGGCCGACCTAGAAAAATCCAGACCTCCTCACCCAACCACCACATACAGCCTCTGGTTGACGTTCCGGAGGTCTAGGCCTGGGGCACCTCAGGCACCGAGGATACTGAGCAATAGGCGCATCAATTAGAATTAGGGTAACGCCTGCACCGAGCGCCCCAGGACTGATGAACTAAGAATCTGTTTAATGATATTTTGAAGTATTTCAACTAAAAAAAAAAGTTTCTTCGAACTTTTTTTTTTCCTGATAATACAATAAAATAAAAAGCGATCTTGGGAAATTTCTGAACTTGTCATTTGTCCTGTGACACCTGCACAACCAGGCTTACAGACTGCTCACTTGCAGAACACGATGATACCCTGGGTGTCCGTATCTCTCTGTGCTACAGGGAAATGTGTAGTAGGGGATCCCTGAAGGTGAAGGTTCTCTGCTGAGACTGGCTAGGGCAC
>OU015746.1:81478004-81495560 GCA_907169655.1 Acomys percivali | reverse complement strand
CACACACACACACACACACACACACACACACACACACACGGTAATTTTCACCTCTTTACTAGAGTGTTCTTCAGGTGGGTGGTGAATATATGCACTCAGTGTTAACGTTTGACTCCTTAAAGGACGTTTTCCTGCTGCACGCTGAGGCTGTGTGTTTGCCAACGCCAAAGGCCAGGCAAGAGTTCTGGCGTCTTGTGCCTCCCAGAGGCGTCATTGAGAACTGCAGGGGCCGGCCCTGTGGTTTCATGGTTCCTGCGTTTGATCTGAAAGGTCTCTCAAATTCTCAAATGCCCTTCCTAATAAAATACGGGACTTTTTATTGCTGTTGTTGATGTTTATTGATGTTTTGTATTTAATGTTATTTATTTACTTATTCACAGGGAAGGAGGACGAACTCAATTCTGATGTGACTTGATGAACTGGAGTGAGTGGGTAGGGGGCTCCCCTTTTCTGAAAAATAAGGGAGCGGAAGGAGAAAGGAGGGGTGACTGGAGGAGAGGATGGAGGGGGCTATGACCAGAGCGTAAAGTGAATAAAATATGTTTTTAAGTAATGGAAAGTTAAAGTTGTTGCTCTTTTCAAAGTTCTAACACCTCTTCTTCTTCCTCCTCTTCTTTTTGGTTTTTTGAGACAGAGTTTCCCAGTGCAATAGCCCTGGGTGTCCTGGATTCACTTTGTAGTTCAGGCTGACCTCGAACTCACAGAGACCCACCTGTCTCTGCCTCAAAGTTTTAACACTTAATTCTCATTAGTTTCAGATCCCGAGTAAATAAAAATCCATTTGATATCTTAGCACACACCTGCCGCTTCTACTTATAGCTAGAAAAGTACTCACTTACCAGGTTGCAGGAAACAACTCCCACCTCACCCCCCACACACACACACCACCCTTGCACCCTCCTAGTCCCTCCCCGACAGGAAGGCCGATAAGGCTAGCATCGGATTAAGTATTAGCATTTCCAGACCCCGCCCCCACCCAGTCTTGGCCAGAAGAGATGATTGACAAACCCCTGAAGCTAGTCTACTCTGCTGACATTTTCAAAGTATTCGATTACAGGAAACCCTCCTTTCTGCTTCATGTAGCTAAGTCCTAGTGGTCCCAAAGTCCCCAACTCAATTAGGAAAGAAAGGCTGGGCGGGCTCTCAGGTCTCAGGCATTGTTTCTGAACTCCAGACTTTCCAGTGGCTACACTCTCACTAAGTCCCTAAACCTTAATAATGTAGGGGACAGCCAGCCTATGAAAGGGGAAGTTTCACATATGCTCTGCTTTTGAAACAGTTTGTGGGTGGGGCTAGAGCTGGGTGGGTTAGAGTGCTCACAGAGTGTGCATCAAGCAAGAGCTGGTTTTATAAACTACGCATATTAGTACATCCTGGAGTTCAAGGTCATCCTTGAACTAAATGGTATCACCAGCCTAGTGTACCTGAGGCCCCATCACAAAATTGAATTTGAATAAAGTGTAGGAACACCTAGAATCCCAGCTACTTGGAAGGCTGAGAGACAGGATTCCTGGGTCCTGGTTAACAGTTATTCTGGGTGAGCCACAGAGTCCATCCCTGCCCCAATCTCTAAAATTAGCAAGCAAATGTCCTCTGTAGATGTTTGTTCTTGTAGCGTATTCTCTCTGTGAACTTCTGCATGACTTTGCTAGGACAGGGACTGGTGGAAGCATGCCTCATTTGGAGGAAGATGGAGGTAGGCCTCTGGGCAATAATAATCTTTGGGAGGCATTCACTCCCCTTTGCATTTCTCATATGATATGCATTTGGAGAGTGCACAGAGAGCGACCTTAAACAGCAGGTATATGCCTGTAACCACACAAGCCAGCACCCAGGACAGCTGGACCAAAGACCAAAGCAGGCTGAGGAACCCCAGGCCCTATGCAGGTGGAGTGTCTTTGGCTGTCTTTATAAAAGCCAAACTCATTGACACTTTTTCAAAGTTGGCAGCTTCCACAGAGAAATGTGGACCCTTGCCTTCTCTTGCTTAGCTGGCCTTATGCACCCTTCTCAAGACAGGCCAAGTCTTTGGTTGTTTCCAGAAAAGTGTTTCCCCCAAGATCTGCAAAAGGTGAGTCTGTGACCTGTGACTACAGTAAATTTCTTTTAAAGAAAAAAAAAATGAACTCTTTATGCAAGACATAAACCTCAGCAGTGGCAGCACCTCAGCATTTAAAGGGTCCATCAGCCCTTCCCACTCCTGCCCCATCCTCATAGCCCCATACCCGCCCCCTTCCCTGGGGTGAAATGCAGATTTACAGGTGGGGACATTTCACCAGACAGCTGAGACAGGAAACAGGAAATAAAAAGGGAAGCCCTCACACAGCAAGCCGGACATCCGTGGTGAGAGCTTTCTGGAAGCCACAATTATTCTTGGCTGTGCACTTACAGAGCATGGCGGGGGGGGGGGGGGGGGGGGGGGGGGTGGGGGGGCGGGTTACAGGAGCTCAGGCAGAACCTTTGCTGTCACAGGAGGCTTGCCATGGGGGTGACAGGAGCGCAGGTAGAGCCATGACTGTTAGAGATTTGCAAGTCATTCCTGAAGTCCCACTTTCCCTTCCAACAGTAAGGAAAGATTTGGGACGCTGGTCAGCCACTGTCCGATGATGCAGGGACATCGTACACCCTAGTAGAAACACTCCTCCTCACGCCACAGGTGTTCTGTTTTCCCAGCCATCGTAAGTGCCAGAACCGGCTGAGCCTCAGGCTCCCCACCTAGGAACTGAACTTTATCCCACGTGCACCAAACACCTTTGTTCTTTCTGCACTTCAGAGGGAATGCCTTCTTTTACTTTTCTTTTTCTTCTTTTTTTTTGGGGGGGGCAGGGAAAGGGGTTATTGTTTAATTGGATTTTGAGAGGAAAAAAACAAGGTGACAGGCAGGCTGTAAATCCTGGCAGCTGCAAGGAGGAGGGAGGTGGAGAGGAGGAAGAGAGCAAGCTATTCTTCTTCAGTTAGAGACCAGGAAAGAAGGTTCAGCTGCTGGGAGAACTGGAGCAGCTGCATGGGGCAGGAGAGAGGGAGAGAGATACAGATTATGCCTGGAGGCCGGAGTGTGGGGCAAGCTTGGGGTTTGGGGCCTGTGTCTGGAAAGAAAAGGTAGAAGGAGACAGTCAGCTTTTACTCAGAAAAGCTCTGTTCCTGAGGGGTCTTCTAAAGTGGCCCCAGGAACCCAATGTAGTCTAGAAATGAGTTTGTTGGCACAGTCAGGTCTGGCTTGCTGGAAAGGGTGGGAGAGGCTTGGTGGCGGGCATCCTTGTGTCATCTTAGTCAAACCAAAGTGCCCCATCAGGCCCGCAGGCACATGCCGGCCCTGCCAACCGCCGTGGACCTTTGAGTTTTGGTTAAACGTTCTATTCTGAGAGTGGAAGGTGTGTGGACACACAGTGACAGCTGCTCTGAAAACTGTAACACATAGTGTGTAATAGTGACAGCCACAGCAAACCCAAGCTGCAAACTTGCCTTCTGCTCTGAAAGATAAGCTAATAAAAACATGCAAGCCCTCCCAGCATACTGGAGGTCAAAACTAGCAAAACTCCAAGGTTCAGGGACTGGGAATGTAGCTGGGTTAGTAAAACACCAGCTGCCCAAGCTCCAAGACCTGAGTTCAGTCCCCAGAAGCCACATGGAAAAAACTGCTCTTAATCCTAGCACTGGAGAGAGGAGAGAGGGGCTTGCTGGCCAGCTTAGCTTGACTGTGAGTTCCAGACCAGCCAAAGGCTCTGTCTCAAAAAACAAGGTGGATGGCTTCTGAGAAATGACACCAGAGGCTGGTTCCTGCTTCCACACGCAAACACAAGCATGTGCATCTAAACATGCAAGACACACACACATGCACACATATAGTACATGTAAACATGTTTTTGTTTTGATCCCAAGTTGGGATGGGGAACAGATTTGTGAGAGAACAGGTGATGTTTATCCACTTAGAAGTCGAACCACCTCGTGAGGGGGGTGGGGCTTGGTTTTTGCCAGCTAAAACACATCCTAGTACAGACTCTTAGAGGAGATAGATAGAGAGATAGATAGATAGATAGAGAGAGAGAGAGAGAGAGAGAGAGAGAGAGAGAGAGAGATGAGTCCCAAACAAGAGTTGAGGGCTTTTTGGGTCTTGGTATTTTTTGGCTGCTCATGGCTCCACTTCGAGACGCTCCTAGAGAGGACTGCTCCAGCAAAGGCTTCGAGGCTCCTGGCTCCAGCTGCTGTCCCAGGTTCCAGCAGCAACTTTGGCTGAATTGCTGGTCTGCTGAAATCCTGCCAACTACACCAGGGGACTCGCTCCCAGGAACTGAATTTAACAAGGTCTATTTCTCCTCTTCCCATTAACCTCTTTTCTCTCCCATCTAGGGTAGGTGGGTTGGAAGGGAGATATACGCATTAAAGGACCCTAAATAAAGTAGGTTTGGAAAATACTGAAGACAACAGGTGGCGCCCAATGTGCTTTGGGCGTAATGGGCAACCTAACTTCTAATGTTGTGAAGGAAGATACAGGTCTTGAAGAATTAGAAATGTTGTTTCAGAGTGTCAGCAAAGTCATAGCTGCTGTTGCAAAGTTCTTTCGTCCTTTATACCCAGAGGGAAATTTTTGTTTTTCTTGGCTTTTGTTTTGTTGTTGTTGTTGTTTGTTTGTTTTCCTTGTTTTTGTTTTTGTTTTGTTTGTTTGTTGCGGTTTTTTTGGTGGGTTTTTTGTTTTGTTTTGTTTTGTTTTTACTGTATAACATTTTTTTTTTAAAGATTGGAAGAAAGGCCGATAAGATACAAAAACCGGAAGGGTCAGTAAACTCTATCATTATGGAAAAGATTGAAGACAACACACGCATGCACCCACAAGCACACACACCTACACAGACAACCAAGACCCAAAGTATGGCTCAGTGCTTATCCACTCTGACCTAGCATGAAAGTTGAGCACCTGTTTTTGGAGTTTGAGGTTGTTTATTTTTCTGTTGTTTATGGCCTATTGTTCATTGCTGTGCATTAACTGAAGGCACATGCTAGGCATGATCTCCACCACTGAGTTGCACCCCAGGCCAGTACCAGATTAAAAGCGAGTGCTCTCATTTGTGGCCCTACTATGTCCACTTTTATGAAGCTTTCCCAAAGAAAAATCATTCAAAGATGCACCCAGCAAGGGAATGGACAGAGGCCGTAAAAGATGCTGGAGGAACCACAGGGCACAGAGTAATGGCAACAGCACTTCCAGAACATTCCATGGCCCGATACCACCTCATGGGCACAGTAAGAAAACAGCTGTGTGATTCTGATTTTGCAAAATCTTGAGTGCGTGTGGCTGCTAGTGCATAAACTGTAAAAAATAGAAGCAGTCGCTACATCTCTAAAGTGGCAAGATGATTCACCACTGCTTATTTTCCTCAGCTCTCCTGCAGTTAAGTACCTCACAGCTTGATTCCCTGTGATACAAATGAAAACCCAAGTCTGATGACCTCAGGGCCAGTCGGCAACCTCATTGCTGGTCAGGCCACTGTGCCTGCTGATTACAGACCATATGGAAACAGACCAAGAAGCCAGATGTCTATGGGGTTGGCTTCTAGGGAGGGAGGGCACTGAGGACCCTGCTTTCTAGACTCTGTGGTGGCCACTTGGCACGGCTGTCTGTCCCTAGCTAAGGGAAGTCTGTCATATAAAATGGGAGATTGGCTTGAGAGCCCAGTCTCTGAACTCATACAATATGCAATGGGCATAGCAAGAGCCAGGACCCTGGGACATATCTTGCTGTCAAAACTGAAAGTTCAACAGGACTTCGGGCAAAATATTGAACACATCACAGCCATGGGTAGAAGGCAAAATTACCACCTGTTTTTGTGGAAATGCCTACTTTCCAGGCAGGGTTGAAGGCTGTCTGAAAGCCTGGCAAGGTGGCACAGACCTGTAATCCCAGGACATGGGTGGTAGAGGCAGAAGTTCAAGGCCCTCCTCGGCTACGTAGCTGGATCTAGGCTATCCGGGGCTACAGGACACTGTCTCAAAGGAAAACTCTTTTCCTGCATAATACAGTAGAGCATTCTAAGACTGCATGACTTAAATACACTTAACCTATTTTTGAGACTTGTGAGTGCCTCTTATTTGTTAGATTGTATTCATTTGACACAAAAATTGATAACTTTTGAGCCAATTAGTATTATCACTATTACTATTTTATTTATTACACTTTCATAGTGCTTCCTGTGTGCCAGGAATTGTTGTAAACATCATTTAAACCTCGTAATGACCCTGAGGGGTCAGTACTGGTAGCATCATTCTATAGATGAGTAAATGGGCACAGAGAGGTTAATCAACTCCACAGTGGTCACCCAGCCAGGCTAAGAAGCCTGTTTCTCTGGCTGTGTTTCTGCTCATTATTCATAAGGAAGAAAGGGAAAGCTCCGCAAAACATTTTCAAAGATCCTTTAGGTTTAGAACAAACTGTTTGGTTCACCAAGGACAAAATCATCATGTACCTGAAATTTTTGAAAATATTATCTCTCTTTAAAGTACCTGTCCAGGATGTGGTTACATGGTGACCCCTTGTGGTCAAAGTGTGTATTATACGACTTGAGTTCCGGTTTGGGGAGGGGTGGCTCTGAAATTCCTTTTGCGCAGCTGCTGACCCTCAGTGGCCAATGGGATCCGCCATTTTCCTCTGTAACAGTGACCCCGAGAAGGTTAGGGAGGTGGCCCAGTGGGTAAAAGCTCTTGCCATGAATGCATGAGGACCTGAGTTTGAATCCCTAGCACTCACACCAAAAGCCAGGCATGGCTGTGTGTGCCAGTAAGTTGTGTCAGCAGAGACAGAGACAGGAGGAGTTTGCAACCACACTGGCCAGCCATTCTAGCTGAAACAAGTTTCAGGTACCCGTGAGAGACCTTGCCTCAAGAGTGTAAGGCAGCAAGTGATGGAACAGGACACTCAACTTCTCTCTCCGGCTTCCTCAAGCTCACGCGTGAGCATGCACATATGCACACAGGCAAACACCATAAACACGACAAACTTTTTTTTTTTTAAGGTCAAGCAGGCTGGATCTGAAGGATCACTCTTCAGGGGTCTATGCAAAAGGGGAGTACCTAAGTCACAGCTAATGATAGAGATGGGACCCTAACTGGGTGCTGTACAGCTAGCCTGGCCACAGTAAACACAGCAATCCTACTGGGGAGAATCCAGGTGGCTGTCCTTATGAGACTAGCAATCAGCAACCTAGAGGCAGATCAGATCAGCTAGCAGTCAAGACGATGAACTAACACAGGGTCTCTTATGGGCTTTGATTGCCCAACACTCATTACCTACAAAGTCATAGAAAACTTACATAGGACATACTGTAGTAGATGTAAACATGTTTTTGTTTTGATCCCAAGTGTGAGATATGAAACAGACTTATGTGAGGATGTGCGGTGTTTTTCCGATGGAAACAGACTTGTGAGAGAACACGTGATGTTTGTCCACCGGAAGAGGAACCGCCTCTTGAGGGGGAATGGTCTTTTCCAACTGATAAACATCCTAGTACAGACTCTGAGAGCCAAAACAAGAGGCTTGGTGTTTTTGGCTTTTTGGTTTTGGCATTGCTTCTTATTGTTTGGCTGTCCATCGCTCTACTTCAAGATGCTCCTGGAGAGAACTGCTCCAGAGAACACTTCGAGGTTCCAGCTACTGCTCCGGGTTCCAGCTGCTGCAGTTGCAATCACCTTTGCTGAATTGCTGGTTTGCTGTTTAATGGATCTGCTGAAATCCAGACTACGAAGAGTGGAATCACCCCCCAAGGAACTGAGTCTAAAAAGATCTACTCCCCTGTCTACATGAACCTCTTTTCTCTCCTATCTAGGGTAGGTGGGTTGGAAGGGAGGTAAAAGCACCAAAGAGCCCCAAGTAAAGTAGGTTTGAAAAAGTTCAAAGCCTGCAACATGCCTACAAGGAAGGCCTTGTCCTCAGAAACACAACCCAAGCCTTGGGGAACCTTCCATGAACAGCCTGACCCAGCAGGTGTCAGTAGGAACAGAATTTCCATAGATAGATGTAGCACTCCATAGGTTGACGTGCCCCTGCTCACCCAACCTCACCCCTCCTCATCCTGCCTTTTCTTCTGACCTCTCCTGTGGGTCCCTCTACCCCGTATAGTATTCCTTCATCTACCATCTCTTCTTTCATCACTCATGGAGCTAAGAGCTACCCAGAGTTCTTTAGCTACAAAGACAAATGATTCCTCCCATATGGTGGTGCCCAGGGACCCCTGTAGCTAGTGCAACCCAGAACTCAGCAACTTCATTTTCAGTTTACAGCTCAGCACAAAGGCAGAAGGACCGCACCTCAGCCTTCCCTACCTTGTGGAATCAACAGCTACACCTTTGAAGATCTAGTTTATATTAGTTGTACAGAATAATAGGCTTCATCAGAACATTTTCTTTTTTTAACTTTGTGTATATATGTTACGATATGTGTGTGAGTGCAGGTACCACAGGCCACAGTGGTAAGCAGACATGAGAGACAACCTTGGGTGGCTACTCTTGCCTTCCACTTTGACGTTTCCTGTTGGTCAGGCTAGCTAGCTCATCGTTTCCAGGGATTCTCCTGTCTCCATCTCCCAGCTCACTGTGAGGCCTGGGCTACACACACTACCAAGTCCGGCTCTGTGTGGGTTCTGAGGATCCAAACCCAGTTGTGTGGCAGGAGCTCGTGCACTGAGCAGTCTCTCCAACTCCTCAAGGTGACACTCTTTTTTGTTTGTTTGTTTGTTTGTTTTGTTTTGTTTTTTGAGACAGGGTTTCTCTGTTGTAGCCTTGGCTGTCCTGGACCCGCTTTGTAGACCAGGCTGGCCTCGAACTCACGGCGATCCGCCTGCCTCTGCCTCCCGAGTGCTGGGATTATAGGCGTGCGCCACCACGCCCAGCCAAGGTGACACTCTCATATATGTGCGCAATCAACCTCTCCCCTAACATCCCGCCTTGTCTTCCGACCTTTCCTGTGGGTCCCTCTACCCCATATAGTCTTCCTTCTCCTCTCATCCCTTTTAACACATTAAAAAAATTAGAATACAAAGTATTAGCCTTTTTTTTTTTATGACATTTTCAATTTTCAAATCCTCCTTCTACCTCTTCTCCCTCACCCCAAATAAGGAAAATGTGGTTCATATACACAATGGAATTTTATCCAGCCTTAAAGAAAAACAAAATTTGGAAAAAAAAAAAGGGTAGGGGAATGGATCTGGAAATTATTATATTAAGTAGGTAACCCACACTTAGAAAGACAAAACCCATATGTAGCTGGTCTTCACTACTTTGTGGGTTCTTCTCTTTCCCATCTTTTATTCCCCCCCCCCTGGTTTCACACCCTATCGCTAGATAGGAGAGAAAGAAGGATAGAGGGTAGAGAGAGAGTGATAAATAGCTTTGAATCTAATTTCTTTCTTCTTGTTTCCTCTTTGAGCAGTACTGCTAACAAACTGCAGCCAATCCCCCTGAACAACCACCAACCACCAACCACCAACCATCAACCCCACCTACTGGAGCTCTAGCATTTCTGTACCCTCTGAAAAGTTCCAGGAATTCCAAACATCACACAATTGCAGAAACTATCTGCAGCTGGCAAAAACATGCCTCTGCTGGAGCTCAGGGCAAATCACAGTCATTTGCTGCAGACAGTACAAAGTGGCCTCACACTCCCATATCTGGGATTAAAACAAAATCACAGTCTTAAAATATGTCTGTGTTTTTAAAAGAAACAAAAATTCCAGAATTCTCACTACACGGAACAGTTCTATTTTATACGCAGATCCTAGCGTTTAACATTTATATATGTGGGCAAGTATGGGTATGAGTGTAGGTACAGGTCATAAAACTAGGAAGGAGAGCGTGGGAGAGGTTGGGGGTGGGTAACAGAACACATATGACAGGAAAGTGAATGGGGTGGCCAATTTAACCTTTAAATATTTTATCAGCGGTGGTTGTGTATGTGTGTCACACGTCCATTGTGACAGGCAAGGGGTCAAACCAACTTTGCCTCACTGTCGTGAGGTGTCCACCAGAGAAGACTACTTGGGCATGGATCCAAGCCAATAGAAGTTCTTTATTAGTTGGCTGGTGACTACACTGGGTATTTGGGGCCACAGCGAAGTCCTGAGCCTTTCCCAGGGCAAGCTTTTTAGCACAAAAACAAAACAAAACAAAAAATCCAACACATCCTGGGTTAACCCACCTCAGTTAGTAAGCACAGTCCGAGGTTAGCACATTTAGGGACTTTCCTGAACTGTGGACTTGGGTGGATGAGGTCTCTGATCTCATTCAGGCAGATGTTTGCTGACTACCTTCTAGGTTCCAAGTCCTGAGTGGTACCACTTGCATTATGGTGTCAGTTGTGCTAAGGTCTGGGCTGGGGGGAGGGAGGCAGGAGGGAGGGGGCAGGGGGTTGGCACTGTTATGCACCAAGCAGAAACTTCTCTAGAAGAAATGTGAAAAAGAAGGCAGACATAAGAATAAGGACTGTGGAGTCGGGACACATGGCTGGGAGTGAGGCCTAGCAGGACTGACTGGGAAACAGTCACGGATGGCAGGCAGTGTGATGTGAGGAGCTGTGTTGGCATATAACAGGCTTAGGACATTGTGAGGCACTCAAGGAGTGCCACCAGTGGGCAATGGTAGATGTGGAGAAATGTGAGACTCATTGAAGACCATGGCCACCTCTGAATTCAAGGAGACGTGTGGGGACAGACTGCTAGCGAGCCTTGAAAGCCTCTCAGTGGGCCCGTCCATCTGATCCACGGGGACAGTTGAGAGATGTTTGGAGGTGCTTAGGGGTGGAATATAGGGCCTCATGCAAGCTGTCCGCACAATCTATGCCTGGGCTACATCTCCGGCCTGAACTAACACCGGGACTCTACACAGATCTCCACCAGGAATCAACATTCCTGTGACTAACAACTGTCTCAGGACCCAGACCATGATGGCTCAGGACACTGGAGAGTGAAGTGTGAGGCCAAGCAACACCTCACACACAAATGAGACGCTGGGCGGTTCCCACTGTAGCTCACCATCTCGTCACCTGAGGAAGGAGGGGTTCCCACAGGGCTGTGAGTGCTAAGCCTGGATCCCTCCTCATCCAGATCCCCACTACCACCTCACCCCATTTCATGGTGGCTTCATCCCAAATCTCGTCTTCAAGTAGAGCTGCATTTTTCTTGCCTACCCCATTTGAGGAAAGCAGCCATGCTTTCTGTTTGCCAATCTACAAGCCATCACCCACAATAATCACCCTTGGGAAGTCCCCCTCAAAATGGTGCTCATACCCAATCTTATGTCACTGCCACACACATGTTCTGAAGCATCTCGAGGATTTCCAGGTTCGAACCATGGGGCACACTCAGAAACCACTCATTTTATTCTCCTCAAATCTGAAATCACTCTTGAGCATCCTTTAGTAGCGCTGCTGTTTGTTTGTTTGTTTGTTTGTTTTGTTTTGTTTTGTTAGTCGACACCTCTGTAAGGGTCTGGGGCTTACTGTAATGCAGACTACATATCTACTGACTTGGGCCTTTGATGCCCTCCAAAGGCTTACAGTTGAAGGTGTATTATCCAGAAATAGCAGACTCTGCAGGATGCAGGACCTGGTGGAAGGAAGTTGGGTCATTGAGCATGCCCCGGAAGGGTCCACCGGGACCATCACACTTTCCCATCTATCTCTTTGCTTCCGGGAGTTAAGTGGCTTTTTCTCCACCAGCTGCTACAGCCGTGAAGTCTTGCTCACCACAGGAGCAAAACTGAAACCTGAACCCAGAAGCCAAAATAACCTTTCCGGCTTTTAAGTTGATTTTTTATTTTCCAGGAATTTTGTCACAGTGACAGAAAGCTGACTAATAACACTTACCGTCCAGTGGATGTTCTGTGCCCTTCCCAATCCACTCAGGCACGCCATGGGTGTGGGTGTGCCTGGGTACTACCACCACCCGCCCCCCCCCCCCACACAGATAAATTCAGCCATCAAATCTCAAGTGGGACCACCATGGCAGTGAGGATGTCCTTTGTGCCTCCTGCCTCACTGATACTCCCTCCGGTTGTCATCCCCATCTCCCCTACCCCTGCTCCCCCCAGAGTGCCTGTCCCCCCCCTCCCATCTGCTGGTCAGGACAGGACAGTCTGCCAGGGCTCTCTGATGTGCAGCAGCTGTCTGCCCATTGTGCTGCATGCCATGTTGCATGGCAGCGGACGGGAGCTAGCAGGCACACACCACGTCCTCTCACAGGGTCACAGCTCGCACTACATCAGAGTCTAGCTGGCATCTGCAGGGAGAGTCTCCGTGTGCCGTCAGAACAAACGTCTTTCCCTGCAAACCCTGGCCCTGACTGCGCTGACTTGGAGAGTTCTGTAAATGGCCTTGGGCTGCTGTCCTTCAGGCTTTGTCTCACCCAGGAGGGAGATGTCAGCATGCCTCCCCGTGAGCAGTATCACCAGTTACACATAAGAAGCCTAGGTCCTGAGATGGCCCTGGCTGGAACTTGCTGGGAAAGAGGGGCAGCCATGTTCTAGAACACCCTGCCCCCAACCCAGTGAGATTATCATTGTTAACTGCCAGCTCAATTCTGCCCTGGACAGGAAATTTCTCTCCATGATGTCCCTCCTCAAACGCTCAGCATTCCCTGCAGGTACCCTCACCGGGCACTGCCTGCCATCTCTGAGAGAGCTGGGTGAAAGCTTCAGTCTCTGGCTCTGGGCACATCAATGAGCCTCGTCTGCAGCTGAGCTGTCTGCAGAGAGGCTGTCTCCACCTTCAGTCTTCTGCCCAGGGTGCTGGTTACAGAGCTCCCAAAAGGAAAGGAACAGAGGACACAGCTCAGCCAAGGCCAGGCAGGGGAGCCCATGGACTGATGGTGCTCCCTCCAAAGAGATGTGCTGGAGGAAAGAGAAGCCTGTAAGAAACTGCAAGGTCAAGGGACTGGGGAGGCAACACGGCTGGGCACTTGCCTTCCAAGCATGAAAGCCTGATTTCCAAATTCCCAGAACGCATGGAAAAGCTGGGCACAGCGGGTTATTTACAATCCCTATTATGAAGACACTGGAGACAAGAGGATCCCTGAGAGCATGGGCCCACCCGTCTAGCCTACTTGGTTAGTTCCGGGCCAGTGAGAGACTCTATTAGGAAGAAGGAGAAGAGAAGGGGGAGGAAAAGAAGAGAAGGAGGAGGAAGCAGCACACCTGAAGAACAACAGTGCATTTGTTCTCTGGCTTCCACAGGCAGGCATGCACCAATGTACACACATATGCGCCCATACACACAGGAACACACACAGAGTGAAAAAAAAAAACCATGCAAGCTCAGAGCATGCTGGCCATGTCATAGGCTGCCCATGCTGAGTCCTCACCTAACACTGGTGGGAATAAGCAAGCAGTTGGGAGATCCCAGGGTACTTCCAAGGTCAAAACTACAAGGTCACTGAGTCAGGGGTGTGCCCAGTGGGTGGGTGGAAAGTTCTCACAACCACATAGAGTAGACAGTTATCAGAAATGACTCCCTCCCTGGGTTCTGACCCAACTGGACTCCGGTGGTGGGGATCCAGGGGCCCACGGGCAAGTGGATAAGTATGTGTGGCAAGTAACAGAGAGCCGGCCCCCACCCCAATCTGGGCCCTAGTTTCTGCTTCCTTCTTCCCTTGTGCCTGGCTGTTGCCCTCAGGAGGGCCCCACGACACAGTATGACAGGACTGTGGCTGGGGTCAGGGTCACAAAATCAGTAGGAGCAGATGGGCCCAGCCAGCCAGGCAGGCTGCCAGCACTCAGCAGGGCAAGCTTGTGTGGGGCCAGGGGGAGGAGCAAGCCCTCAGGGCAAGCAGATGGCCCCAGCTGCACGCCTTTCCAGGGACGCAAGTGCTGATGGAACTTTTATGGCTGCAAATGGGGCTGAACTATGCAGAAGTAATGCGGGCGACCTCTGGCGGCAAGCCCCTGGCCAGCTGCTTTTGTAGCTGCCGCTCAGGTCACGCAGAGGCAACAATTTAAGGCTGAGGCCAGCCGGCAGCTGCACGGTTGCCTGACCCCCTCGCCACCGGAGCTGGGTCTGGATCACCCCCACCCCACCCCACCCCAGATCTACCAGTTGGGAGTGGACAAAGATAAAGGCCCCTCCTGCACAGCATTGGTGGTTTCTTAAATCTACAAGGCTTCCGTAAGAGGAAAGGGGTTCCTTCCGCTGAAATCAGATGGTTGTTTTTGAAGGTGTGGGATTTGGGGGTCCCCTGTGAGTTTTGTCTGAATATGCACGGACAAAGTTCCACACAAGAGCACCAGCTCAAAACTCTAGGGGTGTTTCAGGAAGTGCAGAGGCAGACCTGAAATCCAATGACTCAGGGAGGCTAGCCACACCTACCTGTCAATCAAGGCAAAGAACGGGAATGATAGGCTAAGAAGGCCAGATCCACCCGCCCTAAACTTTCTGCTCAGACAGCAGCTGAATAAGGGTGGCTCCTGGGATGCAGTCCAGGTTAGCCAATGGGGCTGCCAGGTGAAGGAATACACACTGGAGTGGGATTTGGGGCACTTGGACAGAGCAATCCATTCTCACAAGATCTACAGAAGAAGACAAGGAATAGATAAATCCCATAGTCCCAGTAATATTTTTTAAAACGTGTGAACTCCACCGTGATGCTTGGCTTTAATTGACAACTTAACACAACCTAGAATCATCAACGAGTGGATGTTTACAGTGCGTTAGCCTGTGGGCCTGTCCACCCAGGCCCCTGTGGGTAGCACCATTCCCTAGGCAGTGTAAGAGTGGAGAAGCGAAGCAGGTGGACAAGCGAGCAAGCATGTCTGCATTCGTCTCTTTCTGCTCTCCTGCTGCTGTGATCTTCCTGTAGGGATGGATGATCACCTGGAATTGTGAGCTAGGATAAATCCTTTTCCCCGAGTTGCATTTTGTCACAGCAACAGAAGGAAACTAAAGCAACTGATGGAATCACAGAACAATGTTATCCCTGTGTAGGCAGCTTATACCAGATCCTAGTCTCCACGTGTGTGTGTGTGTGTGTGTGTGTGTGTGTGTACATGCATATTTGTTTGTGTGTGCGTGCATGTTTGTGTGTGTGTTTGCACAGGTGATGGGAACCAGAGGTTGATGTCTGGTACCTTCCTCACTTACATTCTACCTTAGCTTTTGAGACTAGGTCCCTCTCTGAACATCAATCTTACCAACCTGGCCAGACTGGCTGGCAAGTGCCCTCGATGTCCTGCTTCCTGCATTTCCCTGCACTTGGGTTGCAGCCACACACTACCACTCCAGCTGTCATGGAGTTTGAACTTTGGTCCTCAGGTTTTCACAGCAAACACTATATGGCTGAGCCAACTCCTCACCCCGTCCGTTTGTCTTTATTTCCACCTTACCCCACAATCAAGGTCCTTCCGACAGAGGCCGGGGACAGCAGCAGCAATGGACACTGCCTCCTGCCTGGCCAGGAAGGATTTTAGCCAAACAGAGTGGGTTGAGCCCATCTCTCTGAGATACCCGCACCCTGAGTTTTATCAGTGGACTCAAGAGTAGTACCCAGCTGGTAGCTGAGTACAAAGCCAGAGTCCCACGGCACGCTGCGGAGGATTGGCCTGACTGCTTGATAGTGGCAAATGAACAGTGCCATGCCACTCTGTATACCACACTTTTCTTCTGAGAGCTCACTTAATTCCAGAAAGGACTGATGGTGTGGCACGCCACGGGTGGGCAGAGAAACAGGGGGAAAATGTAATCTGATGTGATGATACCTGGCCTTTTGCATGGAATTGTCAAAATCTTTTTCCCAAATCAAATGGAGAAAATAAAAATTTAGACACACTCCTAGGTTAGGGCTATTCACTGAAAGGAACAGGGACAAGGCTTGAGAAACACAGAGAATTTAAACTTGAACAAGGAAGCCCACTTAGCACTGTCAAAACAGAACAAACATGGGTCTGCAGTACCCTCTAGTGGTTGACTTGAGCATCTACAAGGTCGTTCTAACTCAACCACACCAAGACTCACCCAAAAGATGACTTTATAATGATGTCAAAGGCATACCTTAACACAAACAGGTCCGGTAACCTTTCACCTAACTTTCAAGCTTTCTGTTTCATCCTTTAAATCCCAGGACTTTGGAGGCTGATACAGGAGAATTGGTGCAAGTCTGAAGCCAGCCTGGACTATTGAGAAACATCCTATTTTTAAAAAGTCACCTCAGGCCCAACATTAACTTTGTAACATTTAATATCTATTGTTCTGGTGTTAATAAAAGGCTGAGACAGCAAGGAGAGCATTTCCTGTCTTTGACAACATCTATGCTTAGACATGCCCTCATTTTAAGCTATTTATTTAGTGTATGTGCTAGAACACACGTGCAGGTGTGCACATACCAGCCAGAGGTACGCACATACCACAGCACACAGAGGACAATTGTCAGGAGTCTGTTCTGCCCTGTTGTCTCATTGGATCCAGGGATAGAACTCAGGTTGTTTTAAAAACAAGTTTTCTGCCAGCTCACCCATCTCGCCATCCCATATCCTCCTTTTAATTAAAAACAAATAGTAGTTGACCAACTAACAACAAAATGTACCATCTGCTGGAGGTCTTGACCAATGGCTGCAAAGATTAGAAACAGGTGACATAAAAGCAATATGGATAATTATTCAGAAGGAGGAAATAAATGAACTGTAAAAGAATATGGTGGTGCAGTGTGTTTTTAAAAGTACTGAATACTCGTCTTTAAATTCTTGAAATAGGGCTGGTGAGATGTCTGGTGGGGAGGGGGGAAGGGGAGGGACAGACACCTGCTGCCAAGCATGACAACCTGAGTTCCATCTCTGGGACCACAGTGTGACACAGGAGCACCCATCTATAAGTAAAAATAAGATATAACAACATTTTGAGGGTGTTGGGGGGGTTGTTTGTTGTTTTTTTTTATTTTGGTTTTGGAGACAGGATTTCTCTGTGTAGCCTTGGCTGACCTGGACTCACTTTGTAGACCAGGCTGGCCTCGAACTCACAGTAATCCACCTGCCTCTGGCTCCCGAGTGCCGGAATTAAAGGCGTGTGCCAAATTTTAACAACATTGTTATATGCCAAATACAAAGCCCCAGCCCTTAGCCCACATAGCAGGTTGTGTAGGGTAGTTGGAACATAAGTTCTATGATATTGTAGCCAACAATACCTCTGCCCTATCTCTAAGCTAGAGATAATCATCCTATATGCAAAATTGCTTAAGATTGGTTGAGATAATATTTGTAGTGTGTGTAGCATGGCTGGCCAGTCTTTAGTAAGCGATAGCTATGGCAGCGGCGGGGTGCCAAGGGTGCAGGTTACCACGAAGTCTCAGAATGACGGTTTGTGTTGGCGTATGCAGAGGTTGCTCTTGCTCTTCTACGCACTGAGGCAATGGACTCAGCCTTTGTGGCTTACAGACTTCCAACTCGGTTGAATTCAGTCAGCAGCTCCATTGATCACATCCTTGTTCCGTGTATTTAGCTGGAAAATTAACTTTCTTTCTTTTATTTTTGTTGGTTTGTTTCTTGAGACAGGGTTTCTCTGTGTAGCCCTGGCTGTCCTGGACTCACTTTGTAGACCAG
>OU015746.1:81459004-81471656 GCA_907169655.1 Acomys percivali | reverse complement strand
GAGGAAAGATTAACAAAGGGAGGGAGGGAGAAGAGGAGGGGGAAGGGAACCAGGAAAGAGGGAGAGATGGGTGGAAAGAGAGGAGGAAGAAAGGAAAAAGAAGGAGGGAGGAAAGATGGGCAGAGAGGGAGGGAAGGAAGAAGGGAAAGAGAGAAATGGAGAGGGAGGAGAAGGGAAGAGAGGGGTGGAAAAGGAAGAGAGGAAGGAGGAAAGAGGAGAAAAGGGATGGGGAAGGAGGGAGGAGGGAGGAAAGGTGAGGAGGGGAGGGAAAGAGGGAGGAGGGGAGAAGAGAAAGGGAGGGGAGGAGGCAAGGATGGGAAGGGAGGAGGGAGAAGGGGAAGAGAGGAGGGGAGGATGGGAGGGGAGGAGGGAGGAGAGGAGGGAGGAGGAGAGGAGAGGAGGGGAGGGCAGAGGAGGGAGGGGAGGGCAGAGGAGGGAGGAGAGGAGGAGAGGAGGGGAGGCCGACCAAGGAAACAGAAAGGAAACAAAAGGGAAGAGAGCCAGGTGTGGTGGAGCACAACTTTAATTCCAGCACTCAGGAGGCAGAGGCAGGTGGATCTCTGTGAGTTTGAGGCCAGCCTGGTCTACAAAGAGAGTCCAGGACAACCAAGGCTACACAGAGAAACCCTATATAAAAATAAAAATAAAAATAAAAATAAAAATAAAAATAAAAGGAAGAGAAAAACAAGATAGACAAAAGTAAAGGCTCACACAGCAATCAAAGACAAAGTGGAAAAGATAAAGCAAGCACTCTACTGACCTCTGTGATTTGGAGGCCAGCCTGGTCTATATAGCAAGTTCCAGGACAGCTGGGACTGCCCAGAGAGACCCTGTGTCAAAAATAACCCACCCCCTCCCTGCAAACAAACAAACAACAACCCTCTCCCAAAGCCGCCTAAGGAGGCTAAGGAAGCCATGCACCCTGGCAGGCAGCGAGCTCACAGGCTACTTCTCTAGGTTGACAGACTTGTGCAAATCACAGGCCTGGAACTCAGGGTGTCTCACAGGTGATATGATGAAGGCTGTAGCTGTGGAGGAGCCACTTGGCTCCTCACGGGAACCTTTCAGGGCCCTTTGCTATAACACCCTGACTCCTCCGGGAGTCGCTAGAACCCTAAAGGATCAGTTGTTCCCAAGACTTCCTAGGCTCAGGACTCAGACCACTTTCTAACATTGGCTAAGTGAGTCTTCATCTGTCTGCCAGCTTTGTGATGTTCTTGATAACTGTATTTTTTTTTTTTTTTTTTTTTTTGGTTTTTTGAGACAGGGTTTCTCTGTGTAGCCTTTGCTGTCCTGGACTCACTTTGTAGACCAGGCTGGCCTCGAACTCCCAGCGATCCGCCTGCCTCTGCCTCCCGAGTGCTGGGATTAAAGGCGTGCGCCACCACCGCCCGGCTGATAACTGTATTTTGTAATTTTTCCGCTCTGCTAATTCTCATGTCCAGGACAGTTCAAATCAGTACACGCCCCCCCTCCCCCACCACTATTAGGCTTAGAGCCTTTTTTTTTTTTTTTTTTTGAGACAAGGTCTCACATAGCTCAGGCTAGCTTCAAATCAGCTATGTAGCCAAGTATGACTTTGAACATCTCATTCTCCTGCATCCATCGGGCCCAGTTTATGCAGTGCTAGTGTAGTGCATGCTAGGCAAGCACTCTACCACCTGCATCCCAGCCCCAGCCCTAGAGGCCATTTGTCTTAAATATAATACAAATGATAAACAATGAATCATTCCTTTAAGCATATACTTTGTATAAGTAATGGCTGTGGTTGCAGGCTTCCAGAGCCTGGCTACACACACACACACACACACACACACACACACACACACATACACAATGTACATGCACACACACATGCACACACACATGCACACACTCATGCACACATGCACATGCATACACACACACACACACACACACACACATGCACACACAGAACTTTCTGCCTCAGAAGCAACTCTTCCATATTGTGAAAGGCCTGGGATCTCCGTGACTCCAATCCCCTCAGAGCACCCATTAGCATGGCTTCTTGCTGAAAGTCCCATCCCTGACAGCTGAACACTGCCAGCCTCCTGCTGGATGTGCTCAGTGGTTCCTGGTTCCCAGTCCCTGAGGGTCATGCTTCCCCCACATGCCAGCCTCCTCTGGGGCTTGGTATCTGGACTGTCCAAAGCACCCTTGTCTAGGATTGTGTTATGACCTAACACAGAGAAGAATGACATCCCGGTCCACACTACAGTCAGTGGTCCTCAAGCCCATGAAAGCCTGGACAGCTGGCTGGAGAGACGGCTCAGAGGTTAAGAGCACTGGCTGGCTGCTCTTCCAAATGTCCTGAGTCAATTCTCAACAACCATGTGGTGGCTCACAACCACCTATAATGAGATCTGGTGCCCTCTTCTGGCCTGCAGGTGTCCATGCAGGCAAAATACTGTATACATAATAAATAAATGAATCTTAAGAAAAAAAGAAAGTCTGGACAGCAGGCATGCATGTTGCATTTGTAGAATTTAATGCAATGGGAAGTGGACTAGCAGATCAGAAGCTGCCTTGCTTGCCTGAACCAGGCAGAAGCACTTTGCAGAAGAACGTTTGGATATACATAAGAACTTCTGTGGACATGCTGCCAGTAGCAGCGCCACTGTGCCCTCTGCTGTTAGCCTCTGGCCCATCCCCACTTTCACCTGTCCAGGCTGGTGCCTCAGAGGCTGGAGAAAGTCCCCATCGGAGAGTATAGCCAACACACCGCATGGCTCAACAGTCGTCACATGGGTTTCAGGGTAGTCAGCACAGTCTTGCTATTGGGGCCTGTGAGGCTTTTGCCAGCAACGGGGAGGGCAGTATAGGAATTCCTAGGGAGGATTCATGCCCATTTCCCTCCTCATCATGGAACAAATGGGAACTCACATATCCTTCTGGCCCAGCCCCATCATGGAGACTCTGGGCTGCACTGTTTCTGTTCTAGACAGCCATGTACATGCCTACAGGCCCTATGGATACAATGGCCATGCCTAGCTACAATTTGAAAGAAGGGTACCGAAGCTCAAATCAGGGGTGTTCTCCATATTGCCTCTTGGTCAAGTGCATGCCACACAGGTTTTGTGATTTTTGCAGATGACTTAATTCCTTTAGAAAGAAATGGGCTCTGTGTTCAGGAAATGTTCCCAAATGAGGCTGGGCAGAGCATTCAGTCAGTAAAGTATTTGCCTTGCAAGCATGAGGACCTGAGTTCAATTCCAGCAGCTCCAAAAACAAAACAAAATCAGACATGGTTGTGTGGCCTTGCAACCCTGGTGCTAGAGAGGCCAGTCTAATGAGTAAGCCCAGAGTTCAGTGAGAAACCTGCCTCAAAAAACCAAAGTGATAGCTCCTGTGTTGTGTTCTAGCCTACACACACACACACACACACACACACACACACACACACACACACACACACACAAACAGAATATATTCACAAAAAAAAAAAGGAACGGAAAATGGTCCCATGAAGGGTCATAGGGAAGCCTGACATACTGCCACTATGGATGGTCAAGTCCAGAGGTGGCAAGGCCCTGAGCAGCAGCTCACACAGTGACCCACGGTTCATGGCTTTCTGCAGACAGAGTCCAATGCAGGCAGGAGATGGTTTCTGTCAAGTCCCTATAGCTGCTTGTGAGAGGCCTAGGCTCACAATGGGCTGAAATTCACCAAGCAAATCCCCTAGTGTTTAAAAACAAAAAACAAAAATGCCATGGCTTCCATAGCCAGAATACTCTGAGGCTTTCCTGTCAACCATGAAGCTTGAGGTTTAAGTACAAAAATAGGCAGCCACGCAGAGTGCTCTTAGCAGTTGGCTTGTGAGCGCACTTTCATCTTGGACTCGGCTGGCTTCTATTTCAAGGACCAGGTAGAAGTGCGTGCCTGAATTATCCTTCCCCCAGTCATGTAAATGACGTTATGGCATAGAAACGTACTTGTGTTCTTTTAGAAAGAGCAGGGACTGCACTCCCACCCCCTCAGCACGATGAATGCCATCTTAGGAAAATCTGGCCCACAGCAGCCATCTGGAATGGTTTATTATTATGCACGGCCCAACCACATGTGCGTTTCCTGGGTGCGAGCACACGTGTTACGTGTTTACGGCAGGAGCCCCTGGGCTGCTCTCTTGCCTTGAAGACTAGGAACAAAGGAGGAGGTCTAAATCATAGCTCTTTCCTACCCCATGCAAAATAGTGTCTCTCATCAGCGTGTTCCTGATTGGAGGTGTCACCAATTACAGTCCCCAAACATGCTGCACTGAGCCCAGGAAGGTGGCCCTCTCTCCTGAGGGAAATGGCTGTCCCCGCGAGGCCTTTCTTTAGCTGCCTTCTGCCTGGCAGCCTGCCTATGACAGCTAGCTTCTCTGCAGCTAGCCAAAGTTACCAGACTCAGAGATGACTTCTCCCTGACCCATTCTTCTGGGAGCCTGTTTCCAGAAAGACCTATCAGTTTGCACCTGAGATCCCATAAGTCCTTGCCTTGATCTTTATGTGGAAGCCATCCTCCAGCCTCACTGTCATATCAGACATCTCTTGACATAGGGCTGAGGGCCCCTTCCCATGCCCTGAGAACAGGAAGCACTGTTGCATCTGAGTCCCCCACACAAGCCGGTTGGAGCTCATGAGTGACCCTGATTATTTTCTGTATGTTTATTTTCTAACTGATAAACACAATACTTTAACGTCAGAATGCCTTCACTTAAGGAGAATGATGCAAGGCAAGGAAACAGGATGCTGGAAATTATTAAAGAACAGAGCTGAAAACAAAAGAAATAACAGCTATGAGACAAAAATAAGGAAATCGAGGACAGTATGTGCCCTGTAGTCCCGGCTACCTTGAAGGCTGAGGCAGGAGGCTTTTTTGTTTTGTTTTGTTTTTTTATCTTGCTTTCGAGTCGGGGTTTCTCTGTGTAGCCTTGGTTGTTCTGGACTCGCTTTGTAGACCAGGCTGGCCTCGAACTCACAGTGATCCACCTGCCTCTGCCTCTCTGAGTGCTGGGATTATAAGCGTGAGCCACCTCCCCAGTGACATGGTGAGCCATGGTGTTTAAGAGTAGCTGAGGCAACATAGTAAGACTCCTGGAGGAAGAGAGGGGGCGGGGAGAGAGAGAGAGAGAGAGAGAGAGAGAGAGAGAAGAAAAAGAAAGAAAGAAAGGCTGAAGCGATGGCTTAGCAGCTAAGGCACTTGTTGCTCATCCAGAGGACCTGAGGTTGGTTCTCCAAATCTGTATGGGGTGGCTCACAATCTCCTGTGATACAAGCTCCAGGGGATTCAATGCCCTTCTAGCTTGTGCAGACACCTGCACACAGGTGGCACACACACACACATGCCCGCATGCATGCACATACACACACACATACACACATGCATGTGGGCACACACACACATAAAATTTAAAATAAGTCTTTTTTAAAAAGAGATAAATGAAAAGAAAATCTGGGGAAGTGGCTCAGCTGTTAAAATACTTGCTGCTCAGGTGTGAATATAAGGGTTTGGGTCCCCAGAACCTTCATAAATGTCAAATGGCCATGGTGGCCCACCTGTAATTCTGATCTCAGAAGCTGGAGACAGGAGACCCCAGAATAAGCTGGCTAGTAAGACTAGCCACATCAGTGAGCTCTGGGTTTGATTGAGAAGCCCTGCCTCAAAGGATAAAATGAGAGAGTGATGGAGGCTGATTGCTGACATCACCTTGGTCCTCCATATCTGTGCACGCGTATGCACACAGAGACCCTAGGGAAGAAATCCAGATGTAGTTGGCTTAAAGAGAGCATACTTTATAGATAGATCTGAAGTAATAAGCATGGGAGGGTGAACGTGCTGTGAGGAATTCCCTGATCTAGTCATTTCCAAGCCTGGTTCTGTCCTCTGAGGCAGTTTCTCAATTTCCTCTTCTTCGTAGGCTGTAGAGATTTCTCATTAAAGGCGGGCTGCCTTTCACGGATGATGTAGTACAAGCCCTGATAACATCGCTTCCATCTCTCACATAGCAACCTGCCACTTGGCAGCTTGAGTTTCTCCCCCATTTCACGTGAAAATGAGACTCTCAGTGTGACAGGCACCACGCCAGTGCAGGGGCCATTGGGGCAGTGAGAGTGAGAACCTTTCCACTCCAGCATAAGATCAGTCCTTCATCACCGTAAGAAAACACCTGAGAAGATTTTCTTATAAAGGTGCATTTGGGTCCGTAGTTTTGAATGGTCTATTCTAGGATCAGTAGACAGCACTGCTTTGGGTGGCCTGAGTTAGGCAGCAGGTCACCGTGGTAGACACGTGATATAGAAAAGCTGCTTACCTCATGGCCTAGAAGCAACAAGGAAGCCTTTTGAGGATATACTCCCAGTAGGCCTGGATGCTCTCCTCTTAAAGGTTCTACCATGGGGACATTTCTACCACCTGGAAATTAAGCCTTTACCACATGAGCATTTGGGAGAATCCACCCTCTGAGCACCATACCTCAAGCATAGCAATTGGAAAGAAGCCAGCCTAGAGCAAGCCCTACCTCACACTGCATCCTGTCATAACTGTTTTTGACAATTGCCATGGCAACTGGGAAATTAAAGGATATTCCCACATTCTGAGCAGCAGTGATGCTTCCTGCCAACCTGTCAGGCTGGGTAGTTGTGGACAGACTCCAGGATGCTGATGACACAGAGTCTGCAGCCTTCAGAGAAATGGGGCTGCCTTCTAAGACTGAAAAAAGGCGAGCTGCCTTGCCCTGTGGGGTTCCTGAAGATGAAGGTCAGCTGATAGCCACTAGGAAATGAGCAAGGAACGTGCTCAGGCCGTGCAAGGATAGCTCTGATCGCCACTAGGAAATGAGCAAGGAATGTGCTTAGGCAGGGCAAGGATGACTCTGGGCACATGTCGGTGCTGTGATGGTGGCACACTAGGCATGAAGCAGCCATTAATGCCCAACACAGTGTGACTCTGCTCATGCAAGCACATGATGAGGGACAGAGTCACCTCCTGGACGTAATAAAGCTGCTCTGGTCTGGCCAGACCACTGCCTACCTGGTACTCTCAGGGGGAAAAGCATGACCCAGAGATGAGCTAGGCTAAGCTTGACTGCACAGCCATCCTTTGTATCCCTGGCAGGAGGAGGGGTTTCTCTCTGCACATGCTCAAGTTCCTTAAATAAAATAGCATGAAGTTTGCATAGAACTTACACCTACCCTCCTGTGTGCTTTAAATCATCCCTCTGCTACTTATAACACCAGTGAGCATTGGTATATACATAGCTCTTTTACTGCATTGGCAAGGGAACCATGGATAGAGTCTGTACATGCTCAGTATAGTCACCTAGATAGAGTATAGACAACCATGCAGGACAAGATCTTCCTTTGGTGGTTAAATCTGGAAAGTGGAGCCTGTGTGTACAGAGGGCCATCTGTCCACCCTCAGTGGCCTTTCTGGCCCTGGCAGCAGACTTGGCCTAGAGTCCTGGATGGCTCCCAGCCATAGTTTGAGATGGCCGAGGGGCTCTTAGAACTATATGCCCGAACTATACCAACCCAATCCTGTTTTTAGCAGAAGAAAGTTGTTAAGAGTCATTGGCCACAGAAACTCGTTTTCTCTTTTGTTGTTGCTCTTTTGGCTTTTTGAGACAGATTCTCACTGCGTAGCTTTGGCTGGTTTGGAATACACTGAAACTTGAGGCAATCCTCCTGTCTTGGCGTTCTAAGTGTTAGGATATTGGCATACATCATTGTGCCCACCTTACAGGAAGTTTTGTTTCATTGGTTTAAATAGTGTGTGTGTGTGTGTGTGTGTGTGTGTGTGTGTGTGTGTGTGTGTGTGTGTGTGTGTGTTATAGCTTTAACTGTCAACTTGACGCAGCCTAGAGTTATCTGAGAAAGCTGTCTCAGTTGAGGGATTGGTCAGCCCGGAGAGGCCTGTGGGCTTGTCTGAGGGATTGTCTTGATTGTTAGTTGACAGAGGGAGATCCCGCCCACTGTGGGTGGTACCATTCTCTAGGCAGATGATCCTGAACTTATAAGAAGGCCAAATGAGTGTAAGCCAGCCAAGGAGCCAGGAAGTAAGAAGCAACCTCCACAGGCCTGATGTACTTCTTGGCTGTGGTTTGAGTTCCTGGACAGAGGTGATGATGTATGGACTAGAAAGCAAGCCTGCCTTCAAGTTCCTGCCTAGAACTATAAGCCAGTTAAAAGCCTTCTTCTCCCATGAAGCTTTTGGGCAGAATGTTTTATCACAGCAACAGAAAAAAAACTAGAATATTTATATTGAATGTTGAGCATATTCCACCTCAACCCTGGTCCTCCTCTTCTCTTTTCCCACTCCTCCCATGAATTGCCTCTTTTCATCCTAGAAAATTTGGCTATGTTCCTGACAGTGAAGGACTTCCATTTCATGGCGGAACCCAACCAAACAGATGAAAAGGTCAGCGTCTACAGCGAAACAGGCTGCCAGGTCCTGCACAGCCTCACTGGCTGCATCTCAAACTTCATGGGACTCCAGCTGCCCTCAGTGTAGGGTCTGAAGGAGACCACTAAGGAACTTGCTTCTGAGGAACAGTGGGAAGTCACACAATGCCCAACATGGTTGCTTAGAAACAGAATAATTACCCCAGTGGAGCAGATTGCTTTCTGGATGTACCATTATGAAAAGCTTTCAATGATCATACATTTGTATTATGCATTTACGTATGTTCCTCTGTTCCCCATGGCTGTGTCCTAGTAAACTAAGCACATGAAAGCATTATATGTTGAAAATGAATGTTCTGCTCGGTCCTACTGGGCATCATTGCTCAGCTTTGCCTGCCCCCTTCTTTCCCTTCCTTCCTTCTTTCCTTCCCTTCCCTCCTTCCCTTCCTTCCTTCCCATCCCTCCTTCCCTTCCTTCCTTCTTTCTTTCCTTTCCCTCCTTCCCTTTCTTCCTTCCCTTCCCCCCTTCCCTTCCTTCTTTCCTTCCCTTCCCTCCTTCCCTTCCCTCCTTCCCTTCCTTCCTTCCCTCCTTCCCTTCCTTCTTTCCTTCCTTTCCTTCCCTTCCCTCCTTCCCTTCCTTCCTTCCCTTCCCTCCTTCCCTTCCTTCCCTTCTCTTCTTTCCATCCTTCCCTCCCTTTCCTTTCCTTCCATCCTTCCCTTCTTTTCCTTTCCTCCCTTCCCTCCCTTCCCTCCCATGTGATATCATAGATTGAAGCAAGAGCATCTTCTGACTTTCCACAAGGATGAGTAACCAATAAGAACATCAATGATTATGGGGAGTTTGGAATGTGACAAGTCCAGAGCCAAATTATCTTGAGCATCTTTTGTTTTTTCGAGGCAGGGTTTCTCTGTGTAGCCTTGGCTGTCATGGACTTGTTTTTGTAGACCAGGCTAGACTTGAACTTACAGTGATCCACCTGCCTCTACCTCCTGAGTGCTGGGACTAAAGGTATGCACCACCACGCCCAGCTATCTTGAGCATTTTAGCCTCTTAGTAGCTATCAATTGCCTTACTCTGTATGTGTGAGCATCTTTGTAGCCATTAGGTAAAGCCTTCGGAGTGTACAGACCCCTAGTTTCCACAAACCAAAAGGCTGAGAGTGTGATCAGATAGCATCTGGGATCTATAGCAGAAACTTCCCCACTTGCCTTGAACCCCCTACCTAATGTTCCCAACAATGTATGTGAAAAAACGTTTGGCTTTTTTTTGTTCTGTTACTATAAAAACTTCACCAAACTGTTACCATATTAGAACATAGAATTTGGGGTAATGCAAATATGTGCTCATAGGCCATCTTCATTCATATTTGGCTCCATAAAAAAAAAAAAACCAACCTATTTTTTTACCACCCCCTGTGATGAGAATTGTATTTTTATTGACATTGATACCAGGCCAGCACTCTACCACTGATCTATGTCCCCATTCCTTGCTCTGCCTTTCTGCAAGGAACCTGGAATGCTTACAGTTCCCTGCAGCTGGGTAATATCATCTGACACAAATCTATTCTTATAATAAAGCACCGAGGAGCTCATGTACCTTGTGGAGTACCAAAGTGAAACACAGAAAGATTGCACAGGTACAACTGGCTCCATGCTGAAACTGGAAGCCCACACAGTTGGGGTAAGGATGAACTCGGCTTGTAGAGTGCTTGGTTGGCATCCATAGAGCACTAGGTTCCATCCCCAGTACTGGATAAAGCAACTATGGTGGTGCACACCTGTGATCCCAGCACTCAGGAGATGGGGTCAGGGGGATGAGATGTTCTAGGTCATCCTTGGCTACAAAAGGAATTTGAGTCTAGCCTAGGACACATGAGATCTTGTCTCAAATGAAAATTCTTGAAGTTGCACCATGGAAAGTCGGGAATTGCCTGTGTTCTCTGCATGCAGATAGCGTGTATGTGTATCCTACACATACAATAGACGCAGGGCCTTCCAAGGGAGCCAGTACCAGTACCACAGGTCTTAACGAGGCAAGGGTTTATAAATGGTTAGGTAGTCTGTGGGGCTGGCTCCCCAGAGCGTCTTCTTGCCTGGCTTCCTGTTGTTACAGAGCTAGCCTGGTGAGACCTACTGACCTTCTTCCAGGCTCCACCTCTTAAAGGAGCCACTGCATCTCAATCTGCCACGGAGGACCGAATGGGAAACAAAGCAGAGCATCTCCTGAGCGTCGAGTGTTGGAGTCAGTTTGTTTCTTCCTTCTGTTCTCTCCATGTGGGGTACATTTTGCTATGCCTGCCCTTTCTTTGGTGGCACTGAGGAAGTCTCTGTCCTCTGGTCCTCCCTTTCCCAGGCTTCCCTCCCACGCGCCTTCCCATAGGCAGTAAGGCTGATGATGATCTTTTGTGGACCTCAGCAAATCTTCGACATCTTGAAGAGTGGCTGTCACCATGGTGATAAGTCTGCATCAGGGGATACACATATGGTCTTATATGTGTAGGAAGAAATACTGGCAGAAAAAGATTTGAGGAGAAAAAGCAAGTGCTCAGGCAGGGCCGTCAGGGAGATGCAGTTCCTCTCAAGGCCTCAAGGGGTCAGCATTCTAGGTACTCAGGGCCTTGAGAGGTCTTTGGGGACAAAAATCCAAAGGATGACTCAAAGGTCAGAGACAGGAAGGAGAAAAGGACACAACCTAGCACAGGCTGGCAACAGTCCCACATCAGTAAGTGAAAGCAAGAGGAAGGAAATGAAAGCACCATAGTAAGAATAAAACTGTAAATGACCTGAATAAGTTAGCCCCCAAACATGGCCAACAAGACAGCTCAGAGACTTAAGGGTACCTGCTGCCAAGGCTGATGACCTGAGTTCAATGCCCAGGCCCCACAGGATGGAAACCCCCCCAAATTCTAAGTTACACGTGTGTGCCATTGCATGCATGTGAGAGCAAGCATGCACTCATGTGTGCACATACACAATAAATAAATATAGATAGGTAGCTAGATGATAAATAAATATAATTTTTAAAAATTAAAGAAACAAACATATTTTTCACAATCTGCTACTGAAAGTCAAAGCAATACTTACTTGAAGTGCATTTGTGAGGGAGTCCTGTACCCCTTTGCCCTATTAAGTAGCATCACAGAGGTCCTCTGGGCCTTGAGGATGAAAGCATGGCACGTGGGGGCCACTTGGCCCGTGATGAAGGCTCATTCTGTCTTTCCTGGGAAATGCATTCAAGCAAGTGCCTCTGTCCTCCTTCTTGTGGGGCCTCATCCAGCACAGTCCCTTGCTGTCTTCTGTATCTAGTAAGTGGAATTATGTCTGTGAAAAGCAGTTTAGGTCAGATGTGGCGGTGCACACTTGAAATCTCAGCACTCAGAAGGCTCAGCAGGAGAATTGCTGAGCCCAAGGCCTGCGCAGACTACATAGCAAAAAGCCCTCTGGGGTGGCTGGCATCAACAGTGAACTGCATATTTCTAAAGAGAAAACAATTTTAAGACATTTATTTTATTTGTTTACTGTGTACATGCGAGAGTGCATATGTGTGTGCGCGCACATGCGTGGGCATCGCTGTAGTTGTCCTAGGAAGGCAGAGGCGTCACATCTCTCCAGGGCCAGAGTTCCAGGCAGCTGTGAGGCACAGAATGAGTGTTCTGGGAACTGAACTAAGGACCTCTGCAAGGGCAGTGTTCACTCTTAACTGCTGAGCCACTTTTCCTCCCCGCAAACAGAAGATATTTTAGTGCTTCTGACACAAAGAAATAATAAATGCTTAGGGTAATGAATCTTCTGTGGACCCCGGTTTAACTATTGTGCAAATGTCACGAATCAATATATCACTTAGTACCTTATAAATACACACAATTGTATGTCAGTCACTCCACCCAAAGCAAACAAAATCAAGATAGCTAATATACACATCACAGTATTGGGGCTGGGGAGGTAACTCAGTCAGTAAGTGCTTACCTCGCAAACATGAATGCCTGAGTTTGGAGACCACATACATCATAAAGAGCCAGGGGTCATGACACACACTTGTAATATCAGCATTGGGGAGGTGGAACAGGAGAACCCCTGGACTTTGCTGGTCAGGAGCCCAGCCAAACCGACAAGCTCCAGGTCAATGAGAGCCCCTGTCTCAAAGATCAAGGTAGACAGTGCTTGAAAATGGCACCCAAGGTTGATCTCTGGCCTCCACATGTAAACACACACACACACACACACACACACACACACACACACACACACACA
>OU015746.1:81445050-81457208 GCA_907169655.1 Acomys percivali | reverse complement strand
CTGGGAGGAGCTCGCTTGAAATACGGGAGTATCTGTGAAATACCCTGAGGAGGCTGCAGTGAGGTAACTGACCTGGTGGCCTGTAAATGACTCCTTAAAGTTTGGATTTTTTGACTGAAAGGTCCATGTCTTGAAGACTTGATTCCCAGTCTATGATGCTCCTGGGAGTGATGAGTCCCTCAGGAGGTAGGGTAGTAGGAGTTCTGCCATTGGCTGTGGTGATTTGAATGAGAATGGCCCCTATAGGCTTATATAGTTGGATACTTAGTCCCCAAGTTGGTGGAACTGTTTGGGAAGGATTAGAAGGTATGGCCTTATTGAAGGAGGTGTGTCAGTGTATCACTAGGGGTGGGCTTTGAGGTTTCAAAAAGCCTGCACCATTCCTAGTTAGCTCTCTCTGCCTCTCCCTCTCCCTCTCGCTCCCTCTTCCTCTCCCTCTTTCCCACCATGTACAGATGAAGATTCAAGTGCTTAGCTATTGCTCCAGTACCACATCTGCCTGTTGCTGCAGTGCTCCCACTATGATGGCCATGGACTCACTCTCTGAACTGTAAGCCTCTAATAAACTCTGTCTTTATAAGTTGCCTTGGTCGTGTTATTGTATCACAGCAGCAATAGAAAAGTAAGACATAGCTGATGTGGTCTGAAGATCGCTTTCTGTCTCTCTCTACATCTGGCTTCCCTGAGGTGAGCAGGCCTTCTGCACCTTGCACTAACCACTATGAGGTACTGAGCAACCATGAGCTAAAATCTATGAAACCATGAGCCCCAAACAAAAACCCTTCCATCCTTATAAGTTGTCTGTCTCAAGTATTTTGTCATAGTAATGGAACACTGGCGATCACCTTCTAAACTCTCAGAGAGTCATAGGAAAGCCCTTGGTTGAGGTGCTTGCGGCCCTAAGAGAGAGCCAGGGTGAAGGGAGGAGCTGAGATCACCCACTCAGGGCTGTGACATGGGACAAGCAGGGACAAACAGAGGATGCCTCTCTTGGCTTGTCTCCGAGCTTGGAGCCTGAGACACATCTTGTTAGAGTCTGATTGAGGTTTACAATCAAATAAACAGACCTCCAGTTTCACCTGGCAAGTACACACCTTGTGTCATTAAGTAGTATTAGGAGTGTTTAATTAATATAATTATAACACAGCAGAAACAAGGGCCATCTATGTTATGTCTAAAGATCACATACAAACCAAGAAAACAAGCTGAGAAATCCTTAATTTTAAAATCTCTGAACGCTGGAGAGATACTTCCATAGATAAAGTGCTTGCCGTGCAAGAATGAGCACCTGACTTCAATCCCCAGATATATGTAAAAAAATAAAATAAAATAAAAAATAAAAAAATCTGGGCATAGTAGTGCACTTCCATTTCTTAGGGCTGGAACAGTGGAGACAGGCCAGCCAGCCAGGCTTTCCTACTCAGTGAGCTCCAGGTCAGGTGTCTGAGAATCAAACCCCCAAGTTGACCTCTGGCCTTCAGACATCCCTCCCCCACCCCCAGCCCCACTGACCCCTAGCTTTGAAGCTTCCTTGTGAGTCTAACTACACAATGGGTCTCATCAGACCCCAGAACCAGCCACCATTCTTTTGAGACAGGGTCCCTCACCAACCTGCAAGCTACGCCCCTCAGCAGCCTGCCTGTCCCTGACATCCCAGGACTGCGATTATAAGCATGTGTGATGGCTGCTATTATTGTCACCCTGACTACACCTGGAATTAACTAAAACGCAAGAGGCTGGGCACACCTGTGAGGGATTTTTCTTCATGACCTAATGTGAGGAGGGGAGGCCAAGCTTTAGTCTGCCTCTTTTGAGGTGGGAAGATCCACCTTTAATCTGGGTCACAACTTCTTACGGCAGTCTATGTAAAGAAAACGGGAGAAGGACACTTTTGTTCCTTGCCGCTTGCCCTTGCTGGCAAATCTGATCCTTTACTGGCATCAGAGTCTACTTCTTTGGGATTCTGGTGCATACTGAAGACCAGCTCAGATATCCAGCCTCGTTCACTGTTGGTTTCCTGGGCTTTCTGTTGATAGATAGCCATTTTGGGGCTAGCTGAACCACAGCCTTTAAGACACTCTAATGAATCTCTCTCTCTCTCTCTCTCTCTCTCTCTCTCTCTCTCTCTCTCTCTCTCTCTCTCCCTCTCTCCCCCCCCTCTCTCTCTCTCTCTCTCTCTCTCTCTCTCTCTCTCTCTCTCTCTCTCTCTCTCTCCCTCCTTCCCTCCCTCTCTCTCTCTCTCTCTCCCTTCATATATATATATATATATTACACACACACATAAGTCCCTGTGATATATATTCACATATATTCATTCTATCGCTCTACTCTGTTCCTCTAACACAGCATGTACCACCACTCCTGGCAAGCACTGTGTCCCCCCCAGCCCCCAGGGAGATGTCTTCTGAATGTGAATGTGATCTGCAGCGTGGGACACTACCTCAATTATTTTACCTCCAAGGTAGCTGCCACCCCTATCTTGTCCCGGCCTTTTCCCGCACACAACCTCAGGATCAGCCTTTCCTGGAAAGCCTCTCCAAAGTGTCCATCCCTGAGTACCATCTGAGGCCTCCAGATGCCCCTGGTGCCTTCCTGTACCCCTCCTCCTCCCCACAAGCCATGAAGGGCTCTCTCTCCCTTACAGCCTAGCCTGGGAATCTTACAGTGAGGACCTGCTGAGCTGCTGTTTTTTTTTTTTTCTCCCTGCATCTCAGCCGTCAAGCTAGAGCACTAACTAAATTGGCTCCAGGCCTATAATCTAGCCCTCAGCACACTCTTAATGCAGTGTTTGCCACCTCCCTCAGCACACAGCACGGTTACAGAGCTGTTCTTTGTCATCTTCCAAAGAGGCCGTGCCTTGTTTCGGTGCAAGCACAGGAGAACTGAGTCAGTGAGGCGAAGGCGGGACAACACAGGTGGCTCTCACCAAGAGCCACCTCCTGTTTTCTGACCTTAAAAGCAACACTGCCATCAGTTGCCAGAACCAGGGGCCTCCCTGCACTTTTTTTTTTTTCTGATTGTCCTGTTGTCACTTCCTCCCAACACTCCCCAGCAGAGCTAAGTGCCCACCCTCAGCCCACACACTTCATCCAGCAGCTAAGATGCCATCCCAATATCTCTCACCACCACTTGGAGCTTACGTCAGCTTCCACTAAAATTACTTCTGGCATTTCTCTGTTCAGTGTGGTGGCCCTGATAACCACACTGATCTGCTTTCCTAGGATGGGAACACATTGCTTGGACAACTAGACACAGCTTCCAGCCAGCTTTGGGCACTTCCTGCTTCACACTGTGAGGCAGAAGCCCGGAAGCCCAAGGCTCTGCACATTTGCTCAGGGGATGGTTTAAGGCAAGGCTGGTCTGAACCATTGGAGCTACCACACTTGAGCATCCTGTGTGAGATTCAGATCTTATTTCCGGAGTTAGCTTGCTCATCTGGACATAGAGGATGCCAATGTTCTCACAGAAAAATGTAGAAAAATATCTAAGAACCCAGCCTAAGTGTTTCACTTAGCTCTCAGCGTTTCTGGGCAAACAGTATGCTTGAAGTTAGAGGGGAGGGTAAGCTGGTTAAAGTGAACGCAGGCTTGGGTTCACTTTGTGATCATACACATATATTCAAAATGTGCAATGATAAGATGTTGGCTGGGTGAGTCCAGGACAGCCAAGGCTACACAGAGAAACCCTGTCTCGAAAACAAAACAACAACAACAACAACAAGATGTTGGTTGGGGAGATGGCTCAGTGAGTAAGAGAACCTACTGCTCCTGGAAAGAGTTTGGTTCCCAGCACCCATGTAAAGCAGTGTACAGGTATTTGTGACTCCAGCCCCAGGGAGTCTGACCATCTCTGTTGGTCTCTACAGGCACTCCATGCATGTGGTAGACATATGGACATATGGTAGACATGCAGGTAAAACATGCATATGCATAAAATAAAATCTTAAAACAACAACAACAACAACAACAAAAGAAACAAAACCAAAAAACCCAAAATGCTAACAGCAATTAAAAAGACAGACTAGAATTGGCGTCCCAGTCTATCAAAGAAACTAGGGGATGCAGCTCTAACTGCAAGCTGGGTTTGCTGGAGAGCAGTTAGAGAGTTATTTTTTCTTACACATCCCCTCTGAGCTTGCTAAGAAATAGCTAGAAGAATAGGCTAGAGCTGAGGGCTCCAGGGCAGCCACACCATAGTCTCTGCTGAGCTCTGGGCCACCCTCTCTCATGGGCCTAAAAGCCAGGAGAGATCTCTGTCTTATTGATGACCCTCCAGCTGTAGTCCCCCCCCCAACAGGTTCCCTCCTGCCCAGACTGTGCATCTAAGGCCAGGCTCCCATGGGGGCAGTCAGCTCAGAGGTCACTCAGAATCTGTCAGCAGGTGCAAAGCCACTTTCTCATTTAATTTGCACCCTTACGTCCGGTTCCGCTGTTCATGATTCCACAGGGTCCTCCGGCTCTAGGCAAGCTACATGGATCCCACTGCCTTGTGCTATAAACAGGGATTTTGCAGGCTGGAAGCTTCTAGTGTGCCCCCCTGGGGCTCCTTGGACCCCACCCCTACCCCCAGGATGCTAATGGCCACCAAAGCAAGGAAGCAATATTCTAGATGTACATCTCCTGTGAAGAGTGTCTTCCATCTCTGTAACACGTGCACTTATGTTAGCTATCTACAACCTAAGTGTACCTCCCTTGCTGGGATACAGGATGCTGTTAAATAAGCCTAGGACTAATCTGTTCCTGTGGCACTGTGATTCCCCTAGGACAAAGGCAGGGGTGCACCAACACTCAGAACAGGGAGACTAGAGAAGCTGCTTCTCTTTTTCTTTGTAATGGTCACTAATCACCGAACTGGGGCACAGAGCTCTACAAGCTTTACCCATGCTTTTCTGGCCATGTTTCTGCAGCACTTCACAGGTTTCTCTCCTGGAGCACATTAGAGAGCTGAGGCTCAAGGTCAACTTGGAAGCCAAGGAAGCAAGAACCAAGCTGGGTTTTGTCAGATTTCAGGTCCATGACCCGCCCTCCTAGAGCATTGGTCCCCAACCTTCTGACAGCTTCCTACCCTTTAATACCGTTCCTCATGTTGTGGGGAACCTCCCAGCCATAAAATTATCTTCATTGCTACTTTATAACTGTAATTTTGAATCATGAATCTGTGTTTTCCCATGGTCCTAGGCAACCTCTGAGAAAGGGTAGTTTGACCCCAAAGGGGTTGAGACCCACTCTTTGCCTTTAGTAGGCCTGTTCTGCTCTCTGAGCCAGGCACTGACAGGCTGACTGATCCTGGAGACCCTTCCTGACCCATAATCTTATTTGGACCATCTGACCCAGGCTCTCTCAATTTAACGGCTGTCAGCTGTCTGCCTTCTCTTCAGCCCCAAGCCTGCTGGAAGCCCTTAAGGATCTTCTGTAATTCAGGAAGCCATGGCCCTACCTGATTGGTTCCTGGGTACCTCTGCCAGGCTCATTTAGGACCTGGGTTTCCTTTGGGGGACCCAGAATTAGTTAGAAATGTATCTCACTGGGAGCTACATTCAGGAACCCTTGATCCATAGGAAGCTGAGAAACCTTTAGCAAAGACAGCCTACTGCAGTAGGAACCACCCACACCTCCAATTGAGAACCCCAAAGGGGCACCACAGGTCACAAAGTCAAGAGCCTAGCATCTCTGGTATCAGCACTGGTGGCCCCAGAGCCTGAGGTGCAGGAGACGTTAGGGACTTAAAAGGGCAAGTCGCCTTTTGCTGGGAATCTGCTCTTTTACAAGAGACTAGGCTAGGGTTTGAAAAGAGCCCCTAAGCCAGGACCCCCTCCCCTGGGATAGGGTGGGGGTTGGGGGGGTGGAAGGAAAAAAGAGATAGAGAGGAAAAGGAGAAAGAGGGAGTTGGGGTGGAAGATGGATGGGGAAGGAAAGGGAGGGCGGGAACCAGAGGGGGGCAGGAGAGAGAGATTGGGGGAAGGTGAAGGCAGGGGCGGGGCATTGGAGAGCAAGGAAGGAGGGAGCGAGGTTAGGGGTGAAGGGAAGGGAAGGGAGGAGGAGGAAGGGGGAGGGGCGAGGGGGGAAGAGACGGGAGGGGGAGGGGAGGAGGCGGGAACGGAGGGAAGGGGGTGGGGCCTGCACTCTCACCCGGCGCCCTCTGTCCCCACGCCGGCCTCCGCGCGCCGCGCTGCAGCATCTCCGCGCCGCCCGGCCTCCTCCCCACCACAACCTCCCGGCGACGTCTGCCTCTGTCGTCGCTGCCACCAACACCGCCGCCATTCTTGGCGCGGAGCTGGCCTGGCTGGGGCCCGCCGAGAGCCGCCGCCAGTCGGACGCGCGCTCCAGGTAAGCGACTGGGCCGGCGCGGGAGGAGCGCGCGCGGGGTTGGGCAGGTGCGCGGGTCGCCGGGAACCCCCGCCGTAAACCTAGGAAACCCTTTTGGAGCTTCTCCTGCGACCCCTCGGAGCCCCCAGGATCCTTTTCCGAGCTTCCTTCGCACGCCGCTAGGACTTAGTCTGCATTCCCACCTGGATGCCCCTCCGACTCCCTCTGCATTTGCACCCGGATTCTCTGGACCCATCTGGTTCCCACCCAGATCCCTCAAATCTCCTCTACATTCCCACCGCGTTCCCCGGACCACCTCAGCAGTCCCACCCCAGCTCGGTCCCTCCCCGCTTCCCCTCCCTGGCTCCCTCCGGGCTCTGGCCGGCAGGTGGCTGCTCTGGGGCAGGGACGCTGGACGCTCAGCCAGTCGCGACTGGCCTGGCCAGGTCCTGCCCTCTGGGACCCCCGGGTGCTGGCTCCTTGGCCATGCCTGCCAAGTCAGGTCCCGTGTCCCTAGCCAGGCTCCCAGCCCCGGCCTAACCGGCTTCTATTTCGGTCTCCCAGGCCTTGGCACGGGTGCACCGGATGTGGCGCGGTGCACTCAGACAGGTGCGGCTAGCAGAGAAGGTCGCCACCGTCGGGCAGTGGGCGCTGCGAGGCCGTGGCTTCCTGGAAGATTCGAGATGCATTATTCTAGAACCGCCCGGAACCACAAGCTTTAGCTCGGGCTGCACCTGTTGCTGGCTGCTGATTTGGTGGAGGCTGCTTCTGTTGGGGGCTCCGCCAGTCACGGCGTGAAAAACAGAGCTGAGAACGTAGCTGTCCTCTATTAATTCGGTTTAGTCTCTCTGTGGGTGAGTGGTGAGTCTTCCTTAAAATGAAGCATGTGGTGGAAGGCCTGCCCCTCCATTCTGGGGCGCTTGCCACATGAGCTTGCCCTGCTTTTGTTTTGAAAACCTCACTGTTGAGCACAGCAGGCCTGTGGGTGGTCAACCTCTCACTGGACTCCGGGGCCGGTAGCCAGCCATCTGACCCTGCTGTAGGTCTACCAGGCGCTACCAAACGGAAGTTTCCTTCCCAGGAGGGTGAAGTGACACCAGCAGCCTGTCACTTCATATGTGCCCCTGGTAGGGTTATTTGGGAATGTTTACAGTGTCCCAGAAGCAGGCAGCTCCGGGCAGTGGTGGGGGTAGATCCCGCTAGCGACTATAATGGCCTGATTGTCATTTTGACCGTTGCCGTCTGTGCACATCATGTCAGAGCGATCATCCGTTGAGAAGCAGAAAGAGTAGAGTGGTGAGCAGGATGTTTATGTGGGCAACGACTGCCCTTCCAGACCTTAAGACTCAGGTGTCTGGTTGCTCCACACAGCAAGTAAAACAAAGAAATAAAAGCATGTTGCCCATACCAGTTGTGACTCTGACCCAAAAGCCAGGGAAAGAGTCAGAGGCTGCCTGCCTTCCAGGGGTGGGCTTGTTTAAGTTTGTCTGTCCTCTGAAATGGAGCCACTTAGTCCTTCTGTCAACAGACTCCAATGACTTCTGGCTGTCACATGGTCTGCCTTGCAAGAGACTCATCCCCAGGGGCTGGTGTTTTGGCAGGTGATCACCTGCTGAGGCCTGAAGGTTGAGAGGCATGGTATGGACTGTGCTGCCTCAGGGGTCCAGTGGGTCTGGGGCCAGGGCAGTATTTCTGGATGACATCATCCACTTGTGGACAGTTGTTCCTGTATAGGTTGCCCTTTATGGATGGTGTCCAGAGAGGCCTTCCCCACCCCGGGCATGGTGTGCTGCGGGCCAGTGCTATGGGAATGTGTGTTAATGGACAGCATAATCAATAATGCATCTCAAAGATCAATGGTTTTCTCTAGCCATTTGAGGTGCTTCTGAAAGATGTCTGCCCTGGAGGGCTGGAAGGGGGCAGTTTCCTGTATCTTGGTTCTTTTATGTATGGGGTGAGCCTGGAGTCAGAGCTCCTGGGCTTGAGGTGGGACCTGCTCCTGGACATCCCCACTATACCTGGGTTAATTGCAGTATCCTAGAAGGGACTTTGGAATTTCCCAGTTGTCATTTAAAATAGATGCTCCTCCCTTTCTACCTCCCTCCCTACCTCAGACAGGGTCTCACTGTAGACCTCCTATAATGAGCCTCCTGAGTGCTGGGATTATAAGCGTGGCCCAATTTACTTCTTTCCAATGGTGACAATCCAGAAATACCACTAGTGGTTAGAGGTACCCAAGAGATGACTGAGACTGTCAGGAGGGTCCTTTTTGTTCCCTTGGCTAAGAGCCATCCTGAGGTTGGCAGCTGCATCTGGGAAGCCTGCTCTCTGCAATCTCAGTTAAAGACGT
Organism: Acomys percivali; assembly: GCA_907169655.1. Taxonomy (NCBI): domain Eukaryota; kingdom Metazoa; phylum Chordata; class Mammalia; order Rodentia; family Muridae; genus Acomys; species Acomys percivali. The sequence continues at coordinate 81,448,553 of OU015746.1, read as the reverse complement.
GGCTGTCCCTGCCTGACTCAGGGTGTGGCCCAGAGCTTGGATGGTCAGGCAAGGTTTTATGCACATGGTGCGAGAGCTTCTCCGGACCTCAGCGCAACTCTCTAGCCCAGAGGATATGCCCAGAAAGAAGTGGCAGTCTGTTAAGAGATATGGGTTAGCCTTGGTTGTCAAGGGGTGAGCTGCTGGGCCTCCCCCAGAGCAGACAGCAAGGAAGGGGATTTTGGGGAGGAGCCAATTGGCTGTTTTGCTCTTGGGTACTTGCTTTCCAGCTGTGCCTCTCCCTGGGTCCCTTTGCACTTAGCTGGAATGCCACACCATGGCACATGTCCTGCTGCTGACCCTGGCCTGGACAGCAGCCCCACTGTACTTCTTGCAGGGTCCTGTCCTTTGGTTTAGACTCTCATATGCTGCCCACGAGAACCCTGATTGCACATCTTCTATGAATGGCTTCCAGGAAGCACTTGGAGATTGCAGGCTTCCCAAAGCTTCTCTCAGGAGTTCCTGTCAGAGATAGGCTGTGGTGCAGACACTTGGATCAACAGTGTGAGGCCCTTCATATGACCACAGTGTGGGTGTTGTTACCACCACTGCTTGGGATCTACCTCAGATCAGGGGAGAAGGTATGGCGGTCCGTGGGGCAGGTTAGGGTCTAGGTGAGGTTCCCTGAGCTCATTACTCTTTTCTGCCTTCTGGTGTGTACCATTGAGGGTACTTTATAGTTAAAAGTTAATGGTCAAGGGCCGTGTTGATTGCTTATATGAAGCAGCTGCTCAAGGGTTTGCTTACAAATCCAGCCTTCGGTGCAGTGCATTGAACGGTCCTGTTTATACAAGTAGGCACTGACACACGGAAGTTGTCTACTCTGTGTATACAGACTGCATAGCTGTGTCTTCAAGGATGGTCTCCGTATATTGACTAGGTAATGGTGGGGCATCTCATGGACCAGGGCCAGGTACTGCCCTCAACTAGGGGACAGGGCCCTAAGAGCAGGCAGGAAGCTGAAGTTTGTGGGGGTAGGGCCTAGCTGTATGCGCGTATGTCCAAATATGTGCTCGTGAGCAGCAGAGTCAGTGTGGAAGTCTGTGTGAATATCAGATGGACAGGGTAAAAATGGAAGCCTGTGAATGGTGTGCGTGTAGGGCAAGTGGAAACATTGTGTGGGTGATCATGTGAAACATGAGAATGTGTGTGTAGTGGAAGTGTGAGCATGTGTGCAGACTTGTAGTGCAACTGAGAATGTACACTAGTGGTGAGGAGGCATCTTTCATCTTTTTTTTTTTTTTTGTTGCCCCTTTGCATTGTCAACACCATTACTCTGGTGTTTGGGGCCATTTTTAACTAAAATAAGGGGTAGCTGAGCAGTTCCGCGATCTAGAGCTGATCTGGTAACTGGTGAGTGTTGGCTAGCCAGCAGGTGAGTAGAATACACTGTGTGGCTACTCAGGCAGCACTCGTGGGGTGGAAATGGTAGTGAGTAGCAAGTGGTCTCTGTCATGGTTGGAATTGTGTGTTAACTTAAATCTTGTGAATTATTTATTCCTGGAATTTTCCATTCAGTATTTTTGGGCTGTAATTGACTGGATAACTGAGCCTTGACACAGCAGGCTGAGCTGCTCTGTGGCTCTTCTTTACCTCTGCACCATGGCTCTGAGATTCTTACAAGGTTCTCATGTGTCGGCGCGTGGGGCTGTTTGATGCTGAGGAGCGAGTGCCTTATTGGCTGATGGGACTGTGCTTGGTTTCCTCAGCTCTTGGTGGATGATGTTTGGATTGTTTCCTAATGAAGGGTTAGGGGCTAAAACGTCACAACAGAAGGGCAGATTGCCAGCAAAGCACAAGCACTCAAGATGGCTCACAGATGGCATAAGCAAACGAAAGACAGCCAGCATCATTAGTCACTGGGAGGTGCAAGCCAAGGCCGTGGTGGGACCCACCTCCCACTGTACTAGAATGGCTTTAAGAAAAGGGCCTGGGGGGCAGAACCTGTGTGGTAAGGACATAGGGAAAGTGGAGCAACCCTGGGACATGGTTGGTGGGGGATAAGATGGTGCCGGCGTTTGGAGAAACAGTGTGGAAGTTTCTTGAGAAGTTAAACACAGGACCAAATTCCCTGTGATCCAGTGATGTCACTTTTATGCCCCACACCTCTAAGAATTGGAAATAGGGACTAAACAAAAGCTCCACACCAGAGGTGGAAACAGCCCACCTGTCCATCAGTGGCTGAAGTGGGTAAACCAGATGTGGTATGCACACTTATGGAATATTAGTTGGCTGTAGAAAGGACTGGGCCATTGATGCATATTATAATATAGATGAACCCTGAGGCACTGTGCTAAATAAAGGTAGCCACAGCTAACACAGCGTGACTCCTGATTCTTGTTTATAAAATGTCAGCGCAGGGTTAGCAACACATCATCAGTCACCTGGGGTTGGGGAGATGGAGGAGGAGCTACTGCTTGATTTCACAAGGCTTCTAGTTTTCTCTTCTTTTTGGTGCTGTGGATTGACGGTCACCCCACCCCCTACCTGGCTGTTTTGCATGCTGGGCAAGCACTCTGCCAACCGTTAAGCTACGTCCTCATCCTCCAGCTTTCTTTTTGAGGCAATAAAATAGAATAGCTGATGGTGGCTGTGTAATATTAAGAATACATTGCAAGATACCTAAAGGATAACTTTTGGTGAGTGCGTGTGTGTGTGTGTGTGTGTGTGTGTGTGTGTGTGTGTGTGTGTGTGAAGCCAGGGCAGAATGTTTTCCTTTCTCTCTTGTTGCATCCTTGTCTTGAGACTGAGTCTGTCCCTAACCCAGAAGCCCACCGTTTTGATTAGCTGCCTGACCAGCAAGTTCTCAGGATTGCCTTATCTACAAACCCCTAAAGTAGGATTACGGCACCTGCAGCCACGCCCAGCATTTCCCATGGGTGCTAGGGATTCAAACTCCAGTCCTTGTATTTGCAGAGCAAGCACTCTTCCCCCCTAAGCCACCTCTCCAGCTCCCTGGGTATATTTTATCACAATAAATGCACACAATAAGTGCACACAAAATACTGTGTGCACTCTTAGGCAAATGCTACTGAGGTTGTGTGTTTTCTCCAATAGTCTGGGCCACTCCCTAGGGGAGGAGTCTCAGGGTTTTATGGTGTGTGTGTGTGTGTGTGTGTCTGTGTCCGTCCTTTTGAAGAACGCTGTCACATTTTTAATGACAGTTGTGTGGTTTTCCATCCCCCATGAAGGGGGAAGGGGACACAGCAGTTCACATGCACCCACTTGCTTGTCAACACTTACTGCTGTCAATGTAACTATTAGCTATTCTAGTGGGGTGACACAGTGAGGGATAGGGGAGCCCCTAGTTGTGTGTCTGCCCTTACTACCTGTGTTTCCTTCCCTTGAGGAGTTTCTGCTCAGGCTTGTTGCTCACATTTAAACTAGGTCATTGCTTTCACTTGGGTTGTAAGAGTTCTAGTTCCAAATTTCAGTCTGTCAGATATTTGTATTGTTCTCTCTCT
>OU015746.1:81409885-81445040 GCA_907169655.1 Acomys percivali | reverse complement strand
TCTCTCTTTCTTTTTTGAGACAGGGTTTCTTTGTGTAGCCTTGGCTGTCCTGGGCTCTCTTTGTAGACCAGGCTGGCCTCAAACTCACAGCGATCGGCCTGCCTCTGTCTCCTGAGTGCTGGGATTAAAGGCGTGCACCACCACACCTAGCTAAGGCAGACATTTTTTACTTTTAAGGCCAACTCACTATTTTTTTTTTTTAAGGCATGGTCTCATATAGCCCAAGCTGGCTTTTAACTTACTTTGTAGCTGAGGATGACTGTGAACTCTTGATCTCACTGTCTCCACCTCCCAGAAACCAGGCACCACTATGCCTGGCTCCTTCCTTCCTTCCTTCCTTCCTTTCTTTTTTTCTTTCTTTCTTATCTATCTATCTATCTATCTATCTATCTATCTATCTATTATTTTGTGTTCATTGGTGTTTTGTCTGCACATATTTTGTGTGCATTGGTGTTTTGCTCGCATGTGTTTTATGTGCATTGGTGTTTTGCCTGAGTGCACATCTGTGTGAGGGCGTCAAATCACTTGGAGCTGGATTACAGACCATTGTGAGCTGCTGTACAGGGGTTCTGAGAATTGAACCCAGGTCCTCTGGAAGAGCAGCCTGAACCATCTCTAGCCCCCTCAATTTATTATTTTTAAAAGTGATTTTAATGTGTGGTCTTTGCCCAGTCCCTCAGAGACCAGAAGAGTACCTTGAAACTCCTAGAGCTAGAGTGACATACAGGTAGTTCTGAGCTACCATGTGGGTGTGCTGGGGACCGAACCCACGTCCTCTGCAAGAGCAGCAAGTGTTCTTAACTGCTGGCCACCCCCCTAAGCCCCACCCCTTGTACCTTTTCTGCTGCTGTCTAGGAACCCCAAGAGAGGGTCAGGTGTCAATTTAATTTTTTGTTAAGTGGTGAATATTGTTAACAGCTGAATATTGTATTCTGTGCTGTTCTAGTTTTATTGTGTCGGTGTGACAGCTGCCATGGCCAATAGCCTCTTAGGGGAGGGGAGGGCTGATTTGGTTGCCATGTTTGGGAGGAAACGTCAGGCAGGAATTGAAGCAGGAACTGTGGAGGAATACTGCGTGGTGGTGTGCTTACAGACTCAGACACAGTTTTCTGACACAGGCCAGTACTACCTACATAGTAAATGGTGCTGCCCATGGTGGGCTGGGGCCACACATCAAATAGAGATCAAGACATATCCTTATAGACATACTCCTGGGCCAGTTTGTCCTGGGTAGTCCCTTAAGTGAGATTCCCTTTCCAAGGAGACTCTACGTATGTCACAGTGACATAGTGAAAGTGTCCTCATTGGCTGAGAGGTTTAGTGTGACTAGATGCTGGGATTTCATCTTACACTTTCTCTGGTCTGTTGAGCTGATCACGGTTTTATTTATTTTATTTGTGACTTACATAGGCAAAGCTTAGGGTGTTAAATCAGCTTTGCATTTCAGACACATACTCCCCTCACTCTTGGTATGTTTTAGTGAACTGGTTTTCCTCTCAGGGTTTGAGCCGAGGACCGGCTCCCTGCGCGGCAGGCACTGTACCCCTAGGCTGATCTCTGGCCCTTTTCCTATTTATTTGTTTGGAGACAAGGTCTCCCTAAGTTGCCTGAGCCCTTGATCCTCCCAAGTAGCTGGAGTTCCAGGCCTGGCATTTGCAGTGTGCTTCTAGATACTGTAGGCTTCTTCTACATGGTGGGTGAACTTCAGGATTCCAAGGGTGCCTGGTGCCTGGAAGTACCATAGTGCATATCTATAAGATACTTTTTATGTACATACCTGTGAAGTTTAACTACTACATCAGACACGGTTAGAAATTAACAAAATTAATCCTAAAGTCTACCTAGTATTAACACTGCACTGTTTTGACAGACAGTGTGGTCCTTGTCTTTCTCAAGGAATCTTACTGTACTTTCATGTAGAAGGAACATTCTCAGCTGGATGCTGATCCTATCCCCAGCATCCAAGAAACTGAGGCAGGGGGATTGCTGTGAGTTTTGGCACATCCCTGCTGGTGAGGACCATTCCTGAGTAAAGGCACTGGGCAACTGTAGCAGTTGATTGGTAGCTGAAGCGACTGAAGTAATTAGCAGGATGGTACTGTACACAGTGTGGAGACACTGGACAAAGGAATGTGGTCCCTGCTCTGATTGGCCAGAACTGGATGGTGTGAGAGCAGCATCAACAGTATAATGTTGATGAATCATTTATTCTGGGATTTTCCACTTAGTATTTCTAGACTCTGGTTGAAGGTGTGTAACTGAAACTGTGAGAAGCAGAGCCACTTCTGTATCGCGGGGTTTGAGATTTGTAGCGCTCTTCATGGGGCACATGTTTCTGAGGGATCAGTATCATTTTTTTTTCTCCAAAGTATGGATTTATTAGTGAAGCCACCGCTAGAGCCTGAGGTTTTCTTCTTGGTGAGGCTTTTAATTATGAAATTGATTTCTTACTCTTAAGATGGTCTGTCTCTGCTAGGTTGGGTTCTGGTAACTTAGATGATTTATTGTGGTGAAGCAGGAGCACAGCACAGGCTACCCTGTGAAAAGGTCCATTCTGGGAGTGTCAGCAAATGCCTGTCATCATATGGAGTCATCACCCGCCTCCTAGGATTCCACACGCTCTCTCAGGCATCTCTGAAGTCAGATCCTACCCTAGAGGGTCCATGTCTGAAAATGGCCAGTGGGATGTCCTGGTGGGTAAAAACATTTACTGTGCGAGCACAACGGCCAGCTTTGCATCCCTGGAACCCAAGGTGGAAAGAGAATTGATTCCCGATATGCTTTGAGCTCCACATGCTTACCATGGTGTGTCCATATCCGTGCGCGCACACACACACACACACCCCGGGGGGGGGCAGATCGATCAATTAATCATTTCTTTAAATAAGACTCTGCTCTTCTGAGCATTGACTTGTAAAGGTGAAATCAGAAATGGAGTCTCAGGAACAAGGCAGGAATGATCCTGTGGCTCATGTGGCTTTTGTGAGTGACACACCCAGTGCCTTTTGCCCATTCTGCGGAATCCCCGCCTCACCTCTAAACCTGGCCCAGCTCTTCCCCACACTTTATAGCTGAAGAGTTTGAGAACAGGCAGCATAGGAAACATATTCTTGGGGTCCCTTAGCCAGGAAGCAGAGACTGAGATTTTCGCTGGAGCACTGAGCCCCTAAGTGCAAGCATGCCATCCGTGATTCCTCAGTTAACAAACACCTTGTTTTTTTGAGACAGGGTCTCTCACTGGCCAGGGGGCTTGTCAGATTAGACCAGATTGACTGCCCAGCAAGCCTGAGGGATCCATCTGGCACTGCCTCCCCAGTGCTAGGCTTATAAGCACATGCCGCTATGCTCAGCTTTTGTGTGGGTTCTCGGGATCGAACTTGGGTCCTTGTGTTTACAAAGTAAGCACTTTCCCAACCATCTCCCCAACCCCCTCCATTTTATTTTATTTTTTAAAAGATTTATTATTTATTATTATGTATACAGAGCTCTGCCTGCATGTACATCTGCAGGCCAGAGGAGGGTATCAGATCACATTATAGATGGTTGTGAGCCACCATGTGGCTGCTGGGAATTGAATTCATGACCTCTGGAAGAACAGTCAGTACTCTTAACCGCTGAGGCATCTCTCCAGCCCCATTTTATTTTAAAAAGTGTTTTCATCCCTCAGAGTGGCATGCGGGCCACAGAGTCAGCAGGCATATGCTGGGTGTCAGGTCTCTGATTTCTGTGGTAGCTCTCTATGACCAAGCTCCTTCACCCTGTGGTTTCCTCCATGTCTGCCTCCTCCTTGGGCTCTCAGATGCTTCAGACACCAGAGCCTCCAGCTGCATCTGCGCTCTGCAGACTTGGGCTTGGACCACACTCCAGAAACTAGGTCACAGCAGAGCCCTGAGAGCACGGAATTGGATCTCTGCTTGTGTTTGAAAGCTGAGGGCAGCCAGCGGCTTGGGTTTCAAGTGTGGAATCTGGAGAAATCACCAGCTCCCTCCTCCTGCCCCTGTGAGCCCCCAGCTTTGTCTGTGATGTCTGGCAAGGAAAAGATCATCCATCCCCAGGGTGCTGTCAGGCTGGCTTGCTTACCCCCGCAGCTGGGCCCAACCAGGGAGGTGGTCAGAGCAGTCTGTAAAGTAGATACCCATCTCAGAACAGCCTGTGGGGAGTCACAGATTCCCATTTATATACAAGCAACTGCTCGTGGCTCCATGAGCTGGCAGGCATGGATTTTATTTCAGCCGGAAGAAACTGTCATGTAAAATGAGCAGAGAGCAAGGAAGGCTCAGCACAGACATCTCACTGTGGAAGCGGTAGGGAGCGAACTGAGGCTGGGGGGATGGCTTAGTGTGAACAGGAAGCCTTGAGTTTGACCCCTAGAACCTACATCAAAAGATCCCCTGGAGGAGGGGTGGATGCAGGTGGCCCCGGGGCTTGCTGTCCAGCTTAGCCTATTGGATAAGTCTCAGGTCCCAGAGACATACTTTGTCTCAAAACACAGTCTGAGCAATCTGGCCATGGGAATGGCTCAGCAGATAAAGGTACTCCCTGCCAAGCCCAGTGACCCGAGCCCCATGCCTAGGACCCCCTTGGTGGAAGGAGAGAGCCGACTTCCAAACCATGTCCTTGGCTTCTACACACTACTAAATAAACAAAATGTAGGATAAAAATTTAATTAAAAGATAGTGAAGACTGAGGAATGACGCCCAAAGTTGACCTTTAAATCCTCTCCCCAACACATTCTTACACATATATACACACTCACATAAACACTCACCTCACATACATATTCACACACTCACCCATGCATGCACATACACACACTCACACACACATGCACACACATACACACTCACATGCAAACACACATACACACACTGACATAGACATACACACATGACATAGACATACATACATATATGCATACTCACACATGCTCACATGTACACATACTCGTACATGCACACACACAGACATTCGTACACATACACATGCTCATACATACGCATACACACACACAGAGGAAAATGGTGGATCACAGAGGACTCGGATGTACGCTCCCCCCTAATTCAGGGGAGAGCCAGCAGAGACCCTATTCCTGTCTCTGGAGTGAATGCTGATGTCACCAAGGTGTTTTCTTCCTGGATCATTTGGGTCTGAACTATTCTGAAGCACTTTGTCACACTTACGTTATAGTTGCTAACGACAGACGGAGGCTTTCCAAGCTTGCTGCTGTCATTTTCCCCTGTGCAGTGGTCTGAGGACCTCTCTGTTGCTCCAGGACACAGAGTATGACTGCTGCCACATGGGGCATTTTGTAGTGGCTTTTACCCTGGGTGCTAAGTGGAAGGGGTGCCTCCTCACAGGTGAGCTGTGCTGCTGGGGCTCTTGTCTTCCAGGTGCAGCCTGGGTTCCGAGCATCTGCTCCTGCATCTGGCTTCTCACATGGGTCCTGAGGCATCTGAACTAGACCCACAGGGCTGGGCTTTAAGCAGCTTACCCACAGAGCCGTCTCTCCAGCCCACTACTTGTTCCAAGCTGATGCGAAGGGCAGATTTCATGGTCAAGACCTTAGCCTTATGGTTGTCCTCTGCCTGAAGAGTGACTGGGTGTGGCCGGTCCTCAGCATCCCCTCTGTATACCTGTCCCAGGGAGCAGCAAGCTCCAGGCACATGTCATCCGCAAACAGTGTTGCGTGCTGATCACTGTGACTGTCATACACTCATGGGAGACATGATCCATGACCTGGGAGGGACATACGTTTCTTGCTGCCTTCTCAAGCATAATAAAGCTGCCACGTGACCCATAAGCTCTCATGGCTTTAGAGTCCCCTGGCCCTGCATCAAAGTGATGCCCGCCCTAGCACCTGCTGTTCTTGCACCCCACGTTGGGTATCTCATAACCAGTGTAACCCCAGCTCCAGGGTATCTGATGCCCCCTTCTGGCCTTGGAATGCACCCATACATGATGTACACATACCCACACATACACATAATTAATTAAAAACTAAAAATTTTTTTTTTCCAGACAGAGTCTCTCTTTGTAGCCTTGGCTGTCTTGGAGTAGCTTTGTAGACCAGACTGGCCTCGAACTCACAGCAATCTGCCTGCCTCTGCCTCCCAAGTGCTGGGATTAAAGGCACGTACCACCATGCTCAGCAAAAACTAAAAATCTTTAAAACAAAACACACAGGGCAGCGGTAGGTTGTAGAAATCCCGTTGCCGATGTGGGTTTCATCCTTTGTGTTCGTGTCATCATCCCTTCCTTTCTCCACCCAGGAGATATTTGCAGATTTGGCTCCCGAGTGCAGCCAGTGTCAGTGGCCAAATATTGCTGTACACAAACACAGCCTAGTGTGAAATACCTAGATCCAAGGTGAGCTTCACCAGTCCCTGGACCCCTAATAGCAGAGTTCATTTGGGCTGGCTTCACTACATACAATTTTGGAGGTTTTGTCATTCTGTGTAACCAAAACTAGGCTTGATTGCACAATGCCCTGCCCTGCTTGCAGAATGCTGGGATCACAAGTGTGTGTCTCCATGTGCTATGGTTTTCAGATCCTGAAGCATGCCCCCTGAATGTGTCCAGGGGATATCTGTCAAGCTGTGTTATTTCTCTGAGTATGCAGAGCTTTCTCTTACCTTGCTATCTCATATGAGTTGGGATCCCTAAATCAATACTCCAACTCCAATCAAGCACCCCAACTTCTGAAACTTCTGAGTGTCTGCCTGACAGCACAAACAGAACCCACTGCATAGAACCCAGACATGTGCAGGCTGTGTATTTAAAATGTTTTATAGCTGGGCGTGGTGGCGCACAGCTTTATTCCCAACACAGGGGAGACTGAGGCAGGCAGATCTCTGTGGCCAGCCTGGTCTACAAAGTGAATCCAGGACAGCCAGAGCTGTTACACAGAGAAACCCTGTCTCAACAATCCCTCCTCCCAGCCCCTGCCACTGCCCCCAGTGCTTTATGTTTAGACATGGTCCCATCTACAAGATGATCTCATTAAGGTCATGCAGTGTTTCTCAGTAGAAAGACTATCTGAAATTTGAAGCAAGCCCCAAGTGTTGGTGTGTGTGTGTGTGTGTGTGTGTGTGTGTGTGTGTGTGTTCACATGCATGTATGGTGATGTGTGTGGAAACAGGAGTCAGCCTTGGTTTCTATTCCTCGGGTGCCATCCACCTTGAGCTTCTTGAGTCCCCTTCGTCTCCCCAGAGAGTGCCTCAGTTTGGTGAGGATAACTACACTGCCACTCTCGTCCATCCGTGTCCTAGCCTTGCCCACTGTCTTAGTGTCTCTTCCTGTTGTGTTAAGTCACTCCAATGAGTGCTGGAGAGATGGCTCAGAGGTTAAGAGCACCGTCTGTTCTTCCAAAGGTCCCTAGTTCAATTCCCAGCAACTGCGTGGTGGCTCATGACCATCTGTAATGAGATCTGGTGCCTTCTTGTGGCAGGCAGGCACACATGTGGGCAGAATACTGAATATATAATAAACAAATCTTTTTAAAAAATTACTCCAATGAAAGCAACTTAAAAGAGCTCAGGTTTATTTTGTCTTACAGTTCAAGGTATAGTTTATTATGGTGAGAGAGTCAAGGTGGGGGGAGCTTCAAGCCGCTGGTCACATCGTGTCCACCTCAGAATAGAGACTGATGGATACTTGCTAGTACTCAGCTCACCGGCTCCGTTTTATACAGCTCCACCCCAAAGATGGGTGTGGTGGCGCACACCTTTAATCCTTGCACTCTGGGGAGGCAGAGGCAGGGGATCGCTGTGAGTTCGAGGCCAGTCTGGTGTGCAAAGCAAATCCAGGACAGCCAGGGCTACACAGAGCAACCCTGTCTTGAAAAACCAACCCACCAACCAACAAAAGATGGTTTTGCCACATCAATGAATGTAATTAAGATAATCCCCCAGAGTCACGCCCAGAGCTCTGTCTCCTCTATTTGGTGAAGCTGACAGCACTAACCATCTCACACTGAGGTTCTTGGGTCTGGAGCAGAAGTGAGTTATCCATGCTCTTGACACACAGAGTGGTGAGCGTAGTGTCATGTGGGATGACTGAGACCAAAGTAGTGGCAGCAGCTCCCCAGGGAGAGGGGGTGGTAGGTGCCGTGAGGGCGAGGCATGAGCAGAGCAGCGAGCTGTCCTGTCTGCCATCGTCATGTGGTCTCAGGTGTCGCTGGCTAATGACCAAATCACTGTCAGGCTCTGCCTTGTCACAGGGCCGCCTCTTTCTTCTGTCTCGTTTTGTATATAATAAGGATACTTGTCTAGCCTTAAGCCCCACCCAGATGACCCACTTGGAGATCTTTCACTGAGGCACATCTGCAAAGACCCTTTTGGCAAGGGTCTTTTGGTAAGGTCACACCCACTCATGATGGTGGGCCGATCCTTTCAGCAGCCTGCAGCACTGGACAAGGGGGCTGGCACACTCGCTGGGGCTGGACTTCAGGTGGGGTGGCCTGGGCTGGGCCTAGCACAGGCCCTGGTGGCGAGTCACCCATCCTGGGGTTTGTTCCAGTGGAGCTTTATCTGCAGGAAAATGAAAACCGCAGCTCCTCCTGCGCGAGTGGGAAGCTGTGGAAACAAAAGAATGGTGGAGCCCGGAAGCTGGGGGAAACAGGAAGGGAGGTTGCTGTCTGCTTCAGGTCAGCTTTTCTCTCTGCTGATGGGTTCTCTGCAGAAGTCCTTGTGGAATCTCCAGCGTGATCAGGAAGTGAGAGGCGCTGACTCACTTTTCCTTTATTTTCACGGTGTTTTTATTGTTTAGAAAAGGGGGAACGAAAGCAAGAATTTCCCCTGATCTGGGTCCTTGCCATGGACAGCTTGCTCTTCTGACATTCCCCCACCCCACCCCCCAGTTTTGCTGCCGTTTTCAGACACGCACGTGTATGCTCCTGATGCACGTGCACACACATGTTCCCGGACTCCTGGTTATGCTGTGGTGGTTTCTGTAGCTTGTTCTCTTTGCTCAGTGCTCTGACATAGATGTGTATGTTCTGTGTCATGCTGGGCAGCTGCACCCAGTCCTCAGAGGGCCATGTGTTCCTGTGTGGCATGCACCTCACATCTGTTGGCTCTTGGCAGGTGTCTGTCCAATCTGCTACATCCCTGACTGTTTTTCTTGGTGTGTTTTGCTCTTCAGCCATTGCTCAGCTTGGGTGGCTGTCTGCATGATATGGAATGGCTCCTGGGGATGGGGGAGCCCCCTGAAGTGGCTTCTGTGGTGTAGTGAGTTTTCTTGTGCCTGCATGTTTGTGAGCATGAGTGTGCATTGCTTGTGTATCAATGTGTGCATAAATATGCATGTGGACTCCTGCTTCCATGTGTGCACACACCTATATATGTTTGTGGGCCAGTATATGCATGTGCACTCAATCCTGCATGCATGTGAGCACCTATTTGCACATGTACACATATGTATGTGCATGCATGTGGGTGCACAGGAAGCTGGTTTGCATTCTGGATGCTTTCCCACATTAAGCAGACTCTGCTCACTAGGAGACTCCCTGAACTCATTTTCTAGAAGTCTGTTGTTGGCCCATCCTCGCTGTTCTCTGGGCTGCTTGCCTATCTGGGGTAATAGAGGATGCTGGGGCTTTCGGCATGATACCCATGACTCTGGAAGTCAGCTATTCCACTGTCTCATCTCTGGTCACATTGGTGGAGTGTCCCAGCCAGATGCTGTGGATGCTCCCAGATTGTTTCCAGCCATTTCCTCTCATGGGGACTTCCCTACATAGTCAAGTTCTGCTCCAAAAGGGTCCACAGGCATGGTGGCCTGGGCAGGCTTTAAGGTACAGATAGATGTGCTGCCTGCGTCATGTAGGGAGCTTGCTCGGGGTGGACAAGAGCAGGGAGTTGGCCTGCTCTGGAAGCCTGCCCCACGAGCAGGCAGAGCTCAGCATTCATCCCCATAGGCCACCAGTCCAGCAAGGCATGGAGGAAGGTTGCTCTCTGCCTGCACGTGGGATCAACCTCTGGGACTCTTGCAGGCTGAGCTTCCCCCTTAGACTGTTTGCTTCACTGGGACACTTGCTTCGTGCCTGTCACTCCAGTCTTGCGCTCAGGGGCCAATAACTACCTCCAGTAAGGAGGAACTCCATTGGTGCCACTTTAAGCGTGTCCTTTTGTCCTACCCCCCCAGACACAGCTTCATTTTCCTGACTGGCATGCCAGGGTTACACACCAGGGGCAGTTAGCAGAGAGCCACTGAGCTTGGCTATTCTATTTCCTTTTTCTGGGGAAAAATGTTTATGTAAGTTGCAGTCTTTCCTCCCAGTGTGAGCTGCTGAGGTTGGCCTCTTGCTCCCTGGCATGCTCTTATCTGACCTTTATACTGGATGGTTCATCCAGCCATAAATAATCCCCTCGAAACAGAGAGCCTGGTGTACTGGCATCTGCAGAGGCTTGGAGAGGAGCTGCCAGGAGAACAGAGGGCTGAGAGCAGAGCGTGGAGGGTGCCAGGACTGATGGAGGAGGGGCGTCTGCCTCCTTTCCCATCACGTCTGATTTGGGGGACAAGTAACTAGATGATAATGAGTGAGCCACTGAGTGGGTGGAGCTGGTCTTGGAGGCTGGTGAGGAGGACTCGGTGTTACTGGAGCAGAGAGGGAGACCTTGGGCCTCCCTACCAGGGCTGTGAACAGGGGGCTCACAACACCAGGCTTTTGCTCATAGACCAGAGCCGGTGTGTGTGCCATGCCCTTCCCGAGTCAGCCTCACAGACAATGCTTACAAGAACCTTGGAGTCTGGAAGGCCTGTCTTAACCCACATGCATCTTCGGGCACAGGCCTAAGGGTCTCCTGTTTCCCAGTCTCTGGGGCTTCCTGCTAAGCCTCAGCTTAGCTGTTTCTCAGGAAGCCAGGTCTTTCTGGGCAGCCTAGGGTTGGTTAAAGTATTACATGGACCACCGGAGACATCCTGCATCTTGATCCAGGGTTTTCCACAGGTGCACCTAGTGACAGTGGGGTGTTAGTGTGACAGAACCATTCAGTCTCCACGGTGCCCCACCTCAGGTCCTGAAGAAGAGTTGCTCTTCTTGGACTTCCTGATTAGCACTTTCAAAGTCAGGACACCACCTCTGACTTGAAGCCAGAATCTCCAGCTTGCCTTCTCACTGAAGGAAGATTTACCCACAAGCATGTGGCAGTTAGGGGACAATCCCATCCTAGCGTTTCCTGTTCTTCAAGGGTCAGTAAAGGCCTGAGAGCCCTGGCTTGACCATACACATGCCTGAGCCTTTGCCCTGGATGACTAGGATATTCTGGGCATTGTCCACCTTAAAGATACAAAAGTGTGGCCACCTAAGAAAGCCACACATGGTCCTGAAGCTCCTTGGCTTCCATGGGCAGCTATAGTGTGTCTCATCTTAGAGAAAGAAAAGCCGCTTGAAGTGTGGCTTATGGAGCTCGTTTACCAGGTGCTTCCGTTGCTGTATACAGAGGAGGATGGCTGGTGACCAGGATCGGGGAGGAGCAGGTCTGTCTGTGTTTATGTGTCCTGTGTAATCTTGTAGATGCTTGTGTTTGGATTAAAATGCAAGTGATTTCTTAACCCAGCCTCAGGCATGCAGTTGAGGCAAAGGTTCCTGAGGGCTAACGTGTCTGTGAGTGCTGAGCGGTGGTGCTTCAGGAGGAGTTTATCCCCAGGGCTTATTGGTGCCAGGTGCCTAGAAGCTGCACGTTGCATCTGGACATCATTGGAGTGAGGCTTCTTGGCAACCAGCGGGACACAGTGTGGCAGGGGGGAGGGGACCACTTGTGTGCAGGACTTGGTGCCCACATTTCAGCCATGTGGCTGGAGCCATTGGGAGAGAAGCCGTCTTCCCATCCCATGGAACCCTAAGTAATTACTATGGATGTGGGTATGAGGCTCATCTTTTTCCTTTCTTCTCTGGGCAGTACCCAGGAAGGACCTGATTAAGAGGATCTGGCATTATTTTTTCTTCTTCTTTTTCCGTGTGTGTGTGTGTGTGTGTGTGTGTGTGTGTGTGTGTGTGTGTGTGTGTGTGTGTAAACCTGAGGTTGATTCAGGAATCTTCTGGATTGCTGCTCCACCTTCCTTGTTGAGGCAGGGTCTCTCAACCAAACTCAGAGTTTCGCCATGCCATCTCTGCCTTCTGAAGCTAGAATTACCAGTGGGCGCTGCCATGTCCACCCAGCATTTTTATATGGGCTCTGAGCATACAATTTCCAGACCTAATGCATGTGCAACAAACTTTAAGTCCCTTTTTCAGCTCTTGGGAAACTGAAAGATGGGTCTGTAGTCTCTGCATTTGTTTCCTCTTAAGGTCACGGTCAGCTCAAGATACAGTGCGATTGTCTCCACTTATTACAGGGGATATGGTTGAAGATTCACCTGATGGACGGCTGAACCCGTGGAAAGTTCTGAGCTGTATGCTGACAGTTTGTTTGTTGCTGTGCACATGTCCCTGGAACAGAGTTTAAGTATAGATTAAAGACAGTAAGAGTTTAACAATAAGCTGGCCTGTGGTGTGCACCTGCAATACCAGCTGAGGGAATTGCAGTTTCAGGGACTGCAACTAGGGATGACTCAAAACATTTAAAACAGCTCTAATACAAGGGCACCCATGATAGCGCCAACTCACACACCCTCTTGCTCTCTTCCTCTTTTCTCTCTTTTCTCTCATACACACATACTTTGAAAAATCTAACCGTACAGTAGATTTGAGCAATCTAAGCTATCTTATTTCTTTTCCCGGGTTGAAAATATACATCCTTTCTCTTAACAGAAGCACTTCCAGGGCCGCCTCTAGAGCCATTATTACATATAATAGTGGTTACTGGAACTCAAGCCCTGTGGTGCTGAGGCAGTCACACTGGCAACCAAGGCAGCTGTTGAGTGACTCAGGAGTAGGTCATGTATACATGGTGGATACACCAGGCATGAGAATGGCCAATCGAGATGGGCCAAGGTGATGAAAGATTTTTTTTTTCATGCTACAAAGAACATCATGCAGTTACAAAGCTAGAACAAGTCCTGTGGATATTTTTGGATCATGATTGATGGTAGGTAACTGAAACTATAAGAGATTAAGTCTCAGGTGACAGAGCTACTGTCTGGCCAAGAGTGTGAGCTGCATGCCCAGGGTCCAGGATGTGTTGTGTTAACACTCTGGTTCCTGTTGCTACTTCATTGGGTTCCCCCCCTTCTGTCCTTTCACCCCCCTAACACTGAATAGTAGAGAGAGAAAAAAAAGGTAGCGAGGAAATGAGGTGTCATTGTCATTAGACTACTTCCTGCTGGTTAGGAATGTCTTGCTCCTTGGTGCAATTTTTTTTTTTTTTTTTTTTTTGCTTGTTTGTTTGCTTTTTCAGCTTTTGAGACAGGGTTTCTCTGTGTAACAGAACCTTAAGTTGTCCTGGGCTAGCATTGCAGAACAGGCTGGCCGCAGACTCACAGCGATCCGCCTGCGTCTGCTGTGAGAACCCTAGGGTTATAGGCACCACTCCCGGCCTTCGTGGGGCAGGTTTGATCCTCGCTGTCAGGATATCTAATTTCTTCTTGTTCTTGTTTCTTCTTTGTGCACAACTGCTAAACAAACCATGACCAACAGCAGCCAGTCACCAACTAGCAACCTACCCATCGGAACACTAGCATTTATAGTATGTCTCTGAAAAGTTCCCAGAATCCCAAATGTCACACACTCAAAGAAACTCTCTGCAACTAGAGCACGAGGCAAATCATAGTCAGCTGCTGCGAAGCATCCCCATGTCTCCACACCTGGGATTAAAGTGAAAACATATTATCATAATATTTCTGTGTTTTTTTTTTTTAAAGAAACAAAGGTTACAAAATCCTCCCTACTGGTTGCCTTTCTCTCTGAGAGGTAAAAGGCATGATTCCTTGGAATGCCAAAGAAGTAGATGGATTTGCCTCTGAATCTCAGTCATTTATTAAGCAAACATAGGCCCTGAATGCTGTGTAAACACTCTGGTCTGGAGTACATGATAGCTGCAGCGGATCATTGGGAACTGCTTCAGTTTTTTTTTTTTAACTTTTTGAACCTCTTTTATTGCTTCTTCATCATTATTATTATTATTATTGATAGTTTCATACACATGTATAATGCTTTTTAGCTGTATTTGCACTTTACTTTTTAATCGATATGTAAGTTTGTGAATTTTTTTTTCATACTGTGGTAAATACGCAGAGTGAAGCGTCCCATCGTACTTGTGTGTAAGTAGATGGCTCCATAGCACACACACATGAGCACCATTGTGTCAAGAGAAGTGACGTGGTGACATTCGTGTGTGTGTGTGTGTGTGTGTGTGTGTGTGTGTGTGTCTGTGTGTGTGTGTGTGTGTGTGTGTACAGGCTTGGAGACGGCAGCCTTGCCTGCTGAGCTGTTTAGCCATCCCTAGGTGGTATATTGCAGGGTTGAGGGAAATGGCTCAGTGGGTAATTTGCTTGCAGCACGAGTATGTATGTGGTCCTGAGTTTGGATCCTCAACACCCATCGGCCAGGTGTGGCAGTGGTGCACCTGCAATCCTAGCTCTGGGTGCCGAGATGGGAAGATCTGGGGGAGGGGCTGGCAGGAGCTCACTGGCCAAATTGTCCAGCCAATTGGTGAGAGACCCTGTCTTAAAAACAAACAGCAACAAAACAAAAATAAAAGTGTGGATAAACATGGGCGCTGGTGAGAGGGCTCCGTGAGTAGGTGCTCCTGCCATGCAAGTCTGCTGATCTGAGTTTAGTCTTCAGATTCCACACCTCTGTAATCGCAGCACTTCTATGGCACGATGGACAGTGGAGATAAGAGAATTGCTGGCAGGCTGCTTGGAGTCTGTAGTGGGAGAAAAACAACCAGAGAGGCTCTGCCCAAAAGGTAAAGGGAAAGACTTCCACATGGGAGCTGTGGTAGGTGTATGGCCCCCCCATAACAAATAAATTAATATTATATACAGCCATAGAGGGAGGCACCTGGTGTTGACCTATGTTCTCCACATATGTGCCTATAGGCATGAGTGCACACGAATACAGGTACATGTACCACACACACACACACACACACACACACACACACACAGACACACAAGTTTTTTCATTAGAAAAGGTCATCCATTTGCAATATAAGATTTTATCACAGCTTGTCCATATAAATTTATTTCCAAAGGTACCAAATTGTTTTGTTCTGGTGACATGCATAGCACCAAAATAAAATCTTAAGGCATATCAATAAAATAGATGCAGTCATTTTATTATTTTTCATCGTTTTCTTGGTTTCTGAAATGATTGTTTTGCTGTCAAGGTAATGTTACCCTCCTCTTTCCTAGAAGAATATATACAATTGTTGTTAGTTTCTTCTTTCTTATCACATTGGGTAGACTTTTCCAACCAAACTGTCAGAGACCTTTCAGATGTGTTTTTTCTGAGGGTGTTAATTACATTTTCAATTTCCTTAGTGTTTACAGTATTGACGAGGCTGGCAGTCATCTTGGGTAGCTTGGGTTGTTTTTAGTTACCAAAGGATTGGGTGTTTTGTTCAAGCCAGGTGGTTCATGTTTCTAGTTGATTGCAGCCTTCCCTTTTAGTGTCTGTGGGGTCTGTGGTGCTGACTCCTCCTTTGGCTGATAGTGGGAGTTGGATGGAGATTTGTTCGTCTGTGGAGTTTTAGGTCTAGTGTAGTTATCACTTGCCTCATGCCCAGGGGCCCGTTTCCTCTTTAGGGACTAGTCAGTGGTGTGTGTTCGGATGAACACCAAGGCTCTGCAGCCCTGGTGGTGGTACCAGGACTAGCCAATTAATACAGAAACACCCCCAGTGCGCCTTCAGTGTCTCCAGAAGGGCCAGCTTGCTACCTGGGAGCGTCCCAAGAGGATTCCTGAGTTGACTTCCTTCCACAGTGGGAGGAAACTTGTAGGAGAGAAAGTGGATGAGATTGTCACTCCTTTGTGAGGCTTTCCAGGAAACTGTTCCAATGAATAGATTGACTTATGTTTCTTCTGTTCCATAAAAGCTGCTCGTTAGCCTGCTTGAAAAGCCTAGACAAGCTTGTCAAAAGGAATGAGGCCGGAGAGGAAGACAGAAAATCACAGGGCTGTAGAAGGAAGGGTTATTCTCTGCAATCTGGCTGGGAGTTAGAAGCTGGATCAAGTTTTTAAAAAAAAAAAAAAAAAATCAAAATTGGCTACAGAAATAGTGCTTCTTTTCCCCAGGACATCTTAAATAAGGATGTTAAAAACAGCTAACAAAAGGGGCTTGGAGTGTGGCTCAGTTTGTAGAGTGGTTGCTTAGTAGGCACAAGGCACTGGGTTCAACCCCCAGCTCTGTGTAAAGCCAGTGTGGTAGTGCACACCTGTGGTGCTAGCACTCTGGAGATGAAGGCCTCAGGACCAGGATGTTCCCAGTCACCTTCAACTGTATGGTGAGCGTGAGACCAGTTTGCCTGTGTCAGCACCCCTCTGCCATCCCTACGCATAAGTAGTGTACCTGACAATTCCATTTGCAAAGAAAAATCCGTAAGGTTTTTAAAATAAGTAAACCTATCTCATATATTTTAACTTAAGTTTAACACTTAGCTTAGGGACTAGAGAGATGGCTCAGCAGTTAAGAACACTGGCTGTTCTTTTAGAGGACCCAGGTTCTATTCCCAGCACCCACATGGTGGCTCGCAACCTTCTGTAACTCCAGTTCCAGAGGGTCTGATGCCCTCTTCTGGCCTCCTTTGGTACCAGGCTTGCACGCGGTACACAGATACATACCCTGGCAAAACACCTGCACACACAAAACAATTAAAATAACTTTTACAAACTTAGCTTAAACTTTAAATCTTATTGTAAATTAGATTCTTAGCCACAAAATGTATATATACACATATACGGCATATATAAATATAAACATTATATAGGATGACCATTGTGAAGATACCTAAGGATGAACTCTAACTACCAGTGCTTAGATGTTCTGTGCCTTATCTCTGGTTAATAAACGTGCTGACTTGCTTTAACACGTGACTCAATGCGGAAATAGCCTCCTGCAGGGTTAGGCCGGGAGGCCCTGAGGGTAAGACGCTTCAAGGCTGCTTGCGGCAGCTCTAGCTGTGTCCCCACAGCACCCCTGTCCTTTGCTTTTGCTAAGTGGGGCTGAAGATGATTGACTGTGTCCTTCTGTAGGGCGCATTGTCCCCATTTGCCTTGTTTAGATGATGGAAGCTGTAGATTTTGGTCCTTGCCCTGTCCTGAAACACTGGAGTATCTTAGGTGAGGGAAAGACACCCCCACTCCTTTCTTTTTAGTAATTCCTCAGGCAAGTAATTTTGATTCGTTTAATTAAAAAAATCTGTGTCATGCTGGGCTTTCTAACAGGAGAATGACTTTTAAGGAATAAAAAGAAAGAAGGTTGGGGTTGGCCTTGTGGTCATGCATACCGGCTGCTCTTTTTTTTTTTTTAAGGTTTTTTTTTTTTTACTTTTATTGAATGTCTATGATTTACATGTGATACATCAAAATCCCTCTCCTCCTCCGAGTAAAATAAAACAAACAAACAAAAATCTTGTCACAGAAGCTGTAGTATATCACGCAGTATAGCCTTTTGTCTACATATGTTTACTTTCAAATGTTCATGGGTCATGGGTCTGGTTGGAGGCCTACACTATTGTTACTGGATCCTCACTGGGACTGCTGTTGGATATCCCATTGTTGCCGTGTGTCAAGGAGATTCCTAATCTTTGAATCTGCAGGTCCAGCCCTTTCATGTGTTCCAGCAGGTCATAATACATGGGATAGATGTTGGGGTGAGGTCCACTCAGAGCCCTGGATCAGGGCCCGCTCCCTTGTCCTCAGGGCAGGGCCCACTCTCCTGCTCCCACGGGCTGCTTTTATAGAGGGCTGGAGTTCGGTTTCCAACACTCAAATGCTAACTCGTGACAGCCTGTAACTCCGGTTCTGTGAGTTCTTGCAAGCACGTGGTTCACATACATCCATGTAAAATATCTTTAAAAGAGAGAAGGGAGAAGTTTTTGAAAATGCAGAGGGTTTGGAAATCCCCATCACAGAGGGAAGCAGGAGCCTGTGGGACCCCAGGGTATGGCCGGGCACCAAGTTGAAGTAACAATGAGCCGTGGGACAAGCAGGACACAGTGAGTGGCCTCTATGCCTGCTGTCCCTTGTTCAGCTAGAAGAGAATGTTTCAGACTGTCACCTCCACTGTGACCATATCCAGACAAGGATCTAAGAACCGTGTCTTTCCTCCTTTCATAAAGTAACCCATGGATTTTGTTTGTGGAAACAATGTCATAGAGTTCAGACCAGTCTCATTATGTGTTAAGATAGCAACGGCCCAGACACTGAAGAGATGGCTGAATTGGAGGTTAAAGCTCTTGTGTGCAAGTGTGAGGACCTGGGTTTGGATCCCCAGGACCCAAGTTAAACACCCAATGAAATGGTGACTTGCCTGTGTGTCTATTCATGGAAGGTGAAGATAAGGGATCCCTAAAAGCAAGCTGGCTGGGGAGAGTGCTGTATTGATGAGTTCTGGGTTTGATTGAGAGACCTTGCCTCATCAAGGTGATTGAGAATGATTCCCAAATAATCCTTGGGCATTCACATGCATAAGATCACACTTGTGCATGCACACACACAGACACACTACCAGGTCACCAGGCGACTTGCACCGGTGTGCGCAGTTGTACATCTATGTCTGCTGGGATAGGATGGGTTCTACGACCCTCTACCAGGTGCCAGAATTCACAGATGCTCAGGTCTTTTCATAAGGCTGTGGTGATTGCACCCAGGGGCAAGCATCCTTCTGGGCATCAGTCACCTCTAGATGCCTCACAGTTCCAAGATAATCTGTGTGCCATGTTAGTGGATGTAAGGAATAGGGAAAATGACAAGGGAGGCAAAGACCTCACCTGCACAGCGCCTCCTTGTTTACTGAATGTGTGTGGAACCCATGTGTTCAGAGGCTCACATGGGTCTGAACTGCAGGCACTGAGGGACCAGGAGCTCTTGAGGATGCTGAGTCATCTACATAGACAGGATTTATTGTGTGTTACCTTTCTGGACTCTGGGAGTATCGCCTTGGTTTGGGGTGTTGGGCAGTTAGAGCAGGCTGGTACTGGGGCATGTGCTCAGGTCCACACATGGTGCAGGAAGGAGGCAGAGGTGTTCAGAAGAGTGCTGCCAGGGTTCTGTTTATGGACACTCTTCATCTCCAGCAACCAGGGGGACACCAGGGGAACCCCAGCTAACCTTCATGTGGGGGCCAAGAGCTGAGAAGTTATTTCTGTTTCCCTCCGGGGTGGGGGTGCGGGGCTGGTGCCATTTTAGTTTCTGCTCTGATGGCTTGTAAAAGAGTGACAAACCGCTTCTGGAGCCTGCCCCCCTAGAGCTTTGGACTTAAAAGCCTCTGGTTATATAGTAACAGGAATGCTTGAAAGGGAGCAACATGCTCCAAGAAGGTTCTATAACTGGTGTCTACTTCACCTTTGTGCTCAGGATGTGGGTGCACATGTGTGTGCCCAGCCCTCATTCTCACCATGTTTAGAGGCATTGCATGCTGGGTACTGACTGCAGAAGACGGCAGTGGGGAAGGCCTTGAGAGGAGGTGCGTGCTCACTGAACACACTCTGGAGCAGGGTTGGTGCTACCAGGTTGAGTGTGACCCTTGCTGAGTGGGCTCCTTGGGTACTTGCACACTTGTGAGGGCCACTGTGCACGCATTCATGTGATCTTTGAGTGTTAGTGTGTCTGAACATGTCCACATATCTAGCAGACGCTATAGGTGTTGCCAGGGCAACACAGGACTTCCTGCAGCCGCAGCCCATTTCCCTGACCCAGGTTTGTTTGTTTGTTTGTTTTAACGGTCTCTCACTGGCCTGGAACTTGTGAGTTTATCAGTGAGATGCTGCCTCTCCGGTGCTGGGATTAAAAGCATACATCACCATTCCAGCTTGTTTACATGGCTTCTGGGGCTTGGACTTAGGGCTTCATGCTTGCAAGGCGAGCACTTTACCCCTGAGCCATCCATCTCCTCAGCCCCTGAGGCAGGAGATGGTTTTGAACTTCCTGTTCTTTTTAGATGACTGGCCCATTGGTACATGCCCTGACACTATGACACAGGCTGGGGATACATACTGACACAGCCATAAAGGGCACTGCTAAAAGTCAGGCTCACGACTGAGAAAAGCCTTCACTCGGCCGAGATTCTCAGGTCTTGGGTTCTTGCTGTCATGGCCTGGTTAGCACCTCATTGCTGTTTCTCCTGCTCACCCACTTCCTCTGCCTCCTCAGAAACGCAAGGCCTCTCCCAACTCTCCTTCCATTCCATCCCCCAAACCATCCCCTGTGCCTCCTGAAACTCAGTATCATGTCTCTTGCTTTCTTCTAGTCTCAGGCTTTGAAATAAGTAACTTTGAGTTGGTGTGAGGTCCTGGCTGTGTGTGGATCTGTAAGTCATAGACCTCTGACACCAGTGCTGACTGTCCTCTGTGGACGTACAAACAGCTCCAGGACAGTAGAAAGGTAACTGATGCCCTCCCATGGGAAGAGCCAGTCAGTGTCCATTGGAAATCCATCCCAACATGCCTTTGCTTCCTTTGGCTTTTAGTCATTGAGAAGAAATCCACATGACATAATGGGAGGATGCACAGAGACCTTCTGGCACCGCGTTCTGCAGCTTAGGAATTATCGAAGCCCCCAGAACGTTTCTTCCTAACCAGACAGTGTAATGAGCTGCTAGAAAGAGTTACTGCTCTTCATCACAGCCTTCTGGAATCGGTCCAGTAATTCACCTGTCATCCAGGAAATTCTTTGGCTCCAACACCCTAGTGTCTTATGATACTTACAATGTTTAGGACACCTCAGTTTCCACCAACATGCTACCCTTCCAGGGGTGGATAAAACCTATTAAAGGTCTATTCTGGCAGTCTTGGTACGGCGACATGCTGTCCTCAGGCTGTCCTCAAGGGTGCTGGATCATTGTTGCTTCTGCTTAGTTGTATGATTACATAGCTATGGGGAGTGGGGGGCTCCATCTGTTTTAATTTTTACAAGTTCAGATAAAAACCAAGGCTCTGAATATTCAACTCGGTGGCAGATGGCTTGCTGAGTGTGCTCAAGGGGTGGGGTGGCATCTCCCTCACTGCCAGAAAAGTAAACAAGTATAAAAGCCAAATGGGGGCTTAGTAAGAACACTTGGTTAGGGACGTAAAGGTCACTTCACGCTTTGGCCATGAGGACTCAGGGTTAGGTCAGTGGGAGCGTGGGGGTCCTGAAGGGTGTAGACTCTGTAGGGAAGTGCTAGGTGTGGTTTGGGGGTGGACATGGGGCCCGTGGAGTCTAAGAAGGGAGGGAAGCCTAAGGTTTAGTCTTCAGGGTCTGTTGTGATTGACAGCTCATCTGGGGGCACCAAGCCAGACCTGGAGGCCTCTGTGCTTGGCCTTGTTTGGGTAGACAGGGTGTTGGCAAGGGGCTTCTTTGCAGTGACCTTTCTGGAACTCTCCATAGGGTTCCACCTGCCATTGTTCTCCAGGAGCTCAGTGTGGGCACCATTGCCACTGCGGTGCTTTTGTTTTGTTTTTGTTTTTCTGAGACAGGGTCTCTCTGTGTAGCCTTGGCTGTCCTAGACTCACTTTGTAGACCAGGCTGGCCTCGAACTCACAGCGATCTACCTGCCTCTACTTAGAGAGTGTTGGGATTAAAGCTGTGCAGCACCATGCCCAGCTTCCACTGCAGTTCTTAAGAGTGGGGTACAGCGCTGGCCTGGCCTATCCATTCACCCAGATGGGCTTGACACCCATTGCCAGGCTTTCCTGCTGGCGGACCCCATCCCTGCTTCAAGGGGTATCCACTGAGCTGGCCGGTAGCCAAGAGAGTCCTGCCATAGGGAGATTACTTCAAGCCACAAAAGGTTTGGGATGGAGCACCCATGGGTACCAGGGCCTCTTGGTCGTGTTCTTGAGTTTCTAACAGTAAGCCTCTCCTGGAATTACCTTCTTTTGTAAGGAATACAAAGTGCCCTTCATCAGAGTCACTGAACTTTGACTTGCTGCTGTTCCCTGGAATAGCAGCTCTGGGAGTGGCCCCACAGGCCTCCAGCAGCATAGGCCTGGAGTCCATTAGGGATGTACTTTCCTGGGTTTCTCTCAGCTCTGCAAGACCAGGGTTCCCGTTGAGGCCCACAGATCTGCTTTTCATTCACCCGTGGCAGTATTGCTATGTGAAAACCGCTGGCTGAGGCTCCTGGGTAGTGGCAGTGGCTTAGAATGCATACCTCTGGGTTAGGGCTTCTGGGAGAAGGAGAAAGGCCTCTTACAATGTATATAGCCCATGCGTTTGGAGAATAGGTGTGTGTGTGTGTGTGTGTGTGTGTGTGTGTGTGTGTGTGTGTGTGTATATATATGTGCTTGAGTGCATGTGTGTATGTTAGTGTTGTGTGCAAATGTATGCATGCATATGTACAGGTTGAAAGTTCTCTTTTAGAGGCCTTGTGCCATGTGTCTGCTGGAGTATGCAAGGTAAAAATGTCACTAGCAGAGAGATGACCAAGCTGTCTTCTGACTCTCAGATCTAACTCACCGTGTGAGAACCTGTGGCTGCTTACATGACTGTGTCCTGACACTTGTTCACACGCTCCAGTGAGGCATGCTTGAAGCTGCAGTGACAGCCACACTCTGGCCATTCTCCGGTCCTGTTCTGTCTTGGGCAGTTCCACTTCCACACAGGGTGGCAGCCTTCTTCCTTACAGCTGCCTAGGATGCCGACATTTGGACAAACTGTAGCCCACTCTCTGGATACCTGCTGATGGTCCTTGAGGCTGTTTCTGTGCCTTTGTGATGCAGAGAATATCTTTGACACATCTTTGTATGTGAGTGTGAACCGGTCTTGGCCCTTTTTCTGTTGCATTAACTGGGTAATTTATAACAAAGGGTGCTTTATCTGGCTTACAGTTTGAAGTTAGGATATCCAGGGGAAGGCTGCTGGCATCCACTGAGCACCTTTTGGTGTGGGGTATCATGGCCAGGGCATCGCACGGTGAGACAGGCCAAGCATGTCGGTGTGGGTCTTTTCCTCTTCTTTAAAGCTACTGATGTCACCATGGAGGCCACATCCTCATGACCTCATCTAATTACCTTGCAAAAGCCCCACCTCCAGATACCAGCAACACGGGAGTATAGAGATGGGTTTTACCCTCTTAATACTGGCACAGTGGGACTGCCAAATTTCAACACATGCATCTGGGAGGCGCTCTTCCAACAGTAGCAGGATATGTGGCAAGAAATTCCCAATGTCAGGCCAGGCAACTGTTGCTCCTTCTGCCTACTTACTGTGTTGAGAGTTCCCTGGGCCATCCTCATCACTAGCCAGGGCGATGGGTCACTTCAGATCCCTGCCCACCTGAAAGAGGCAATGGTACCTTGTTTGCTCTCTGTGTAGTTAATGACACTGAACCTCCAATGTCTCTGATTTGCCCTCTGCAGTTTTATGCTCTGGTCAGAGACTTTGGGATTCCCAGAAGCCCCTAGGAAAGGTGGCCTTGGCATTTCTGCCTGCTGTTTCTATGCCTCTTTTTCATGTGTTGCATAGTAAAACCCTTTTTACTTTGAGTATTTAAAACACACACACACACACACACACACACACACACACACACACACCACGGACACACACAAATTCTGGTACTCTTGGCTTCTTCCTTCCCTGTCTTCTACTGAAAATGGTTGACTGTGTACTAACACCATACTGTGTGGTTCCAGTTCAGGGGCCTAATTAGAAGTGTTGCGCTAAAATGTTATTCTTTTAAAAAGCTTTTAAAATGCTTGTTTGTTTGTGTATGTGTGCACTGTGGCATGAATGTGGATGTCAGCGGACAGCTTGCGACAGTCAGTTTTCTCTTCCTGTTTGTGGGTGCCAGGAGTCAAACTCAGATTGTCAGAGGCAAGCTCCTTTACCTGCCAAGCCATCTCACTGGCCCCAAAATGCCATTTTTTTTTTTTTTTAAATGAGGACTGGATTATTTTTCACAGTCTATGATCTCCTGCACCCTCACCCCCATCCCACCACCAAGTCTCTTAGTTTGTGCTGGGAACACTGCTGCTCTGGTTAGCCCAGAGAGAATAAGTCAGGGAGGGGCAGCCACTGCCGACACCCTTCCGTTTCCTGGTGGGGGTTGTCTGTCATGTTCACCTGGCAGATGTGCTGCACTTCATGACAGACTGCTCTCTTGGGCAGTGATCTTGCAGAGTCTCGTGAGTGTGTGTGTGTGTGTGTGTGTGTGTGTGTGTGTGTGTGCCTGTATCTCTCTGTGTCTGACTCCCTTTGGTTCTGCTAATTCCCCCTTTCCCATTCTTGTTGCAGACTCTGTTAAGACCACTGGAACACAGCCCATTTCTGAATGCTGAAATGTATGAATCCTGGTCCCTAGGTGAGTAACAAAATCCACCTGCCAGGGAAGATTTCCTTGGGAGGCGACCTCATGAGTCAGCAGTGGGTTCTGTTGTATACCTGGCCCTCTGGGGTGATTAGGGAACCGAGAAGTCTGTTCATGCGAACTGAGGAGGCATTCCTGCCAAAGAGGTCACTGTCTGTATGAGGGATGTGCTTTTAGTGGCATTGAAAAGGCCCCATGTGAATGGAGGGAGAAAGGCTGCCAGCAAGGGGCTTCTGGGTAAAGGCCATTTGCATGGTAAATTCCTCACTTTTCCTGTTGTGACACAACAACACAAAAGCAACTTAGTGAAGGAAAGGTTCATTTTGTCCCAGCTTAAGGACAAGGCCAGCCATGGCAGGCGTGGCAGCCGGACCTTGAGGTGGCTGATTGAGTTCCATCTGGAAGCTGAGGGAAGCTGCTGGTGCTCAGCTTGCCACTGCCTTTTTATTCAGGCTGGAACCCCAGCCCCTGGGATAGAACAACCACACATTGAGGGCAGGCCTTCCTGCCTCAGTTGAGCCTCTCTGGAAACACTGTCACGGACACACCTACTGCTTCCGTATGACTCTAAATACAGTCAGCTGACAGTGGAGATTTATCGTGAAAGCATTTGGGTCAGCACAGACTTCTGACTTCTGGGCAAGACAGGAGGGAGCTGGGGTTGCATCATGGCATGGGATACCCTTACTGGTGCACTGGGCCTTTAAAGGTAGCCTGTCTCCCTCCCTAGGGAGCTCAAGACCATTGGCCCTGCTTCTCTCCTGTCCTCCCAGCCACTGCTTGACCCTGGGGTAGGGGTGTCTGTGGAGGTGGCAGTTCAGGAGCTGGGACATCCCAGCTTTGTTTCTAACCTCCTCCATCTCCCATCCTCCCAACCACTGCTGCTTGGCCTTACTGGGCCAAGCCCATCCCAGGCCTCCAAGTGCCTGCCACTTCCTGATCAAGTCATGGACACAGAGCTGAGGGGAGCAGCCACTCAGACCCTGTACCTTCCACGGATAAGCCCAGAGGCTCTGACTGCATGAAGGTCTGTAAGAACACACCTGCATTAGGTGGACGTTCTAAACATGACTTTTGTCATCATAACCTTCGTAACACACGTGTCTGAGTCTTGTTTAGAAGCCCAGTTGGGCTGGCCAGCTGTGAAGACAGCATACCAGTTGGTGGCTCAGAGAGTTTCCAAGCCTCGGCTTTCACATCATGGACACAGTAGTCCCCTTCTCTGCTCTTTCGCTGTGTGTGTCTTTTGTCCCTTGGGATCAACAAATGGAGAGAATGAAGCACAGCAAAGCGTTTTGAGAGCAATCCTATTACTAGCTGTTGCTATCTCAGAACTCTACCCCAGGTTTCTGTGTGCTTGAAAAAGCACGGTGCACTCTCCACACTGTCAGCTACCCCGTGGAAGTCTTGGAGGGAGCAGCACCCCTCCCAGGCTAAGGGGGACTGCTGTAGTTTGCATATAAAAGGCTGCCTAGAAAGGAAATACTTAGGAATATTAAGCTGTGTATTGTAGAATTTGCATCGAGGTGGAAACTAAAATAAAATTTCTGGGTCTCTCCCAGTGTGAAGTGGCCCGAAAGAGTAGCTTTGCCTTTGGTGGGTCCTCAGAGTGGGGACAAAGCAGGCATTGTCCTTACTGTTGCCCCTGGGGGCCCGTCTCTATGACGCCATGGTGGAAATCTAGCCAAGAATCCAAGAGTGGCCTCTGGGAGAAGCTGGTGCATCCAGGCAGGAAGCACGGTTTGGGGGTGCTTGGGTGTCCCCTGGATATGTTGGGAATCCTGAGCGTATGACAGGCAAATGTCAGGATTAGGAACAGGCCTTGTTTGGCGGCAAGTTACAAAGCTGCACCTCACCTGCAGTTCTGTTCGAGCCTTACTCTTTCTTGCCTTTGGATGTGTTGAGGGAACACACAGCGTATGGCGAGTAAAGGGCTTTGAGTCCTGTTGTACCTTTGAAGCTCCCTGAACTGTCACATTCTGCCTTTTCTGTGCTCTGGCTGACTTGCCACAGTTCTGTAGTCTTTCTTGTGTTTTGTTTGTTTGTCTGTTTTATTTTTTGAGAGACAGTCTCACTATGTGGCTCTGGCTGTCCTGGAACTCACTATGTAGACCAGGCTGACCTTAAATACATAGAGATCTGCCTGCCTCTGCCTCTCAAGTGCTGGGATTAAGGGCGTGCATCACTATTCCCAGCTTCATTTGACTTTTTTTTTTTTTTTTAATGTGGGTTTTTTTAAATTATGTGTATGTGTCCGTGTTTGTATGTATGTATCCCACATGTGTGTAACGGCTCAAGGATGTCAGAAAAGGGCATTGGAGCCCCTGGACCTGGATTTACAGGTGGTTGTGAGCAGCATCTGTGGGTGTTGGGACCTGGATTCCAGTTCTCTGCAAGACCAGGAAGTATTCATAACCTCTGAGCCACCCACAATCTCTCTAGCACCAGCCATGCAGTGGGTCTTACCAAGTCCATTGTGTGCACGTTGTGGCACTGCTCAAGTGTGCCCAGCCCTGGAGTGGGCTCAGCTGAGTGTTTCTGAACCTTAAGGGTGCCCACCCCTGAGCATGCCTAGTGCTTAAATGTGCTCATCTGCCTTGGGACTAACAACTTATATATAGGAAGGGTGCCTTATTTTTAGTAAGTGTCTAAAATATAAGCTTTGAGCAGGGCCACTGTAGATTTAATTAAATGACACTAAAATGAGAGATAATTACTTCCATGTGTTTCATGAGTGGGTCTCTCTGGTCCTGTGGATGCAGTCCTGGGAAGCTATGACCTGTAATAATGTCCAGGCCATTTCCCCTTGGGTGTCCAGGCTCTAGTAGGTGCAGAGATCCATTAGTATACAGAACTCTTGCCTGTGTAGGTAGCATCAGGGGACACTAGGCCCACAGCGTAGATCACCAGCAGCAGGCATTGCATGAGAAATGTGCGTGATGGCAGGTCCTCCAGTGCCTCTGATGTGATAGGAGAATATGGAGGTTTAGCACTATCCAGCCACATCGAGCACAGAGGGGCCAGTCCTGACCTGGGACTCAGTCATTCGCCACAGCAAAGTGTCAATGTATAGTGACAGGAAGAAGCATCCACACCCTCAGCACACTTGGCGGCCAACATTTTCTCTCAGCAGCCACGTGTGGGCCATGTCGCTCTCCTGCGCTTTAGACCCACACCACCACCCAGTCCCAGAAGCTAGTACTAGGCCTGGCCCAGGTACTGGAGAGTGGCTGTTCAAAGCCAAAGCCTGCTTTAATGGCAATATGCAGTGCCCCTTTCTGAAGTGTGTTAGGTACATGTTGTATGGTTCTATTGTGCGTGCTTGTATATTGGATTAAATGAGATAAATTACTATAAAGTATTCGCTCTAACTAGCATGGCCATCCATTAAGTTGGCAATGGCGTGTGCCGTCTGCTGTGTGTGCTGAGCAATGTGGATCTAGAGTGCTGTGGGTGCCTTGGGTCTGAGTTTGCTTCCATCGCTGGGGCTGGGCCAGTGGTAAGTGCTATAGTGCCTGGGTTTCTAAGGTGCTCGGGAGGGTCGCCAAACCGACCATGTTTCTCTTGAGGCACCAGCCTGCCTTGACTGTGGTGAGCCCTCACCCTCAATACTCAGGATTGTGAAGGCTTCCTTTGCCTTTGTCTTCTGTTGGGGTAAGAAAAGTACTTGTTTGTACCCGACTTTCCACATCATGGTCCTCTCCTGGATGCAGTGGTGGCTTGTTCAGCCTGCACATGTTTGTGTGAGCCCCATGTCATACCTTTGTGGGAGGAGAGCCACCTCATAAATACCTGTCCCCCCGCCCCCCACTCTCAATACCATGTACTGCTTTGGTAGCCTGAGTTGAAGGGCTGATGCTTGTGCAGCTGTGGAGACCCAGCACAGCCTTAGGAAAAGACCCTGGGTACTCCCACATCTGGCCAGGCTATTAATATCCCACAAAGGGCTCCTTTTTCCCTGTGGAGAGCCTGCATGTGGCGATGCTGTCATGCACATGAGCGGAGCCCACGAAATGAGCCTTGCAGTGAGTGGCTTTCTGGGTACACCATCGACTTCGCATCTACAAGCCCGGGCCTTGTAGTTTTCTGCCTGCCCTTTTGCAGTATGTAGGTGCCAGCTCCCAGAGGGCAGGTGAAACCGTGGGCCCCTCGTTGGCAGAGTGGCTGGCCTTTCTCAGCTGTTTATACTCACACAACTTTGGAAGAGTGCTCTGTAGTTGACTGCACCCAGGCAAATGTTAAACTGCTGGGGAAGACAGACCCCAGATGGGGTCGCTAAGGTCAAGTAGGAGAAGTGGGTACATGGAGAGCTCTGACATCATGTTAAAAAAGAGGGGCCCTCGGGACATAGGCCATGTGTCTCATCTCTGTGGGCTTCATGTGCAGAGCTGGCCGCACAGGGGTGCCTCTTAGCTGAGCCCTTCTGGTCCTCTGAGCTGGACAGACAGGATGGGAACTGGATAGGGAGCCCACCCCAGATGACCTGCGTCTGCTCTCCTCCTCCTGCCTCATATTTAGAAGTCATGGCCGTTGTGACCCTAGATGACGTGTGCTTGGCTGAACCAGGAGGACTGCTCATTGGTGCAGAACACAGTAGACTGAGAACCTGGGAGCCTGGGTGTGTTAGTCACACAGGTGGGTGATGCAGGCAGCCGTCAGTATGGGAGGCACAGCCCACTCAGAGACCCACGAAGCTGTTGTGGGTTTCTTTGCTCTTATGGCTTTCAGCAGATTGTGTAACTCTCCTAGGGATGTCATGTTCTGACCCTAGCACCTTGTTAATGTGGCCTTGTGTGAATAGCTCCTTTGGGTGTGAGCAGACTAAAGGTCTTTTTGTGGAGAGTTCATTTGGGCTTATCTGGGAGTACCCGAATGCAGTCACAGGTGCGCTCATGGCAGGGTGGGGACGCGTCAAGATGCTGAGAAGTGAAGGCTCCATGAGGATGAGCTGGATCCTTGAGCAGGGGCTATGGGGTGGGGGTATCCCAACATGCCTGGCCCTGTGGTGCCTAATGTCCCATCAGACACATTGCTCTAGGTGTCTGGAGAGCATCCTGATTCCCCCTCCCCCAACTTGTGTGTGTGCGCGCACATGTTTATGTGTGTGAATGTGAGCACATACATGCCAGGACATGGTTATGTCATCCGTGCTTGTGGAGGTCAGAGAGCTCAGATATGAGTCTTTGCCTTCCTACCTTACTTGAAACAGGTCTCATTCATTCATTCGTTCATTCTTTTGTTTCTTTTGTGTGTGCCAGGCTCCTTGATACAGGATCTTCCAGGGCATCTCCCAAATCCACCTCCTGTCTCCCTGGAGGAGAACTGGGGTTGCATAGAGATGCTACTGCACTTGGCTTTATGTGGGTTCTGGGCATTCCAACCCAGGTCCTCAGCACTTTAGCCACTGAGCCATCTCCTCCACCCTAGATGGGGGGGCTCTGATGATGTTTTAATTCAAGGACCAAGTGAGACAGAAGGCCTTCCCTTGGTAGGGAGGAAATACCTACAGATTGCCTGGGATCTGAGGGGTTTCCAGTTGCAGATTATAGATCAAAGCCTTCTTAGTCACAGGGGCCAGGTCAATTCTTCTTTTGAAAGGACCTGGGTGTACCAACAACCCTACAAGCAAGGACCCTTTGTAGCCACTGCACATAGGAAGAGCCTGGGTGTAATTCTTGGGAGTCTATGGAGGGGGTGAGTCTAACAGTGTCCTTGACTTTGGCCCAGTAACACTGATTTCTAGCCTCCAGAGACAGGGGAGAGTTGGCTGCTGTTGTTTTAAGCCTCTGGGCTTTAGTAATTGGTGAGGGCAGCCACAGGAAACAGGAAGTCAGGATAAACAGCACTTCTGTAGATACCCTCAGCTGCATCAGACCTGTCATTCAGAGGCCTTGACCTCAGGCGGGCCACTGCTGGGTCACTGGGTGTGTGGCTCTTGACTTTGGTAGAACTTGCCGGCCTAGTTTCTGAAAGGATCTGCGTTGGTCTTGGTAGTTCCCTCCCTCTGCAGTGCCAGGTGTCTGCTGGAGAGTGATGTTGTGGCCACACTGCCTGTCCCCAAGCCCCGGTGAGTGATCCAGCCTCGGGTCCCGGGACTCTTCAGCTGTGTTCTTTGCTGCCACTTCTGCTGGGTTGTCCGTGCCTCTTGCTCATCAGCAGCAACTGGGTGTTCTGGATACTTCTGCTTGAAAACACTGGTTCCCAATTCTTTTTTTTTTTTTTTTTCATTTATTTATCTCTCTATGTGTGGAGGTTGGAAGTGAGGGGTATGTACTTACCAAGGCACATCTGTGAAGGTCAGAGGACCACTTGAGAGAGCCCACTGTCTCATACACGTGGACTCATTGTGGAGATGGAACGCCCGTCAGGCTTGTCAGCAAGCACCTTTCCCAGATGAGCCATCTTGCTGATTCCCAGTTTGGTCTTTTGCTGGCTGCTTTTTGTAGCTTTCGACTGTCATCAGGTGAAACCTCTGTGTGCTCAGATCCTTTTCTTTGTTCTTAAAGGTTGTGATGTCAGTGCTAAGATAACAGTGGCTATGCAAGAGTTTTATTCTGTGGGTTTGAATTCTACAACAATGGATTAAGGTGCTTGAGGGAGGGCTTGGGAGTGAGTTAGAGCAGATATGTGGTGCCGCAACGAAAAAACTATTAAAAGATTTTTTCTTTAGTGTGTGTGTGTGTGTGGTGTTGTTGTTGTTATGGTGGTGGTGGTGGTGTGTGTGTATGTTGTTGTGGTGGTGGTGTGTGTGTGTGTGTGTGTGTGTGTGTGTGTGTGTGTACATGTGTACCATGTCTCAGGTAGAGGTCAGAGGACAACTTGCTGGACTCAGTTCTCTGCTTCTCCTCCATGTGGAATTGAACTCGGGTTGTCAGGCTTGGTGGCAGACATTTTCATCTACAAAGACATCTCTGGCCCTAAAAGGTGTTTTAGAGGGAGGAAGGAATCCATTCCCGGGTCCTCGCAGTGTGCTGGCACTAGGCAACAACCATTCATGATTTTTGTTGCTGGTTTCTTTTTTTTTTTTTTTTTGCCTATGAGTGGAACTTCAGCGCAGTGGTCTTAGGTTCCTCGTAAGAGGACATTGCCTGCTCCCCAGTGGCCTGGTAGGCCTTTTCACACCCCGAGTCACTTTGGTGACATGTCTATGGAGTCTGCTGACAGCAGTGGCGGAGTCCCCTCTCTGTGCTCTGCCCAGCGATGGGGAAGATCCCTCTAATGTGTGTGGGGTGACATGTGCTTCCTCTGTAGAGGACAGTCAGGATGCACAGTAGCTGTGCTGAAGGGGCTGTGCAGGGAGGACCAGGGAGAAAGGGTAAGTGCACGCGTTCTCTCTCAGTGTTACCAGTAACTTCTAGAAGCCTGTGAAGCTAGAACTGAGGGTGTAGCTCAGCTAAAAGAATGTTTTCCCAATGTGTGTGAAGCCTTGGGTTTGACCTCGAGCTCTGCCTAAAACTGGGCGTGGCTGTACACAGCTGTAATCTCAGGGGGCTCAGTAGCTCAGGGTCATTTTTGGCTACAGGTTGGTCTGAGGCCAGGCTGGGCTCACTTTGATCCTGTTTCAAAAACAAACGTACAAAACCCAACTATGCAATTAGTGAAGTCGGAATGTAAGGCAATGGACACCAACTGGAAAACAGCCACAGTGCGCATGGCCGGAGGAGACAGCATCTGTGTTGGAGACTTACCCTCCTCCAGGGTTTCCTTTAGGCGTCAGTGGTCTGACCCTGCCCAGGAACAGTAAGTGCATATATGAGGGAGTATGTGTGCCAGCACTTGGCAGGTATGTGAGGCTTGTTCTGTGCCCATGTCTACATGTTGGGGTGCGTCACCATGTTCCAGGTTTGTATGCTTGACCTTGAACTGCCAGGCCTGGGTCTTTCCTTCTGGGCATTGTCCCTAAACACTGCCTGCCCCTCTGGTGGCAGTGCTGAGCCTGCCAGGCCCTACCCCTGCTGGGAGCATGATGAGGTCAGGCCTGCATTTGCCTATATGTGACCCAGCCACACCCAAGCTGTGGGTGGAAGTACAGAGTGTTGCAGGTACCTGACCCCACACAGAACTAACAGCCTGGGCCCCCATCTTCAAGGTAGATACAGGATGAGGCTGGCCAAGGTGTCACCACTGGGCTGGGTCTGTCTAACCGTTAGCTGGTCCTGGGCAAGCAGGTCCTTCTCAGTCGGCAGCTGCTGGCCTGGCTGCTTTACAGTGGCAGTGATGTTGCTGGGCCTGGCTCTGCTGTGCAGGAGCAAACGTCATCTTCCTGACACCCAGCATTCTGCTGTGCAGGAACAGCAGCCGTGGCATTGCTTCAAGGTTGGTGAGAAAGGTGGGTGACAGCTAGGCCTAAGGAGCAGGTAGACAAGGTCGGGGTTTGGGGGGACCAGTGGACGGAGCAATAGACCTGGGGGGTGGGGCAGATGGTCTAATTGTCTGAATGTGCTACAAGACCCTGAGGATCTAGTGGTGTCAGTGCATTCTTACATTTTTCTTTCAGCCCCTCCACAGCCTGGAACAGACTTCCATCTCTTTTCAGGGCTTTTCATTTTCTTTCTTTCTTTCTTCCTTCCTTCCTTTCTTTCTTTCTTTCTTTCTTTCTTTCTTTCTTTCTCTTTCTCTCTTTCTTTCTACTCTGCCCTGGGGCAGGAGTGGGGTCATGTACCAGCTATCGCCTAGCAGGTCTCACCAGGAAGTGGTGGGGAGTTTCCCAGGGGCGCCAGTGGGGTGCAGGTGGGCCTTCTAGACTGTGAGTCATGGTCTGGGGAGAAGCAGCTTCCTGGGGGTAGAGGAAGTGACTGGGCAGATGATGTATAGGGCTGCCTGTTTGCTTTTCCTTTTGCATCTGTGTCTCTTGGGTGCGTGTGGGGTCTGTTGGGGGCTGTTTTTTAAAAACTTCCCATGAACAGCAGGTGGGGAGGCTGGCCCAAGCTAGACATATGTTGTATTTCTGTATATGTCTTTCTGCCCCTCTGTCCTGCTGAGCATGTCAACTCTGTGACACTTTGCTGTCTCTTGGTTTCCTCATTCTTTTTGTGCTCTGGTGACATAAGGGACCAGCTCCACACTGTCGTTGCAGAGGTGCTGGCGTTGAGTCAGGCAGGAAGGCCCGGGAGGCTGGGCTTGAGTGCTGCAGCTCCTCCCTTGGCTTTCATGATTGTCCAAGCTACCCCTATTGCGCTACCCACTGGTGTTGACTCAGGCAGTTGGGCAGCAAAGTTTCTTAGGTCTGAGAGGGTAGCCTGACCTCTGGGAAGGGAGGGGCCCAGCTACAGTGCACTGGGTACCATGGTTGGGAAGGAGACACTTACAGCATCCCTCACAGACTTGCTGGGGGGTTGACCCACACACCGTGCTCTGTGTGGGATTCTGGTGTGGTAAGTAAAGAACAGCATCTGGAGAAGCCCTTTATAGGTGGCTGGGGGCGGGGCTGAGAGGGACTATCAGTTTTGTCATAGGCATTTCTGAGCCTCTACTGTGACTGGTCTCCAGAAGGATGGACACGCACCCCTTCCTCCAGTCGCTAGTTCTTGGTCCACAGCGACTGCTCCCTCTTGCCATCTCAGGCTGACATGTAATAGGTCAGAAGTGAAGCAATCAAGCTGGTGTTGGGAAACGAACAAAGAGGCGAGGAGCTGAGCAGCCAGGCTCCAGGCCACCCAATCCTAGAAAAAGACAGTGTTGTTCTGCTGGGGCCCTGGGGAGGAGCCGCAGGCAGGGCGATAGGTCGCTGCCTCTTTTCTTCCCTGTTCTCAGGAACATCCTGCCATGTCACTTGGACATGACCTGCCTCAGTTGAGGCCTTTACAGTCATCCATCATGCCCAGAGGCCAGCCCCGTGTGGAGCCATCACCAATGTTGTCTGCTGTGCAGAACTGCAGTTTGCCCACTGGCTGAAGGAGAGCGCTCTCAACTGGGTCCTGCATGTGTGTGGAGGGAGATGGGGCTGTCGATGGGGCTGGATTGGTTTAAAGCATTTCTTTCAGTGTGGTGGCAGGTGGAGTGGTTGGACCACATGCACGAGGCTTACAGGCGCTGACTGGGCGCTGAGGAAGCAGTTTGCCATGGGAGGTGGCTGTTGTTCTTAGAAGGCCAGAAAAGCAGGCTGCTGATCAGGCGAGGCAACTTTTCAGGAGCTTGTGCCCAGCAAATCTCCACACGACTTTGTCACTGTGGGGACAGACTACTAGAATAGAGAAGTCATAGGGTAACTGTGGGCCGGGCTGACCCCTGCTGGCCCACGTATCCACTCAGGATAAACTCCAGGCCTCCAACCAAGCCAGCTCATCTCCAGCTCCCAAGTAGGACCGACTACCCTGTGTCACACCCAGGCACACATCTTCAATACACTCTGAGGCATGCTTCCATGTCCCGCCCCCTGCATGGTTCCCTTACAGACGATTGGTGCACTGCCTGACAGCTGCAGGTGCCCGGGAATGCGTGCAGGTGGGTGTGAGTGGGTTTTACACATGATACTGGACAGCTGGGGTGATTCTGGGAGAACTCCTTGTTTTCAGCTCAGGGGGACATTTCTCCAGAAGGCCTGGCTGCCTTACGAACAGAAGGCCAGCTGAGAAAGCTGAAGTGGAGAAAAACAGATAGAGTGTTGGTGGGAAACACATCAGGTAGCCGGCTGTACTATTTTGAGGTAAGAGCTGATATTTTAATCTGAAGGTAGTAGAGAGCTGTTGATGTTGTTTGTTTTTCTTATTACATTTGTGTGTGTGTGTGTGTGTGTGTGTGTGTGTGTGTGTGTGTGTGTGT
>OU015746.1:81388798-81409875 GCA_907169655.1 Acomys percivali | reverse complement strand
TGTGTGTGTGTGTGTGTGTGTGTGTGTGTGTGTGTGTGTGTGTGTGTGTGCACGCACTTGTTCATATGGAGGCTGGTTTTGGCTGGACCGGCTGGGGTTATATGCATATGTATATATGTATGTATGCATAGATATATCTGCTTCATTCTTTTATGTGGGTGCTGGGGTCCCCGACTTATGCAAAGAGCATTTCTACCAACTAAGTCGCCTCCGAAGTCCCCGATGGTGTCAGTACAAGCTGGATTTTAGAGATAGCTGTGCAGCTGTACTGAGGAGGGGAGGAGAGAAGGGTAAGCCTGGTGCAGAGCCAGGCACAGGGGCGTGCTAGAGGGAGGCTACCACTTGCCCGTCTGGGGCCTTGAGCCCAGAAATTCTGAGGAGTTGATGGTTGACAGCTCCAAGCCCTCCAGTGTCAAAGGCCTGTGTGTGGGCAGACTTGGTTGCATATTTCTGAGTCTGAGGACTAGAGGCCTTTTGCTCCTGAGGCCAGGGGCCAGAGGTGTATGGTTGTAGGTGCTCAGGTGAGGTTGCCGGTGCCTGGCACTGGGCAGGTGGTGTAGTAACCCTCGGCTCTTAGCATCAGCATGTGGCAGCAGCATACTACTGTCACAGTTCCCGTGCCTTGGGCGTTGGACCTGTGGCTCCTACCAGCAGCTAATGTCATAACTCTGAAGCCTAGGGTGTCTCTAAGATGTGGTAGCTCTTGGAGCTCTGTGACTTAAGCCTGCAGTCCTTCATCTCTGGCTCCCTGCAGCTCTCTCTTGGCTGGGTGTGGTGGCCCATGGCTTTATCCCAGCACACACTCAAGAGGCAGAGGCAGGTGCATCTCTGTGAGTCTGAGGCCAGCCTGGTCTACATAGAGTTCCATGTCAATCAGAGCTAAACAGTGAGACTCCCCTGCACAAAACCGAAAAAGCTCTTTTTGTACTTTACTATTTTTGTCTTCTCTGTGGCTGTCCACTCAACTTAGCAGCACGCGCATGTGTGTGTATGTGTGTGTGTGTGTGTGTTGTATGAATGTGTATGTGTTTATGTAGGTGCGTGTGTATGTATGTATGTGTGTATATGTGAATATGCGTATGTATATGTGTTTATGTATGTGTGTGTATGTGTGAGTGTGTGCCTATGTGTGTATGTATATGTGTTTATCTGTGTGTGTATGTATATGAGTGTGTGTGTGTATCTATGTATGTATGTTTATGTATCTGTGTGTGTCTATGTTTATGTGTGTATAGGTGTGTGTATATGTTGAGTGTGTGTGTATGTATGTTATGTATATGTGTGTATGTGTTTATGCATGTGTATGTGTGAGTGTGAATGTGTGTGTGTATACAAGTGGTTGTGCACGTATGCCATGTCATGCAGAGGCCAGAGTGCAGGCTGTGTTGGTCCTTAATTTCCACCTTGTTTGAGACAGGGTCTCCATTGTTTGCTTCTGTGTACGTGACTCTAGCTGGCCAGTGACTTCGAGGGGTTAACCTTTCTCTGCTTCCCACCTCACTGTAGGAGTGCTGGGATCACAGCACACACTACGATGTGCAGTTGTACGTGGGTTCTGAGGATCTGACTGCAAGCTCTCATCTGTTGCACACAGAGCCATCTCCTGGCTCCTTCGACCACTGTCTTGCTGCTGTGGCCGCTGCTGGTAGCATCGCCACTGCCACAGCTGTTGCTGCTCCTTTGTGTCGTATTGGTGCTACCAGCTCCTCCCCTTCTGCTTAGGATAAAAATCTGAAGTAGTCAAAAACCAGGGGAGGAAGAAGACTATTGTTAGGCCTGAAGTTTCGACACCAGAGGACCGCACAAGAAAGAGTCTCCTGACTAACTTGAAAAGGGAGCCAATTAGCTTGGTTCCATGGCCAGGAACAGTGTGTGGCCAATTTTGGCACAACCCTTCATACAAATGAAAGGTTGTATTTGCTCCAGCAACAGGCCTTCTGCTGGGCCCTCTGGGAAGGCGTGCCCTGTTTGATTTAAGCTGGAGATTGCTCAGGCTTGTGTTGCTTTGGAGTGCTACGTTCTCAGGCTGGTCCAGGCTCTGTCTGGAAGGTTACAATTGAAACATGCTGTGTTTTCAGCTGTGGTTGTAGTGGTCCTCTGCAACTGTTGGAGTGTCTTCCGGGTCATGTAGAAATGTTCAGAAAAGCCTGGCTGACGTGAAGGCAACCTAGCTGTTTCTTGGGCCTGTGGTTCCCTGTTCAGGGCCCATCAAATGCCTACTCCTTACAATTTTAGTCAGTAACAGGCAGCATTGGGAGGCTGTTGAGGGAAAGCCCAACACAGAACTCAAAATTCTAGTAGCATTTAACAGTACTCAGTAGTGTATTCAACTATGCATAATGGTGCTTGACTTTTTCTCCCCAGTTCATCAGGGAGAGAAACGGGTCCCCTTACTTGGGAGAGAGATGAGAAACCAGCATAACTGCAGGCTTGTCCTCAGTGGGCGAGGATAGAGGTGCCGCAGCTGAAAGCTCCTGGGGCATGGTGGGCTCAGAGGGAGGATACTGACCTGTGGTGTGGCCTGTTCTGGATGGGCCACACACCAGGCTGGTTTTCAGTGGCTGGGCCTGCCAGCTGGTGGTAACATTTGTGTCTCTGATGAGGGTCACCCAAGGAGCCCCGCACCAATTTAGATGTATTATGTGACACTCTTTTGGGCTGAACAGGATGAGTTAATGCTCACAAATGGCACTGAAATGCAGTGCCCTTGGTCAACGGCTAGCCGGTTTTCATTTGGCGGCAGCTAGTACAATAAATGCCTCCTCTAGCTTTTTCTTTTTCTTTTTAGGTTTTGTTTTGTTCTAAGGAAAACACACATACTTTGGAAAATAGACACTCTTGCTTTTTGCCAGAAACAGATTGATGCGGTGTATTGTAGGGTGGGTTGGCTGCAGAGCCCCCATCGCTAGTGCCTCTTTCTGGGCACTCCGGGATGTGGGTGGTGCTCACAGGTGCCGGGAAGCAAGACCTCTGCTCTGATGGAAAGCCTTCGAGGCTTTTATGTTAAGTCACTCATCTCAGAAGACATTTTGCTCCCTGGACGAACTGTTCTCTGAATGTGACCTGCTGATGCTCCGGTCACCCTTGTGTTCAGGTCTGGCCCAGGGTCTTACAGGGCCATGAGTTCCACTGGAGTGTCGCCTCAGCCCTGCACTCCAGTGTCTGGAGGTGAGAGAAGCTTATCTGTGCTTGCCTTTGAGGCTGCAAGTGATTGATAAAACTACATCCCCTGGGTCAAGAAGGTGGCCCTTGGCTGTGCCTGGTAGGCAGAGGTCTATGTAGCATGGGTGCTGGGCTGGGTAGTCCCCTCTCCTCAGGTCTAAGGCAGCCTTTCTCCTTGTTTAGCTTGCCCCATGTCCCTGAATCAGCCCATATAGGAAAACAATCAGGCCCACATTGTAGAACAGCCCTGCTATTTACAGGGCAGAGAATGGGGACAGGCTTGTCCCACGACCTGCAGAGAAGGCTCACCACAGAGCCTTGTCTCCCTGCTGAAGGATGCCTTGTTGTAGCAAGAGTGGACCCAGCCGCCTGCAGCACGTCCCCCTCACCCCATCCCAGACTGTACCCCCAACTCAGGACAGAGACCCCATAGTCAAGACAAACATCTCCAGCGGGCAGAAGGCCCGTGCGAGGATACAGTGGCTGCCCCAGAGGAGTCCTGAATGCAGATCCTGCTAGCAGCCAGGGACACAGTGGCCAAAGCGGGGCTGGACGCCCAGCTGCAGAAAGGTATGCAGCTTGGTAATGGGGCTTGGTGTTCCCTATTTATTGCCTTTGCAAATGGCGCGGGGCTAAGTGGGGTGTCCTGAGAGCACACTTTCCTTCCAGGAGCCCTGATGACTGGTGCCCAGGAACGGAGGAAAATGGTACTTAGGCGGAGGGTGGAGTGTTGGTCTGAGCATGTGGCTGCCCTATACCTTGAAGGCGGTGGGCATGGCCCGGCCATAGAGCCGGTCCATCACTCGCTGCTTGGTCGGTGTTACCTGGCCTGGGGCTGACCCTGGGTTCTTCTGGTAGGTAGCCAGTAGGCATCTGCACGTGCTGATGCTGGCCCAGGTTACACTCCTCTTTGTTGTTTGAATTCATTTATCTCAGATTTCTGTCTCACATACTCTCCGTGAGGAAGGAGTGGTGGCCTAGAGCTGCTGGCTTGCTGCCTGTGGGTGTGGCCACACAGGGTCTTGCCGTTCCCCACAGCCCAGGGAAGAAAGCCCTCGGTACTTGCTTCAGCAGAGCCATAGATACAGCTGCTGGGTAGGAGAGTGGCACAGCTGGGGTGGCTTCATGCCACTGGGATCTGCAAATCAAAGGGCTTTGATGGCTCGTGTGTGTGTGTGTGTGTGTGTGTGTGTGTGTGTGTGTGTGTATGAAAATCAGAAGACTAGGGTGTATGCTGTCCTAAGGATGGGGACAGGGAGGGGCCAAAAATTACAAGCCAGGACTAAATTGGCAGTGCCTGCCCTGGAACTCCCAGGACAGAAAGCATGGAACCAGAGCTCAGAGGTTGCCTCAGAATGGGGGCTTCCAGTGATATATTTGGTCTGTGTTTTCCTGCAACTTCCCATGTTCCCCAGGGTCCTGAGGCTTTTACTCAGCCCACAGTCATTGCTCACAGCCCTAGACCTGCCCCTTCCCTACGTGACTCCAGTGGCGTTTCTGCCTACCTCATGCTACTGCAGGTGTGCTAGGAGGTGTTCTTCAGTGACCCTGGTGAACACAGCTGGCTCAGGCAGGGGCAGTTATGGACTTCCCCTTATTAAAACACCAATCCATTGCTTTCCAGCAGGAACAGGCTTCACCGGACACAGCAGCAAACAAACATGTATCTGCCGCGGGTATCTTCCCAAAAGCTGACAGCTGCTCTTGAGATAGAACTTCAGCCCCCCCTTACCCCCCAGCTCACTGGGTCAAGGGAGCCCATGGATGTATGGATGGACATTCAGGGCCATATTCCTTAGCCTCAATTTCCCTGAATTCCAAAGGAAATCAGGAGACAGACTTTGGCAAAAGAAAAAGGAATAATTTACAGCTTAGCCTAATTGGAGAGAGAAAGAAGCTATGGCCAACTTATAATTCCTAGAAACCATGAGACAAAAGCCAGATCTGTAGACTGAGCTATATAAGAGAGCTAAGGGGGCTTTCTTACAGTGGGGTTGAGGTCAGCTCACACACGGTGCTTCCACCGAGCAAACCATTGCTTCCGTCTCAGCTGGTAGGGTTGTTGTTTATATATCCTTTTCACAAATTCGGCTGTTAACAGACATTTTTATTTACTTATTTGTCTTTTTAATGAGTTTATAAAGTCACACATTCCCTTATAGCATTGTTATGCACCCTTAGTTTTGGCTGATTCTCCTCCTACCTTAGTCTTTCTGCCCCTACTCTCTATGTACCCTGCTCCCCCGCCTTCTCCTTTCTGCTTCCAAATCGGTTGTGTTCCATTCCCCTCCCCTCCTTCCCCTTTGAAGCCTACTTTCCTGGCCTCCCCTAACACGTACGCCCAGTTAAATACATACAGTTAACAATTAGAAGCTAGAATCTGCATGTGAGAGAAATACAGAGAGGTTTTGTTGTTTTAAGTTTGGTGCAGGAAAAAAAAAGGGGGGGGGTTGGTGTTCTGTCTCGATCTCCATTTATGAAAGAGAAAAGAGTCTCTTATGAGTTTTATGTGATGGCAAGTGGAAAATTCCTACCTGTTCTGGGCCCTGCAGAGGGAGCCTTCCTTTGATGGATGTTGAATACAGGTTGGTCAGCCTCAAGCTGGCTCCAGCTGGACTGTCTGACATACCAATTTTGCAAATGAAAAAAGGGGTCATCTAACGGGTGGTGCACAAGGGTCTCCTCTGTCACCAGGGCCCCAAGCCCTCTTCTCGGCTTTGGATTTTAATGACAGGTGTACT
Organism: Acomys percivali; assembly: GCA_907169655.1. Taxonomy (NCBI): domain Eukaryota; kingdom Metazoa; phylum Chordata; class Mammalia; order Rodentia; family Muridae; genus Acomys; species Acomys percivali. Next base: position 81,403,972 of record OU015746.1, on the reverse strand, counting down.
ATTTTGGGGATCTGCAGGGGCCTGAATGAATGTCCTTCAAGACATTTACATCAGAGCCTGTGACTGTTAGGTGACCTGGCGAGGGGCGCCTAGCAGAAGGTATCATCATCTGTGTGGGGCTGAGGTGGGGACGCTGTCTCTGACAATTCAGGCGACAGGATGTAATCATCAGTGAACTGCTTGGGGTGGGGCATCCATTGCTGCTGGAGGGGCCCGGGATGGGACGGCCTTCTACTTTCCAGGCCCTGTTCCCTGGGACCTGTGAGGTGAACCGGTAAGAGGGAGCCCAAGGGGAGGCAGGCGGGCCGACTTTAATATCTTCATGTGTATTGGAGCCTGACAGAAGAGAAGTCAGACTCCACAGAGGCAGGCGCAGGCTTCCAATCCATTTAAATGAACGGTGATAAGTCACAGAGAAGGGATTAGACCAAAGAGGGCGGGGTGGTGGGAGTGAGTTGTGTAACAGCCGCCTAGAAATGTGGGAGAGGAGGGTTGGTTTCTACCAGCCTCACCTCCATTCTTCCTGGTGTGGGATAGACAGTACCTGAACAAATGAAAGTTGATGTCGTGTCTCTTGGCCCAACTTTTATTACTGGAACAGTTGGAGTCAGAGTCTGGGGCTCGGCAGTCCCAACAAGCCAGGCAGAGCCACCTGCCCTCAATAAGCCAATTAAAAAAAAAAAGTAACAATGGGCAGAAGCATAAAAAAGGAGATTTATTCAGTGTGATCACATTGGGAGGAAGAACAAAGAGGTCAAGTGGTACACGTCACACACACACACACACACACACACACTGGGACTATGTTCAGGGCCCTGGGAGGCTCGAGCAGCTAAGCTGTCCTGGTCAGATGTGGTCCCACCCATCAATGACCCAGCTTGTTCTTCTCTCTGGGGAGATTCCAGTTTCTGGGGGTCCATTGTTTCAATAGTCTGATAGCCAAAGGGGGCACTGGGGTCTCTTTAGAATATCTTCACTGGGCAGAGTCCTCACCTGCCTTCAGATCTCAGCGGTCCTGGTGACAGCCCTGGTTGGCCTGGGACACTAGGATCCCACTTGCCGGCTGTGGCAATGGAGGAAGGTCCCTGGTGCAGGTAGCCTGTGGAGCTGGGAGAAGCACAGTGGTACATCCAGGCACCTGGGTGGCCCGGAGAGTTCAGCCAGCCCTCTGCAGCCGTTCTGTAACGTATCTGTGTTGTTTCAAAAACAGTGAATTCGGAGTCCATTTCAACAGCAGTTCCAAGGAGACATCGGTGCTCCCCTAAAATGATGTGGTCCTCAGGAGGATTATCTGTATCATTGAGAGACAGATGAGGTCAGTGATGGTGCTGCTGAGCAGGGATGCAGGAGCTCTGTCCCTGCCAGTGTTAGTTTGCAAAGAGCATGAGCATGCCCACCTGCTGCCACTGCCATTGGCCCAGCAGGAGCTTGCAGTGGCACCATGGACCACAGGTGCTGCAGGCCTTAGATGGAGATGACATAGAGGGGCTGGACAGATGCCAGCCCATGGAGGGTAGGTGAGATTCAAGGACCAGGGAAAGTGGCTTATGTGTCCTTACTCCCAGGAAGGGTCAGCAAGTTGGGGAGAATAGTGGGCATTACCAGGCATGTATCCCCAAAGTGAAGTTCCTTTGAGGGATGAGCACAAGAAGATGTGCCAGCTCTGTCAGGTGTGTCAGGAGTCTCAGCTGCTCAGGGAGCTAAGGCAGGAGAATCATTTGAGCCCAGTGGTTCAGGGCCGTCTTGGCAACAGAGCAAGACTACCCCACCTCCCCAGTCTCAAATACGACAAAACGAACCAAAAAGATTGGCCATATTGATCAGCTACAGAATAGGCCCTTCTTTGTTGGGCAGTGCCTCAGCCCCAGGGACCTGTCTGGGGTGTGTTCTTTGTGTGAGTCTACTATGAATTTAGACCTAGGCAAGCAGCCACAAGCTCTGGGCTGGCACAGTGGAGGGGTCAATGTGAACAGCTTCAAAGCAAACATTTTCCTGGTCCTTCCGTTGGGTGTGTCCAGGAAGTGGAACCAGCCAGCAAGGTTAGCTTTTGTAGAGGCTTAGTGGGCTGGCTGCTCTCTCTTCTGTGTTCTCTGGGTGTCAGCAGTTTCAGGCCCAGAGTCCTTAAGGTGCCATGGACACAGGGCACCGGCCGGAATGTGACTCCCTGGTCCCAAGTGTCATCGCTGCACATGCTGATTTGGCAAGCATGGATTCTGTGGACGGGTCCCAAGTCCAAAGTGATGCCACTGCTGCCATTGCTGGCCACCTTGCAGCCAGGCGCCTGCCTCTGTGGCCTCCTAGCCTTTGCCGGCCACCTCTGCGTCAGTTCTCTGCCCGCAGGCTGGCTCCAGTGCTTGAAGAAGGCTTCTGTCTGAGTCACTGTTCTGTTGCTGTGAAGAGACACCATGACCAAGACAAATTATAAAAGAGCATTTAATTGGGGCGTCACAGTTACAGGGAATTAGAGTCCATGACTGCTATGGCGGAGAGCAAGGCAGCCGGGAAGCACGCATGGCCTTGGAACAGTAGCTGAGAGCTTCCATCTCTTAACCAAAGGTTGGAGTCAGAGTAAGACACAACGTCCTCCAACAAGCCCATACTTTATAGTCCTTCCCAAAACAGTTCCACTAACGAGGGACCAGACCAAGCATTCAAATCTGTGAGCCTGTGGGAGCCATTCTCATTCAAGCCAACACACCCTGGAGGCCACTCGGGGCTTGGCACATCTTCTCAGCTTACATGCTTGCAGGAGTCTGAGCATCTTGGGTCATGTGGAAGTGTTTCAGGTCCACTTGTGTTCTGGCCTCCTGACCAGCGAGTCCTTTCCTTTGTGGATGGTCTCAGATAAGGTGTGGTGTCTTCTTTCTTTTTCTTTTTGTGAGGCAGGGACTCTGTGTAACCCAGGGAGCCCTTTAGCTCTTGCTGCACTTGTCTTCACCTCCTGAGCATTGGCATTTGCAGGTGAATGACGCCATGTCTGGTTTATAGGGTACTGGGATTGAATTCAGGACTTCATGCACACTAAGTACATAGCTACCTCTCCAAGCCCCCGTTTTTCTTTTGGTTGAGATAGGGTCTTGCTGTGTTGCCTAGACTGGCCCTTGACCTGACGGGCTGGAGCCATCGGCCCCTGAACAGCCAGGACTGCAGGTGCGTGATGAATCTGAAAGTGAGTGACTGACTTAAGTCAGTGAGGTAGTCACAAGTGAAGGTAGATGACCCGGCGGTCAGCAGTTTCTGTCACTGTGGGAGAGATGCTTGTGGATTTCAGTCTTGGCCACCTTGAGGGTTCACTCCCTGGGGTTGGGGTGCAGATCGTCAGGGCCTCTGCATCAGCACCAAGAGGGCAGCTCTGCTCCCCAGGTGTACACAGTGGCTGCGCAGAGCCACTCTGCCTGGCTCTAGCTCCCACAGGCTGGCTGCACACCACCCTGACTCTTATCTGTGGGTCTTTTCCTTTTCCTTTTTAGAGATTGTAAATATCTGGGTGAGCAGGTGCTGCTGGGAGATGTAAGGACCTGGATTTCCTTGAACCCCAAAGACAACCTCTTCCTATGGGGTGGAGAGCTCCCCAGTCATTGTAGACAGAAAAAAAAAATGTCTTCCTAAGGAAAGGTGACTTTTTAAAAAAATAAATCTTTAAGATTTATTTATTTATTATATAATGTTTTGCGTGCATGTACACCTGCAGGCCAGAAGAGGGTATCAGATCACATTATAAATGGTTGTGAGCCACCATGTGATTGCTGGGAATTGAACTCAGGATCTTTGGAAGAACAGGCAGTGCTCTTAACTGCTGAGCCATCTCTCTACCCCTGCGTTTTTGTTTTTGTTTTTGTTTTAAAGCTTCTTTAAAATGTGTGTTTGTGTGTCTGGAATCTGTTGATTCCCCTGTAGCTAGAGTTACAGGCAATTGATGCGCCCAGTGCCGGTGCTTGGAACTGGGCCCTTTGCAAGAGCAGCAGGTGCTTTTAACCACTGAGCCATTTTTTCAAATCAGAGAGTTGAGGATTTTTGTTTTTGTTTTTGTTTTCTTGTTTTTCAAGACAGAATTTCTTTGTGTAGCCTTGGCTGTCCTGGACTCACTTTGTAGACCAGACTGACCTCGAACTCACAGAGATCCCCTGCCTCTGCCTCCCGAGTGCTGAGATTAAAGGTATGCGCCACCACGCTGGGTGAGAGTTGGTTTTTAAGTTGCTTCCCCTTCAGGCAAGTCTAGACTTTTGACATATATAGAACTTGTACCCAAGAACCATACGACCTAATAAACTAAGTAAATCACATCATCTTCTAAGTGAGCTTACAGGTTGTTTGTTTTGAAACAGGGTCTCACTGTGTAGCCCTAGCTGGCCTAGAGCTCACTTTGTAGCTCAGGCTGGCCTTGAACTCAGAGATCTGCCTGTGTCTGCCTCCCAGGTACTAGGAAGCTTACATGTTTTTATTGGGCCACATTCACTGCTATCCTGGGCCACATGTAGATCAACAGATGAACCAAGCCACCAGCAACAGTCTATTTGAGTAACCAGCACTACCAGGTAATGGAAGCTCAGCTGGGCCTAGGTTGCAGCTGGTACAGTTGGTCTGTGACTCTGGTTGTAGAGGGAGGTAACGGACCTCAGAGCACAGGTGAGGAAATGACAGAGGCCCAGGTCAGAGCTGAACAGCATAGCTGTGAAGATAAGATGATAAGTGCCCATGAGGTGAATCTGAGTGTGCACCTGGGGTTTGGAGTTTCTGAGGGTGAGGATCTCAGTTTGGATGAGGCCAGTTCTCTAAAGGTATCAGGAATGCCTTATGGGGATACTGAGGCAGGGTGCATCAGAAGAGAGGATGCCAAGGTGGGAAATGGCTGTGGTTGGAAACAGCACTTGGTACTAAGGCCAATACTGACAAAAGACCCCAGCCACATATTTAGAAGACCCAGAGAAGTGCAAAAAGGACGCTTAAAAATGCCTCTAAAAGCCGGGCATGGTGGCGCACACCTGTAATCCCAGCACTCTGGGAGGCAGAGGCAGGTGGATCGATGTGAACTCGAGGCCAGCCTGGTCTACAAAGGGAGTCCAGGACAGTCAAGGCTACACAGAGAAACCCTGTCTCAAAGAAAAAGCCTCTAAAAGTCCCATCTTCCGGAACTGAATGCGGGAGTTCCACTTGTGTGCAGGTGACAGTGTCCAAATCAGCCTAGGTGCTGCTGCTGTGAGACCCACATGGACCTGAAAAGCAGGAGGGGCTGCCCCTCCAGGTGTGGGGAATCTGTGTGGAGGTGCCTGGCCCAGCTTCATCCTTGGTTGGGACTGTGATTACATCGAGTCACCCTGCATTTAAGCGCTCTCCTATTGTTTTGCATTCAGTGCTGTATTGTGTTTGTCTGTACTTGCTGAGAACTGCTGGCGTGCGTGTTGTACGCCCTGCTGCTGTTATTTACTTAACCCTTCCTCTGCACACCCTCTGCACAGGGGACTGTGTAAAGGTGGGTCTAGACGGTATGCAGGCTCCTCTGCTTGTTGGTGGAGGTAAGATGCAGTTGGGTGTGGCTAGTGGATGGGTCGGGTGTGGCTGGACAGGGCTCGCTGGTTGGGGCACTGTTGCTAGAAAACTTCCTCTCCTTGCGGAATTTTGTGATGCACTCATTCCTGTGCTGAAACCCCCATCCTATGACTGAACAATTCCCTATTCCCTGAACCTGTGTCATTCAAATTTGTCCCCTGGCCCCTCGCCGAAGGCTGTCCAACTCACAGCTTGTGGTTTTCCCACCTTTTATTTGTGGAGATCAGTTCTAGTTGGCCTCGAGACAGGAAAGCCTTCCGTGATCAAGCTACTTATAGAAGATTTGATGTCTGTGTGGAACCTACATACTCCCACACACGTCATCCTGGGGTTGCTCCTGTGAATACAGCGTACACTGCATGAGTAGTGTAAGGAGTAAGGACAAGTGTATGTGTGTTCATCCCAGACCTGGTGCCTTTTGCATGTGTCTTTTGTGTGCCTGTGTGGGGGCACACTTAAGTATGCCATACTGCCAGCAAGTAAGGTGTGCAGTATGGAAGGCTGCAGCCTATGCCGAGAGTCTACTTCCGTTGCACCACATGTAGTTTTTTTTTCACGTGGTCTCTGTGGCTTGAACATTAGTCCCAGGTTTACAAGGCAAGGATTTTACCCACTGAGCTATCTTCCTGAGCCCCGACTTTCTGTGCCTTTAAACGCATGGGTGTCTAACAGTCCTGACACCATGGAAGCCTCTGTGGTTCCAAGAGTGGAGCCTCTTCCTCCTGCAAAGCTGCCTCTGGTCTGCACTCTCCTGCCTGTGTACAGAGAGAAGATGGAAGGGACCTGGAAGGTTGACGTGAGCCGTCTTCTCTTCACCAGGCTGCCTCATCACAGTCACCAGCATGGAAGGGCCTGGGATGGCCCTGGCCTCCAGAGTGGTGGGCACTGTGCTCAGTTAAGGACAAACCATTGTCATGAGGCACAGATGAGGCTGCAGGACCACCTCTCCACTTGAACGTGCAGCCTACCTTAGCTTTGTGAAAGAATGCTCTGGAATCTTGGCTTTTCCAGCTGATTACGAGTTCCTGGGAGTTCTAAGGTTTGATGATCCGGGCATGGCATGAGGCAGTTTTACATGTCCTTCCAGCATTTTTTTCCTATACTTAGAGATGAGCCTATCTCCTTCCTGTGCCCCCAAGAGATGCGGTGGCCGCCACATCACTCCACAGCAGCTGTGCGCTGGAAGTTGGTAGTGCATTGGTGTCCGGTGCCAGTGACTCACCAACTCTCCTATGTTCCCTGTGACCGACCCACCATGCCTCACAATCTGAATCATCTAGGAATTAACACAGCACAGGACAGAAGGCCTCTCACCCACCCACTCTGGCATCCCTGGCCTACTGGCAGGACAGTCCTGTTGTAAGGCTCCTAGAGTGCAGGTACTCAGGGCCAGGGTCTTCAAGTCAATCCAGAGCTCCAGACCCTGGAGATCCAGAGAGATCCAGGCTGGCAGCAGCAAAGGGCCTCTCAGTAGCTGGGCAGTGAGGCTTGGTGCCTCCTTTTCTGTTTGGAGTGTGCAACGTGTCCTCCGATTGCTGGGGTTTTTTTTGGTCTAATGACAGCGAGTCCTCCCTGGGTCCAGGGTCCAGGGACACACTGAATGAAGTTCTGATGGGAGTAGTCTTTCTGGGTCGTTTTCTACCTTGAGGGACTTCAAGTATCTGTAGCAGATGCAAGGAACACCTCTCCAGGTCATGACCTTACTCAGGTTGTTTCCTGATGCCAGTGTCTGAATAGAGCAGTGGTTCTCACCCCGTGGGCTTTGACCCCTTTGGGGGATGGAATCAACACAACATGAGGCACTAAAGGGTCCCAGTCTGAGGAAGGTTGAGAATCACTGCCGTAGAGGAAGTCAAGGAGAAATGGCTCCTGTGAGTGGCTTGAGAGAATGGATAAAGTAAGTTGGGGATCACTTGAAATTTATGGACCACAGCGGTACAGCCTCCAGAGTGTTCTGCACGTATGTGCTGTGCACATGCACGTACAAGCTTATGTGTTAGAGGACAGCAGACACCTTTACCTGCTGGGTCATCTCTACAGCCTGTCACATCTTGTCTGGGGGCCATTTTGGCATTTGGAGACTAGAAATATGTAGCAGTTCTGGCTGTAAAAACAGCACCATAACTGTCTTGGGGCAAAGGGAACCAGGCACCCTCATAGCACTTGCCTTTTCCTGTCACAGCCATGCATAAGGTAGCGTCTTGTCTCACGGCTGTCACTTTGGTGGTCAGTTCACTCACCAAAAAAATGTTGGTTACTTAGGTTCCATTGTGGTTAAGAAGCAGAAACACTGAGCTGGCCAGTGGTCATGCCTTTAATCCCAGAAGTTTGTAGGCAGCGGCAGGTGGAGCTCTAAGTTTAAGGCTAGCCTGGTCTACAGAGTGAGTTCAATACAGCAAGGGGGCTCCACAGAGAAACCCTGACTTGAAAAACAAAACAGAACAAACAAAAACAAATTAAAAAAAAAAAAAGCGGAGACATGTTTTGTCCTGAGCTTGGGCCAGGAAAGGAGGAAGATAGAAATAGGAGTTAGAGGTCAGGCCTGATGACACAGTAAAACCCAGCTCAAAATAGAAAAAGAAAGAAAGGGGGGAAAACCCCAAAAGTTAACAGAACCTTAAGCTGCAGTGAAGTTGCAGAGGTGTGGTGTGGGGGCCTCTGGGGGAGGCAGGGATCCATTCATTGATTAAGGTGGCCCACACAGTGTGACAGTTGACAGTTGGTAGTTAGAGGAGCCTGGAAACCCTGATGATGCAAACTAGGGAGCTTGGACTTGCAGGGCTGTTTCTGAGAGCGGGCAGCCCCTCCCAAGGGTGTGCCACACCCCTAGAAAGGCATCGGGAGATAACCTCCCCCGGACCCGGGCCCCCTTGTCTAGCGAATGTTGATTATGACCCCTGTCGAGTTAGCCTGACCTTGTAATTTTGCTGTGCATTTCTGAGGAACTGCTAGAGATGGAAAGAATTTGCTAGGGTAACATTTTGTGGCTTGGGGAACTTAGAGAACAAATCCCGGTTGGCCCTGTCCTCTCTGTCTGTGTGTGTTCATACATCACCTGTGCACCTATGAACTGGGTCTGAGAGCAGCAGAACAGGAGGAGCCCGGCCCATAAGAAGAGCTGGTGCTTTGGTCTTCTGGCCCCTTCCCTGTAGAGACCTGGCAGGAACCAGGAGGAGCCCCACCGTGCACAGCCAGGGACCTTACAGTACTCTGGCCAAGCCACGCTTGCCACTCAGAGTAGCAGGTACGCTGGAGCTGCAGATACGTCATCCAGGCCATTGCGGGACTTATTAGTTCAAAACCCTTGTTGCATATAGGGAAGAAGGCTGAGCCAGGGTCTCATGTAGCCCAGGCTGGCCTTGAATTTACTATGCAGCTGAGGATGGCCTTGAACTTCTGACTTGTTTGCCTTTGCCTCCACAGCTAGGATTATGAGTGTGCACCCACCACCAAAGCCAGTTTTAAACATTGTGGCTTTCACACCTTAGACTTCATACATGCTGGTCAGGCATTATTCCACCACCCTTAAGAGGCCTCGGCCTCACTTAGAGCAAATGCAGCTATACTCCTTTCATGCATGGCTGAGCCATCAAGGGAGGCCTTTGTGACAGGCTGCATTTCACCAGGAGCAAGACTGCCACCCAGTTAGCCTCACCAGCCAGATCTTCACTGGGTGCCTTCCTCAGGATTTGGCTCTTCACACAGATCAACCTCAGCTTCTCAAACCTCAGGGGGAGGCAGTGACCATCCAAGGCACTGCTGCTGTTGGTCAGCTCATCTTCTGAGGGAAGAAGCAGGCCCAGAGAGGCCCAGCGACTTCTTAAGACCACCTAGCTTGGAGGAGCCAGACATTAAGCTGGTAGTTTTGACCTTAGGGCCCCTTGATTTAGTCATCTTTGCTGGGAATGTGGGGACACCCCAGCTACTGTCCTAGAGGAGAGAGAGAGAGGAGGGCTTCTGGCTCCTGAGAATGGAAAGCCTTGCTCTTCTCTGAGGAGTGTGTCTTCCTTCATTCTGTGAGCCACCAGCAGCCGCTTTGTTAAGGAGGAGGCTAAGGTGTTGTGATAGCCCATGCATGGGGAGGGGTCCACGGGTAGGGTGACTGAGGTGACGGGACTAATAATAACTTGTGTGGTTTTGTGTTGAGGAAGCAGAAGAAAACGGTCTGAGTAAACGGTGAACACCAGACGGACACCCAGGGTCAGACATGTTGTGACATGATTTTGGAGCTGCCTGGGGACAGAAGTTGGACAGAGGCACAGGAGTCTTGGTGGAAAGGAAGTGGGTACAGTGACAGACACAGAAACCCCAACCGCACTGTCCTCCCTGCCCTGCGGCAAAGGTGATGATGGTGTCTGGTTGGCTCCATCAAGCAGCCCTGGCTGTTCTTTCATTAATGAAGTGACAAGTGTGTAGAATGCCTCCCCGAAGGGAGTCCTTCCATTTCATAATGCTAGGTCTTCACATTGCAATCTAAGCCTTTCCCCGCCGCTATATCAATCCCTGCCTTTGTTCCCCTAAACTGTCTTCTGATTTGACCCCAGAGACTACCCGCTCTTGCTACCCCTGTGACAGAGACCATGTGAAGGGGTCACCTTGTATCATTTGCAGACTCCCACTGGGAGTGGCATGTGACTCAGCGCTAGGGAGGACGATGTGGCTGGGCTCCATCTGTCCTGCTTCTGAATCTTCTCCTTCCAGTATGCAGTCTCCAGTTGCCTGCAGTGTAGGCTATGCCCCTGTGCTGCTGGCATGGAGTCACTGGGCACTGGGAGCCTGCTTAGAGCGCCCTGTCCCTGATGCTGTACTCCACCGTGGGCACTTGTTTGTGTTTAGCTTTAGAACTACCATGAGAGATAAGAGAGGGGCTGAGGTGTATAGCTCACAGGCAGATTGCTGGCCTAGTCTCTGGGTTCTCACCCAGCACCCCTTAAAATCAAGCAACACAGGGGGTTTGCCACCCACTTAAATCTTGTGAATACATCGTCTGGTTTTCCCTTGGTTCCCTTGGAAAGATGAAAGGGACAGAAGCCTGTGGTTAGGACTGGTGAGATGGCTCAGCCAGTAAAGGTGCTTGCTGCCCACCCACCTCAGTGACCTGAACTGGATCCCTGGGTCCTACATGGTAGAAAGAGAGGACCAACTCCTACAAGTTCTCCTTGGACTTCCATACATGCTGTGGTGCTGATGCGTGCAGGCGTGGGGATGCACATACACACACACACACACACACACACACACTAACTAAAGTCTTATTTAAATTTTTAAAAATCTGAAAAGAATGAGGCAATGAGATTATACTTGGTTTCGCTTCTAGGCTGGGTCTCATGTAGTCCAGGCTGGCCTTGAATTCACTCTGCAGCCAGAAGATCTTGAATTCCTGTGCTGGGATTACAGGTTCGCATGGCCACACCCAGTTTATGCACTTCTGAGGATAGACCCCAGGGTCGTTTTCATGCCAGGCAAGCTTTCTAACTGAGCCTGCTGATACTTTTTCTAATGTATGGAGTCTGCTCTCTGTGATGGAACAGTGTGCACATACATGGTTCATGTTACTCAGAAGTGGCTGTGGTGGCTGGGCGTCATGACACACCTGAAATTGCAGCAGCTGGAAAGCTGAGGCAGGAGGATACTGAGTTTGAAGCTAGTTTGGGCTGCATAGTATCAGCCTGACCAAAATGGATTTTTTCAGAATTTATTTATATTTATTTTAATATGCATTGGTATTTTGCCTGCATATATGTCTGTGTGAGGGTATCGGATCCCCTGGAACTTGAGCTGTAGAGAGTTGTGAGCTGGCATGTGGGTGCTGGGAATTGAACCTGGGTCCTCTGCAAGAGCAGCCAGTTCTCTAAACCTCTGAGCCACCTCTCCAGCCCAATTTTTTGTTTTGTTTTGGTTTTCCAGACAGAGTTTCTCTGTGTAGCCTTGTCAATCCTGGACCAGGCTGGTCTGGAACTCACAGATCTGTCTGCCTCTGCCTCCCAAGTGCTGGGATTACAGACATGCATCACTCCACCCAGCCTGATTTTTTTTTTTTTTAAGAAGGAAAAAAGAAAAGAGAAGTAGTTGTGTGTGGTAAGGCCAGCGCCAGCCAACCCAGGCCATAGTTCCCCTTTGCTGGCTCCCCAATACCCTACTTCCTTTGCAGCGTACAACCCCACTACGTCTTGCATAAAAAGGTCATCTGCCCGGGGCTATAAGTTTAAGGAGGTAGAAGGCATTTGTCTGAAAGCCACGCTGAGTGTGAGGGTGGAGGACCCAGGGCTTGACTCGGTTTCTTATTACTTACAGAGATATCTTCCTGAAGGTTTTGTTCAAGAGGTACCAAGCACGACTCCAGAGACCCACGGCACAGGTAAGTCATTTTGTGTATGGTTTTGTATGCCCAGGTTAGCAACCGATGTCTTCTAGAAGCCTCCTTCGGGTCTGGTGGACAGTTGGGTATCTTTCCTGTGTGTTTGTAGAGGGCAGGGTTGAGACATACATGGTTGCTATCCCTCAGGCCAGCATGGGGCTTTGATGCTAGACAGAGAGGCCCCTGGATGGCCTCACCTTCTCTTTCTCCATGCTCTCCAACTCCCATCCCTCCTGGGTGGTGGCTGCTAAGGGCGTGACGGTGCTGTGTGTGCTGCGTGCTTTCCCTTCTCTTCAGGGGTGTAGGAACAACATGTGTCCGTGTGTGTGTTCATGGCTCCACATCTGTGTTTGTCTTGTGTCTGTTTCCAACATGACCGTGCTTGATTGTGTATTTGTGACTGTGTGTCCTGTGCCAGTTGCGTCTCTGTGTATCTTTGTGCGATGACCAGCACTCCCTTTCAACATGGTGCAACCCACAGCACCCATAACTGGCCTATACCTTCCTGCCATGGGGAGGCATGGCACCAGAGAGGGCTCATGATGGCTCAGCAGGATTTGTGATGCATTTTAATTGGACAAAGCTGAGAGAGTAGAATATAAAAACCCATTTTCCTTCATCCTCCTCTTCCTGAGTGCACAGCGATGCAAGGAGCAGCTTTGCTTCCTCTCACAGAGGCAGCCTGGCATGGCTGTGGTAAGGAGGGAGGCCCTCCCTGGGAGCATGGGAGCTGGCTTTCCACCGTCAGTTCTCACAGACCCCTGGGTGCAGTTCAGGCACGTGCATGCCACGGTTTACCTGTGGAGGTCAAAGGTGAACTGTCAAAGTTGGTTCTCTCTGCACCATGGGTACCAGGGATTGAACTGCAGTCATCAGGCTTGCATGGCAGGTGCCTTTGTTCACTGACCATGCCATTGGCCTGAGACATCCTTTTTCCTGAGGAAGTCCGAGTTGGCACTGGGGCTCTGAGCATCGGCTTGCTGCTGCTGCTTTTTTCCTTTTCCTTCTTCCTCTTTGACCGTTTGTCTCCGAGTTGTGTTGGTCTCTCAAATGTTTCACAGGTTCTTTAAATATGAGGAACTTGAAAGTACAGGCAATTTCATGTGCCGAGCGCCACATTAAGTATTAAGAGCCCCGCCCACCTGAATACCAGTCCCGAAGGAGAACCTCTGTCCCTGTGTGTACACCATCACCCCCTCTCAGCCGTGTGGCCCACAGCTCCCAGGCTGACTGCAGCTTCCTGGGAGTGCAGTGGAGGTATGCGACAGACACAAGATGGCCCAGGCACACCCACCCTGCTCTCCTGACCGTACAGTGTATTCCTAGGTGCACCTGCTGGCCTACTCCAGCCAAGAACTTGGTAGCAGTTTCTGCAGTCCAAATCCCATAGGGAGCCCTTGTCTTCACAGTTCACAGTGCTGTGGCCCAAAGCCACCAGGGGTGCAAGTGTTGCCATGGCTTGATTTCTGTTGTCCCTCCCTTCCAAAACCCTTTGGCCTCCCAAATCACCAGCCCTGGCTGATGGAGACTTAGGGTTTGGTTTTACATTTCTTTAGAGGAGTTAGATACTTAGAGGAGATAGGAAGGAATGTTAGGGGCTGGAAAAATGCCTCAGCAGTTAAGATAGCACTGTCTGTTCTTCCAGAGGTCCTGAGTTCAAGTCCCAGCCCTCAAATAAGTCTTTAAAATTTTTTTCTTTGAAAAGAAGAAAGAAAGAAATGTTAAGAATGCAAATGAGGTAGGTACACTGTAGAATCTTTAATGGAAATTTCCTTCCTTTCTTTGGGGACTAAAGGCCCCGTGTCAGTGACCTCCTGGGTAAGCAGTGTCTGCTAGCGTGTCTGGGACTGGGTTTCACTATTAATTGGCTCTCTTGTTATAAGCAGGACAGCTGTCGCAGTTCCTCAGGCTGCAGCCCGGGACTGAGGCCTCAGAGAGTCAGTGTCCATGGTGCTTTTTTTGTGTCCTCACCTGGTGGAAAGGGAGACGGACACAGTTCTGTGGAGCATCCTTAGGAGGGCCACCCTCATAACCTCATGACCTTGAAAAGGCCCCACCTATCTTACCGGGTCCTATTACCAGGACTTCACACAGGAATCTAGGGTGTCAAAGCAACATTCATGGTAGCCGTTGAGGTTACTCTTGGGGCTGGTCAGCCACCCTCAGTACAGACCTGTACTGCCCCTGGAATCCAGGACAATACCTGAAGTCCTGGAAGATAGTAAGAGTCGTTGGGAGGCCAGATCTGGTGTCCTTCAAATGGGAGCCTCGGGCCCAAAGAGGTGACAGAATGCCTCCTTCATAACCACAGAACCTTAGAAAGACCTGACGTGTCAGAATCAGTCTGAAGTTTAAGCCATATCCTACCAATGGCATACCTTTGCCCAGGTCTCGCTGGTGGCACTGGCCCCCCATGGAACCCCACTTCACTCCTGGCTCTGCCTGCCTCCATACTGCACACCCTGTCACCACTGCTGTTCAGTAGGCATGGTGGCCATCACTCCCCATGCCCTGCCTTGCATGCCACCCAGCACAGTGCCTACCCAGTACCCAGGTTTGGGGTGTGAGCTGAAGTCCAGCTGAGGCACTGTCTATGAGTCTCACATGTCCTGCGAGGCGGCTTGAGATTGAATGTTGACCTAGATGCTGATGCCCAGCTGCTCCCACTAGCTGTGCTTTGCCAGTGTAACTACAGTAGGGCATGTCCCTGCCAACTGCAGACCTTGGCTCCCGGGATAGGCTCTGAGGCCTAGGAATACCAAAGCTGAGACAACAGCTTTGTGTAAGGCAGCCACTCAGGAGCTCCTGGACCCCTCCTTGAACTCTCGGGGGACAGGTCCTAATTCATTGGTCAGGCTGATGACATCAGCACTATCTGAGGTGCCAGTATTGTGGGGGTCAGATGCCTGGCTAGTGGCTGGCTGGGAGTGCTTGGAAGGTCACACCCAGCTGGGAAGGAAGGTGTGGTTGGGCTATCCTCTTCCCTGTAGCAGCCAGAGTTTTACCTTCCTGTCTGAGCAAGTGAGCAGATAGGAGAGAGACAGAGCAGGCTCCTGTGGCCAGCGTCTTTAGGGATCTGGAGTCCAAGGGACAGGCTGCCCTACCGCAGACATTCAAGATCCCCTTTTGTGTTCACTGTGGTGCCCAGGAGAGTATGCAGCATCTTGTCCCCACAGGAGCACCTAGTGGTTATCCCCTGTGCGATCTGATCCGGTCCCAGTGACACACACACACACACACACACACACACACACACACACACACACACA
>OU015746.1:81377737-81388788 GCA_907169655.1 Acomys percivali | reverse complement strand
CACACACACACACACACACACACACACACACACACACACACACACACGGGGGTGGGGTGTCAGCAGCTAAGTGTATATCTACAGATGTACACACACACAAACATGTAGACATACAAGTTTGAACACCTAGATATGTGTGCACATGTGTATGCAGGCACTTAATGTGCATGTTACATACAGAGATACACATTTAACTTGGCATTTTCAGGTGTGCCCATGTACATATACATACAGGCACATATGGCATCTGCACATATGTGTGCATGGGTGTGTGCATGGGTAAATGCAATGCAGTGGTTGACATGCTGACACAGATACACACAGGTTCACTTGCAGAGTGTGTGCACTCAAGACACACACACACACACACACACACACACACACACACACACACGCTGCTCTCAAGGCCATTAGCATTCTCAGGCCTGAGCTGGATGCTTACCACTCTATGGCCTTGTGGCTGGCATTGTTCCTGTTTTTCAGTTGCAGCCCCAGCTGAGATTTCCGAGGTTCTCTGGAGGTAGAGAGCTGCCCTCTGGCAGCCCAAGCAGGCTGGAGGGAGGGGCTGTAGCTCTTTCTCCGGGGTTTAGAGGAGGCCAGTCTCCCCCTCTTAGTGTAATTGTGGGCTTTGGTAACCCTGTCTCTAATGGGATGTCAGGCCCCCTTCTGAAAGCATGGAGTGACAATTCACTGTCACTGAAGAGAACAAGAGGGCCTCAGCTGTCACTTGGGAGACCTCAGCTCCCCTGGGGGAAGGGTGTTACAGCCATTTGTTTAAAGGTCCTGAACTTGGCACTCAAGGATAAGTGTGGAGCCATTCCTGGAAGGCACCGTGGCAGCCTGTCTGTGTGGGTGTGGCAGGCACTTTGTTTAAAGTGAGTTTTAAATTACACCAAACAATAAGTAGTATAGAGAAAAAAAGAAGGAAGGGGGTGGGGGGAGTAAAACCCAACAGCCTCCCTCCCTCCTTTTCCCCCCACTTCCCTGCTCCCCCGCCCCCTCCAGGCCTTTAGCTCTTCCCATGGTCTTGTTTGAGAGAGCAGTGGGGTCTAGGCAAGGCCATTGCCTTAGTGCCTGCCCAAGAAATACTTATGATTTGCATTGTGGGGTTGGGTCTGCAGAGCAGGAGCCTGAGGCTGTAGTGGGCACAGCCAGGCCGAGCATGTCAGGGTCTGCCCAGGGCGGGATGTTTGAGGGCCCCAGTGAGCCCCACACACAGTTCCTACTGTCTTTACAGTTAGTCAAGGTTGGCCAAGGAGTGGCTGCTGGCTGCCGCTGGAGCATCCCCAGGAACTGGAGTGCCAGACGGTTGTGAGCAGCCATGTGGGTGCTGTGAACGGAACCTGGGTTCTCAGTCTGGAACAGCTTCTCTTCACTGTTGCGCCATCTCTCCAGACCCAGTTGATGCATTTTATGCAGTTTATAGTCGAGGACAGTCCCAGCCAGATTGCTCAGAGGCGGAGAGGAGTGTCACTTATTTCAGCCAGGGTTTTGATATTTTCCTTAACATTTGTTTTAGCTGTGTGTCCTGGCTTTTCCTTTCCAGACACAAGCTGCGGCTCTTGCTCTCTTCCCTTTGTCTTGTGCCTCCATCCCTCCCCTCCCCTCCCCTCTCCCCCCTTCCCCTCCGCTCCCCTCCCCCCTCCCAATGAGTTATCCCCCTCCCCCTTCTCCTTTGACGACTGAGGCTGCACACCAGGGCCATGGTAGCACATTCTCACCGCATTTCCACTGCGGTCCGGTCTCTCTTCCCCCTAGGCACCAATTGCTCCATTTTGAATGTATTTGGTAATAATTTATTCTTAGACTACAGGAGAAGGCTGGTGCTGCCTCTTAGCCGTGTTGTCAGGGCCCAGGCTCTGAGGCTTTCCACTTTGCGGTTCATAGAACAAGATCCTTATTTTTACTTTCACAGGATGGCTGGTTAGACCTCCAGATATGAAGTCTGGGCTTCAGGTAGCAACATGAAGATGAGCTTAGGGTCAAAATGCTAATGTTAGCCAAGTTTGTGGGATTGTTTCTAGTTTTTTCCACTTACTTTTCTTTGGCTGGAACCAGGGCAGCTTATAAATGTGTAGAACTGGGCACTCTGCCCACCTGAGGAAGCTCAGAATCCTGCTACCTAGAATAAGGCAGGAAGCCAAGGGTGGGGGTGGGGGGATGGAAGAGTGGGGGGGGGGGGGGGAGACATGGGACACAGGCTGGAAGGGAGGGGAAGGCGAGAGCTGCTGAGCTTGCGGAAAGGTAGATGGATGGGGAAGGAGGTACAGGCAAGACGGGTTTGAGGGTTGAGTGTTCCCTGGAGGTGGGTGAGCATGCTTCCATGGCCAGTGCCTACCTTGGTCTCCCATCCATATGTCTGGCTGAGGGACGGTTTCATCCTGGAGAGTACATGTGTCCTCTGACAGTCTCACAGCTCTGAGAAGGAAAAGATTGGGGTTCTAAAATCCTAAGCTGCTGCTGAGGGTGAACTTTAGGGGGTCCCTTTTACACCCTGCCCACCCAACATGTATGTTTCCGTGTTTCCCAGCTAGATGTGTCTGAATCCTTGCAGTGTCTGTGAATTGCTTCCTGCCCTTTTGTGTTGTGGTGGGGCATCCCAAGGAGCGACATGCATGTCCATCAGCACACAGGTTCAGGGTGCTGTGTTGGGTCTGGTGTTGGCTAAAACCTTTCTGGTCTGTTGGCCCCTTGTTCTGGACTCTGCACAGGATCTGTGTTGTAGACTGGCTGATTCTTTCTTTGTGTCTTGCTTGGCCTCCACCCCCCCCCCTTTTTTTTTTCCAGGGCTTTATACAAACTAAGCAAGTACTCTGCCACTAAACAAGTAAGTAAGTAAGTAAATTCGGGGCCAGGGCCTCACTGTATAACCATGACAGGCCTGGAGCTCACTATGTAGACAGAAACCTCCCTGCCTCTTTCTCCAGAGTGCTGAGATTAGCACTCTTGCTCCACAGGGCTACCTGCCACATCCAGTTCTCGTGTTTATTTATTTGTTTGCCTGAGACAGGGTTTCACTTGTAGCCCTGGCTGGCCTATGAAGTCACTATGTAGTCACTAAACTGACAGTAAAAACCCACGGAGCTCCCTCTGCCTCTGCCTTATGATTAAAGGCCTGTATCCACCACCTTTCGGGGGAGGATTGAGACAGGGTTTCTCTATGTGGCCTTGGCTGTCCTAGACTCACTTTGTCAAGGCCAAGACCAGGCTGGCCTTGAACTCACAGAGGAGATCCTCCTGCCTCTGCCTCCATGAGTGCTGGGATCACAGGCATGTGCCACTTTGCCCAGCTTGCACTACCACCTTTTATTTTTCAAACAACTGCCTTTCTTCCTTCTGTTTGTATTTTTAAATTGTATTTCAGTCAGGGTCCTATGTAGCGCAGGCTGGCCTCAACTCTATGTAGCTAAGGATGGTCCTGAGCTTCTCTTTCTGCTGCCTGCACCTGCTGGTTCATCATCATGCCTGGGTTTATGAAGTGCTGGGGATTGAACTCAGGGCTCTGTGCTTGATAGGCACTCTACCGATGGAGATACACACGGGGTCCCGACCTGCAGGATCTTGGCTGGTGGTCTCATCTGCTTCCATCCCTGGGGCTGTGAGGATGGAAGAAGCACCTCTCCAGTGCCACCTGCCTGTCACAGCTCCCATACCACTGTACCTTGGGCAAGCTCTGTAGCCAGAGGTGGCTTGAGGTCAGGATGGCATTGCTGTCCTGGCTTTCATCGACAGTGTAGACGCTTGATGTTGGAGGGAGTTGGTGGCCCTGGCTTTAAGAGGATTCCCATGGTTTGTGCCCCAGCAACCCACAGCCGCGTTCCTTACTGTGGCAGAATAGGCTCTTACAAAATGGGGCACACTGTGAACTTGCTCATCAGAACCCAGAATTCATAATTGTCTGTGTCACCACTGTCTCTTTCCCAACCACTGTCTCTGTTCTTGACTTCCTGCTCCTCTGGTTGGATGAGGGTAGAAGTCACCCATTGGTGCTGTGCTTCTCTGAATGTCTAGGGTAGAGCTGGGGCCAGGCTGACCCTATAACTGGAGTCACCCTTTTGAATGTCACCTATAAGTGCTTTTGAGTTATAACAACAGTCAGTAAGGGGAAATAATCCGCTGCACTGGCCTAGAATATTTTACTCCTTGGAGTAAGGGGGGCTTCAGGCTGCCCTGGCTTTAGAAAGCTTCTCAGGGCATTGGGATCGAGACCAGGCAGCCTGTCATTGTTGCACTTGTGGACAGGAGAGAGGACTGGATAGACGTCTAGCAGGATCAGCTGGCCCCATCTGTGGGAGGAAGGGTGGGGCAGCGGAGGCCTGGCAGGTGTGGAGATGCTGTGCCAGCATTGGGTTCACATCAGGGGATGTTGTGCCTTGTTGTCTCCTAGTGGCCACACCTACTTATGTAGTAAGGCCTACTTATGTAGCCAGGAAGCTGGTGTGACACAGTGCTGGCCTATGCCGGCCAGGGTCATTAGGCTCAGTGACAGGAGTGCTGGGCCTCAGGCTTGCCTGGGGCAGATAAGGATGGGGTTAGAGGCTCAAGAGAACTGTGGCCACAATTCCATTAGCAAGAAAACAGCAAGGCCTGGTCGTCTGTTTCTTGTTTGGACAAATGAGAGTTAATTGCTACTGTTTCCATGGCAATTAACTTCTTCCTGGTGAGGCAGGAAGAGCTCGGGTTGCCTCCTGGGCCAGCTGAGTCTTCTGTGGTGGCTGTCTACTCCTGCAAAATGAGGCCCTGGGGGAATGTTTTCATGGATACAAAGATGATGCTGAGGCCATCTTGGTGTGTCTTTGCTGCCTTGTTTCTCTGGGAGCCCCATAAATCCTGGATGCCCTCCATGCCCCTCAGGAGGCAGATTCAGACAGGATAGGCAGTGGGTAGGGGCGGAAGGGATCTGAAGACCAGTTGGAGCTGTTGTGACCTGTAGCCTCTTTCTTTTCTTCTTTTGTAGGTTGGCAGGGAACACTGGTAACCTGTGGCATGAGGTGGTGAAAGTGGCCACTGCTCACCGGGCATGTGCAGACGCAGGAATCCTACTCCTCATGGGCTCCAGTCTGTGCTGCTGGCCCCAGCCCCGGGGCTCTGAGAGGTCCCTGCTGCCATCCATGCGTGTCCACTGCTGAAGGCCTCGGCAGCCCCTGCCCATGAGGATGTACGCCCCCATTAGGGGGCTGTTCTTAGCCCTGATGGTAGTGTTGAGGACAGCCGTGGCATTTGCCCCCGTGCCTCGGATCACCTGGGAGCATGGAGGTGAGGAGTAAAGCTGTGAGTGAGCCTCTGGGGAGCGTGGCGCTCCATGGTTTAGATGCTTTGTGGTGTCAGTCAGGGCAGGCTTAAGCTGCTGAGGTGTCCAAAGGATGCTGTGTGAGCAGGAGGCTCTGGTGGCTGCTTCAGACCCCACAGCAGGTACCAAGCTTTAGTCAAACTATATATGTGACATAAACAGCTCAGAGGCGCTTGAGCCGCACTGCTGAGATTAGCTCACCCTCAGACAGGTCTCTAGGCCAGACTTCCAAGATGGGACACACAGGCTGCACCTCATTCCAGGGAGGGAACAGTGTAAAGACAGAGGGCCAGGAAGCAAAGTGCAGTAAGAGTGCCCAACCCTCAAGCCACATGGAATACTTACTTGTTTGCACATACAGAGCACTCACCGATGCCAGCTCATGCCCAGCTCAGTTTCACATTGCATACTGGGAACCCCCACACTCCAGAGGCAGAGGCAGGAGGATTGTGAGTCCCAGGGCAGCCTGGGCCACATGTGAGACCCTGTGTAAGAATACCAGGACTGCTTAGGTCCTTTCTCTGTTACTATGTTCCTAAACTCCTGGTGCAAAATGGTATCACTTGTTTCTGGAAGTTAGTGGTAGCAGTTGGAAATTGTTTAGGCAAGAGATGTGTCCACCCATCTTGCTTTTTTTTTTTAAAAGGAGTACTGGGGGGGAAAGTATGGGCCCTGCACATGCTAGGCAAGTGTTCTACCACAGAGCTACATCCTCGGCCCCTAATACTGAATGTCTGTTCTTGGGGGTTCCAAGTAAGGCCTTTAGTTCCTGAGTGAGAAAGCTCTAAACCATTACATTCCTTCTAAACCTAAAGTAGATGGTTAAAGACACATTAAAAAGGTAGAACATAGACCAAGGGGCTGGTCTGTGATATGCTGGAAGCTCCCAGGGTGAGGGGTTTGGAACTCAACAGGACCTAGGAGACACAAGGGAAGCTCAGGGGTATAGCCTAGGGATGCATGCAGCCTCAAGGCTCCAGCTATGTGTTGGGGTTATGTAGGGGTCCTAGGTTCTGTTCCATGCTGGGACAGTGTGATACAGTTGGTCCTTGTGACAAGTCTGCTGCTGACACCAGGGTGGGACCGGGTTGCATGCAGGCTCAGCAGTAACTCCCTGTCTCTTCTTTTCCTTCCTTCCTCTGCTGCCCATAGAGGTGGGTCTGATGCAGTTTCATGAGCCAGGCATCTTTAACTACTCAGCCCTGCTGATGAGTGAGGACAAGGACACTCTGTATGTGGGCGCCCGGGAAGCTGTCTTTGCGGTGAATGCACTGGACGTCTCTGAGAAGCAACATGAGGTAGGCCCTCCTGGTCCATCCCCCTCCACCCAAAACAGGGCTCCCTTAACATGCATCCCCACTTCTACACAGGCCTGGCTAAGTACTTCACCAGCAAGCTCGCCTAAGAAAAATCTAGGCTGTTTCTGTGTCTGCTCTTGAAGAGTACTCATATGGTCACCTTTAAAAGAACGCGAGTGTAACAGGGCTTGCAAATGACTGAAATTCATTATGTGCGTGTATAAAACTGTCAAAGGAAAAAAGTTAGATGCAGAACGGTCTGAGGAGATGGCTCAGCAGGTAAAGATATGAGTTGCCAAGCCTGATGACCAGAGTTAAGTCACCCCCAACCCACCCCATCTCACCCCATCCCACCTCCACTCCCACAAGTTGTCCTCTGACCTCCACTCGTGTGCTGTCACACACATACATCCACATCTACCTATAAAAAAACGTAATAAAATATTTTAAGGTTAAAAAAAAGAACAGATGAAAGCCCCCACTTTTGGATATAATTAAGTTGATTACATATTCATTATGTGTATGGAGTTGGAAAGTCACAGGACAACTTTGAGAGTTTTCTTTCCTTGGGTGCTGTCAACTTTCAAATTTTATTTTGTGGAGGCGTAGTCTCTTAGCTGGCCTCTGGAACTTGTCCGGTAGGCTGGCAGCCAGCAGGCCTCAGAGACCCTCCTGTCTCCGCTTCCCCAGTGCTGAGATTACAAGTGCACAGTGACACGTTGGCCTCTTCTCATCAATTCTGGAGATGGAATTCAGGTCCTTGAGCGTAATGGCAGCACTTTACCCACTAAGCCACCTCACCAGCCCTCTGTTGTTCTTTTGCAGCAGGTCTGGGGCTGCATTGTCCCTGCCAGTTTTTGGGGTGATGGTCACAGAATATCAGGACGTCTCCGTGTTCTCAGCGCCTGCCCGCTCCCTGACCCTCTTCCCAGGCTGACTTTGCTCTGGCTGCAGACCTCTGTGCTCTGAGCTGTGTTGTGTGCCTTCTGTTGGCGTCTGTTCTTTCTCAGCAGTTCCCTTTTCAAGGGGAGGCTGCTGCAGTGAACTGGGCCCTCATACGTTCCTCCCTTGCAGGTGTATTGGAAGGTCTCTGAGGACAAAAAAGCGAAGTGCGCAGAAAAGGGGAAATCAAAGCAGGTAATTTGACTGCAAGTTACAAAGAACTGAAACACATATTTCTTAGTTATTTGGACCTTCTCAAGTACCAGGGCTACTTTCTGCACGCCCACCGGGCATCATGTGATTCTGGTGGACTCAGTCCCGCTGTCTCAGCACATGTGGCAGCTCTCCCTGCATCCTGGTGTAGAGACCAGTGATCTCGGGCAGGTACCCCACATCCTTAGCACTGGAGAAGCTTATTCAAATGGCCTGACATTGTGACTACAGAAAATAATTCCTGCTACCTCCTAGTACCTGGTGTAAAACTGGCTTCCATGCTGTGTTTCTGGATTCCCCCCTGAACTAGCTGAGGCCTGAAACATTATAGGGATTTGTTTGGCTTTTTTTTTTTTAAACTTATTTATTTTACTTTGGTTTTTATAAATCAGTATGGTGCCCATTCAACGGCACTGGGCCTTGTATCTTTTTTCTCAAGAGCTCTGAATACCCTCATGTGCCCACCTGATGCCCCACAGATGTCTCAAGTGTTTTTAGACCACAAGAGCCAGGTTGTCCCTGATAGCGGTTGTGATGGCAGAGTTTGTCAGTTGTTGGCTGATTTTCAAAACAAGATTAAAAAAATAACCCATAAAAATTTTTTTTAAAACTAAACTCTGCTGACTAAATGCTAGCTGAACACTTTCAGTGTCATACTGGTCTCTGACTATGATGTTTACTCAGGTACTGAGAGGCAGGCATTCTGATGGGCTTACTGTGCTGCAGGCAGTCTGTGTAGCTGAGTGAGCTGATGCCTTGCACTGCCACACATGGGGACCCACAGTAAACTTGGTAGGGAACACTCCTGTGAATAACACCTCATCCATTTGAAAACAGTTGTTGCAAAAAATAAAAAATAAAATAAAATAAAAAACCCAAACAAACAAACAGCTTTTCCGATTTGAGATAATGTTAGGCTACAGCCTATATAATCTAAGCACTCTTCTCCTAAAATAGCATACGGGTTCAAAACTGTCGCCTTTGTTTTCCCACTGGGCCCTCAGGGATGTGCAGCTGGCTGAACCCTTGGGTCCAGCCTCTCTCTCTCTCTCTCTCAGAGTCTACTAGTCACTATTTCCAGTTTTGTGCTGGTGGGAATACAGGGTGGGGCCCCCAGGAAAGCAGAAGGAGCCTGTACAATGTCTGCTTTGGTGATACGGGTGCCACAATGAATGGTGTGTGTTTAGCAAGGATAAATACATTGCTGTCTGTAGTGGGTTCCCCGGTACAATTTGAGGGCAGCTGTTGGTTGGTCTTGCCTTTGTTTGGTCACCAGATGCAGACTGAGCATCCATTAGGGGCAGAGCTAAAGTCATGCCTGGATCCTGAACTGCCTGTGGACCACAGAGATGAAGTTCACACTGCAGAGCCTGGCTCACTGTGCAGTGTGCCCCATCTATGGGCATATTCAGACCAGCCTGAGCAGAGGAGAGAACAGGGCAGTGGATGACAGGCTTTTACCACGTGGGCAGGGAGGATTCATGTGGATACTTCTTGATGGTGTGTGTGTGTGTGTGTGTGTGTGTGTGTGTGTGTGTGTGTGTGTGTTTGTCTTTCTCTCTTGCAGACGGAATGCCTCAACTACATCCGAGTGCTGCAGCCACTGAACACCACTTCCCTCTATGTGTGTGGGACCAATGCATTCCAGCCCACCTGTGACCACCTGGTAAGGCCACAGCATACCCCTTTCATCAGTGTACACATACCAGCCTGGCCAGTGATAACAGAAGGGCCCGACTCTGCAGCCCTTGATGCAAACCATAAGGACGAAGCACTACCCCGGGAGACTTCTTACAGCAGCCACAGCCCGTTCCTCCTGACCAGTGCTCTTTGAGGTCCCGAGGATGATCTGCACTAGCCACACTTTCAGAACAAATACCAAAAGATAGGTAGATACCAAAACACCAAATCGGTTGCTGAAAAATCCAGCAGAAATCAAGGAAGTCTCATTAAGGCAGCCAGTCGGGGTTCACAGCACAGTCCTGGTCAGAGAAGACTGTCCTCTTGAGCGAGGCTTTTAAATTAAAAAAACAAAAACAAAAACAAATAACTGCAGAGAGATAGCATCAGACATCCATCAGGAACTGACAGGAGAAGTTGAGGCAGTCAGCTGGAGCCATCTCTCCATGGTTGAGCTCCTCGTGGGCTGAATTTTTGGCTTTGCCCCCTTCAAGACAGGGTTTCTCTGTGTTAGCCTTGGCTGTCCTGGACTCACTCTATAGACCAGACTGGCCTTGAACTCAAAGATCTGTCTGCTTCTGCCTCCTTGAGTGCTGGAATTATAGGCATGCACCAACTGGCCCGGCTTGTAGACACTTTTATATCATGGGACAAATATTAATAAACCCCTTTACAAATGATTCTCCTTCTAGCTGCCCTCAAGGGCACAGCGTTTTTATCCTTGGGTTCTTTGCCGTTCTCTCTCCCTCATCACAGAGTCAGAGAACAGCTCATCCTCTGACAAGGGAACTTGGAGGACACAGTACATGCTTGGGTCTGAAGTGGGGGAGGTCCAACCCTGCTTCAGAGCCAGCTCCTCTGTGAAAGCTTAGCAATATGATGTATGTTACAAGTCACTTACTTTTGCCCTTGCGGGGACCAAATGACTTGACAAAAAGCGACTTAAGGGAGAAAGAATCTAGAAGGCACCTCAGTGAAACAGAAGGCAGATCAGGGACAAGAAACAGGGCTGGCCTACAAACGTGCAAGCACTCCCCCGGAAACCCACTTCCTCTACATCTTCCACCAAATAGCACCACCTGGAGACATACCCACAAGCCCATGGGGCCATTTACAAACAAACCATAAGAAATATGCTGTATGCTTTTCCGCTTTTTGCTGGGCGTAGAGCCAAAATCTCTACCAGATGCCATAACCTTGGCTCTTACCAAACCCTATATTGTGTGTCTGATGACCATGAGTCTCAGTGTTCAAGGAAGGGTGGTGTGCGCTGTGTGGGTCTGCCGAGCACCAGTGACTGACACCCTAGTAGGGCACAGCAAGGCAGGGAGGCAGGAGACTTAGTTCATTGCTCTGCTGCAGCTGGCCTCGGGTGACTGGAACCACGGATGCGGGGTTGGGGGGAGGGGACGACTCCTGAAATGAAAGGTTTCATTCGCCTAAACCCTCAATTAACTGAAATTTAAAACCTGCTCCCAGTTATAGTTCAGAGGCTTGCCTAGCATGCAGGCAATGCTGGAGTTGATCCCCCAGTACCACACATATAGTTACATAAATACCCACTGCATGAATATACACCATACACACACACACACACACACACACACACACACACACACACACACACA
>OU015746.1:81367051-81377727 GCA_907169655.1 Acomys percivali | reverse complement strand
CACACACACACACACACACACACACACACACACACACACACACACACCTGTGTCGGGGATATAACTAGGCGAACACAGACTGACTGGAAATTCATATAGGCAGCTAGGTGTTGTGAGGCAAATCAGAAATCCTTAGCACTTTTGGGAAGCTTCTGAGTATGAGGTCAGCCTAGGTCACATGACAGAGCTCAAAAGATTCTCTCAAAAGAGAAAAACTCAGCCGGGTGGTGGTGGCGGTGGCACATGCCTTTAATCCCAGCACTTGGGAGTCAGAGGCAGGCAGATCGCTATGAGTTCGAGGCCAGCCTGCTCTACAAAGTGAGTCCAGGATAGTCAAGGCTACCTCCAAAAAAAAAAATTTTTTTTTTCAAGAGAAAGGTTAAGAAACCAAATGCTTATAATAGATATCTGGGAAGAGAGACACTGCACAGGATTACCTGGCTAACTGTATTCTCTGATGCAACTGAAATTGCTACTGTGAGTGTGAGTGTGTGTGTGTGTGTGTATGTGTGTGTGTGTTGGGAGAAGGAAGGTTCTAGGATGTAAAAGACTCTTAGTTCTCAAAAATAAACAGCTTAAGTGGAAAACAAGGAAAGCAGAAAAGGAAGGCAGGAAAAGAAGAGAGTGGTTGCAGCAGAGACGTTTCCACATCAGCATCTCCTGAGGGAACCCCGGTTGGTCTAGTTGGGAACTTCAGGACTCTTGTTGGAGTTTACACTCCAAAGCAGTAGCTGGGTGTGAGGTAAGAGGAAATGCTTGGTTTAAAACTATACTAGGGAATTCTGAAATTTTTAATAATAATAATAATAACAACAATAATAGCAACAACGACAACAACGTCAACCCTATAGCAGGGTCCATCCCTTTGAACACTTGTGCACCTGACCACAGGGTGGACTATTAGGTGTCATTTGTGCATGTGTATAGCTGTATGTATTTGTAATTGTGTGAGTGTGTGTATCCTTGATAAAATGTGGCCTGTGGTTCCCATCTCTTAAAAATGGGAGCATTTTCCTGCACAACTGATTTCATCATTGCAGTTAAGAAAACACAGTGATTGCCAGTGTCCTCCACCTTTCCTCCCAGTCCAGGAGCTTAGAGCCGGACGTAGCCCCTGTAGCCTCCAGGCATCCCTGTGAGGTGTGACGACAGATGGGTCTTATCAAGTGGGCCACACTGTCACCCCATCACACTTCCTAACCTGACTGGTGACCTTTATTGTCTTAACTGGCCCACTGGCCCTTGGAGCCATTCTTCCACTGTGAGCCCCTGTGTGCCTGCTGGCCTGTGGCTTCTAGCCAGCTGTCTTTGCCAGGGCTGGTAGCTCCTGACTGGTAGGCAGCCCTGTCTTCAACCTCTCCAGTATGTGAAGTGTATAGTGACTGCCCGCTTTGATTTTCCCAGCACTCCTTGAGTTCTGGCAGGCTGCCCTGTAGGTAGCTCCTGTCTTTCTAACAGTTTGGTCTGTATTTTTCATCTGCTAAGCTCTTCTATATGCGTCTCTATGCCCCTTGTTTACTCAGAAGTGGAAATTCTTCATCATTTTGTGGGCATTTCCCCCAGTGTGTCACTCGCTATTTAATTGTGTCTCATTTTTCCCTATCTGAGAACATTCTGATTCATTATGTATTAATGTTTGGATATATCTGGTTTTTTTTCCGTTTATGGTGTCCTGTTGCTTGTTTGTTTTATTTTTGTCAATTTGATAGAAGCTGGAGTTATCTGAGAAGAGGGAACCACAGTTGAAGAAATGTCTATAAGCTTGGTCTGAAGGCAAGCAAGCCTCTAGGGCATTTTTATATTAGTGTGGGAGGACCCAGCCCGCTGGGGCTGTCTGAGAAGCAGGCTGAGCTAGTCATGAGGCGCAAGCCAGTACGCGCCGTTCCTCCTCGGCTTCTGCTTCAACTCTCGCCTCCAAATTGCTACCTTGAGTTCCTGGCCTGACTTCCCTGTTTGGTGGACTGTAAACTGTGATCTGAAATAAACCCCTTCCTCCCCAAGGTGTTTTTGGTCATGGTGTTTATCACAGCAAAGCTAAGACCTAGGAAATAGATTTTCTTATCAGGTAGAAAGAGGTTATGCCAACATCGTGTTCCCTCCTGACTGTCATGAGCACGCCGGTGCCGGAAATACAGACACCAAACGAAATTTGTGTCTTCTCACCAGGCCAGACTTATTCAATAACAATAAATTCACAAGGTTTAGCCGTTTCAGTAACATCAGTTTATGATATAATCCTGCCTGCTTTGGTGATCTGGCTGAGGCAAACGCAGACTCTTTTATTCTAATCTTTTGTGTTTGTTTGAGACAGAGTTTCTCTGTGTAGCCCTGGCTGTCCTGGAACTTGTTTTGTAGAGTAGGCTGGCTTCAAACTCAGAGATCCACCTGCCTCTGCTCCCAAGTGCTGGGATTAAAGGTGTGTGCCACCATTCCCCACTTTTATTTGAATTAGTAACTTAGCTGTCATAGCACATAGCAAATAGATGTGTGTGTGCCATATATATGGTTACAGAATGTATACAGGTTAGAGAGGCGGAGGTTTCAGAACTGGGCTCAGAAGCTATTGATTTCAAACCAGACCAGCGCTGGGAGGGGCAGCTGCGGTCAAGGGTTTGAGAGCAAAGCTAGAGAGACCAGCTCCAAGATAGAAGGCTGTCGTCGTCGTCGTCGATGTACATACCAGGTATCAGTTGAGAGAACGCTTAGTGTGGGGCCATCCATCACAGTGTTAGTGTCCATCCCTTTGTAGGGGCCAGGTGAGGAAAGTACACTTTCTCCATCTGTTGATTCTTGGGTCTGGTTTCCTAGGCATTTTTAATGCAACCATGTGCCTGATACGCTCAACTTTGATGAAAGCACGGGCTGGGTGTCCTTTCTATTCCCAGGAGTAAGCCGTTTATCCGTCTGTTTTGGATGGATAGTGCATGGCAGATGCTGTGATTTGCCAGTCCAAGTAGGGCCTACTTATCCTTTTTCCTAAAGTGGAATCAAAAGCAGTTTGTAAAACAAAATCCCCTGGGATAAGGCACGGCCTAGAGACCACTGTTTTATACACTGTGGAGCCGGGCACAGCCTGATCCAAACATGGCCAATGTTGTAGTGAGCGGGTTAGTAGGCAGAATAGACCCTCTTGGAGCTGCTGCAGGTGGGTGAACCGAAGAATGGCTTCTGTGGGTTTTGTTTGGATGCCGTTGCCTGTTTCTTGGGTTGTGTGCTTGAGCAAGCTGAGACTCTGTGATCCTGCGTATATCAGGCTCTGTCATACACCCGAGAAGTACTTCAGGTGTCCCGCTCTGAGAGTAGGGCCCACTTGCTCCACCCTCTTGGTCTTCTCAAACGGAGGGATCTGTACCTTTAAATGGTGCCCCAAAAGTCAGTTCTTTTCTCTTTTATCCCATTGTAGAACTTGACATCCTTCAAGTTTCTGGGGAAAAATGAAGATGGGAAAGGAAGATGCCCGTTTGACCCCGCCCATAGCTACACATCAGTCATGGTTGGTGAGTCCTGCGCCTGGGGCTTGGCCACTCTCTGAGTTCAGGGTGGCATGTGATGTTCCCACCTGGAACACTCAGCTGTCCCCTCCTCAGTCCTGTCTTCATTTTGACACTAGCTCCTTTCGTAGAATGTGAGCACCTGCTATACAGCTCCTCCCCCCACCACACACACACAGTGAGAACTTTTGAATACATCCTTCAGAGGGACGGGGACGCTCAGGCCCCAGTGCAGCAACACGTGCTCTGTCTGTCAGTCTTCGTGCACACCACCCTGTTGCTCCTGTGGCTGCATATCTCCTGCTGTGCTCTTGCACATCTGAGGCTAGTGGGCACACAGTGCTGTGTGGACAGTTCACCTTGGGATCTTTAGCCAGTGTGAAGGTTTGATCTTCACTGTCAATATACAATATCCAGTGAGCTTTGTGAGCCAATTAATACTCTATTACACCCCAGGAGCATTGTGTGAGACGCTCCTGCGTAGTTGTAGGCTGAAGTATGTGTTCTGAGTGTATTTAAAGTAGGCAAAGCTGAACCAAGCTGCCTGGCAGTGTAGGTGCCCTCAGCATCTTCTTCGACTTACAGTGGTTTTTCTGGGGGTGTCGAACACTGCGGAGTATCTGCTGTGGTTATACTAGCTGTGGGAAATTCTCATTTATGATTAGCTGTTCCCCTTTAACCTGGAAAAAACACAATTAAACTTAGTGACTATGATTGTCCTAATAAAAGAAAATGTTGATGCAGAAAGCAGAAATGCATATCACAGAAGACAAGGAGCCCCCCCCCCCTGCTTTCTACAAGAAATTAATGAGGGTATAAATAGATTATGGTAGCCTGGTATGGGGATGGTCACCTGGTATAAATGGAAGCATGAGGCTTGCTTATAGGCCAGCCTGGGCTAACGTTGAGATCTTGTGTTGAGCAACTGTCTCCAGCCTCCACCACAGGCAGAAGCGCTGACTGGCTCTCCTTCTCCACCCCCCCCTCCCCACTGCAGGGGGCGAGCTCTACTCTGGGACATCGTATAATTTCCTGGGCAGCGAACCCATCATCTCTCGGAACTCTTCCCACAGTCCCCTGAGGACGGAGTATGCCATCCCGTGGCTGAATGGTGGGTGCTGACAGCCTCATGGCTGTGCCATTTTAGGCACTTTATTTTTCCTCTGGCTGACCCCAGGCCCCATGAGCTTTGGGGCTCATGTCACATCATAGACAGTGGAGGCTCTTTGGGACTGCTCTCTGCTAACAGTGTTGTTTAAATCTGTTTCTGTTCTCTCTCTCTCTCTCTCTCTCTCTCTCTCTCTCTCTCTCTCACACACACACACACACACACACCAATTTGGGAGACTTTAATAAAATGACTCTCTGATGGGAAGGTGAAATTGCAGGCATTGGGTTTGGGGTGTGATCTTAAAGATGGAGCCTCTGGGGCCTGGTCAGGCAGCATTTAGATGTTTCTACCAAACAAGCATGTCTGCTGCCTGACTTCAGGGTGTGGATAATGCGGGGGGGGGGGGGATGCTGCTTGTGGGTGTCTTTTCTTGGGGATGTTGGCCAGTGAGATGCTGGGCTTTTTTGAAGCCCCTGATATAGAGTCAGACCCTGGGGTCTGAGGTATGAGACAGTCAATTTCTTCTCGAGCCTCCCTGGGAATCCCAGTCTTGGGATCCTCCCAGCAGCTGACAGTGGCTGATTTGGCCCTTGTTTAAGTCAGCAGACACTCTGGCTCTGTAGACCACCTGCCAGCGTGGAGGCCCCACCCACCCAGCTTCCTCTGTAGCACCATTGTTGCTACCTCGAGGGAGCTGAGGAGGGTAGCAGGCGTGATCCAGGCCTGGAGTTTGCAGGTGTGAGACATGTGCATACTATAGATGTCCTCCAGGCTGAAGGGAAGCCTCCAGGCTTGAGGCTGCACTGACCAGCCTGTGGCACTGTGGAGAGCAGATAGGGAGGTGGCATGGTGGCTTCATGTACAGAAACCATCCTGTGATGCACTCCACAGAGCCTAGCTTCGTCTTTGCTGATGTGATCCAGAAAAGCCCAGATGGTACAGAGGGCGAGGAT
The DNA here is from genome assembly GCA_907169655.1 of Acomys percivali. Classification (NCBI taxonomy): domain Eukaryota; kingdom Metazoa; phylum Chordata; class Mammalia; order Rodentia; family Muridae; genus Acomys; species Acomys percivali. The sequence goes on along the minus strand of OU015746.1, from coordinate 81,372,172 downwards.
GACAAAGTCTACTTCTTTTTTACGGAAGTGTCTGTGGAGTTTGAGTTTGTTTTCAAGTTAATGATCCCACGAGTCGCCAGGGTGTGCAAGGTGAGTGCTTCGCCAATCCACAGTCCTGGCACAGATGCTGCCATTCCAGGATTCCTATCCTTTGGGTAGAGACCCCTGTGGTAAAGTTTGATATACAGTTGAGGCACAGTAAGAGACTGAACAGTGACTAGTGATAAGATGCAGGATTGGGAAGATGGCTTAGTGGCTAAAATGCTTTCTCTGAAAGCAAAAGGACAAGAGTTCAAATCTCCTGAACCTCTAAGTGTTGAGTGGATCCCCTATAATCCCAATTTAGGGAAGTGGAGATAGGGGCTCCCTGGATTAAGCCTGCTAGTGGGACTGCCCTCATCAGCAAGCTCTGAGTTTGATTATAAGACCTTATCTCAAAGAATAAGGTGGAAGGTTCCCGACATCAACCTCTGGCCTCCAAATACACCCGCACATGAACACCCATATAGAGGCAACACACACACACACACACACACACACACAGAGAGAGAGAGAGAGAGAGAAGAAAATGAAGGGGAAGAAAGAGTCAAAGTGAGCACTAATAGTTTCAGTGTGTGACTAACCATGGGTAACTGAAATTGCAGGAAGCAAGACCTTACTCACATGGGAGCTGGCTGTGTTTCTGTCCAGACTAGTATCGTGTGCGGCTCATAACTGTCTCAGTTGTTGGCTCAATGAACATGACAAAGGGCCCTAGAACTTTTCTAGAATTGAGCAGACAGAGAGGAAATGAAAGAGCTCCTGGTGGAACACTCACATGTCCCCCGAGACAGTCTGCAGGGCCCCTGGTCTATGACAGGAAGGAGGCCACCCATCTCTTGCCTAACTCCTGTGTTCTCCTTCATGGGGTCACAGCTGGGAAAGCTGCAGGAGCCAAGGCCAGTGGCACACCGGGTTGACACAGATGTTTTGCTTGTCATTGGATGTGTGTCTGGCTCCTTTTGTGTCCTCTGATCCCAGCCCACACGGATAGTGCTGTGGTTACATAACTGTCTGCAGCAGTCTTGGGCTGGGCTGGGGGCTGGGGGTATATGAACTGCCTACTTCTGTGTTTGGCCATCCTTGCTGTCTCTGGCATTCCAGGGGGACCAGGGTGGCCTGCGGACTTTGCAGAAGAAGTGGACCTCCTTCCTAAAGGCCAGGCTGATCTGCTCCAGGCCAGACATTGGCCTGGTCTTCAACATGCTTCAGGATGTCTTCGTGCTGCGGGCCCCGGACCTCAAGGAGCCTGTGTTCTACGCAGTCTTCACCCCACAGCTGTGAGTTTAGTTCCCCTGGCAGTTGGGGCCTGCCCACCCTGGTGACCTGCTGCCCTCCTGACACTCTCATGGATTCCCCTACAGGAACAATGTAGGTCTGTCTGCGATTTGTGCCTACACGCTGGCCACAGTAGAGGCGGTCTTCTCCCGTGGGAAATACATGCAGAGTGCCACAGTGGAGCAGTCGCACACCAAGTGGGTGCGCTACAATGGCCCAGTGCCCACTCCCCGGCCTGGAGCGGTAAGCAGGGTCTTGGGCTTCGGGAGGGCTCATCTTCTCTTTGGGTCTCAAGGCCCCAAGCATAGGACCACAAAGATCCTAGAGCGTCCTCACAGCAGGTTGCCTGGCAACAGGAGTCTCAGCTCTGGTCTGAGTGGCTGCTGGGCCTGGGGGCAAAGAGTGAAGGTTATTTCTTTTCTGACCTCTTCCACATGTTGGATAACAGGCCTTACTGCACGCTGCTCAAATGAGAGCACGTACCACTGGGCTCTTTTGAGAAACTGACATTGCTCAATGGCAGGCTTGCTCCATTATCTGTTTCCTGCAGAGGAACCCTGTTTGTCAGCGTAGCTTAGGCTGCCTCCTGAGGCAGCTTGTCCACTAGACAACAGGAGCCACATTCTATTCTCCTAAATATAGTGAATTAGTAAAGAAAGTTCTAGGGTTGCCTGCACATTGTTGCCGCATGGTGAAAGGGTATGTCGGGGCTGCTTTTAGATAGTGCCCTATCTGCCTCCTGAAGCTCGCCCCAAAACCAAGGTCTCTGTGGGTGTCTGGCTTTGACACCCTGGCTATTCTCATGTGCTCATGTGCATTACTGTGTTAAGTATAGAGCTGGAATAACAACAAAAAAAAAATGTCTCCAATCTGTTTTCTTTTGTACCGCTGAGAGAGGGAGAGAGAGAGAGACAGAGAGAGAGAGAGAGAGAGAGAGAGAGAGAGAGAGAGTGTGTGTGTGTGAAACAGTGTTTAGCATGCTTTCTTCTCACAGGAAAACTGTGAAATGAGTGTTTTTGAATTTGAGAAGTTTGCTAAGTGTTTTCATTGACAACTAATTCCTCTACTGGGCCTAAGACAATTATGCCATGTGGCTGTGCTTTAAAACCACAGCTCCTTGTCCCTGGGGAGGCCACCTCAGCCCCTGGCCCTCTTTGGAGAAATGATTATGGCCCTCCCAGGCCTTCTCATCCATTCTCAGTTGAACCTAAGTGGGCATGTGACCCTGGTGCTTTTGTCCCACAGTGCATTGACAGTGAGGCTCGGGCAGCCAACTACACCAGCTCCTTGAATCTCCCAGACAAAACGCTGCAGTTTGTAAAAGACCACCCTTTGATGGACGACTCAGTGACGCCGATAGACAACAGGCCCAAGCTGATCAAAAAAGATGTAAACTACACCCAGATAGTGGTAGACAGGACTCAGGCCCTGGATGGGACCTTCTACGATGTCATGTTTATCAGCACAGGTGGGGTTCCTTCATAAGATTGGGAAATTCACTTAGTCACTCGTGGGCAGATCTGGTATCTCCAGGTGCTGGAGAGGTTTGGGACAGCATGAGAGGATTTCTAAGACATCAGTGCACCTGGGATTCTGAGTCTCTGTGACTTTGAGGCACCTGGGGCGCCTGTTATGAATGCAAGTCCTGACCCGTACCTGGGCTGGCATGGAATAAAGCAGTCCTTGTTGTCACGGGACCAGTGGGACTGGCCTGGTATTTCCTAATTGGTAGTGGGAGACCTGGCCCCTTCTAGGAGGAGCCAGGTTCCGTCCTGCCCTGATCTGCCTTAGGAGGCACAACTCTGGGAGGCATAACCCTGAGTCTTATGAGATGGGGATGGAGAGTTGGAACTTGACAGCTGGCAGAGCCCTCACCTGCTTGTCTGGGCCTCTAACTCCCCTAGAGGACCAGTGAAGTGCAAAGGCCACCTTGCATTGAATGTGGCTCAGGGGTCAGAATGTGACCTTGTTGATGAAGGTCATTAGAATCCCCCATAGGACAGAGATGTCCTCTTCTGAGCACCCCGTTGAGGGGATGGTTTTGAGTATGCAGAAGTGTGGGTGGTTAACATCAAGGCTGGAGTCTCCTAGTTTCGTTTCTGTTGCTGGGCTAAGACACCCCAACCAAAAGCAGCTTAGGGGAAGAGAGCTCATTCAGCTTATATTGTGGGTTATATAGTCCATCATTTCAGGGAGGTCAGGGCAAGGACTTAAGTGACTGGTCACATCACATTTATAGTGAAGAGCAGACAGAAATGCACGCACCCATGCTGCCTGCCTGCTGGGTTGCCTGTTCTTAGCTAGCCAGCTTTCCTCACTTACATAGACCAGGACTACCTGTCCAGGGGATGGTGCCTTCCACAGTGCCTTAGGTCTTCCCGCATCAGTCAACAGTCACGATAGTCCTCCACAGACATTACCACAGGCCAAACTGGTCTAGGTCCTTTCTCAGTTGAGGCTCTTCCCAGGCGAGTCTAAGTTGCAATAAGTTGATACTTAAAATGAACCAGCCTGGTACCCTTGGCACTTGCTAACCTGTGCTTTGACTTTGCAGACCAGGGAGCTCTGCATAAAGCTGTCATCCTTGGGAAAGAGGCGCACATCGTTGAGGAGACCCAGCTCTTCCAGGCCTCTGAGCCGGTGCAGACTCTCCTGCTGTCGTCAAAGAAGGTAGCGTGGTCTCGGGGCAGACCCGGGTGGTTGTCTTACTTGGGAGCTTCTCTGTGACTAGGCTCGTCTCTCAAGGCCTGGCAGCCTCTGGTGCTCCTGGCCCAGATGAACTGGCCTTTGGACTCTACCACAGCATTCTTCGTTGGTGTCTGACGCTTGGGAAGGAGGTGTGGCAGAGCCAGGGAGGTCGAATGTCCTGAGCCACTAGAACAGGTGGCTGGCACTTGTGGGTGGTCAATAACCTGAGAAAGTATGTCCTGTGCCCAAGCCTGAGAGAATGCAGACTGTGCTGCTGGGACGTGGTACTTTGGCTGATTTGTAAGAAGAAACAACAGGTCACCCTCTAGAGCTCCCACCATCTCGATGCCAGGCAGGCTTTGCAGGCCAGATGCCTCACCCACAGAAGTTCAGCTTTGCACTGTGCCTCCCACAAGCCATGGAAACACATAGATGACCAAATGTGCCTGTGGAAACCAAGCTACACATCACCTGAAGTTTTTATAAATCACAAAATGTTAATTTTAAATTTTATTTTTAAGTAATTAAAAATGTAAAGCTCCACGAGGCGTGATGGTGCTTGCCTTTAATCCCAGCACTCAGGAGGCAGAGGCTGATAGATCTCTGTGAGTTCAAGACCAGCCTGGTCTACATAGTGTATTGCAGGACAGCCAATCAATCTATCGATACAAAAAACTGTAAAGCCCCTGGGTGGGGCATAGTGGTTCACACCTGTAGTCCTAAGCCTTGGGAGATGGAGGCAGAAGGAGCAGCAAGTAGGAATTCAAGGCTAACCTTAGCCACATAGCAAAGTCAAGGCCAGCCTGAGCTAAGTGAGAACCCATTTTCAAAATAAAGAGAGGCGTAAAGTCCTTTTGCTGGTGAGCTAGGTAGAAGTGGCCTGGGTGCTGGGTTTGGTCCACTGGCTATTCCTTGTCCACTGGCCTTGGGATTAAGTGGCTGCTACATTTTACAATTAGGATAGGATAGTGAGTTAGGATAGGACAGAATGTGGACTGTCCCCAGATCCTGGCTGTGCTGCATGGTGCTGTATGACCCCGGGCATTGTTGTATGCTCCTTATAAGACGTGTGTGTGTGTGTGTGTGTGTGTGTGTGTGTGTGTGTGTGTGTGTGTG